>CM075022.1:9886458-9900055 GCA_037576675.1 Pangasius sanitwongsei | reverse complement strand
CCCAACTGTTGATTTGGCCACACCTAAGGTTTTTGCTATCTCTCTCATAGATTTATGTTGTTTTTTCAGCCTAATGAAAATGGCCTCCTTCACTTGCATTGAGATCTCCTTGGACTTCATGTTGGTAGCTCCAGTTGAACAGCTGCCAAATGCCAACTCAATACCTCATATCAACTCCAGACCTTTTATCTGCTTCATTTGTCTTGAAGTAACGAGGGAATGGACCGCACCTGGTCAATAAACTTGTCAGTCAATTGTCCAAATACCTTTGAGCCCCTGAAAGTGGAAGTATTTTGCTTAAAATGGCTGTAATTCCTAAATGGTAAATGCCATATTTTTGTGGAACCACTTAAATTAAAGCTGAAAGTCTACACTTCAATCATATCTTGATTATTTTATTTCAAATCCATTGTGGTGGTGTATAAAGGCAAAATCACAAAACCAACTTTTACATTTGGGAGACACCCTTATCCAGAGCAACTTATAATTATCTCATTTATACAACTGAGCATTAGAGGGTTAAGGGCCTTGCTTGAAGGCACACCAGTGACAGCTTGGCAGTGCTGGGATTTGAACTTATGACCCTCTGATCAGGGGCCCAACAGCTTAACCACTGAGCTACCACTTCCCCACGATCATTTTTCCAACCAATCCTAGGATTTTTGGCCTATCTTCAAACTTTTGGTGTCAAAATACTCATCAGAGCATGAATCTCAATAACTATCAGAAACATGTTGACATTTTTAAGCAATATGGCCACCACACTTCAATTCTGAGGTGGAGCTTAGCTTACTCAAACAGCTGTAACTCATAATTGCTTGAATAGATTTGCATGAAACTTGAAAGTATTAGTATTAGTATTAGTATAAGTTCAGGAACCATAAGTTGCATCGAGCTGAAATTTGGTATGCTGCATCTATTTTTTAATCTGTAAGTGGTTTCTTTGATGATAACTTAATTAATTAAAAACATGGCAGCCAGCAGCCAATCAGATTTAAGCAGGCATTTGACAGGGTTAAAATTGAGCTATCATCACAAAATTTAAACAGTAGGTTCGGGTAGCGACACTCCACTATTTGATGCAGTCTCAATCAAATTGGCTACCGGGGTGTGTGTGGGGGGGGGGGGGCCTATTCAAGTTGTGAACACAAAAACAAGCAGATCTCTAGGATATGCTTGGTAAGCATGGATATGATTATTAATAAGGTGTACAGTTAAATTTCTTTTTTAGCTTGATTGTCTTGCACAATCCACACAAAATTGACTTTTGGAAAATACTGCACTGCCTACATAAATTTGGGACAACTTAATAATAAATAAATAATACATTTGTTACAATTTAATAATAAATTGTCTTTTGGACCATTTAGCACTGCCTACGGAAATTTGTGATAATTTGCATAATATGTTAAACCTGCTATAACCCAATAATTTTTGGCCTATCAAAAAAAATTGGTGTCAAAATACTTAGGAAAATGTGAAACTCAGTAGTGTTCAAAAACATGCACACATTTACAATGGATATAAAAAGTCTACACACCCCTGTTAACATGGCAGGGTTTTGTGACGTAAAAGAATGACGCTAAGGACACTAAGATAAATCACGTCAGATCTTTTCTCACCTTTAATGTGCAATTGCAAAGTATACAAATAAAGTGAAAAACAATCAGAAACTTTTATAGGGAAAAAGAGAAAAATAAAAAACTCACAATAACCAAGTTGCATAATTGTGCACACCCCTAAACTACTTTGTTGAAGCACCTTTTGATTTTATTACACCACTCTTTTTTGGATAAGAGTCTATCAGCGTGGCACATCTTGACTTGGCAATATTTTCCCACTTTTCCTTGAAAAAACATTCCAGATCCATGAAATTGTGAGGGCTTCTCCTATGCACAGCCTGCTTCAGGTCAACCCACAGATTTTTATTTGGATTCAGGGCTGAGCTCTGGCTAGGCCATTCAGCAATGCTGATCTTCTTTTGGTTAATCCATTCCTTTGTTGATTTGGATGGATGCTTTGGGTCATTGTCGTGCTGAAAGGTGAAATTCCTTTTCATCTTCAACTTACTAGCAGACACCTGAATGTTTTGCACTAAAATCGACCGTTACTTGTAGCTATTCATTATTCCCTCCACATGGATAAAACTCCAGTTCTGGCTGAAGAAAAGCAGCCCTAAAGCATGATGCTGCCATGACCATTTTTCACTGTGGGTATGGTGTTCTTCTGGTGATGTGCAATTTTGGTGCCAAACATATCTTTTGGAATTATGGAATTAAGGTCTCTTGGCAGCTTCCTTGGTAAGTTTTTGTCTTGTCCTTTTTTGTAAATTTTGGAGGGACAATTTTGATCATGAGACTGAATGTGTTTGAACACATTCTGAACACAGCCACAACCTTTTTATTTTTCCTATTTTTCCCTAAATTTTTCTGGTTGTTTTTCCACTTAATTTTTATACATTGTAATTTCACATTGAGGGTGGAAAAAGTTCTGACATGATTTACCCTGGTTTAATTTTTGTCATCACAAAAACTTGCCATTTGAATGGGGTGTGTAGAATTTTTATATCCACTGTATAAATAATATGGCAGTTACATGCCAATCAATTCTTGAGGTAATTTACTGAAACAGTTTTAACTCATGATTTGTTGCATCGATTTGCACAAAACCTGAAATGTATATACAGGCATTTAACAGGGTTAGCACTGACATATTGTCATGAAACTTGAATGATAGGTTCGGGTATGGATCCACTACTATTTGATGGTGTACTGTGAAAATTCTTTTTTTAGATTGTTTCTTTTGCTCAAACTCTTTAATTGCCTTTTGGACACTTTAACTCTGCCTATAGAAATTTGTGATAATTTGCAAATATGTGAAACCTATTTTTTCAATCTAGTCCTAGGATTTATGGCCAATTTTCACAATTTTGATGTCAAAATACTCAGTTGTGTGTGAATCCCAATAATTAACAAAAACATGTTGACATTTCTAAACAATATGGCTGCAATACCTAATTTACACTAATTTAGACTAATTTACACATACTGCTTTAACTCACGATTGCTTGTGTGGTTTCACACAAAATATGAAAGGCATATACAGAACTGGTGAGCCATGCAACTCAATCAAATTGGCTAATGGGGGAGGGGCACTGTTCATGGTTTTTCCTCCCAAAAACAAGAATGTCTCTGGAAAATATTAATAGTGAAATTTTTTTTGTGTAATCCTTTGGCTGAACACATATAAATTTGCCTTTTGGAACACATAATATGCAAAATATATTTTTGCAAAGTATTCCTAGGATTTTTTGGCCTATGTTCACAAAAATTGTCAAATTATTCAGCAGAGTCTGATATTCAAGATTTATCAAAAACACGTTGAGATTTGCAAACAACATTGCCCCCCCTTCCCCCCAAGTGCGGTGGAGCTTGATTTACTAAAACAGCTGTAACTGAGGACTGGTTGTATGGATCCACATGAAGCCTGAAGGGCGCCTTGAGTCAAATGTTATGAAGAGGTGTGCAAAGTTTGGGGTATGGATATTGATGGGGGCAGAGTTAAATTCAAGTAGCTGTTTCTCAGGAATTGAAAGTCTGATTGAGCTGAAATTTGGTGTTCTGAATTGTTCTGCTAATCTTTTTTTTTTTTTTTTTCTATTTTTAAATTTCTATTGGGTTACTTCAAAAACATGGCCAAATGACTTTCAGGAACATTTCATACAATTTCAGACATTTCATACTTATTAAATTATGGTAGTCTATGGAATCTTTATTGTTCTTTGTAACTTGGCAAGAACTGGCCACTGGGGGAGAAAAAATAAATCCTGCCTTGTCCTTGAGCTAGTGTCACTCCTAGTACTAGGATTCATTCACAGTGTGATTTGTGTCTTAGTGTAGACTTTAAAATAAGCATATTTCTGATGTTTGGACAGCCTTAACTGAATGTTCTATCTATCTAGCTATCTGTCTGTTTTCAAAACATGACATTAATTTCTTGGATTTCTAAAGTTCCAAGAGTGGAGATGAGGTCTTTCTCCTTACATTTCCTCACTTAATTGCTCCCAGAACAACAACTGCTGATGCACACAGAGATGTCTTAACATTAAAGTCCATTGCTGTTTAAGTGTCTTCCATCCATCCATCCATTTTCCTGTACCACTTATCCTACACAGGGTCATGGGGAGCCTGGAGCCTATTCCAGGGGACTCAGGGCACAAGGCAGGGGACACCCTGGATGGGGTGCCAACCCTTCACAGGGCACACAAAACGATTGGCTAGTCTCCTCTTGGTTTCTCTGATGTATAGCTGATTAGATCTCTTATGGGAAAGACAATAAACAACTCCTACAGTGATGCACAAGGACTGATGCATAATAAAAATATCCTTTAGGTACTGTGATTTTAGAACCTGTATTACTAAATTTGCAGGTGAAACATCTTGTACGATTGCATGTAAGAGTGATAGATTCAATTAACCTGATCATTTAATTCACTTTTGACAGGCAGGTCTTGATGTTTTGTCTCATCTGTAGGAGATGAGTGGAGGTTCCTTAAAAGAGAAGCTGTCTCAGGATCATCCTGGAGGAGTGTGAAATTTTCAAGTATAATTTCCTTCTCTTTTTTATTAGTGGGATGATAAGTTGGCATCAAAGTAATTCTCTCTGTCCTAGCAGTGGAATGTCCAGAGGTCAGTGCATCTGTTCTGGCAGTAGTGCTAACACTGGTCATGGCATGATCTATGACTGGGAATCCACAGTTCTAAAAATAATTGCACATTTCCTCGCTTTTCTGGAGAAAGTCTTCATTCTCACTGCAGATGCTTTAAAGTCTCATTAGCTGTGAACAGGGAATGGAATTTTTGCAGCAAGTGAAGAGTCAGTTCTCGAAGTTGATGTGTTGGAAGCAGTAAACATGAGCAAGCGTAAGGATCTGAGCAACTTTGACAAGAGCCAGAATGTGATGGCTAGTTGACTGGGTCAGAGCATCTCCAAAATGGCAGGCCTAGTGGGGGGTTCCTGGTATGCAGTGGCTAGTACCTACCAAAAGTGGTCCAAGGAAGGACAACCGCTGAACCAGCAACAGGATCATGGGTGCCCAAGGCTCATTGATGTGCATGGGGAGTTAAGGCTAGGCCCTCTGGTCTGATCCCACAGAAGAGCTACTGTAGTGCAAATTGCTGAAAAAGTTAATACTGGCTATGATAGAAAGGTATCAGAGCACATAGTGCATCACAGCTTGATGACTCATTAGCTGTGAACAGGGAATGGAATTTTTGCAGCAAGTGAAGAGTCAGTTCTCGAAGTTGATGTGTTGGAAGCAGTAAACATGAGCAAGCGTAAGGATCTGAGCAACTTTGACAAGAGCCAGAATGTGATGGCTAGTTGACTGGGTCAGAGCATCTCCAAAATGGCAGGCCTAGTGGGGGGTTCCTGGTATGCAGTGGCTAGTACCTACCAAAGTGGTCCAAGGAAGTACAACCGGTGAACCAGCAACAGGATCATGGGCGCCACTTTTAAGGAACCTCCACTCATGGGGGGCAGTTGTGGCCTAATGGTCTGCGAGTCGGACTTGTAACCCGAAATTCGTGGGTCCGAGTCTCGGGTCCAGCAGGGATTGTAGGTGGGGGGAGTGAATGACCAGTGCTCTCTGCCACCCTCTTGAGCCCTTGAGCAAGGCACCGATCCCCCAACTGCTCCCCGGGCGCCGCAGCTAAAATGGCTGCCCACTGCTTTGGGTGTGTGTTCACTACTGCGTGTGTGCACTTGGATGGGTTAAATGCAGAGCACAAATTCCGAGTATGGGTCACCATACTTGGCCACAAGTCACTTCACTTCACTTATGTGTATGGGGCTGCAAAGCCACAGACCAGTCAGAGTGATCATGCTTACCACTGTCCACTGCTCCTACAATGGAAGAAGGTGACCTGGTCTGATGAATAAAGTTTTTTTTTATCATGTGGATGGTTGGGTGCATGTGCATTGCATTGCTTGCCTGGGGGAAAGATGGCACCAGGATGCACTATGGGAAGAAGTGTCAGAGCTGTTTTGGCAATGTTATGGCTGTGTATGTATATATATATATATATATGTGTGTGTGTGTGTGTGTGTGTGTGTATATACATATATATATTTTGCCTCTGTATACCACCACAATGGATTTCAAATGAAGCAATCAAGATGTGATTGAAGTGTAGACTTTCAGCTTTAATTCAAGAGGTTTAACAAAAATATTGCATTAACAGTTTAAAAATTACAGCCACAGAGTCCTTCCATTTTCACAGCCTCAGAAGTAATTGGACAAACCAACATAATCATAAATATTAGGATTATTTTAAATACTTGGATGCGAATCCTTTGCAGTCAGTGACTGCCTGAAATCTGGAACCCATAAACATCACCAAATGCTGAGTTTCCTCCCTTGAGATACTTTGCCAGGCTTTTTTGAGGGTCTTTCTGCCTTCAGTTTTGTCTTCAATAAGTGAAAAGCATGCTCAATTGGGTTTAAGTCATTGGACATTTTTTTTTTCTTAAGAAGCTCTTTCGCTGCTTTTGCTGCTTTCGCTGTATGTTTTGGGTCATTATCCATCTGTACTGTGAAGCGCTGTCCTATCAGTTTTGCAGCATTTGAATGAATCTGAGCAGAAAGTATAGTTCTATACACTTCAGAATTAATCATTCTACTTCTATCAGCAGTCACACCATCAATAAACACCAGTGACCCTGTTCCACTGGCAGCCATACATGCCCATGCCATAACACTTCCTCCGCATGCCCTTACAATTCCTCTCCATACGCTTCTCTTTCAATCATTCTGGTACAAGTTAATCTTTCATCAGAACTGGTCAGGGTTTTTTTTTTTTTTTTAGAGGTTTTTTAGATGTTTCACAAAGTGTAATCTGGCCTTTCTGTTCTTGAGTGTTACCAGTGGTTTGCATCTTGAGGTAAACCGTCTGTATTTACATTCATGAAGGCATCTCTTGACTTTGACAAAGATATGCATATCTCTTCTAGAGTGTTCTTGACTTGGCTAGATGTTGTAAAGTGATCTTTCTTCAACAAGGAAATAATTCTGCATTCATGCACTTCAGTTTTCTTCCGTGGTCTTCCAGGCCTTTTGGTGTTTCTGAGCTCGCCGGTGCATTCCTTCTTTTTAAGAATGTACCAAATTGTGGATTTGACTACTCCTAAAGTTTCTGCTATCTCTCTGACAGGTCTGTTTTGTTTTTCAGACTAATGATGGCCTCCTTCTACATCAAGTTCCCAAGAACAGCTACCAAAGCCAAATTCAACATTTGGAATCAACTCCAGACCTTTTATCTCCTTGTCATGAAACAACGAGGAAACAGGCTACACCTGGCCATGAAACTGCTTATCAGTCAATTGTCCAATTACTTTTGAGTCTGTGAAAATGGAGGGACTATGTAACAAATGGTTGTAATTCCTACTTCAGTCACATTCAATCATGTCTTGATTGTTCATTTCACATCCATTGTGGTGGTGTAGAGGCAAAATTATGAAAAGCCTTCACTCCCCATGCCATCAGTGAGCCTTGATTAGACTGGATGCATTTCTCTGTAAATTGGCAGACAGAATGTTTCTCTAGACTTCATTCTGCTGCTACCATCATGAGTTACACTATGAATAAAGATTAATGAGCCTGTTCCAAAAGCAGCCATGCAAGCCCAAGCCATGCAACTACACCTATATGCAAAATAACATGTTAAGGGATGAAAAATAATTCTAATTTTGGGCAGAGTCTGTTAAAATGCAAATTAATTTGAATAGAACTTTCAGTGGTTTTTTTTTTGGATTTGAGCCATGAATTGATTGCTTCCCTTGACATTTACAAAGCCGAATAATGCATATGCAATTATGGTTCTTTCTGGGGAAAATTATTTATCAAATGCATTTAAGAAGAACGAATATCAGTGTATTTTGGAGTGTGAGTGCTTATAGGTTGTGACAGTCCACATCAGTGCATTAGCCTTTTTATCTTTTAGTAAACATGCACATAGTAAAATGCCGTTATACTGCAAGTCAGGCATATAACTTGCTGCACTTATTAGTAGCATGGCTGGTTTCTTGTGGTCATTTGTAGGACCTGAATTCTGCTTGCAGCTGTGTATTCAATAATAATGGCACTGGTCAGCATTAATTAGATACAGTATTTTGTAGTAATTACACTTCATCTCAATCACAAGGAGCTTATGTAGTCCTACAGTGGGGTCCAAAAGTCCCCCCATGAAGTAGATGCACAGAATATAAATTTCTAAAGTTTCTAAAGTTCAAATATCTCACACACTGCATGCTCATGCACCACATTCAGTTCTTAAGTAACATCACAGTGCCTTTCTGTGGTTTATGACACAGTATGATATTTGATATTTGATAACTGAAGTGACATGTGGCCAAATATGGTGGCCCATACTCGGAATTTGAGCTCTGCATTTAACCCATCCAAGTGCACACACACAGTAGTGAACACACACCCGGAGCAGTGGGCAGCCTTTTTTGCTGCGGCGCCCGGGGAGCAGTTGGGTGTATAGTGCTTTGCACAAGGGTCTCACCTCAGTCGTGGTATTGAGGGTGGAAGAGAGCTCCCCCCACCTACAATCCCTCCCGGACCTGAGACTCGAACCCGTGACCCTCAGGTTCACCTTTGGGTTACAAGTCAGACTCTGTAACCATTAGGCCATGACTGCCATATAAAAATGATCAGATCAGATCAGATTGTCACATTTACTCAAGCTCTTGCATGTGTGAGCTCGATGTGTCAGTCATGAATCTTCTATGTATGTCATTTAACAGACTGTTGTACTTCAGTTGACTTCATTTAGCCAGTTGCTTTTGAATAAACATTTCAGTTTTGCATTTCTTAACTCCTTGCCTAATAACAATCTGGCTCTTGGTGATTTAGACAGGCCACAGATGTCACATCCTTCTTTTAAGTTCAGAGAAGAAGCAAGACAAGAAAAAAAGGACTGTTACCATAACATGATGAAATGTGTGTTTCCACATTTTCTGCCTGAGTAGAGAAGATAAATTATAGCTCTTTTAGAGTAGATTATACTTTCACTACCAGGAAGTATGGTTTCATAGAAGTTTAGTGTGGGGTGCTAATTTATTCCTATTCAATTACAGCAGTTTGACCGAATCGCTTCACTAAATAATTATCGGCTAATCAAGATTGAACAGAGTATGTGTGAGCCAAACAAATGTCATTAATGGGTTCTCTGGCTGGACTATTGATCTGTGGGGTTTGAGTTTTATCACCATTGTCGTACTTTGTCTGTAGTGCATACCAGCTAGGCAGAACTATTCACAGGTGAATATGCTTTCTTTGGAAAATAATTACTAATTAATAAGCAATTACTAAGCAGCCTTAGTAACTTTCACTATACATGTCAGCTAAATATTGCTTTATTGTCCAATAGTATGAGTTACAGCCATTGTAAGTGATGTTGGTGATTTTGTTAATTTCTACCAGACTTAGCCATAGAAACAATCCATCCCCTCCCCTTAATCCCATGCACGCCATTTAAACCAAACTCTTCAAAGCTTTTTTTGGTCATACTGCATATGCTAATACTGCACCACTATTTGGAAATGTAAAGAATTTGGAAATGTAAAAAATGTAGGCACCCCTGGTCAAATTATTTGTTTTGGATGTAAAATGAACTTTACAAACTTAAGTTTGAATTGAACTTTAATGCTCATTTATTATTTATTTTCTGAATTTAACTGACTGAAACATATAAACTCTAAATCTAGTGCATATTCAGTGCCACTTTTCAGTAGTAATTACTTTTTGTAGCCTTTAGACTTAACCTTTTGCATTTTTAGCCAAATGAGTGGCTGTTTAGTTGCCATTGTGAAAAAAATGCTAATAACATGAGCATCACTTTTTTTTTTTTTTTTTTTTTTTACTGTGCTTGCATCATGACATTAACCCCTTTTTATTTATTTGATTAATTTTTCTTGTTTTCCTATTTTGTCATTTTCTTTATCAGGACCAACTTTCTTTCCAAGAATTCTTGGATCAGCCTGAAGCATAGGTAATTTTAAATTTGATCTGAATATGACACGATTGCCAAAGCTGCATTGTTGCTCTGTGATCTCTTTTGTAAAGACCCAGAAATGGCATGCTGTCTGTTTGCTCATGAAGAGTGTTGGTGGCAGAATGATATTCCATGCTGCTTGAATCCCACCAGGTGCAATCTGTTCCAGGAACCCATCCAGGCAGGTCTTCACTAACGCACATTTATCAACAGCCAGCTTTTTTTTTTATCAGGAAACAACTCTGTATAGCGTGGCAGACAACTTCCAGATGATAATCTGCTCAGAGAAGAGATGTTCCCTCAAGACATTTTCTGAGTTTCTCAGGCAGTATATGGCTTTTTTTTTTGGTTTCTGTGATCAGGTATTCATCTATTCTTATAACAGATGATAAGAAAGAAAATTTTTGCCCTTAACTTCATAGAGAAACAGTAGCAGATTTGCATTGCTAATTGGAGTGGTGGCACTTTGCTACTTAATAGTGTGCATCTGATAAAGTGCATTCCAATGGTGAAATTGCCCTAATTGTAGAGGTGTTGGAAAATAAAATAACATTAATATGCATACTACAGAAGAGGTAAATTCCAGATCCTACTACCAGTGTGGGCATCTTTAAATTGGTCCATGCATTAAAGCTGGTATTATACTGTAACAAAGGGATTTAAGAGTTTACTAGCTAGATATTTTCCCCTTAAAAAGCAGTCTTGTGAACTCACATATTTGGATATATATGCACAGTTTGGAGCATGATCATGCAAAGGGGGTGGAGATAAAGTTACATAAATGAGTCTGATCAAGCTGAAATTTGGTATGCTGCATCCATGTGCTAATTTGTAAGTGGATTTTTAATGCTGAACTAATTACTTAAAAAAACATGGCCGCCATTGATCAATCAGTTGTCAGCAGGCATTTGACATGGTTAACATCATGAATCATGAAACCTGATATGGGTAAAGACCCACTGCTGTGTGATGCAGTCTCATTGAAATTGGCCACTCGGTGGTGCCTTTCATTTTTATGCACACAAAAGCAAGCATATCTCTTGTACAAATAAGGTGTTACTTTGTTTGCACAAACTCTACGAAATTGCTTTAGCTCCACCCGATTTTTGTGATAATTTTTGTGATAATTTGCATAATTTGTGATGAGGAAGAGGGCGGGGCCAGGCTGTGAGGACGCACGCCTGGCATTGAGTTGTCTAATCAGTGGGAGACAGTGATAAAGGAGCGGCTGGAAACACCTGAGAGAGAGGGAGAGAGATAGATAGATGCACGCGTGTTTTATGTTGGTGCTACGTTTGTTCTGTTATGTTTGAGTTCTGTTTATTATTAAAACTTTGTGTTGGAGTTCACTTGGTTCCTGCCTCCTCCTTGCCCATTTTGAAGTTTCTTACATTGGTGCTGAAACCTGGGAGGGAGGAGGGACGCGCTGTCGGAGATCCCTCGCCAATGCGAGAGGATCGCAGCGCTGAGGAAGTGTGGTGCTGGAGTGGTTGCTGGAGGACAGAGGAGTCGCTGCAGTCGGCCTGAAAAGGGGAGGTGTGGCTGCCGTCCGCCTGATAAGGGGAGGAGCCATAGCCATAACGTTAATTTACGAGAACAGGTCATTGTGTTTCATTTGTTATTGTTTATTGTTTGTAAACACATATACCCTCTTTAACCCCTTTTCACTGTTCTCATTGAGGTTGTTTCTTGTTTATTCTTTAGCTTGATAGAGGGATGGTGTGGGCACACTGAACGGGTATAGGCCAATGCTGATGTCACGGATTGCAGAAAGGGTGATTGGCAGACATGGACTTGTTCGTTGTACAATCTGAACTAGTTTACTTGGGTGGGCTTTATTTTGTTTTTTTGTTTCGGGGTCCCGGGAAGGGAGGGGGTTGGTATGATGGTAGACTTTTGATGATAAAATTTTAGATCTCTCTCTCTCAGGCCTAGTTCTTATTGTAAATCAAACATTTGATAGTTATGACTGACCTCAACATTTTAAGTTGGAATATCAATGGCCTACATGCTCCCCGTAAACACACAAGCTTTTTGAATTAATGTGAAGGAGGAATATTGATATAGCTTTAACGAAGAATGACATGTAGGTCCAATAAGAAATTCTCTGAGGTGATTTCTTTTGCTGCTAATAACAAAAATAAAGGTGTGTTGAAAAGGTGTTTCTATATTGGATTGGGGCAGTGGTGCAGATGGAATAATAGCTCACATTAAGACTATGATTGAAAATAGGAAGATTTCTGTTCCTTTCTGTTTATGCTCCACCTACTAGTGCCCCTGAAGTTTTTTCTGCACTCTTAACTTACCTACTTAAGATGTCAGATTTTGAAGTAGTGACTGGAGCAGATATGAATGCTGTAATGTCCCATAATTTGGGTAGGTCTGGAGAAAAAGAATCATACTCACAGGCACTCACTACTGATAGGCTCAGACAATGCATTTTCTCTTCTTCACTGGTTGACCTGTGGCTTCTGCATAACATATCTGCAGAACATGTACATTCTTCTCAAGGCACAAATCCTATTAATGAATTTACCTTCTTTTTCTTTCTGTTACTCTCTCTTCCACAGTGCATGCAGCAGACATGTGTCCCTATTGGATCACAGTGGTAACTTAAGATTCTCATTAGCTGCTCAACCATTGTGCACACCTCGCTGGCGCTTTAACTCAAAATTACTGAATGATGAAGGATTCTGTTGTCAGTTTAGAGCTAATGATGAGTTTATTCAAATTAACCAAGACCAATGAATTCTTTGGGATGTAGTTAAGGGCCTCATCAGGAATAACTCAATTTCATACCCCTCTTTCATTAGAAAAACCCATCTTAAAATCAGTGCTCGGCACTCTTTTTTGATCACAAAACAACTAAAAGTAATGTTGTTAAAAAGAGCTTAATCAGTTGTACCAGTCCAGAGCTGAATTTCTTATTCAAAAATATAGACAGTACTACTACTTCAGTGGCAGTAGAGCAGAGTAGAGGTAGTACAGAGTCGTTTATTAGCCTTAAGTCTGCAATGAAGTCCCCCTCCGGTCAAATTCTGACTGATCAAAATCAGATCAGTGAAACATTTCTTTCCATTTTAAACTATATACCTCAGAATCTGACTGTGATACCTCAACTATAGTATAATTTCTTGGTTCACTGGATTTACCATTTCTAACTAACATAGAAATGCCCTAAATTGTATGAATAAAGGAAATCTCCAGGTATAGACAGAATCCCTACAGAGTGCTGTGCTGCATTTTGGGACAAGTTGGGTTTTCTTATGTTAGATATGATAAACTACTCAATTGATCAAGGTTGTTTTTGGCAAGTGTTTAATACAGCCATTTTCTCCCTTCTCCTGAAAAAAGACAAGGACCCAACTTCTTGCTCAATCTATCACCCAATTTCTATTATTGGGACAGATATTAAACTGTACAAAAATGTCTTAGCACAACATTTGGAGATATGTATGACCAAATTCAATTCAATTCAAGTTTATTTGTATAGCGCTTTTAACAATGGACATTGTCACAAAGCAGCTTTACAGAAATAA
>CM075022.1:9838192-9853860 GCA_037576675.1 Pangasius sanitwongsei | reverse complement strand
TATATATATATATATATATATATATATATATTCATCAAGGGCTGTTTGTGCCTGACTCTTCATTTTCTAAATATAGATGAAGAAATGTCTGATTTCGAGCAGGGAAATAATAAGCTGTTTACTTCTCTTTAGTATAATGGGTGAAATTTGCCTTGCTTCCTCTCACACTTGCTCGAACAACTGAGCCCATTTTGCACAATTTCCAGGCTGGAGGAGGGTAACAAACACTGAAGCATAAACAACTGGCATTGGTCATAATAATATTTGGGAAGATTTTATGGATGATTTCATGACTTGAAATGGTTTATAAAGTGCATGAGTGGAGTGTTTTCAGAGATACGGCAAATGGGATTGTTTGTAGCTGGAGGTACAGTAATTAGGCATCATTTGAAATGTAACCACCTTTGAAATAGAAAAAGCTTGGAAAAGGCAGCCTCAAATTTTCTGACCCGGTGGAGATTAATTAGTTGTTGTGTAATTGTCTTAACTTCCTGTGTTCACTATAGAGCTGTGCTAATGGGCAGCTGCCATGTCCACTGCAGTGCTAGAATTTCCTGTCTCTCTCTCTCACGATCTCTATGTGACCGACCCACCCCCATCCCCATTTTGGGGGGTGGGGGTGGGGGTAAAAATCTACCGCATGTCTATTTTGGTTAAGATGTAAACATGCACACTTTCTTATTGATTTTTAGTATGCAGCATTGATTTCCTAGAATAGACTGCTCGTTTTACATAAGTTTTTATGTTTTTATGTAGGCCTAAATTTTTATGTAAATAGTGTATAATATACAAAATATTGTAATTTTTTTTTTCTGACTATGTAATGAACACTGAGATAAAGGGGTGAGGTTGCATTGTCCATGTGTTCATATCCATGTATGTGTATGTTTGTGTGTGTGTGTGTGAGAGAGAGAGATTTTGTACATGATAAAAGGGAATACAGAATAGGCAAAGCCAGTCTGACAGCTGTTTGGCACAGGGATTTCTGTCCCCCCATCCCCCCCCAACCACAAGCAGATTATTTACTTGTTCCTGTGGGACTTCACAATCTGGAAGTCAGCAGCTATAGTTTGTTGAGTTATTGTAGGAAAGCTGCACTTCAGCTTCCTCCCCTGTTCTCCCCTTCGGTTCTGAAGCACATGGTATGTTCCGTTTAAAAGCAAGCATGTCATCTTCCACTGTGCTGGGTCCCCTCCTGGAGCAGCTGCGGAAGAGAGGAGGAACCCTTGCTCACTCTTGCTTTTTCTCATTTTTTCACACGCCATTTCTTCTCATGTAAAACCACACACTTTTTAGGCAACACACACAACACACACACAAACCAGCTAGAACCGGGACCTCTTCAGTCAATGATAGAAGGACACAAAAGGAAAGGGAAGCTTGTTGTTGGAATTGTTTGTCTTTCTGCACATTCAAGGGAGATAGAAGAGGGAGAGGGCACGTTGTTCCCCCGCTGCATTTGACACAATGCTCCTTTGTGTGGACTGGCTCTTCCCCAGGGTAAGATCTTGAAGATGATGGAAGATAATAAGCAGCTGGCGCAGCACATCG
Source organism: Pangasius sanitwongsei (assembly GCA_037576675.1). Lineage (NCBI taxonomy): Eukaryota > Metazoa > Chordata > Actinopteri > Siluriformes > Pangasiidae > Pangasius > Pangasius sanitwongsei. The sequence continues at coordinate 9,852,309 of CM075022.1, read as the reverse complement.
ATGGTGCCCTCCACTCTGCCAGCCAGGAGGTGACCAACCTGCGCTCAGAGCTCTCAGCCACCAGCCGCAGACTTGCTGAGCTCAGAGCAAACAGCCCTACCGGAGTGGAGAACAACCACCAGCACGGTAAGATTGCATTAACTTTCAACAGATGTGCTGCACAAAGTTCAGGAGCTCTGGTTTCAAGTCCAGAGGTGGTGCCATTTCTCCAGTAATAGTGTTTCTGAAGTGTGGAATCAAAAGCTTCATCTTGTTTTCTGAGCACTTGATGGAATGGCAGTTGTATGTATCTTTGCTCTGTAGAGAGAAAGAGAGATGGAAGGGATTGGGGGAGAAGGAGAGAGGATGAGAACATGTGCTTGAGTTCTGAACATTCATGAATTTCTGTTTCTAAAATTTTTCATGTGGTATATATGCAACATTAATGGCAACCTTAAATTTTAAAGTTAATATGTGGGTATTGTTTCTTGTTCTGACTCAGCAGTTTAGATATGTGTCTAATTATTTCACTGTGCATCTTGTTGCTGTATGATTAACATGTCAATCAGTGTGTTTATGTTATTGAGAAAAGAGCTGTGCTGTTCGAACAGGTGTCATTAGCAGTGCCTCTCAGAAAAAGGTTTGTTTTAAGCTCCCTTATTCCAGCTTGGATTTTTAATTCCTGTCTTCCATCTGACTTTCTATCCAATATGTCCATTCATTAATGAGGCTCTGTAACTGTGTTGGAGTTTCCAGCATGGCTCTGTTGTAATGGCTCTTTTTATGCATGTCTCTGACATGGAACACATTCTCTCATACTTTGGTGCATTCAAGTAACTGTTATATGCCAATGCTGCTGACTGAGTTTGCAGAATATAATCAAATATGCATTCTTGCCCTAGGCTGTCCATGGGAACTGCTCTCACAGTTCAAACAGCCAGACACCCTGCCCTTGGCTCATAAACAGTGTTCTACTCAGCAGGGCCATTCCATCTAACACTATTACCTAACACTGAGTCAGTCCACAGGGTTTTTTTTGCCACTGAGTTACTCTTTTTTGTGTATATTTGTGTGTAACATGATAATTAGGTATCCTTTTGCACATGCCCTCCCTTTAATGCTGTTATGGCAGAGGTGAAGGTTTCTCAGACCTATTGGCAGACATCCAGTCCCTCAATTGGATTATTGTACTGTAAAATTAAAAACCTGGCCCATAGTCAATTTATTACACTGCTACCAGCATTTAAATGTTTGCTGTGGGTGGAAAACATCTGATCAATACATATTTACTCATCATCTAAACAGGAAAGATTTGCATCCACTAAAATTAATACTCTGAGGCCTTGGTTCGCTCGGTTCGCTTGTGTACAAGAACTATGCAAATGTGATAACACTCACCGAAAACATGTAAACTGTTACATTAACAATATCTAATGAGGATTGTGTCTTTCATATGAACAAAATATCATGTCCTGGCTGTGTATCTGCCTTAACGAATTTTAAATTCCGTTGCACCCAGATGAGGATGGGCTCCCTTTTGAGCCTGGTTCCTCTCAAGGTTTCTTCCTCATATTGTCTCAGGGAGTTTTTCCTTGCCACCGTTGCCTCTGGCTTGCTCATTAGGGACAAATTCACATATTTACAATATATTTTTGAATCCATTATTTCTGTAAAACTGCTTTTTGACAATGTCCAAGGTTAAAAGCGCTATACAAATAAAATTGAATTGAATTAAATTGGGGGATTCATCATAAAAGTGGAAAATACACAGCATTTATGCAAATTGGTTAATTTGGCGTGATTTCTTGCAGACTGAAATTGTAAAATTATTTAATATGACCTAGGTGGAAGATATAATTGCATGAGAGTGTACAGAAGAGTGTACAAGTCTTGTTTTCTCACTATCATGACATGCTGCACTAGATTAAGAATTCAGCAATAATAATTGACAAATTTCTTCATCCATCTACCTCTGCAGTTCCAAGAGACTCTGACCCAGTAGGACAACAGAAGTCAAGAAAACCAACATGAAAATCTGCCAGAATCTATTTAATATGGATTTACAAGTGTGATGGTACATAATGAGGAGAAGCCAAAATGCCACATGTGTGGCAGTGCTTTGGTACACTGGTACACTGCAGAAATGGAGTACCCAGATATTTCTTTGCATGCACTGAAAATGATGGTTCCTGTTGTAAGCTCCTATCTGTGTGAAGCTGGATTCATCACTTTTGCCTGCATTAAGTAAGGAATAACACACAGTGGGCCTTCGTGGTATAAAAGGAATGTCACACTTCGGGCTGTGCTGTTATTTGAAAATAATAGACTTTGGAATGGTAACAGTAACTCTGCTTAGTGTTGGACTGTATCACACCACCCCGGTGTGGAATACGTTCCTATAACAACATGCCCCATCGTGTTTTTTTCTTTACGTATTTTTTAAAGCTGGATGTAACAGCAGAAATGAGACATTCCTTTTCAAATACACCTCCTGACTCTTCGAAAAGCTGTGTCAAGAAATACAAGCTCACCCTTCCCACTATACTGAAGATGGTCAGTGTAAGGAATTTTTCCGTTGGTATTTAGTCACATACCTTACATATACGTATATATGTATGTAACTAATATAAAATATTCATAGGTTACAATAGTCCTAAATTATAACTCTGGAAAACTGTAGGGTGGTCAAGGCATGGGGTTACAAAATATTCATGATGGGTTTTTTTTCTTTTTAATTTTTTCCACAATTTTTCCCCAAATCTGGGCTAAAGGTCTAAAGGCTTCATCTCCATTTCTGCATGTGTTTGTGATAGTTAAAAAAAGAAGAGAGAGAAACGAAAGCTAGGAGAGAAAGATAGGGAGAATGCATAGGGAAACCAGGAGAAAGAGAGAAACAGAAAGAGATGAGAGAAAAGAGAATAAAAAAAGAAAGAGAGGTAAAAAGATGTGAGGAAAAGGTAAGGAAAGAGAAAGGATGTGTGTGTGTGTGCACGCACACGCTTCACCAACTGACACTATGGACAGAAAGGTGGGAAAGACTGTTAGGCTGGCAGCCGTCACCGTAGAAACAGCTGGCTATGGGAGCCGGTAGGGCAAACAACAGAGCAGATCTGTGAACAGGCTCCTGGTATATCTGGTATAATGATGATTAAAGGTGGTGAGGCATGTCAAAAAACTGTTCAAAATATGATATGAGTATAAAGTATCATAGCATAGACAGTGTGCATTCTGTTCAAAAAGTATGTGAAAAGAAAACAGGTTCACAGGCTCCTTAAATGCTATTGCCATCAGATATGTGAACACACAATAGATCACATCTAGCTTTTAAAACTTTGTGTAACACCTTAAGCTGTGCTAGTTTGGTGGGTTTTATTGTTTCTATAAGGATGAAGAAGAGATTACATGTTCATGCTTTCTTTTAAATCTGAAGATGAGGCTTTTGATTCTGCAATTTTCTTTTGAGTGGTTTGATCTTATGTGAATAGGAAAAATAGATCTCTTGTTAACTCTAGCAGTCCACGTGAGATGAATTACAGTAGACAGAAAGTGATCTTGTTCTCCCCACCCTCCCTTAAAAAATCCCCTACTTTCCTATCTGGGACCTCCTAGTCTTCCTGTTGGCTCCTCCTGTGCAGGAAAAGTCCTCCCTCCACCCATCTTCAAACCAGGGCCTGACTACTCTAAGCCACACCCTGTTTGTGGTTAATGCAGCATGAATGGAGCTGTGTGTCCAAACAATAGCCCTGAGCTGGGCTTCAGCATAGGAAAGGCCTAATTACCCAGTGAACACACACAAGCTCTTCTCTTGGGGCTCCAATAGAAACTGGATGGAGGAACATTTGGGGAATCATCCATCTCAGTGGCTTGAATGGAACAAAATCAAAATCTCTCATATGGGTCTGTGGCCAAGCTGAGTCCTGTTGCAGTCTGTGTACCGCAGTTTGTGTATGTTATTCAGCCATAGCTGTTAGCTCTTCTGGCATTGTTGTGCATAATTAATCCATTGTTTAAGAGGTCCATGCTGGCTCCCCAGTGCCAATATTGATGGTTGGTTTTGAAGAGGATGTGTGACTGAAATGCAAATATATCTTGGATTATATATCATGGGTTATATCATGCAAAACAAACATAATTACATAATGCAGGACCAGTTTCAGATCACTTTTCAATCTTTTAAAAGATAGTTGAGAATTTATTTTTGTAGAATGCTTATTTTATTGCTATTTTTTCAGCCCCATAAAGATGATCCTTATTACTGCCAAAAAGGAAAATAAAAATCACAAAAGATATTTTCCCATATCACTGAATGGAGTTGAAGGTCTCATGTGTTGATTTGGGCTACCCTATCAATCCCCACCATTGACTTCCAACCTCTTATGGTTCCCACGGGTTTTGTGGCTCTTGCAGCTGGTGGCAGGAGCTGTAACGGGGGCAGTAGTGATGCTGAACACAGTAGCAGATGGCTTTTTCCCCAATACCAGCAATCAGTGACATCAGCTGGTTGAGCAAGATGAAGAAATATGCTCTCAGTGAGGGTGGTAGGTTTATGAAAAGGGCAGAGAGAGAAGGATGGGGAGAGGAGACACAGAGCTAACTAAACCTTGGTGACAGGAACTCAGCTGATGGAGAAATGGTAACTGTAAGAGTAAAATGCTTGTGTGATCATTACAGAGTAAACATATTAGGCCCTTGATTTGTGGCTCAGATCCAACGGAGCTAAAGCTAAGAGAATAAGGAAGAAGTGACATTTTTACTAATGCTACCTCTGTCTGATTCAGTTCCCCTTTTTTTCTAACATTTTCTGTAGTCATCTCCAGAGCTTTTGATCTCATCTGGGAGCAATAATTCTTTATCTAAAGAGTGAATGGCTGCTGAGGCATGACACTTGCACTCTGTTTTCCACTCTTCACTTTTCACTGAGCTGCTGTTTTCCCTACCCAGGCCTGCTCATCATAACACAATGAGTGACATGGTGCATATTTTCTCTATTGAGTAACAGAGCTCCGGCACAGGAAATGAGACACTGAGGTGGGAGTCTCTTGTTTATTAAGCCCATATGTCAAGCTCTGAAAAAAAGAGCAGCTTTGCATACAAGGAGAGTAAAACAATTTCCTGTTCCTGCCTTGGACAGTTCCATCTGATGCATCATCTGTTCTGCCTCATGTCAGGAGAGCATGGTCTGGGCAGAGATAAGGAGTTTCAGTAGGCTCTTTAGGTGGAAGACATGGCTCTCACAACGGAGTGCTGGGATCATGTAGGTGCAATCAATACATGAGCTCGTTTGAAAAGTTCCAACTCATTCCCTTAACACGCCTCATTTACTTCAGCAGCAAAAAAGATTTTTTTACTGTTACCTTCCCTGGGCAGTACAAATCTTCCAAACTAGTACAGTCTTACTGCACTGGAGAACAATTTCAAGACCTCTCAGATGCAACTTCATTTGTGGTATAATGTGACAATCTAATTGGCTAACCATGAAGCAGTGATCAAGCTATGCTTCTGCAAGGTTTTCCAAGGGCACTAGAAGGTCAGAGTGAATAGGAGAGGAACAGAAGAGTAGAAAACCTACAGTGGATATAAAAAGTTTATACACCCCTGTTACAATTGCAGGTTGTATAACAAGCAACAAAATTCAAGGTGGAAAATGATCTGACATGATTTACACTATATGGCTAAATGTATGTGGACACCTGACCATCACACCCATATGTGGGCCTTCCCCAAACTGTTGCCATAAAGTTGGATACACACAATTCTATAGAATGTCATTGTATGCTGTAGCATTACAATTTCCCTTCACTGTCCAAACCTATTCCAGCTTGACGGTGCCCTGGTGCATTAAGCGAGGTCCATGAAGACATGGTTGCCATAGTTGGTGTGGAAGAACTTGAGTGGCCTGCACAAAGCTCTCACCTCTACCCCACTGAACACCTTTTGGATGAATTCGAATGCTGACAACACCCTGGGCCTTCTCACCTGACAACAGTGACTGACCTCACTAATGCACTTAATGGCTGGTTTAGAGACCAATTGTGGCAAGTTTAGGACTCCACCCTCTGGCTTACAGCTTGTTCACTGTGCTTATGCCAAGCTCAACTTTCGGCCTGTAAAGCCTTTATATTTCATAACATTGTCAGCCTTAATCTCTGTCCAAAGCAAAGCTGGCCTTCCAGATAACTCTTTTCTTCCATGGGCCTGCCATTCAGGCTCCCTCTCCTTTAAACATCTAATGAGGGCAGTGGCTCTTCGCAAAATGAGTCGTCAGATCATCCTTCATCCAGGCAAGCAAATAGTGAAATTCATTCACATTTTTTTACTGCATGTGTGGTTTCACTGGGAATCCATACTAGACATTTCCCCATAACTAAAAAAGTCCCATAATTAACCATGACTTTAGTCTCAGTTGCTGATTGAGCTGTGGAATTTTGCTCAGAAAGCAAACCAGCCCTGGCTGCTTGACAAAGCTCTTCTCATAAGGGTTGTTCTCATCTTATGGTAAGTATTAGAACATGGCCAACCAATTGTACAGTGGAATGACTTGCAAATTATGCAAACATTCAAAAACATGCTAAAAAGTCTGGAAAGAACAATGTAGAGATGCAGTCAAAGGAACAGTTTGTGACCCAAGGTCACGATGAACCCAAGAAAGCCACCACTGTAACCCAGAACTTTCTGGTAAATGATTTTATGTGATAGTCAGTTTATATAGAGTGCTGTATAAAAATACAGAGGCTGATGGAGGCAGCAGAGAGAAGTTAAATTCTCCCATAGTGCATGTGCTGTGTACATCATTAAGAATTTTAAAAGGTAATGACTGCCCTGGGGCTTAGCAGGACCTTTGCACAAGTCATATCTGAGAATTATAGTAAGAAACTGATTGTGGAAGTTTTCAGGGCTTCTCTGTGCTTCTGTATGAGGAACAGGGTAATGATGCAGGATCCAGCAGTACCTATAGTCTATAAATCTGTGGCCATACCTGTGGATGGAAAGGAGGTGGGTCGAACTGGCAGGTAACGTGTGATGATCCTGAATCCTGTTACTGCCAGTCTACTAATTTGTGTCTCTTTGTGTCTCTCTCTCTCTGTCTGAGAGGGAGAGTTGCTGTCCTTTTTTTAGTTCTTTTAAAGTGTGGACTAAATAAATGCAAGCCAAGAGCTCTTCCTCCACACCCTCACACACTGGGGTTCTACAATAAGTTAGACTCCTATTTGGTGCAGCCCTGATCCTGCAGCTGCCTGACCTTGTCCACAGCTTATGTCTGTGTTATGTAGCAACATGCAAGGTTTGCCTCTCACTAACAGGCTAAAGGAGGTTATCCATGCTCTTACTAGTCTAGCAGGAAACAGTAACTATCACACCTTAAGAACAAGTGGTGTATCTACTTTTTCTGGACAAGTCAGAGCTGTCAAGCAACAGGACCAAGAATTGCTACTTGAACTGAACCAGGCTCAGGCCTGACAATAACCCTTGCCCTCTTCCTCCTCCAGCTCAACTCTGAGGTTTGGTGTAGTCTAGGCAGATTCTTGAGTCAAACATCATCCTTTTCTGTTAATTAATCTTACTTTCCAAAGCTCTGACCTAGTTAATCATTTTAGCCCATGCCATGGTGGCTTTTGTATTGTCAGTAAAACTGGTCTATGTGTACCAGCCTCCATATTGCTTGCTGTTGTGATATATAAGATTCTTGTACAGCACAGACAGAGGTTTTGATTCTTTATCTAAAATCTTTATCTAACATTTCCACATACTTGGCTAATGAAGCATGCACTCTGACAAGGAATCATACACTATATGGTCAAAAGTTTGTGGACACCTTACCGTCACACCTATATATGGATATGGGTCTTCCCCAAACTGTTGCCACAAAGTTGGAAGCACACAATAATATAGGATGTCTCTGTATGCTGTAGCATTACAGTTTTACCTTCACTGGTGTTCACTGGTGTCATGTTCCAGCATGACGATGCCCCTGTGCACAAACCGAGCTCCATGAAGATATGGCTTGCCAAGATTGTTGTGGAGGAAATTGAGTGGCCTGCACAGAGCCCTTACCTCAACCCCACTGAACACCTTTGGGATGAATTGGAATGCTGACTGCACCCCAGGCCTTCTCGTCTGACATCAGTGCTTAACCTCACTAATGCTCTTGGACAAATCCCCACAGCCATGCTCCAAAATCTAGCGGAAAGCCTTCCCAGAAGAGTGGAGGTTATTACAACAGCAAAGGGGGACTAAATCTGAAATGGGATGTTCAAAAAGCAAATATGAATGTGATGATCAGGTGTCCGCAAACATTTGGCCATATAGTGTATCTAGTGTATTTTGCCAGTATGTTATTTAAAGGGAACAAATAGCAGAATACAAATCAGGATATATCACTACAGTTATGGAATAGAATGGAACATAAATGTAAATTAAAAAAACAACTTTTATTTACCAGGTGAATATGGTAAATTGCTACAAGCTATGAGGTTGTGTTATGTTAGCTAGTTAATGGAAAATCCATCCTTAAAAATAATAAGTATATTGATATTGAAATATTTGTAATATGTTTTGCAATTCTGGTGCTAATTTGTAGGTGATGTAGTATTTTCATTATTCCCGTAAGTGTTTGTGTGCTGCTCTGATGTCACAGGGGGGACATTGCTAGCACAGTTACAATTGCATTTAATAGGAGAAAAAAATTACATTAAAAATTACTTCTCAAACATTAATGATTATGGTCAGGTTTCATTGTTATCTCCTAAAAACAAAAAAGCAAGCTGTTCTTTTTGTGCTCACCATTTTCATGTGTGTGCAACTATTAATTAGTAACCCAACATAGAATTAGGGAAGATAAAAGTTGGATTCAGAGGTCCAGGATACAATGCAGCTATATGGTGCAGGTGTGCTGAGTTAGGGGGCATGGTTTCTGGTGTGGTCGTCAACCAAATCAACTCAGCTCATTAACGATCAATAATCTTTCAAGCATGATGGCTTTGATTGAGGCTGGTGATATTAGCATGGAAGCTTTGGAACCTTATCTGTTTGAGCTGAGTGTACAGATGAGGAATTAAGATAGCTGGATAGACTAAGGAAAGACTTGCTGGTTCCTTTAGGTGGAGATGAAGTAAGGGCTAATTCCCACTAGCGCTGGTAACCAAAGTGAAAATAGACCGACATGTTGATGAAAGAAGCAAAAACGTCTGAGAATTATGGTATAAAATCAGTCTTGTATGCCATTTCAAATTACTTAAAATAATTTTAAATATTGATAAGCAAATCATTGAGTGGATTTTTCCTTTAATTTTAACCCTGGTAATACTTCCGAAAATCAATAAACAAAAATGACTTTTATTTGATACACAACTCAATCAGTAAATCAATGTTAACTGTCTATGAAACAAACAATTCACTTTCTGTAAAAGTACACTTGTCAAAGCATACTGTATATGAGTTAAAGAACAGCTCATATACTGTATACAACAGTTCTCAGCATACAAAGTCGTTTTAATGCACCTGGCATTTTTCACAGCATTGCAGTTTATTGATAGAAACAGTGTAGCCTGGTGGCAGCCAGTATATACACACCATTTCACTTACACAGCTGCATGTCACTCAGCTTTAAGTATTTATTGATAGTTTATGTGCTATATACAATCAGCATGTAGCCTAGTGCTGTTAGGTTTCATATTTCACACTCACTTCACTCACTCACTTCATATTTCACACTTCACCACGTATTTAATGATAAGGAAATAATGTAATCATATTACATCCCATCCCATTTGGAAGACAGCAGACCACTAAAGTGCCATATTTTGCTCAAATTGGAAGGTAGCATGGCATGCAACTCTTTATCAGAGAATTGTATGTACTGTATGAACGTAAATTTACTCAGTGAAAGGCAGATAGGCAGTTGCATTCTCCTCCAAAGAGAAAGTATAAAATACAGAAAGGTTAAAGCTTTGCATTAGTTCAACTCTTTCATTCAATCTAAGAAAGACAGAATTGTGTTCTGTTGTGTAATTTATACTTTGGAGGATGGATGATTGAGAAAGTAATCCACCTCATTGATTCCATATCAGCACTGAGTCATTTAGGTTCATGTTTATATGAAAGTTTTCTTTATACACACTTGAGGCCAAAAGTTTACATACTACACCTAGGCTATAAGCATTCACATTTCACACATTTCATGTTACCATACATTTTCTGTGTTGTCTGTCAGAGTATCTACTTTATTTCCATAATAGATCATTTTACAATGATAGCTAAGAGATTTACCTCAGCTTTTATTTACTATGTCAGATTTTCAGTGGTTAAATTTTACATACACTTTGTTAGTATTTATTCTTCACAGTTGTGTGAACACAGATGGTGTTCTTTGCATTAAATGTCTCATCATTTTCCTCCAAACTTAGCACTGATCATTATGGCAAAACAGTTCAATTTGTTTCATCTAACCATTGAACACTCCTCCAAAAGGCTGGTCTTAGAGTAGGGGCCCCTTTCATGTATGACAGCCTTTGAGGCCATGGCCATGTAGGAAACTCTTAATGGTGGATGTACATACTTTGGTACCTGATGCCTCCAACTCCTTCACCAGTTCGTTTGTTGTTGTCTTGGGGTTTAGTTGAACCTGTTGACTGTTGGAAGTTCAGAAGGTAAGAACAGGAGACTCAGGTATATCTTCAGCAGGATTCTTTATTGAGAACGTGCTGTTTGGCGCTGCAGTCATCGAGGCTAAGAAGAGATCTGTACATTTGTAGTTTTATATACATTTTAGGGGGAAGTCACTTGAGGTGGAGATGAAAGCACTCAGGTGACAACATGAAACAAAGTATGCAAAGGAACTACACAGTTATAGTAACCCGTCTCAGACTTTGGAGTTTCACTAGCCCTAATGCAGTCAGCATAACTATACCACTCAGACACTTCATTATCATAGAAACAAAGAAAAGTCCACACCTCAGGTATTGCTGATCATGAACAATGGCCACCAATTCAAAGAATGGGGCAGGGGCACCAAAAGCCATCTCAGACAAAAGGTGATGGCCTCAGTTACCATGCTTGTTTCACTCACAATAAAGAGAACAGGAACTGGCAGAAACCTCCTACTAGAAACTTTTCTCAACATAATCATTCAGCTGATGCTATACACATATAGGAAAACAGTGACTCTTAAATTTGTATTCTTAGACGACCAATGTTCACTCATACCTGATAGTTAATTTGTGTCTCTTTCCTGAATGATGTAGCGTCTGTGAGGTCTGAAGATTTTTTTTTTATGTTTGCATACATGTGTTTATAAAGATGCTCATGGTACCTTCAGTTGTGGATGTCCTCAATTTTTCTTCTGAAGTCTTGGCAGCGTTGCTTGGATTTTTCCATGTTATCAAGGGCGAAAAGCACTGTCTCTAAAGGTAGGTTGACAGCCACAGGTGCACTCCAAATTAACACCTAATTATGACAATAGGCAAATCAGAGGCTGTAAAAGTCAAATTCCATCAATTTCTGGAATCTGTTTAAAGAGACCGTCAACTTGGTGTATGTAAACTTTTGACCCACTGGAATTCTAAAATAGTGAATTAAAGATTAAATAAATCTGTCTGTAATTGATTGTTGTAAAATTACCTCTGATGTGAACAAAATAGATGCCCTAATTGACTTGCCAAAAGAAATGTATTGTCAATTTAATGTGTGAAGTTGTGAAAAACTGAGACTGAATATCTTTCGCCTAGGTCAGCTATTTTCAAACTTGTCTCCTATGAGCCCCACTTTAAAGTGTCCATTTATTCAAGTGTTCATTGTTGGCCTATAAAATTTTTTCTTCTTGTCAAAAATTCAGTCATGCTTCTCTTACACCCGAAAACCAAAAGTGCTGTTTTTGACTATTTTCTGCATATATATTCCTCTGGCATCCGTAATAAATATAGATAACTGATGTTAAATACTTGTTTAATGATAGTTACATTTACAGAATTTGGCAGATGCCCTTATCCAGGGCAACTTACAATTATCTCATTTATACAGCTGAGCATTAAGGGTCTTGCTCAAGGCCGTGATAACTTGGCAGTGCTGGGATTTGAACTCTTAACCTTCCAGTCAGGAGTCCAACAGCTTAACCATTGAGCCATTAACCATGACAGAAAGTGAGGGCATGATATCAGCACGTATTTCAAGCAGAGACCTCAAAACACCTGTTGTCATTCATTGTGGATTCACATGTTGATGATGTTTTTTTTAGGGGGAAAGAGAAGACCGCTCTTTTGGAATATTTTTTGCATTTTGTTGTTAAAATGTGGAGCTGCTATGCAAAATATGTAAAGGTTAGCAGGTCTGAAATGGTCATTTAAATATTTATTTTTTAAATAATTTAAGTTTCACCCCAGATGAACTTCTTCCAGTCCAAAAATATTCAGATTTAAGGCACTTATTAACGGTAAACAAGACAATGCGAATGCCAAAAATTGAACCTTATTCTGATTTTTTCCCCTTGAAAGATTCAATCAGTTTGCAACTACTCAACAGATGCATAAGTGTGAGCTCATTTTCACTCATCTTATTGTTGTTGTTTTTTTTATTTTCCTTCTAGTGTGTAATGTATTTTGTCCCACAGCAGTCTCAGCCTGAAGCTGATTCCTATCGAGCAACTGGTTTTTACTTGATGGGAAAATATTCTTGGCTTTGGACCATATTCCTTTTTGACACAGTGGAAGGAAAGGGGTGTGAGCATAGAGCATAGAGAGGGCTAGTAAGGGAAATGGAGAGTTCTGGCCTTGTCAATAGAGAGGAAATATCTACTTTAGTGCATACAATTGTAGACTTTTGTTAAGTCAGTGCACAGTTTGTGAATAATAAAATCATGAATACAGGAAAACAGTCAATTATTTGTATGAGAAAATGCCTGGCACACACTTTATCTCTTTAAATTTATGGAAATAAGAATAGTCATGATCTTTTAGGCTTAGAAGATGGCCACTATTTGTCTTGTAAGCAGATTTCTGCTCTGTTGATCTCTGGACTTTGTTGAGTGTGTTGGGCTCAAGGTGAAAATGTGGATCCAAATTTCAAAAGTGGATTGAGCTTTAGGCTCCTTACATACCACACATGCATATACATGCAAATTCATCCTATCATGAACAGTGTGAAAAGGGGAGCTAATAATCAGAAGGAGACAATGAGTATGTGGTAATATGCAGTGAAGATTTAAATGGTGTTTGAATACCACCATTATGATGTATAGCACTAAAGATTCAGCCAGTAGTTATTTTATTTTATTTTATTTTTTTACTGGTAATTGGTCTCTCAGTCTCTCTGCTGCTCTTTCCATCTCTTGCTCCAATAGCATTATATACATCCAGACTACACATTTCTCCTCTGCCTCAGTGTAAAACCACAGATCAATACTTAATGCCTGTTTACACTGAACACAAAAACGTACGCGTATTAAATTGAATACAACTATTTCTATGAACACTGATTGACATTTCTTTATTCCCACAAGCCTCTTAACTTTCTTGCATTTTTCAGCAGTCCCTTGATTTCTGCGTTTTAGGGTGCGGCTAGTGAAATCCTCCTCGACCAAAGAAATATAGCCTTTTATACACGCTAACAACTCATGAAATGTTAAGCTGTTACCAAGCTGTTTTCCCTTTTAAAGAAACATGAACCTGAAGGAAACTATATAGTTTTCAGTGCTGATGTTGAACAAAACTAACAAATGTGCCTTAGTGGAAAAGGCTACTGTGAGGTTATAGGTTTACATCATTTTCAGCCATTTTAAATTCAACAGACAATACAATTTAAGTTTATTAGTAAACATACTGTAGTAGATTTATAAATTGTGGCAGAAATTTGATTAAGTTTAAAGTGATTAAAGTGATCAGGAATGTGGGTCATGTGAACTAAACCTGGTCATATAAACTATGCTTAACTAAAATATTCTTCAGGGCATGTTTGGTATCAATCTAATCCATATTTCATGGTGAGCAATGCGGTGACATCATAAATATCATATAAGTTTAAGAAATAACATTTACAGAATATGTTTCAATGTGTGTCTTTACACCCAGCCCAGGGGGGGGGGGGGGGGGGGGGGGGGGGGGGGGGGGGGGGGGGGGGGGGGGGGGGGCGGGGGGGGGGGGGGGGGGGGG
>CM075022.1:9825277-9836238 GCA_037576675.1 Pangasius sanitwongsei | reverse complement strand
CATTGTGGTGGTGTATAAAGGCAAAATCACAAAAACTCTGTCATTGTCCAAATACTTCCGGACCTAACTGTATGTATATATATATTCCCATATGTACATATATATGCATACATATCCACACCTAATCATATACCCACATTTATGACTCAGAATTTAATATTCTAATGGCAGTTGGCACAAATGACATCTGATACATATTTGTCCTTGCTTGTGGTTGTCTAAAGTGTCTCCTTGAAGGTAACAACAGAAATTGAGAATGTAGGGGATGAGAAAAATCCTGATTTATTTTTAAATATTATTTAACTGCCTCTGTGTCTTACCTACAATCGCACTTGCTACACTAAGCACTCTAGACAATTTTGCTTTATTTTTGACACTCAGATTTCCATACCACATAGTCATACTGAAGCACATAATACTCTGCACAAGATTCCTGTAAACCATTTCTAAAATATGCTTACTCACACCAAAATGTTTTAACCTCAGAATAAGATGCAATCTCTGCATAAACTTTTTAAAAACATAATCTATATTCTCAAGAAAACTGAGATGACCATCTATAAAAGTTCCTAAATATTTAACACTGTTTCCACCCAGCGTCCATCAAAAGTTGCAATTGTTCAAGTGGTCCACATTTATTACTACTAATAACTAATTCCTTAGCTTTGTTCACATTTATCTCAAGCTTGCTCAGTTGGAACCAAGTCTGGAGAGAATTTACATAACTATAATATAATTTATTCCTTTCTGTTCCTCTTTCATACAAAAGGCCAACAAGTGTCATATCATCTGTGTATTTAAGTAGGCTAAAATATGCATCTTGAATTTTAAATTCATTTGTATACAATGAGAATAATAAGGGTGATAATATAGTACCCTGTGGTACTCCTGTATTTAAAATATTTGTATTTGACACTTTATCATTAACAACCACTCTTTGTGGGCAATTTAAAAAAAAAAAGTCAACCAGGCCACCATTGACCCCTAGGTCAAATAATATCTGTAAGAGAATATCTATAGGTCAAATAATCTCTGTAAGAGAATATCTATCTTAATTGTATTAAACGCTGAACTAAAATCTATAAATAAAATTCTTGCATAATTCATAGTCTGATGAATATGTTCAGCCACTGTGAGAGCATAGTTGGAGATGGGGAGTCCATCTAGACTGGATTAAACCTTTTGCAAAGGTATGACCTAGTCATTTTCTGCCTTTTTTGCATTTCTGTCTTTCTCACACAGACTTTGTTTCGGTAGAATTGAGAATTGTACAGAAAAGTGTTTTTTTTTTTTTTTAAATAAATGAATATGTTTATTTTAATAAACACAATATACAGTCCAACTCCTTATTTTATCCACTTTAAGACTTTCTTCATTGCCAGCCTAACTGCCATAGTCATCCCTAAGTACTCCAGCCAGTTGGAGGAATGAAGTACAGCTGCAAGTTAGTGCAGAAGGTGAAAGTGCAAGCATGTTGGTATCTCAGTATTTGACCAGAGACATCAGATCACCCCACCCATCCTAATCCTTGCTTTGAACACTGCTGTATGCTGAATGGTTCAGAGACATTCATTGAGGTGGTATTTTCTGTTCTAAGCAAAAGTTTAAGGGGACCTGTCTACTAATGCCGAGTTCACACTGCACGATTTTCAAAGTCGTCAGATCATCGTGGTTTTCACACTGCACGACTATCTGGGGTAGCATTCAGTCGCTGCTATGTTCACATTGCCTTTGGATCGGCGACAGGAGGTTACACACTGCATGACTTTACAGTAGAAAGAATCGCCGACAACTCTGTCTGGCTCGCAAACTACGTTTCACAACCAAACGTACGCGAGAAGTGATAAGGAAATAACGCAAGATCACACGTGAGATCAGAGTTCTCGCGCGAGACTGGAAATGGTACCCCGCAAGAAGTTCGCGATCCAAATGGTCTGTGCGCTGGTTTGCAGCGAAAGGGCAAAAAAGAAAAAAAGATTATGGAGGAGGAAATGGTTGGGGAGACGCGGGGAGCTTGGGTCCAAATAGACCGAGAAGGAGCCTTTTTCGCCACCGAAACCATGTTTTCTGATATTCTATAACTCCTCCCCGAGCTTCCCGCTGCCCTGTATCTTGCTCTCTCATTGGCTGGAGATCATCGCCGATGTTTGTTTCAGTCAGAACTCATTTCACACAGCAGGATTTTGAATCGCCGACAGGTCCAGATATTTATCATGCCAAATATTTCACGAGCGTCGGCGACGCATCGGCGATTCTCTCAGATCGCATCTTTGATAATTCACACTGCGTGATTGTCACTCGCGTGAACGAGCACCGATTTGCCTTGCCTTGCATTATGCCGAGTTCACACTGCACGATTTTAGCACGATTTTTCACTCGCAAATGCCTGAAATCGGAGGCAAATCAGTGCTCGTTCACGATGATCCAACGATTTTGAAAATCGTGCAGTGTGACCTCGGCATAAGGCTGAACCAGACCACATGATTACAGGGCAATTAAAGATCCACTGAGATTCTGGTCTTTAAGTGATAGATATCAAAGGCATTTAATCAAGGCCAGTGTTACGACAGTTAACAGAGAAATTATTTTATAGTGGAGTGAGTTAAAGCAAGAGGGGAAAAAAAATGCATCTTGTATGGCACATGCTTTCTGATGAACCAACTGACTTATCACTCTTGAATGATTGACAGTCCTGCCCCCTTCCCCATCTCACTTCAGTACCCCTTCAACCAGTGCAATCATCTCCACAGATTTCCAGATTAAAAATGTGCACTGACACAGTGTTCTCTCTTTCTGTCATGGTGAACGTTGAAAGGTTCATCAATAAAATCTGTCAAATCTGAAAAAACAAAGACCTAGAACAAAGTGTAAAATCTAACATAATTTATTGCAATGATAATTAGACAGTGATTAAGGTTTGTTGTGGGGGTGCATGTTCTCAAATGTCTGGGAAGTGGGTATCATGGGGAAAAGTCTGAACAGACTATAAGCTATAAACACTTTTTCTCAACAGTGCTGACAAAACGTGAATTCTGTACTGCAGTTTCTTCATGAATTTACTTCTTGATTTTACATGCTGTTCAAAATCACCAACATTATCTACATCATAAGATTTATTTGAATAACTCACTGTAACTCACTATGATTGTATTTATCATGCTGAGAAAGCGTGTGCCATACAAGATGCATTTGAATAACTCACTTTGAACAGCTCATTTCAATATACAGACCAACAAGAAAATGGGTTACATGGCAAACAAATATCCTAGAGAAATGCAGTGTTTATTTCCTCTGCAAGAGTAAACGTTCTTTTTTCGCCCAACTCCTTATACTCACAGCACAGACTATTTCTGTGAGGACAATTCTGAAAACACACACGTCAGACACAGCTGGTTACAAAAGATTTAATTATTTTTTTTAAAGAAAAGATGTCTGGTTGTACTGATTTTTAAAATGATTCTCCCTTCCTTCAGCACATTATTAGCTAATTTAATGGTGCATATAAATGCAAGTCAACTAATAAAACATGTAAACAAACACTGGATCAATATTGATAACTGGATGTGGGGGTGGTAGTGTACTGAAAACATAAGTTGGAAAGAAACAGGCACTCTACAACACTATTTAAAATATAGGGTCATAATTTATATATATTAGTCATTTCTATGAACATGAAAAATCATGTTTATAGACAAAAAAATCAGACATCCAGCAATTATAAACAATGCCTGGAAATAATAAGACATTTTTTAAGCAAAATATTAAGTCTCAAAAAAGCGATTTGGAAAACAACCCACTTAGTGTTGTTACAAAGAAGAAAGAAAGCATTACAGTCCAAAGTCATGGGGAATCCAAACCTTATATATGGATTCAGGAGAGGGGGGGAGGACTGCCATGTACTGGACTACAAGGATATTTATAAGGAAATGCTGCAGTGAGTAAAGAGGGAGGGGAGGAGAACAAGTCTGATGCAGAATACAGGGCAGAGGGGACGGGCTCAGAACAACAGGAGGATCATTGTTGGGATATGGGTTTGAACAAATGAGCATGGAGTAAAAAATGAAGTCTTGCTAGTTTGATCCCTAGTTGTGTGCCCTGGCAGATGGTGGTGGTGGTGGTAAATAGGATTACAGTGCACCACATTAATCTCCTCCATTTTGCAAGTCACTGTAACAAAGCAAAAATATTGGCAGTAGTGAGTGTGATCCTTGTGATTCATGCTGCCACTTGAGCAACATCCTCCAGAGCTGGTCAAAATAACTTGTGTCTTTCTTATACACATTGACTATGGTCTATAAGTTAGAATTGGTTATTTACACTTTTTAAAAAGGGTTATTTTAAAAGGAAAAAATGTGCGGCAAGGGGAAATGTCTTATGGATGAAAGGAACTCCAATCACTATTAATTACCTCTTCTCCACATTAATAAGATCTCTGCACAAGCTAATACTGCTGTCTGTGAAAAGTAGGAAGAATTTCTCTAGCAGTCGTCAGTGGTGAACAAAAGTTCAATGGCAGCAAGCGCACCCAAATACAGTCAAGTGTGTCAATACTTTAAACTTTAATGAAAATGATAAGTTGCATAGAAATCCTTTTTTTTTTTTTTTTTTTTTTTTACACATTTATTCATTTAACAGACACTTTTATACAAAGTGACTTACAAATGAAGAAATACAAGCAAAGCAATATATCGAGCAGAGAACAATACAAGTAGTGCTACCATACAAGATTTTTAATTGAGTGCTAGAGGAGCAAAGTGCACAGAGTAGAGATGTAAGAGCCAGTGTAAGTGCATGCAGATTTTTTATTTTTATTTTTTTTGAGTGGGGACTTTAGCCTTTTTTTTTCCAAGATAGTGATGGATTCTGCTGTCTGGATTGAGGTTGGAAGTTCATTCCACCACTGAGGGACAGTGCGTTTGAAGGTTCTGGAAAGCGACCTCATGCCTCGCTGAGAAGGCACTATCAGGCGTCAGTCGTTAACTGTTCGCAGGTTGCAGGAGGGAACATAAACCTCAAGGAGTGTTGAGGTAGGGAGTGCTGTTCCAGACACAATTTTGTACGTGAGCATCAAGGCCTTGATTTTGATGTGGTCAGCTACAGGAAACCAGTGGATGGAGACGAAGATGGGCGTGACGTGGGTCCTTTTGGGCTGGTTGAAAACAAGGCATGCTGTTGCATTCTGAATCATCTGAAGCGGTTTGATGGAGCTGGCTGGGATGCCCAGGAGTAGTGCATTGCAGTGATCAGGTTTTGAGATAACAAGAGCCTGGACTAGTAGCTGTGTGGTATGATCAGTGAGATAGGGTCTGATTTTCTTGATGTTATACAGAATTAACCTACAGGACCACACAGTTGTTGAAATGTGATCTGTAAAGTCCAAGTGTTCATCAAAAGTCATCCCAAGGTTTCTGGCTGTTCCTGGTTGGCTCGAGTGTGGTTGAGCCTAGCTGTATGGTGAGGTTGTGGTTGGCTGTGTAGGTTGCCATTATATTCCACATATTCCATGTGTACAGAACAAAGTGAATAGGAAGCATTCTGGGATTCAATCTAACTTGAAGATGGCAGATGTTCTGGCTTGGCTCACATAGAATCTTGACGGGGAGGTATGCAAATTCAGCACTGGTAAGGCAGGGCTGGTTTATTGGTAGAAATAGTGACAAAATGTGGGATCATTCACCCAGCTGATCTTAGACACAATGTTGTGTAGAAAAGCCCTATTAAACTGAGAGAGGTAGAGGCCGGTAGAATGAGATCAACAAGAGTGACAAGACTGAATGTGCCAACCACCAGTAAGCTCCCAGTCTCTATACTGGTCTTTATTAATCACGTGTGACATCATCTGGGCTTCAACTGGAAGTCAGTGTCTGTCCTTTCCATGTGGCTGCTAATTAACCTGTCGTGACATGTTATTACTTTAATACTGCAATGCAAAGACTCTTAACAGCAGCCTGTAAAAATGGAGCATCCTCTAAATTGTCATCTTTTAGTTTTATTTAGTAGGCTTAACCTTGGTCAGATTCCACTGACTGACAAATTAGCTTTCAGACTAATTTGACTAAAATTACTTTGACGTTTCTGGGGCATGAACATTAAAGAATTTTGCTTTGGAGAAAGCCAGATACACAAATGAAAGATTTGCAATTTTGCTTACCTGTGTCTTTAACAGTGAATAGGTGACAAAACAGCTTGAGCAGATCAAAGAAACATCTAGTATGTGCCAGCAAGAAACCAATTTTAAATCAAACAGATCTCATTGTGGGCATTATGCACATTATCGAAACTGGCTTTAAAAAAAAAAAAAAAAAAAAAAAAAAAAAAAAGAGAGAGAGGGCACTCGGGAATAACAATAACACTATTTTCATGTATTAAATCCCTCCTTGAAAATGCCATCACTCATTTTTAAACACAAACCAGCTTTGTGTCTGCGTAATGCAAAACCAAGTGAAATAATTTTGACAGAGCATGTAAATGAGCTAATTGTCCACAGGATATTGTCAGGGACGGTGAGGTGAGGCGGATGCAAGTGCAGTTAAACCGCATATTTGAGAGATAGGCAGACAAATCCAAAACGTGAATCAGGGTCAAAAACAGGAAACAGGCAGAGATCGGGTGATCTAAAAACCACGATAACAGGGATAATCAAAATAAAAAAATCTAAGAGACGGAACAGGGTCAAGAGCTCAAATATTGCTAACAAGCAACCACAACTCGGCAAAGCGGGGCGGGTAAACACTGAACAATACTTAGCACAGGAAAAAGGACACACAGGGGTTTAAATATACAAACTAATCAAAGGTTAAACTGAAAACAGGTGTGAGTAATAGAGATACATGAGGGAGACAACCAATAACAGGACATGGGTGGAGACAAGACATGAATCAAAACAAAAACACACGTGGCACCATAAACAACCTGGAAGAGCGCTCTGTAGTGCGTGGACTGTTACGCGCGTTGAGCACTTCTGCGCTCAGCGCTTGGCATGAGAGGGAAATTCCTGACAGATATAAATAACAAACATGATCCCATTCTTAAGTATTATTATTGAGTTAAGAAACCAGGTTAGGGCAACTAAGGCAACAAGCTACAACCCCACTGCATTAACATCAAACTTGTGGAAACCTATGGACAGATTGATCACAAGCAGGTTAACACATTTTCGAAAGGATGCACCACTTTGGACTCAGGAATCCAATGTTTGCCTTGATTCTGATACCACGAAGGAAAGTTATTAGCAAAACTGTTGCTGCTAAAACTTAATCCAATGGGTAAGTCATGTTTGGAGCTTCCATATTTAACAAAACACCACAGAGTAATGCCTGCAGTGCTGAACAATATGTTCTGTTTTTAAAGGGTAGAGCCTGGGATGTGGAGGTCATTATTTGCAGATGACTTGGCTTTCTAGAAGAGAGGAATGAAAGTTCCATATACAGTTAAAAAGATTGTCAGCAATTCAGTCACTGGTTATCAGTAGCAAAGACCCAGGCTAGGAAGAAAGCAGTAAAGTTATTAAGGCTTCCCTTTGAGCAGGTACGTGTGTCAGAATGCCTTTTTGGGAAATTTGATTGGACAAAAATTGACCCTTGGGGTTCATATAGAACTGAAGACAAAATGCAAAACAAATGGCTTTGATTGTCATGTGATCATTGTTAGGGTGTGAATGGGGAGCAGGTTGCAAATCACTCATGTTTGCATTAAATAGATCTGCTCGAACATATACTGATTAGCCATAACATTAAAGCCACCTGCCTAATATTGTGTAGGTCCCCCTTGTGCTGCCACAACAGCTCTGACCCATTGAAGCATGGACTCCACAAGACCTCTGACGGTGTGCTGTGGTATCTGGCACCAAAATGTTAGCAGCAGATCAGTTAAGTCCTGTATGTTACGAGGTGGGGCTTCCATGGATTGGACTTGTTTGTCCCGAACGTCTCACAGATGCTTGATCGGATTAAGATCTGGGGAATTTGGAGGCCAAGTCAATACACTGAACTTTTGTCATGTTTCTCAAACTATTCCTGAACAGTTTTTGCAGTGTGGCAGGGTGTGTTATCCTGCTGAAAGAGGCCACTGCCTTTAGGGAATACTGTTGCCATGAAGGGGTGTACTTTGTCTGCAACAATGTTTAGGTAGGTGGTACATGTCAAAGTAACATCCACATGAATGCCAGGACCCAAGGTTTCCCAGCAGGACATTGTCCAGAGCAGCACACTGCCTCTGCTGGCTTGCCTTCTTCCCATAGTGCATCCTGGTGCCATCTCTTCCCACGTTGTAAGCAATGCACATGCACCCGGCCATCCACATGATTTAAAAGAAAACGTGATTCATCAGTTGGTCGAGTTGGTCGAACTCCATGGTCCAGTTCTGATGCTCACATGCCCACAATTTGGCCCATGTCGAAGTCGCTCAGATCCTTACCCTTGCCGATTTTTCAACACATCAACTTCGAGAACCGACTGTTCACTTGCTGCTTACTATATCCCGCCCATTGACAGTTGCCATTGTAACGAGATAATCAATGTTATTCACGTCACCTGTCAGTGGTTTTAATGTTTTGGCTGAGCGTTGTATGCTTGCATGGTGTATGGGTCAGCGAGTGAGTCATAGCTGAGTAAAATAGTAAGGATTCAGAAGTACACACTCAGAATATAATATAGGGCTTTAAGGACTGCTTCTGTGCCTGCACTACAGAAACTGAAAGTGAGGCATCTGCAACTGGCATTTGGGTTTGGTATGGATATGTAAGGCATAATATTTGCTGGACTAAGGCTTTATTTATAAAGTGATGGGAGCATAGCCAAAGTAACTATAAGTTACTGTATTACTAGGGTTTTTTTTTAACATGGAACTAAAATTCCCTAGCTAAAAGTTTCTTATCAAAACCTTTTTATATTTTTTTACTAAAGAAAATAAAGTAAAACATGTCTGATGGGATATTTTGTTTACTTTTGTGGGTGTACACTCATGCTTGAGCATTTTAGGACATGGTATTTTACATTAGCTAATGTCACCTCTCTATGATATCACTAAATTTGTCATTTGTACTTAAACTACAGATTGTACAGTGAGGCATCATGAGAATTTATATTTTACATTTACAAGTTTATTCCTTTAGCTGACGCTTTTATCCAAAGTGCTGGGATTTGGAGTCACAACCTAACAATAAGTACAATAAGGCTTACTTAACCTCTGAGCTACCACTGTTTTGTACACTTCATATAAACAAACATGAATAGATGACAAAAGCAGATGAGTGCCTCAGTTTCTCTTTACTTTGAGACTGGCAGGTCAAAAGAGAATCGTGTTTAAAGCTATGACATTTTTTTTTCTTTTGTGCTCAGCCACTCTATGATAAAGTGGGTTCAAATTTATGTCTATGCAACTGTTGCTTAGCAACTGCAGAATTGTGATATACTGAATAGCTACAGTGTAAAGTGGTATTAGAGACAATGCAGGCCCTCAACACATAGTTCATATTGTACGAAAAATATTTATCCATGCACTGTGAAGTATGACATTGTTCTTTTCAATACAAATAGAACAGATGTCAGTCTGCATGCCTGCAGATGATGAGCCTGTACAACCAGATGCCCTTTATGCCCTTTATGGCTGAATGATGCGTTATCCAGCTTGCAATATTACAGTCTATCAGTGTCATTGTTCATGGGAACTTTAGGTAAATTTTACAAGCTTAAGCTTAAATAAGCATTATTTAATTAACATCATGAAGTGACTTCTTAAGGATGGAAGTTTAAAGGATCCTTTTTTGCACAATCCTTTAATGGATCCTTTTTACACAATCCTTTTTTTGTGTAAAGGCATCCAAAAATGTACATTCTCCATCAATACTTCTGGTGCTCACAGATTTGCATTTGACCTTTGTGGAATATATTTACATATTGTATCATGGACAAAGAGCAGTTCTGAGATTCGTGACACTTTTTAGGGGGCACATTATACATTTTAAATAGGAACAATTTCCAGGGGCCAGCTGAGTTACAAATATGTCTTCATTTTCAGCTTTGCCAAGTGCCCTGAAGGTCTTTGGACAATTGACTTGCTTAAATCTTCTGTAAATAAAATGAATACAGGGGCTACTGTAATTAAAGGCCTTGCAATGTTAAGTAAACAAAGCTCAGCAGAAATTAGGTAATAGACTGAGAATACCATAGAGAAAAAATGTTTTCAAAATGCGGAAAGTCTTTAGGCTGTATATTCTTTAGGTTACAGAAACTACAGACACTTTTTTTTAACCACATGACTTGCAAGCCTGATTGTGTTTGCAGAGAAAAGGAGAAAATTCATGAGCCTGGTAAGTCTAATTATATGTCATGAAAAGCACAAACTTTTTGCATGAATTGGGCTATGTTCAATATGTTAAAAAAAAAAGAGGCAAAATTACACAATGTCTGGCCTAAGGTATGTGGACACCTGATCACCATACTCATATATGGGCCGTCCCCACAAAATTGCAAAAAAATGTTTAGAATGTTTTTGTATGCTGTAGCACTAAGGTTTCCCTGCACTGGAACTGAGGGGACTAGCCCAAACTTGGGCAAGTCCATATTAATGCTCATGGTTTCATATCAGTCTTATTCATACAGCATAGTGGTAGAGGTAGGCTTGGTTAAATTATGTTGGTGCAGAACATAGCATACACAGCATTCAAGTGAATGTTGGATACACTGATATGCAACATACTGTATGATTGTGACAAAATGTTGACAGAATTTTTTTTCTGTGAGACTGGGTTGAAAATTAACCTTCTACAACATTGAATATCATATATAAATTATAAATATCGATATGAAAGTTGCTCAGGGTGGATTTTTCCTTTAAGGCTATTCCATAGTCACAGTCTTGACACTTTTTTCTTGCCACATCACATTTCAATTCAATTCATTTTTATTTGTATAGCGCTTTTTTACAAAGGTCATTGTCTCAAAGCAGCTTTACACAAACAA
>CM075022.1:9770606-9782913 GCA_037576675.1 Pangasius sanitwongsei | reverse complement strand
TACATGTCCTGCACCACTCTGACATACTTCTCTGCTACTCCTGACTTCCTCATACAGTACCACAGCTCTTCTCTTGGTACCCTGTCATACGCTTTCTCCAAGTCTACAAACACACAGTGCAACTCCCTCTGACCATCCCTATAATTCTCCATCAAAATTCTCAGAGCAAAAATTGCATCTGTTGTGCTCTTTCTGGGCATGAAGCCATACTGCTGCTCACAGATTTCCACTACCTTCCTTAACCTAGCTTCCACTACTCTTTCCCATAGCTTCATTGTATGGCCCATCAACTTTATCCCCCTATAGTTGCTGCAATTCTGCACGTCACCCTTATTCTTAATGATCGGCACTAATACACTGCATAACATAAATCAAATGAAAATAGGGAGATGATAATATTACTAAATATTATTTACTTTTATTTTACCAAACAAAACAGTGAGAATCAAGAAGGTAATCATGTTGAATTCATGTTCAATTTTGTTGATGTTGTAACTTTGTTTGTATTATATGGATGAAAGTGTTAGCTATCATGAAATCAAAGATATGAATACCTTACATGTTAGAGTGTTGAACTTGGCCTTAGATTTCATTTCACTTAGATGCATTTCCCCAAAACATACCATAAAACTTAAAAGCATTAAAAAAAAGCCATTAAATAAATAACTAATACTCACTGGTAACTAATACTTAAATAAGCACATGAGGACATGCTAAACTGTGCTACTGTCATTGAATGGCTTGGATAAAAACAAACTGAATGTCATTGTCAGAAATGCAGCAGCACTTGAGTTATATTTTTATTATCATTAATTAAGCACACATTCGCTACGTTTACAATAACATGGTAGTATGAATTAAAATTTTCCATATTATGTGCAGCTCATGAAGTAATTCGAAGACTCGTAGTTAAGAGACTGCTGTGTAGCACTGTGGAACCTCCGCCTACTGCTCTACCTCTGCCTAATGCTTCCGCCAAGAACCTCATTATCATGCACCTTTGACCTATTCATTACAAGTTTGTTAATAGTATGTTATTTTGTTTCATAGTTCATAGTTGTTTCATATTTTGTTTCATAGTATTATTGTTAGTGGCAATAGTAGAAACATACCATTATTTATTTATTTATTTATTTATTTATTTTTTAACTATGACCAGAGCGGCACATTTACATTTTGAGACAAAGGGGGCATAAATGGTGTAAATCAGGGTTTCTGAAACACCCCTTCCAGAGTAAAAGAATTTACCTCTATTAAGCATGCCACCAATTAATTTTTTTTTAAGGAACATTAAGGGGAAGTTGTTAATTCGTTCAAGCCTTCTAGAATTTCTTATTCCTGACCTTTCACTCTTCCAGATGTAGATTTGAAACACTGTTTCATATTAACACATCTACACATATTAACATATTATTTCATTAGAATTGCAGTTAAAGTTATGATAGCTAAAAATAACTATAACAACCTTGATACTATTTGATAGTATTCTCCACAACCATCATGTGATTAAAAAAAATACAGTTTTTTCAACTTTCTGGATGAAACGATTTAAGAACTGATCACACGGGCAGTGGAACTCTCTAAAGGACTCCTGGATATACATCAAGGACCCCTTTGAAAACCATGGGCATAAATGTACATTTGACCCAGTGACCCAGCTGGGGTGTGCATACCCCAGCCCTAGGGATAAGCCAGACTAAGAGAGGCAACAGCAGGACTAATGCTGAATACACAGAAAACAGGAGACACAATGGGTTACATAATAAAGAGGAGCTCATAGTATATCAAGCTCAAAGGTCAGCCCTGTTAGCAAAGAGTATATTTAACAAAAAATTGTTTGAATGCTACAGTGCAAGACTGTTTTTAGAGGTAATGCAAAAAAAGAAATGTCCTCCAGACCAAGCTTACAGAATCCCAAATGGAAAGCCCTACCCACGAGATGTGAATTGGGGGCCCCGGTTGCTCACTATCTCCTCTGGGATCCCAAAGTATATGAACACATGACAGAAAAGGAGTTCAGCTGTAGTGAATTCAGACGGTATGCTGGGGAGGGGGGTTAAGCATAGTGACTCAGAAAAGTGATTGGTTACCACTAGGATGACAGGGTTTCCCTGTGATTCTGGGAAGTCGGTGATGAAGTCGATCGCTAGATGGGACCAGGGCCACTGTGGTGTGGGCAGTGGAAGGAGTTTATCAGCTGGTAGGGTGTGGGGCATTTTCGCCTGGGCACATACATTGCAGCAAGACACCACCCGGTGTACCTCAGTGAACATACACGGACACCAATACTTATTGCAGGAGATGATAGGTGTGATGAGTGCCCAGGTGACTGGTTGCTAGGGAGATGTGGGCCCAGGTTATAAGTCTGAACTGGTTGGGGACAAAGAGCTTGTTAACAGGGCACCAGACCAGCAGGCTTGTCTGGAGTTCAAATGATAGATATTCCAGGTTCTTATGATCAATGAAAATCACAAATTGATGAGTGGCCCCCTCCAGCCAGTGTCGCCACTCCTCCAAGGCGAGTTTGACAGACAACAGCTCACGGTTACAATATCATTGTTTTGCTTGGCTGGGTTTCTGGGAAAAGAAGGGTGGAGCTTGGGTTTGTCCCCAAATCACTGGGACAGAATGGCCCCGACTCCCACTTTGGATGCACCCGCCTCTACCATGAATGGCTTAGTTGGGTCAGGATACTTAAGGATAGGAGCTGTGGTAAAAATCGTCTTGAGCTGAGTGAAGGCCTGTTCGGTTGCAGAATTCTACACCAGGCAGTTGGGAGACCCAAGGAACAGTGATATCAGGGGATGAGCGATGGAGCTGAAGCCCCTGATAAAGCGCCAGTAGAAGTTTGCAAAGCCCAGGAACTTCTTCAAGTCTTTGATCATCTGAAGTGAAGGCCAGTCAACTACGGCCGCCACTTTGGCTTGGTCCATTGTGACTCCATCAGGGATGATTACATAGCCCAGAAACAAGATGGTCTGCCAGTGAAACTTGCACGTCTCCCCCTTGACGTAAAGCTGGTGTTGCAAGAGATGCTGTAGGACCTGGTGAACATGGCAAACGTGATCTTCAAGGGAAGGGGAGTAGATCAAGATGTCATCGATGTACACTGGCTGATGAGGTGATCAGGTTCGCCTCAGTAGAAGCAACACTGTTCCCTACGCCACCTCGCTTTCTCCTCCTCTCTGAGCTGAGTTTGACCCAGCTGCATGGGCTCTGTGGTGTCGTTGGTTTTCAGTAGATCCCTCTCTGACTTGGGTGGACGACAAATTTGAAGCAGATGGTCAAGGCGGATAGCGAGCTCAATGAGGGAGTCAAGATTAAGCTGCTCATCTCAACACGCCAGCTCTGTCAGGACTTCCGGGTTCAAGCCACAGCGAAACGCTGCCTTGAGCATGGTGTTGTTCCATCCGTTTCCAGCTGCTATCATGAAAAACTCAAGGGCATAGTCAATGATGCGGCAAGAGCCTTGGACTATGGTTAGGAGCTGCTCCCCTGCCTCCTTGCCCTCCAGTGAGTGGTTGAACACACAGCAAAACAACTCCATGGAGCTCTTGTAAGCACAGATGGGTTTGCCACCTTGTTCCCAAACAGCAGTTGCCCACTTCAACGCTCTGCCGATAAGTAACCCCATGAATTGAAAAAATTCTTTCGACTCTGACATCCCCTCATAGTTAGTGAAATGCAGGGAGCACTGCAGCAGAAAGCCTTGGCTAACGTCACCTGCAAACTTTTCCGGTGCAGGCATAGGTGGACAAGGTGCGGGAGCTCGTGTGTGGGCTTGGGTAGTCGCAGCGAGGGCCTAGGAGAACAGATTAACTTTGGCATGGAGATCTGCTAGTTGCCCCTGATGTGCTCCCATGAGCTGCCTGTGTGCCGTGAGGGCTTGCCACTAGTCGTCTGCCGCAGTCGTTGGCCGCAGTGTCTGCTGGGAGGTGGAGTTCACAGACTGCGATGACCAGACAATGATCTCATATCAATATTTGTTAAATGGACCATCATGTCTCAAAGAGTGAGTTGTGGTGCCAGAGAAAATGGATAGATTTTTTTTCAGTGAGATGTGATCAATAGCCTGCATTTGATCAATAGCATGCACCTTTTTGAGAGGCATCTTTTCACAGTAACGACAATTGAGGGACGCATACACAACTATTATAAAAGGTGCAAACATTCACTGATGCTCAAGAAGGCAACACACTACGTTAAGAGATGATTGGTGTAAATTGTTATTATTTTGTTTAATGATCTAATTTTTTCATTTAGTACTGCCCTTCAGAAGCTAAATAAGATATTTACATGTTTCCCAGAAGACAAAATAACAATTTACACTGATCATCCATTATTCAAAATTTTACGCCTGGCTCTTAATGTATCGTCCTGCCTTCTTGAGAATCAGTGAATCTTTGCACCTTTTGTAATAGTTGTGTATGAGTCCTAAGGGTGAAAAGATGGCTCTCAAAATCATATAGCCACTGTTGGAAAGGGGTCAAATATGCAGAAGATGCTGGAAAACCGAATAATGTGCAGTAACTGGAGGATTTTTCTGAAGAAGAGTGGGCAGTTTAACTGCTCACAACAAACAAGGGACTCATGAACAACTATCACAAAACATAAAAACAGTCCTTGATCATCTAGATAACAACACATAAATGTATGTAAAAGCGTATTTTGAACTGGGTAATTTGTGTAAACTTAGTTATTATTGTGTCTTTTTTATGATCCCTCTTAATTTTTTTTATTATTAACATTTTGCACATTCTGCAAGGCATATGTAATCTCATGACTCCAAATGTAAGGAGGGCTGCAGCAGAAATGTGTAAGCAGTGGCATAGATAAAGTGGGCTGAGATAAACTGGGGTGAGATAAACTGTGCTCAATTTTTAAGTGATCTAATGAAACTATTGCTTTGATCTAATATCCTACTGGAGCAGGTAGTTTACTTAGAGGCATGAGCTCATGTAAGCTGCTAGTAAAAGTGCCAAGAGGAAGCAGAGACAGAGCAGGGGGCTGAAGAAGGGAAACATCAGTGTCAACTTAAATCATAACAAAAATGATAAATGTTGTCCACATATCAAAGCTTCAATATAATTCACATCATAGGTGCTAATATTGGTCCCAGCTCTGGCTACCTGCTTTTATTAAGTGACATAATGTTTGGGACTTGATGCTGGAATGATGCATGGGGCTAATTTGCATTCACATTTTATTAATGATGTCACTAGTAGGCCACAGCTGGCATACTGTTCTGAGAATGCTTTCTAGAACACAAAAATGGAGATGATGGACTCATAATGATGCACTTTCAGTTTGCTTCATATATAATTTCTTGTTAGAAGCTGTCCTTCCTGAGCGAAATTTCTACTATTGTCACAGTCAGTGCATGCTGATTGGGATTATAACATGGCTGAGATGGAGGATGGGTATTTGTCTATGAGGGCTATTTAGTGGATGTGCGGTATTCTATGCTATGTGTCAACGTAACCACGTAAATTACACATTAACAATAATAGATGGGAGATGCTGGCACAGTGACTCACACACCCTCCAACTGTCTCCTCTATTCTCCCCATCCACCTATTCCCACAGGAGGATGGTTTCATCATGCTGGAAAAAATCCTATATGGCAAAATTAAACAGTGGTTGTCAAGAGACGACTGATAATCACATTTCCTAGGCTGCTTCAGACTCCCTGGACATGCTGCATTCCCCAGCATGTTTTTTCTTAGTCTCACTGTAGTTCATAATCAGTAATTAACACTATAATTTACGATGAATAACCTCATAATATGCACAGATTTTAAAGGGTTAACATTAACCACATATCACTGCAGGTCACTGAGCATAATGTGTACTGTTTTCCAGAACCAGAGTCTACAGTCCATAGACAGAAGGCAGCAGTGTCTGATATCTGCTTTCAGACAGGCATGTCAAGTCTCATGGACTTTAGCACACCAGACACCTTGAACAAAGGTAAGGCACACTCATGCATGCACTGGTAAAATGCAGAGCTAAGCATTCCTGTGACATCCAGCCTTATACAGTTATTGATGGCAGGCAAAGATTGTGCTTGCATGTTCATTCTACATCAATGAGCAGCACATTCACCAGACTAAAGTGATTTCTTTTAGAGTCTCAAATACAGAATTTTTTTCTGAAGTCACCAAGCTTGGGGAGACATTATTGTAATGTCCGTTGCAGGCACTGTGGAGGACCCCTATGTCTTGTTTTCTGTTACTGTTTTCTGCCCATAATGAGTCCTATTACTCACTAATGCTTTTCCTGTGGCTCACCCAACTCTGTCATACTCAAATCATCATTTTCATCTCTTTAACAAGCCAATAGCATGAAACAACAAGGAGCCACCATCACTTAAAGAAGTGCTGTTCATTTCAACTAATTGAAATGTGAATAATGCTATTCTATTCTCGTCTAGTCACCTCAATTTTACTATTCTATTCAAATAAATTAATTTATTCAATTATATTCTACTGTATATTTTATTCACCTCAATGCTCCTATTCTGTTCTAGTCTAGTCTATTTTCTTCAGCTCAATTCATTTACCCCATTCTAATCATGTCAGCTCTTCTGTTCACATCAATGCTTCTATTCTATTCTATTCACCTCAATCAGTCTACTCAATTGTTCTGTAGTCTATTAACTATTTTATTCACTTCAATTCTAGTTGAAGTTTTGAGAACAACTTCAGGCAAATGAAAAAATGGGGAAACTAGCTATCAAATTAATGGCAATTTCTGAGTTTGTTAATTTCATGAGAGTGGTTTGTTCTGAAATTTTCTCGTAAACACAGTGAATATACAACCCTATTTGAATGTAGCATTAGATCCATTAATGATCATAGAAGAAAACAGATCCAGCCAGTGGTTCATTATCTCCATCTTTGCATTACACAGTTTAAAATATTGCTCTATGTGCTAAACAACAACTACTATGCAGGCAAACGGTTCAGCACTGATGGGGAGTGACAGAGGGACGAAGACTGATTCTTTTTTCTTCTTTACTCATTCGCTTGACTGGACCATGTCTCAGTTAATGGTATATGAATCCAAACTGCTGAGATCTGGACACATTTATTCTGCAACAGACAAGTGCTCTCTGCCAAATCTTCTCAGATATCCATATGAGCATTTGACTCACAAAGACTACGAACAATCTTTCACATGGTTGTGTATGTTTACTTGAGGGTTTTGTTAGGAACTGAGAAACCTAAATGGCTGATCTTCTGTGCACACACAGAATGTTAGAACCTCGACACACAACATTAGAAGTAGGCAGCTCAATCAACAGGTGAATGAAAAGCACTGATGAGTCAGTAAAAACTTAAAGCAATACAGCACTCAAGAGGTCCTGTCTGCATGGTATCTGAGGCTGACACAAACCCATGCAGGGAGCCACGACACAACCCACTGTCAGGTCTGTGAAGGTTTAGACACAGATCTGACCCATTGTCTGAAGGTATGTTGCATGTTTTGCTGTGGGAAGGCTGGAACTGCCACGCCTCAGCCTCATGAGGGGAAAAAGGGTGATAGAATATGTAATTCACTTCATTTGCCAAAAAGGACATAAAATGTAGGGGGGCTGTCCCTGAGAGAATGCATTAATATGCAGACAGTATGAGCTAGAAAGAAATCAGCCCCAACCTTACTTATTCATACCATTTTGTGTGTTTTTCTTAAGACCGTTGTAGGGCTATTGGGCCTAGTTCCACAAAGATTCAAATAATCTGCTATAAGACATTGGTTAAACCTATATTAATGTCTTTTTATCTTTGAAACATGCACAAGGACAGGCCATAACCAAACCACTGACCATATTACATTTTCACAAATATTCACAGGCTGTTTAAGTTTTTGGAAATCAAAAATTCCATTTAGTTTACTTTATAAAAGTGTACTGCTACTGACCGTCTCTTCTGAAACCATAACCACACCATGCCCTACCCCTCTACTGCTCCACCATACAATATCTAAAAACTTTAACATGCTCCTGGATGACTGGCTAAGAGTTGTATTGTTGGTTTCTGGCCATTAGTTGAAGCAAGTGATCCTATGAAATGAGAATGAGCAATTTCTCATTGCCCACTGATGTGTGGATGGGAGTGTGAGATTGAACAATGCTGGGAGAAATTAAGAAACTTCCCCACACTCTTTCTCCCTCCCTGGCTGCTGGCCTGGGAGGAGTGAGAGAGAGAACAGGTTATGGAAGCATGTGGAGGAAGAGGGAAGAACAAACTGCCCAAGGAGGCTGACTGAGTATGCACGAGAGAGTGAGAGAGCATGCATGTGAGAGAGAGAGAGAGAGAGAGACTGTGCACAAAGGAACTCCGCCCTGGTAACAGGAGGAGCCAGTGCACAGGGCCGTGTGCTGTGTGTGTGTGTGTGTGTGTGTGTGTTTGTGGGTATGAGGTGTGGAGGTCAACTCAAGTTTTCTTGCTATGAGAAGACATATCAACACTAGATCCCTTTGGAGCCACTGCAGTTGGGGTCATGAGGTGTGAAATAGAGGATGGCAGACCAGGTAAGTGTGTGTGTTTGACAGAAAGAATAAGACAGATTAGACTGAGTCACTGATTCACACAAGTGAAAGTATGATCAGCATGAATGTGTGTATGGCTCTCCATGTGTACTAGTTTGTGTTTAATCTGATTTGTATGAACTGGTGAACTTTTCACACTGCACCTGCATTTAATGAACATGTGCTGACTCAACCTCTCAAACAGGAATTTAGCTTTTATTTCCAGTGTAAGACAACACTTTGTGACACAGCTGATGTACTTTTAATACTGTTCTAACTTTTAACCATCACACTTAGCTGGATGTAATTGTTTTGTGCTCTTGTGGTTTTGTTTCTGATTAATGTAACTCATGCTGTAACATACTGTGATCTACTGTAATTAAAGGTACTTTAGGAGTATTATATGACCGCAGTTAATAGGCCAACATTGTAGTGGCAAATTTTTTAAACAAATCAAGTGACTGTGCAGATTTAATCTACACCGTAATTCTAAATTTTTGATGTAATGGAAGTGGGGATGTTGTCTCACAGGACTGGGTCCTGTCCCAGTGTGTGTCCATGATTGTCCCAGTGTGTGTCCATGATTGATTGTCCATGGTTTAAGATTGTCGCTAAATATATACTTAAAGTACGTTACTTGTTTTGAATTATTTGCTAAAATATTTGGGACACCTATTGAGGGGGTGTAACTTTTTAACTGACTAATAAATTGAATAACCTTTTTTGCAGAGACTTAGAGGTTCTGCTAGCCATTTACCAGATAATATACAGTTCACTTCAAAAGTATTGGAACAGCGATGCCAATACTTTTGTTTTTGCTAACCACTGAAGACATTTGAGTTTGAGATCCAAAAATGAATATGAGACGAAAATGAGATCAGAATTTCATTTCCTGATATTTATATCTACATGTGTTAAACAACTTAGACGATGGCACCTTTTGTTTGAACCCACTCATTTTTCAAGTGATCAAAAATATTGGAACATGTGACTGACAGGTGTTTCTTGTTTGCCAGATGTACCCTGTTACACAGATTGTTTAAATAATTAGTAGCTCTGAATGTCTACTCTTGGTTTGAGTAGACAAACTCTTGGTTTCACCTGTGAAGACTACATTTGTTGTATTTAGCATTGTACTTTTGTAGATTTTGTAACGTAAATATTATATACTATAACATCAATACAATATCAACACTGATTCAAAAACATTTGTATTGTAAGATACTGAGCAGGCCTGGATGTTTTCAAGGAAAATGACAAAATTAGGTATTATTTTTGGTATTGACATCAGCTTATGTGCTGTTATTCATATGAACAGTTTTGCTACAATGGCTTATGACTACAATTGCTAAGATTTGCTAAGATCTTGCTAATGAACAGTTGATAACTTCAACAAAATGACTTCATATGAAAACTATAATGAATTTCCTGGTTACACAATTGTACTTTTTGACTATGTAGTACACAGGTATAGAAGGGAATTATTTATAATCATACTATTCGATGTCACCCAGATGACAGTGGGTGATAACAGGTATACTAGTCCTTTCCGAAAGTACTGGAACAGCAAGGTCAATTCTTTTGTTTTTGCTATACACAGAAGGTATTTGAGTGTGAGGTTAAAAGATGAATATGAGACAGTAGATCAGAATTTCAGCTTTCATTTCCTGATATTTACATCAAGATGTGTTATACAAGTTACCATGGGTAACTTGGGTAACTGTTCTTAGCAACTGAAATCTATAGGCTATCCAAGAACCTCCACATCCATCTTTAGGGTGCCCATTCTTGGTCCTGATGCAAATTCTCGTGTGTTAGGTGACTTCAAGTGTGGTGTTTTGTTCTCAGGTCCAGAACGTACTGAACATACATCCATTATTTGATGTCTTGCATTAATATCACATTTATTGTTGCTAGCATAGATTAGATTGTTCTAGAAATGTGCCTGTTGGGGTGTACTGGTTGAAAGTGTTGGGGCAAGCAGGGCACTGTGTGCTGTTGCAGTAGGCAGATATCATGCCTAGCCTATACAAAAAGCATCCTATGAACATAAAAAAAACTTAAAAAAAAAATTAATAACTAATAAACAACTGTGCATATATTTGTGCATATATTTTTCAAAGCTTGAGTTATGATGTTTAAACTGTATATTTAATAGAGAGCACAAGAATGGCCTTCCTGAGCATGCAGAGCGAGTGTGGTCATTAAAGTACGAGGTGCCATGAATTGCGTGCACACAAATGTATTTTCAAATACACAGCAGTGAAGCGAGCATGCAGAGAAACTGTCGCACATGAGAGCTAGCGCTGTTATATAAAAAAATATGAAAATAATAATGAGTTAAATGGTAGGAAAAATAAAGCACTTAAAATGAAAAGGAGAAACAAATTCTAATAATTTTTTATAAATTACTGTTTTTTACAGTTGATTTTACAGTTGATATTAAAAGATTTAGTACAGAAATCAGCTGTCTGTCACGTGGCAGGAACGAACACAAATTCAGGTAACAGAGGTTTTATTTAACATGCCGGCAGACAAATCCAAAGAGTTAGGCAAAAACATAATTGAAAAACAGGAAATGGTCAGGCAATCGACAACCAACATGAACTAGGCAAGAGTATGGGAAAATAACAGAAAACCCGAAGCTAGATCAATACCAGAGATGTGTGATAGCAAGATACAAAAAGGCTTGGTAACGACAGGTATGAAACACTGAGCCTATACATTGGTATGAACCCAGTGAAGGGTGCGGGTGTAAGACTCGAGAGGCAGGCGGAATGTCAGCAGAGCTAGAGGCTCGTGTTTATTGTCACCGCACTATTCAGCACACTTTCCAAAATTTAACCAAACAGCGGCAAACCAATGAAAAAGTCCCATAGCTGAGTACCCCTGCCATACAGTCGGGACTGTCGTTCTTGGGCCTGATGCAAATTCTCGTGTTAGGTGACTTCAGGTGTGGAGTTTTATTCTCAGGTCCACGTCATTATTTGCACGTCATTATTTCATATCCTACATTAATATCACACTAAAGTCGCGGGCCATCACTAGCTCACGGCTTTTGTCCCATTTAAGTTCAAGTGCATGCTCCGCTCATATATGAGTTTATGTGTATGCATGCGTGTCTTGCAAACTTCTCTCCTGCCGGTTACAGGAGTCAATGAATGCACAAAGAGACACAAATAAGTGGACTGGAGGTAATAAGACACAGGTGAGAATCATCACACATTACCTTCCAGTTCAACCCAGCTCCTCTCCATCCACAGCCGATGCTCGACCACGCCCCAGCTGCCACATACCCCCACCACCCAACTCAGGCTGGGGAGCTGTTCGGCCTGCAGCTGACTCTCCCCGTGAAAGCTAACTCTCCTTTACTGAAAGCTTCTGGCTGATGTACAGCACAATGGCCCCCAGCCCTATTTCCAATGCATCAGTCTGCAGAACAAAAGGGAGAGAAAAGTCAGGAGAATTCAACTGCAGGTCCCAACACAAACTGCTTTAACCTGGCAAAAAGCCCGCTCATACGGCTCTGTCCACTGGAACAGATGTGGTACTCCCTTTTTAGTGAGGTCAGTCAGCGGGTGGGTGATATCTGAAAAATTAGGTTCAAAGCTTCAATAATATCCAGCCAGCCCCAGGAACTGCCTCACCCCTTTTTGGTCTTGGGTCTTGAGCAGGCCACAGTCACTGTTGTTTTATCAATGCTAAGGCTCGCCCACACGAGCACCACTCCTCTCCGCTTCACGTGTCCAACAGGTTTGCTCTCCTCAGTGAAGC
>CM075022.1:9732819-9745090 GCA_037576675.1 Pangasius sanitwongsei | reverse complement strand
ACCGCGCGTGCTTTTAAGCTTCCTGGTCGCTACGTCACCCCGCCCGTGACGTCTCGCCCATCCATTGGACTGATTACTCATGTGATTCAGAGCGTTGTCACGCTGAAGGCATTCCCATAGCATTTCGACGCAGCGTCTCGTTCCCTCGGGGAACCATGGTTACATAAGTAACCCGGAGACGATCTTCCAAATGGGAAAAAAGTCAGACGGAAATAGACTATGACAGAATTTTAACAACCCTGTCTGTCAGCATGACAGATAATGATTTACTGTATTGCAGCCTCTGCCATTGAGCCATTGTGATGAAAACTGAATGCTAGGCCCTTCTAGGGACCCAGTACCTGATGAAATCTCAGACAAATTGGCCGCTTGGTTCACTTGGTTTATTCATGTTTTTGAACAAAAAAATAAGGTGTACAGTGAAATTCCTTTTTTTCTTCTGATTAAACCATAAAAAGTGTCTTTTTGGACAGTTTATTCCTGATAAATTATATATTGTGAGATGCAAACTAGTCCTAGTCCTTTTTGCCCCATCTTCACAAAATATGGAATTCTGGAATTTCCCACCTGGGATTAATAAATTGTTATCTTATATTACTCATCAGAGTCTCAGTCTCTATAATTATCAAAATTATATTGAGATTTGTAAACATTGTGGCTGCCACAGCTGTAACTCAGTACTGGTTCCACGGATTCGCACAAACCATGAAAGGTATATTGTGGTCTGCAAAGTTTTGGGTGTGGTCATCAGTAGTGACAGAGTTGAGTTCAAATAGCTCTTTTTCAGGAACTAATAATAATTAGTTCAACGGAATGTATTCACAAGGATAGTAAAACAAAGGTATGTGTGTTTGTGTGAGAATTACTAACACTCATTGAATTACATCACTTTGTTTCAAATAAAAATATTTGTATCCATTTGTGTTAATTATTGGCACTTTTTTTTAACCTAGGACACTGTAGAAATCCCTTTGACTGCAATGAAGAAAACATGCTTGGTCTGTAGTGTCCGCCTGGAGGGTGTACATATTGCATTTTAATACTGCGGTATAATCTACTGATAATTTTATGTAATCTACTCATAAACGCAATCCGGGATTAAAAGAAAGGATGAGGGCATTTTTCCACTTTAACCTGAAGGTCAAAACCTCAATGAAATGGCAGTTGTTTTTAGAAAAACCAATGAAAAAAAATGTTTATAAAATGTGTGTGTGTTTATGGGTGTGTAGCTATGAAATGCGACCGTACTAGGTTAAAGGCAGAGAAGGCTGACTTAGTGAACCAGATGCAGCAGCTGTACACTACATTAGAGAGCCGAGAGGAACAGCTCCGAGACTTTATCAGGAACTACGACCAGCACAGAAAGGTCAGTGTGCTCACTGTCACTCATTACATCCATTAGCCTCAGTACATTTAAATATTTAACAAGGCCTTCTGATATCAGTTTTAGAAAAACAGCTCAAAACCCATCCTGTTACTCTCACATTACTTATACTTTACTGAAAGTGCACTGAGCTATGTACAGCCAGTTGTTATGATGTAATATATGTCAGCCTGGAAAGTGTCATAACAACTTTATGTCAACAAAAATCTGCATCACTTCTAGTCAGGTGGTATGCCAACTTAATAAAATTGACAAAGGAAGTCTCTTTGAAAGTGTTTATGTAGCTTTCTCAGTTGTTATGAAAGTGTGTGTGGGGGGGCGGGGGTGGGTGTAGGAGAGCGAGGATGCGGTGAAGTCTTTGGCGAAGGAGAAGGACCTGCTGGAGAGGGAGAAGTGGGACCTGCGCAGACAGACCAAAGAGGCCACCGAGCACGCTGGCCTCCTGCGCTCACAGATTGAGTTGAAGGAGAACAGAATTAAAGAGCTGGAAGCTGAGCTAACCATGGTAAGATACACACACACACACACACACACACACACACACCCCTTATCATTCCTCTCATGCTGAGAGACATGACAGAGAGAGACAGAGAAGAGAAGGCCTCTGGTTTTCAAATGGATCCCTGCCAGTTTTCAGTACTCCACTCTAGACACATGGCCGCTGCTGATGTGCACTCACAGACACACTGAGCACTGTGGAGTGCCTGAAAGCTGTTCATACCATATTGAGAGCATTATTTATCTGATTAAAGACTGTCTGCCCAATCTACAGTGTATTTAAAGTTGATTTTCACTGTGCCCCCCCCCCAACCACCCCTCCTCCCTAATTTAGTTTTAGCCAATTCCCAGCCACCATTCAATTTACACTTCTGCATGCATGTCTCTGCATGCATGTCAGGCCATGGTGTGTGAACATTCGCAGAGTGAAATATACATACTTGCACATAACGCGAGTGTGCCCTCTAGGAGGACCACACCAGAATTTATTTATTTACACAGCGAAGAAAAGACAAAAACAATGCGAGTTCTGTGTTTCACTGTAGGAAAAATAAAAAGAAGATGAACCGAACATAGTTTTGTTTTGTAAAGTGCTAGGAAAAGAAACCTTGCGTGATTAATTATAAACCAAGTGAATTCTCACTGAAAGAATTTCTAAAGTGTTTTAACTCATATGTATTAAGCAGTATCAGTGGCTCTTCTATGAAAGCACTTCAATTTAACTAGTGTTTAAATCCAATCATGGCCGGATGCATTAGAAGACTCCCAATAAAAAAAATAAAAGTGTGTGATCCTGCAGGATTAAACTGGCCATTATAATGAACTAAAGGTGGTATAGAGCCTCGCACTTTATATAATATACACTCACCATTCACTTCATATCTGTACACCTGCACATTCATGCAGTTATCTAATCAGCCAATCATGTGGCAGGAGCTCAATGCAAAATATACAGATACAGCTCAAGAGCTACAGGTAATGTTCACATCAAACATCAGAATGAATAAAAAGTGTGATTTCTGTGATTTTGATCATGGCATGGTTGTTGGTACCAGAACGGTCGGTTTGAGTATTTCAGAAACTGCTGATCTCCTGGGAATTTCACACACAACAGTCTCTAAAGTTTACACAGAATGGTGCAAAAAACAAAAAACAATGAGTGAGTGACAGTTCTGTGGGTGGAAATGCCTTGTTGGTAAGAGCGGTCAGAGGAACATGGCCAGATTGGTTTGAGCTGCTAGACGTTTATAGTAACTCATATAATCACTCTTTACAACCATGGTGAACAGAAAAGCATCTGAGCATGCACAAAACATCGACCTACATGTACCCGAAAGAGCTACAACAGCAGAAGGTTCCACTCCTGTCAGCCAAGAACAGAAATGTGAGGCTATCATGAGCACAGACCCACTCAGACTGGACAGACTGGAAAAAGACCAGGTGATTTTTTTTTTTCTAATCGTCAACTGTCCAGTTTGAGTGAGCCTGGTCCCATGATCTAGCCCATCCACCTCAAAATTCATCAACCATCTGGTACCAACAACCATGCCATGGTTATTCACAGAGATCACATTTTTCCCCATTCTGATGTTTGAAGTGAAAATTAACTGAAGCTTTTGACCTGTATCTGCATTATTTTATGCATTGTGCTAATGCCTCATGATTGGCTGATTGGATAACTGAATAAATGAGCAGGTTTATATTAATACAATATAATGATTTGTAGTTTTCCATAAATAAATCCATTATGCAATAATGTGAACATACCTGATCACATTATAGCATTTTAGACACCTACTGTGTATCCTTTTAGCTTTTAGCTTGTTTTGACACAGTTTTTTATTTATTTACACTCTACATTTGTCATGGCAAAACTCTTCAGTTCAGAATAAGAAAAATATAAATATAAATAAAATAACTTTCATAAGTCAAAGGGTTTTGGATGCCAAAAATCAGACTTTATTGAATCAACCAACAAAGCCGAGATGATCATCTGATTTACATAGTCATGGCTCATGCTTTTATAGACTTCTAAAATAATGATCTCATTAAGTGAAGTCTTCTCTTTTTTTTTATTACACCCTTGTCTCTCAAGGGAGAGTTCAGTCAGTTTATTTTTTTAAAACGTTAACCTTCATCACAACTTCAACAATGCACTTCAGTAGTCTGGTAGAGAGAAAAACACCCTCCTATGAGACATGACAGAGCACATCTGGATGGAAGAATATACAATTTATGAATGAGAACTGTGTGCTTAATTTTTTTCCCAAAAGCACAGTCTACCTGCAAGGTCACACCAGTTTGTTTTAGGTTTCTTGATTCACATAGACAGAAATATCCTT
The DNA here is from genome assembly GCA_037576675.1 of Pangasius sanitwongsei. Taxonomy (NCBI): domain Eukaryota; kingdom Metazoa; phylum Chordata; class Actinopteri; order Siluriformes; family Pangasiidae; genus Pangasius; species Pangasius sanitwongsei. The sequence goes on along the minus strand of CM075022.1, from coordinate 9,740,866 downwards.
GTAAAATCATATGCATAAAGTCACTTTCTAAATGTACTAAATCTCTTGTTACTTCTAAGTATTTTAACTCTTGATTATAGTTGATGGATTATATGATAACCATACTTAAATCATACCATACATTCTGAAGGGAAAGCCACAGAGAAGTAAATGATCACTTCACTTCACTTCACTTTGACCAACTGTTTGCGCTTCACAAGTCATTGTGTTCATCCTGCACGTGGTTAAACATTGCTAAAGAAATAGACAAACCATACAGAGGATGCAGAGTTGGACTCAAAAAAAAAAACAAAGAGGAGGGTACAAGCCCTCGCTGTTTTTCCTACAATAAGCTCTGGATTACCAAGATCGGAAGAAACTGCTGAACAAGAAGAAGTAGGCTTTTAGACATAAGGACAAAGAACAGATGAGGAGGGTACAGAACAAGTTGAAGGTGAGGCTGAGGGAGAACATGGAAGCCTACATAAGGAAGCTGGAGGGTAGGCTTCAACAAAACAATGCAAAGAGGGTATGGACTGGCATGAAGCAAAACACTGGCTTCAAGGTGAAGCAACAGCCAGTTGGGAGCAGCTTGGATAGAACCAATGAGCTGATAGAGTTTTTAAAAAGGTTCAGCGTGATGCTCTCCTCCCCCACCTGCTGCAGCCACACATCCTCCCTCATTTCAGTGTTTGCACAGCACAGCACCAAAAAGGCACACAATGCATCATTAGCTCATGGGAGGATTGCACACTAGTATGTCATGCCTCTGGATGTCATGTTTACCCATAATCCATGTTAATGCAGAAGTATAAATTGGATTTTACACATGCTTCCTCCAAGAAAAATGAATCTACCAAACACACCTTTTCAAACTGCTGTGTCATGGGTCGGTGTAACACACTCCAAGACACTCATGATTGGTTAGTGTGACTGTGATTGATGGGGGACAGAGAGTACACCATCCTTCCCACTCAGAGAGCACAGCCAATTTTGTGTTTTCTGCCATGGATGGCTGTAGCATTGAAAGGATTTGAACTCACGATCTCAGGATGATAAGGCAAACGCATTCCTGTTGTGCCACTTGGGAGCCCCTTAAGTGTCACTGTTGAATTGTTTGACAAGACACTGGCTCAGGTCCTGGTGAATCCAAAGCACATCTTAACAGTTGGATCTTTAGTAATTCTATAACATTTGTTAAATAATCATGAGGAGTGGCCCAAGGATGACATTTGTAGCACCGCCACATATTTTTTCTCTTATAGGTGGTTTAAGTATTGTTACTGTTAAGACATGTTAAAGGTTTTAGTGTGTCTTTGTTGCTGCCATATAATGTCATTCACTCTCACGTAATGCAAGACTTGAAAATACTTACGTGTATCTATGTCAAGGACATAGATGTTATCTATCACTTACCTTAAAGAACTCCTCACCACACAGATTTCAGCATTTCCCCTTCGCTCTACAAACACTCATCGTCTCCTCCCCCCTAGGACTAAGACCCGCACCATTGGGGATTGAGCCTTTTGTGCCGCTGCTCCTCGCCTGTGGAATGCCCTCCCTGAACATCTGAGGGCTCCACAAATGACTGATACGTTTTAAAACGTACCTTTTTAAAAAGTGTTTTAATGTTTAGAGTTTAAATTTCTGTGCTCATCTCAGTTGGCAGCTGGTTTTAATTGCTTATGTTATTATGTCTCTTTTCTGTAGCACTTTGAAATTTTCTTTAAAATGTAAAGTGCTTTATAAATAAAATGTATTATTATTATTATTATTATTATTATTATTATGTAAGCAGAAATGAACTTAAACCGGAAATTGACACTATGAGGGAGACAAGACAAAAAAGGTTGTGGATTATTGTTTTGCTTGGCTGAAGACAACATGATGGCAGATTAAAGGCGGATACCATTCCTTTGGAAGTAGTTTCCATTGGAGGGAGGATTCACCTGTGGCTGTGGCTTTTGGCAAAAGCGGAGGGATACACTCACCTGGGACCGAGTATCGGGTGAGGCCTACCCTAAACAAACTCTGAACATTTACTTAGACTTATACCGAGTACTGTTTATTAACAGCCTGAGGGACTGTAGGGAATTGGGGGTGTGTATATAGTATGTTTGCTCTTATGTATATATTCTTGGTTAATACACTTTCTCATTTTTCACGCATATATTGGTATCAGCTTTATTTTCTGTGACTTTTACCATGGTCAAGGTCTATATTTATTTTTGTAACAAGGGCCTCCTAGAGGTGAGCCATTACACATTAATAATGACAATGCCTCACACAAAATAAAGCCAAGAGGCTATCATACTTCCATTATGCTATAGGCTACTACCTAGTGATAGATTTTAGAAAAACCTACTTAGCAGTTGAGAGATGACTTGAACGAACTTGATCAAACTAACAATGTACATTTGAGTTGGAGATCAAAAAATGAATGTAAGATGATAGATCAGAATGCCATCTTTCATTTTCTCATATTTACATCTAGATGTGTTAAACAATTTAGAACCTTTAGTTTGACCCCATTTTTCAAGTGATCAAAAATATTGGACATTACAGGTGTTTTTTTTTGTTGTTGTTGTTGTCCAGGTATGCCCTGTTAGAGTCAAAGTGTTTAAACAGTTAATAGCTCTGAAAATCTACTCTTGGTTTGAGCCCTGGGTTTCACTTGTGAAGACTGCATTTACAGCTGATAAAAGAGGGAAAATTGATCAGAGCCATTTCATAAGCATTGGGCATAGATACAACATAGATTCCATAAAAACAATTTGGAATGTCCAGAAACAAACCACTGGTGGACCAACAACCAGACATTGAACAAGTTGGCTAAGGAAAACAACAGCAGTTAATGACAGAAATATTGTGACAGCTGAGAAAAAAAAACCCAAAAACAACAGTCAGTGACATCACCAACAACCTCCACATGGCAGGGGTGAAAGTACCACAAGAAGACTTCAAGAGCAGAAATATAGAGGCTATACCACAAGACGAAAACCATTCAATAGCAGTAATAATCAGAAGGCCAGATTGGAATTCCCAAAGAAATACAGAGATGAACCACAAGTTTTGGAACCAAGATTAACCCCTACCACAGTGATGGAAAGGCCAAAGTGTGGAGAAAGACAGGATCTGTCCGCTCCACCATCAACAAACTTGAGTGAAAACGAGAGTGAGGGGGGTCACAGCATCTAAACATCCCAGTTCACCAAAACACTCTATGCCTGTGAACCATCCAGATCTGCTCATTTACCTAAGAAAAACCAATTAAGGAAAGGTTTGACTAAACAAATATGTTTACAGCCTAGACTTAAACACTGAGACTGTGTATTAATCCTGAACACTAATTGGAAGGCTTTGTATCCTGCTGTAGCCCTCACTGTTCGAGGTACCAACAAAGAGCCTGCACCTTTTGATCGAAGTAATTGCGGCGGATCATAAAAGACCAGAATTTCACTTAAGTACTGTGGCACGGGACTATTCAGTACTAGTGACTATAGGTCAATAGTAGTATTTTATAATGTGAAATCTGATAGGGAGCCAATGCAGTGTGTAGAAGAAAGGGGTGATGTAGTCATATCTTCTAGTAAGGACTCTGGCTGCTGCCTTCTGGACTAACTGGAGCTTGTTTATGCACAATCTGGTGTGTGAGGGTGTGGAGGAAGACTGATGAGGAAGGCAGAATTTTAGCCAAGTTCCAAGCTTGCGTTTATTCAGTCGCATCAGTCAGCTGAACAAAAGGGAGAAAAAGTCAGGAGATTGCAACATCAGGCCCCCACACAAAAACGCTTTTACCTGGCAGAAAGCCTGCTTGCATGGCTCCATCCACTGGAACGGATCTGGCGCTCCCTTTTTAATGAGGTCAGTCAATGGGCTGGTGACATCCAAAAAATTAGGTACAAACCTCAGATAATAGCCAGCCAGCCCCAGGAACTGCCTCACTCCCTTTTTGGTCTTGGGTCTTGGACAGGCCTCAATCTGTCTTATCAATTTGGGGACGCACCTGCCCAAGGCCCAAGTGGAAGCCCAGATGCCGTACTTCCACTTGTCGAATTGCACACTTCTTTGGGTTGCTGTGAGTCCCACCTGTCTCAAGGATCTCAGGACAGCCCTCAGATGTTGTAAATGCCACTGCCAATCATTACTATAAATGATTATGTCATCTAAATATGCAGCAGCATATGCATTGTGTAGGGGGGGAGTATTCTGTCTAATGAGATGTTGAAATGTCACTGGGGCTCCAAACGGAAGGGTGACTAATTGGTTTAGACAATAGAAATTTAGACACCGCATTGATTTTTCTAAATCTGGGTTTGCTGAAACATACAAGTGTATATCATCAGCATAACAGTGGAAGCTAATGCCATTTTTACCCAGAGGTAGCATATATAGAGAGAGAGAGAAAAAAGAAAAAATATTTCACCTCCTGAAGAGAAGGCTGAAAGGAGAAACCCCAAAACAAACAAAAACTGAAAGAAGCAGTACAAGCCTGGAAAGCATCACAAAGAAGAATGCAACAATCTGTTAATGTTGGTGGGTTGCTGGCTTGATGCAGTTATTGCAAGAAAGGGATATGCAACCAAATATTTGTGTTATTTTTAAAAAAAATTCTTTAATACTATCTGTTCTTATACTTTTGCTCACCTAAAAATTGCATAGTCTGCCACAAAAGATACCATGTTCAGACTTGTTTAACACATTGAGATATAAATATCAGGAAATGAAAGCTGAAATTCTGATCTATAGTCTCATATTCTTTTGATCTCAAACCCAAATGTATTCAGTGTATGGCAAAAAGAAAGAACTGGCCTTGCCATTCCAATAGTTTCAGAGGGGACTGTTTATAGCTTTATATGGAGCGCTCTACCCCACACCTGCATTGTGAAACAGGACTTTATGAAGATTAACATGAATGGCTCTGCTGTGCCCCTATGGATGAGCTACCATTGATAATCACCTAATTACAGTTGTTAGAACTAGGGATGCATCAATACAATTTTTTTTTCAGATCAAGTATGAGTACATGTTTTTGGTACTTACCAATACCATTGCTGATACAGAAATTATTAACTTAGTATTAACCAATCAGGGGCATCTTGGAACTCTGGAATAGCTTTGCTTATGCTGATTTGCATGTGCAAGAACCGTACACAAATTTTTTAATGATCAGACTCACTGATACTGCACTGTATACTCAGATTAGCTGTCCTTGCACTCTTTGTTTGAGATACTGTGCAAAAACCATAAGTGGTTATCGGATAGGAAGATGCTGTAGATCCTCCTCTTGATATTTGCACAGAGCACAGTTTGCAGTCTTCTTTCCCAGAAAAACTCCCAGAGGCACCAAGAGGAAGAAACCTTGAGAGGCACCAGACTCAAAAGAGACCCCCTCCTCTTCTGGGTGACAACAGATATTGTGACTATAAATCATTTCTTTTCTATAACTGTATACTATAGAGGCAAGTAGTGCTATGTGTGTTAAAAGGAACTTGAAAAGGAAAAGGAAGTTAAATTTTTGTTTAATCTTACCAGAGAACACATCTCCAAAAGGCCAGGGTTTCATCCTGGTGGTCACCTGCAAACTTAATTTTGGCTTTTTATGTCGGTCATGGAGTAGGGGCTTCTTCCTTGTGTGACAGCCTTTCAGGCCATGGTAATATAGGATTAATGGTGGATGTACATACTTTGGTCCAACTTCTTCACCAAGTCTTTGTTGTTGTCTTGGGGTTCAGCTGAAATTTTCATTCATCGTTCATTAGTTTGTGTTAGTTTCTTTCCTGAAAGCTGTAGTGTCTGTGTGGTGCCAGCATTTTTCATATCTGCATCCAATTGTTTGTACAAATGCTTGTGGTATGTTCAGTTGTTTGGAAATTGCTCCTGAGACTGGACTTGGTTGCTGAGTTGTTTGGATTTTGGAATGGTGTCAAGGGCAAAAAGACATTTGTTCTAAATGCAGCCACATATAGCCAATTAACTCCTAGATATGACAACTAGCCAATGACAAGCTTCTAAAAATTATTACATCAATTTCTGGAATCTTCAAGACTGTTCACAGAGACAGTCAAATTGGCGTATGTAAACTTTGGAAACTGGATTTCTGACATAGTGTTTTGAAACTGAAATAAATATGTCTAATCAATTGTTTTAAAAATTACCTCTGATGTGAACAGAGTAGATACCCCACTCTACAAATTAAATGCGTTATGAAAGAAATATTTGGTGAAATGTGTGGAGGTGAGAATGTGAAAAACTGAGATTGTCTTTAGCCTAGGTGTATGTAAACATTTGTCCTCAACTGCATGAAAAAAATATTTATATTATATTCTGAAGAAGCATGGCTTACTCTTTTGTCATGACTGCCTGAAAGCCATGTTTTAATGATGTTTGGTAATTTGGGACAGCATGACTTATTTGATTTAGGTCTTTAGGTCTTCATGTAATTAATCCACAATTACATGTTTAAATTCATGTCATCAATAAATCACATTTCAATAACAGTATTTTAAAAAATCTTATCCAATTTATTCAATTCAATTCAATTCAGTCTTATTTGTATAGGTGACTAGACCAAAACAGAGACATGCAAGTTCAACAAAAAAAATTGTTGCTTGGATAAAAAGTATGGTTTGGCTTCAACAATCAAATGTTTTGAGGTTTGATGCAAACTGTGTTAAGCACAATATGGATTAAAGCACTCGATTCTCACATCTGAGAATCTGAGAAGCATCAGTGTTATTCTAGCAGTCAAGCTAGATAAATATAAGGATGCTGTTAACATATTATGCTGTTAATATGTGTCATATTCTAAAAGCACTTTCATGATTTTCTTGCGCATTGTGAATAAAAGATATGATCATGCACCATATGTGAGGATGTCTGGAAATTCAATAGAGATGAATTTTGGAATTTTGGTATTTTCTATTATTCTGTTATTGTTTTGATCTTCCCTGGTGTCTGTATGCAAAGATTACATTGAGTAAAGTGCCAGGTTAACAAACTATACACCGATCAGCCATAACATTAAAACCACTGACAGGTGAATTGAGTGACATTGATTATCTCACTACAATGACACCTGTCAAGGGATGGGATATATTAGGCAGCAAGTGAAGAGTCAGTTCTCAAAGTTGATGTGTTGGAAGCAGAAAAAATGGGCAAAAGTAAGGATCTGAGCAACTTTGACTAGGGCCAAATTGTGATGGCTAGACAACTGGGTCTGAGCATCTCCAAACGGCAGGTTTAAGTATTTCACTATTAGCTACCGCAAAATCAGATAGCCTTAGAAATTTCTCTTCCCTAAGCTTTGTGTTGCAGCATGCACTTCAATGACATTTTTGAAATATAGTTTCACCGTGTCAAGTCAGTGCTTGTTTCGGCCACAAAATGGCTGACAAGCAGCCTCACAAATCACATTACCTATAATCACCTGTTTTGTGTTCTCCCCAATTAGTAACCCTATTTAAGTCCTGTTTCCTCTGTGTTTCCTTGCTTGTTGTGTGTAGCCTATTGTCGCCTACTGTATGTATATGTATTTTGCCTCGTCTTCCTACGGTTCTTGTTTCTACTTTGTTTTGTGTCTGACACATCCCCATTGACCCTTATGTGATGTCACATGAATTAAGTCATGTTATTCCCATCAAGCACATCCACTGCAAGGCATCAGTAACAAAAGGTTTTATGTTTACTTATAAGGCCAGAAAATAAATGCTACTAAGTTTCACTGGTCCACTTCACCTGATGTTCCAATATGCCTGAATTCACCCTATATATTAAATGTAGTTGGCCAACGTTCATAGATACACAGGTTTTAATAATTTTCTGAGTTAAAACTTTGATCTATGAACTATTTGTAACCTTATTACTAGGGACACTTTGCTTTGATTGGGGGATCATTAATCATGAAATACATCCAGATCGCTGTAATTTTGTGTTGTCTGTTCATTAGCACAGCAACATGCACTAGCCAAGGGATGTCAAACTCTGCATTTATTTACATTTACATTTATAGCATTTGGCAGACGCCCTTATCCAGAGCGACTTACAATAGTGCTTTGAAGTCTATCAA
>CM075022.1:9681060-9693820 GCA_037576675.1 Pangasius sanitwongsei | reverse complement strand
TTATTTCTGTAAAGCTGCTTTGTGACAATGTCCATTGTTAAAAGCGCTATACAAATAAAACTGAATTGAATTGAACATTACCCAAAGCTGTAACATTACCCAAACCTGTATCAGAGTGCAAGTAAACATACAAAAACATAGAAAATGCCTGTTTACTGTTCATTTTAAATAATTGTTACTGGTCTGACCTCAGAAATATCACTCTTGCTTGTGTATTTGGTACTTTTATTGTGGTTTCACAAATTAAATTTAATGTACTACTTTTACTTATTATTAGGGGTCCAACCACTAAGTGCTTGTAACCCTACTGTTTTTGTTAGGATTTTCAGGGGTCCAAGCACAGAAGGTGCTGAAAACCTATTGTATTTGTTAGGATTCTTCTTCTTCTTCTTCTTCTTCTTCTTCTTATTATTATTATTATTATTAGGGGACCAAGCACATAGTGCTTGGAACTCTATTGTTTTTGTTAGGATTCTTCTTCTTCTTCTTCTTCTTCTTCTTCATTAAAACTGATCATGCAGACCAAATCGTAGGTCCTATGACCCATACCCACCAGAAGGGGCGCTACAATAAATGAATTTACCTTTTAGTTTATATCTTTACAACTGTAGGGAATAGAGTAAAACTAAAGTTTAAAGAGTTGTATCAGTAGAGTAAAGAGTTATATCAGCAGAATTCCTGAATTTAATTACCTATGGCAGTCATCCTTTCTGCTATTTTTAATTTGCTGAAAAACCTTTTTATACAAACTTGTCCTTGGCCATCCATTTGATCAGCATAAAATATGACATGACAAAAACATACTAAAGCAATTTTGATAGGCCAAAATCCCTTGGCTGCTACAGGTCAATCAATTTTTAGGCCATTGCATGTATGTACTGAAAGAGCTGCATCTTCTGAATGCAAAGTCTAATTTCGACAAACTTTACAATATATAGTCAGTAGGACACTCTCTCATTCAAATATCATAAAAATGTACCTATAGAAGGCACTATGAACAAAAATTGCATAGATCTCCTCAATCGTTTTACATAGGAAGATGGCATTTGCTAGGCTTTTTTTCTTAGTGAAAACTGGAAACTTTATCTCCAGTTATTTTTCTGATTAAGACATTTGGGACCGAAATATATGGGTCTGCATAACCAGGAAAAGTGAGAGATGGGAGTCTCTGGCTTGATCATTAGGGATAAATTCACATATTTACAATATATTTTTTGAATCCATTTATTCCTGTAAAGCTGCCATTGTTAAAAGCGCTATACAAATAAAACTGAATTGAATTGAATAATTAAAGAGGCTGTGGTCCCTTTAAATGGGCTTGACTGGATTGACCAATCAGAGTGTGCTAGTCTGAACTCCTGTGCCACTGTTACATATTTTCCACCGAAACGATTCGTGTTCTGGTTCCGGACCCGGTTCTCGGTCAGTGCTCGGCCCGGCGAACTGGAGGTTATCGTGAACCGGCCACAAGTTTCCACCGACTTGAGAAACAAATGGTGACATAACAGGTTTCATTGCTTCATGTTGTTTATGTGACTATAGAATTCAATGCGCCGGTTAATTGACTGGCCGGTCGGTGTCCGAGGACAGAATCCAAAACATCGTAGTGCAGTTTTATTGCTTCAGCCACTGTTGCTTTTAGTGAGCTCTTTTTCCTGGTCCCTGTACTCCTTCTTAAGTTTCTTGAGTTTGTTTACGATTTGCTCAATTGTCTGATTGAAGCCGGCGTTGAGCATTTCTGGTCATATCTCCTCGTACACCTTTTTTTTTTTTCCTTTGCGAGCTCTCTAGTTTGTCTTGGATCTCCGCTGAAGACCATATCAACAGTAGAATGCATGTTTCCTCCGTAGACCACTGCTGAACTACCTTTTCCAGACATTTTGTGTCTGTTTTCTATTGCAGTAGTTACTGGAGATATTAGCGCGGTAGCTAGCAACCAACACTGTTGTTGTTCAGAAAACTTTTTCTAGTGACGCTCTATTTCCCCGCCCCTACACTGCACCCGCTCCCTGACGTAACCGGTTCTGGTGTTCCAGTCGAGCAAGTTTTTAGGGCCGGGATGGAACCACCTTCTCTGTAGTGGAAACGCACAGAACGGTTCGAGAACTGGCATAGGCCAGGAACCCACACCAGTGGAAAAGGGGACTGTGAAAGGAGTAATAGACTCGCACATGTTTCAAGAACCACTGAGTGCTAAGTTTATTTAGTTTATTAAGTTTATTTAGTGGTTAGTTTACTTACCCTCACCGAACACTTTATTAGGAACACCTGTACACCTACTCATTCATGCAGTTATCTAATCAGCCAATCATGTGGCAGCAGTACAATGCATAAGATCATGCAGAAAAAGGCCAGCAGCTTCAGGTAATGTTCACATCAACCATCAGAATGGGGGAAAAATGTGATCTCAGTGATTTTGACCGTGGCATGATTGTTGGTGCCAGACAGGCTGGTCTGAGTATTTCTATAACTGGTGCGATAAAGAAAAAACATCCAGTAGGCGACAGTTCTGTGAAACACAGAAACACCTTGTTGATGAGAGAGGTGGCCAGACTGGTTCAAGCTGACAAAGGCAACAGTAACTCAAGATACTCTGTACAATTGTGGTGAGCGGAAAAGCATCTTAGAATGCACAACATGTCGAAACTTGAGGCGGATGGGCTACAACAGCAGAAGACCATTTTGAGTTACACTTCTGTAAGCCAAGAACAGAAGGCTGAGGCTGCAGTGGGCACAGGCTTGCCAAAACTGGACAGGTGAAGACTGGAAAAAATGTAGCCTGGTCTGACGAATCTCGATTTCTGCTGAAGCAAACAGATGGTAGGGTCAGAATTTGGCACCAATAGCATGAATCCATGGACACAACCTGCTTTGTGTCAACAGTCCAGGCTGGTGGAGGTGCTGTAATGGTGTGGGGAACACTTCTTGGCACAATTGGGCCCGTTAATACCAATCAATCATCATTTGAATGCCACAGCCTATTTGAGTATTGTTGCTGACCATGTGTATCCCTTCATGGCCACAATTTACCCATCTTCTAATGGCTACATCCAGCATGATAATGCCGGAGCAAAGGGAGGCCCTACCCAGTTTTAGTGCAGTGTTCCTAATAAAGTGCTCAGTGAGTGTACCTCCAGTAAGTTGTATTGTGCATGCATATTAAGTAAGTACGACTGCGCTGTTTCTATTTGTTGTTTGATTTTAATTACGCCAAATGAATAATACAGCAATGTTAAGGTGATAAGTGTGGTTTCTGGTGTTAGTATGGATGTTTCAGTGAATTCTGCCACTACTATGTATTTAAATTGTAATGCTGACTTAAAGAATATAAATGGATGTATATTTTTATGGCTTGTGATATTGTAGTTTATAAATAATTAACATAGAGCTGCGCGGTTCGTAGCTGCTGTATGCGCACTGGGTCAATCACAGTGTCAGCATGTGAAGACCTCATGTTTGAGAACAGGCTGTATCCGCCTACTATGGATTCAGTGCTTATAATAGAGAGTGTTATAGAGACAACAGTGGAGTCTGTTTAGTTCATTAATTCATATTTGCCTGAAATTGAGGCAGAAGGGTGCTCTGGTTGAAAAAAAAAAAAAGACGAAATGCACACATTATCCATTAGTAAAACAAAAAATATGAGGCCTTTACTCATGTTACAAACATGAAAGGCCATGGCTTGGGAATAATTTCATGCAAAATAAAGTCTTGATCTAAGTTTCCACATTTTAGTCCTGCTTTTTAAAACATTTTTACATCTTAGCTAAATGTCTGCTGAAAATTCTGACCTTTACTGAGGTCAATTCACATTCTGTATCTGCCTCAAAATGTCAGTTTGACACCCACTGCATCAACAATCTAATCTCACAGTTATTTTAAATATATTAAAATCTGTAACATCAACAGTGTTCTCCTATATGATCATTTTTTCCAGACAGAGCACGCCATGACCCAAATGTTCCTGCACAGAACACAGGCAATGATTTTAACTGAAAAGTATGTAAAGGTTACATACATGAGTACTTCAGTCAGGATGTATTCCTTCAATACAACAGTCATACAAGAAAACATAGTTCATCTTACAGATTTCAGTAGTGCCCCTACTGGCTTAGATTCAAATACCTGTTTCACAGGGTCTAAGTCCTATGAAGCTAAAATTTGTGTACTGCATTATTATGCTAATATGTGAGTGGATTTCTGCTGTCAACTAGGTTACTTCAAAAACATATTGCAGCACACGCTTCACAGTTTTAGCATTATGCTACCGTCACCAAATTGTAATAGTTATAATTTATAGTTATTTAATAGCAGCTATATTTAAGGGTCCAAGCAAGAAGTGCTGGTAACCCTATTATTTTAGTTAAGATTTTTCTTCTTCATCATCTTTTTTTAATTATTATTATTATTCTGATTGTTCACTAAAACATGATGGGTAGCCCAAACCGTAAGTCTTAGAAACACCAAACTTTGTCACATCATGCAGAATTCCCACCTGTACTCTGGGAAGTAAAGGGACCAGCATCAGCCTGATGGTGGCACTATAGTGCAAGCATTTTTGTCTTATATCTCGAGAACCATAAGACATGCACTCAGAATTATTTATTTCACTTATTCCTTGGTTCTGCTGAATTTATCTACACCTGTCCTATACTTTCCACCATGACAGATTTTTTGCTAATTTTTATAATATGCAAAACCTACTTTTGCAAACTAGTCCTAGAATTTTTGACCGATCTTAACAAACCTGGTGTCAAACTACTCAGGAGAGTGTGAACGAAAAATTTATGTTGACATATGTAAACAATATGGCCGCCACGTCAACCAATTCTGACGAGGTGGAGCATAATTTACTCAAAGTGCTGTAACTCATGTGACATGCTTGTGTGCATCAAGCCGAAACCTGAAAGGCATATACAGGACAAGATTGTTAGGTCATGGAAAAAGTGGGCATGCATAGGAGGCAGCACTAAGGTTAGATGTGATTGGACTTTTGATGATGACCTAATCAATTAAAAACATGGCCACCACTGGTCAATCAGTTTTAAGCAGGCATTTGACAGGGTTAACATTGAGCTTTCATCACAAAACTTGAATGGTTGGTTAGAGTATGGACCCACTACTATGCAATCTAAGAGCCCAGTAAAAATTTTCTTGTTAGTTTTAGTGGTTTGGCTCAGCACATAAAAATTTGCCATTTGAATAATTTGGTGCCACCCACTCCAATTTACAATAATTTGCATAATTTGCAAAACACACTTTTGCGAACTAGTCCTAGGATTTTTGTCAGTGTCACATACTTGGTATCAACATACTCAGGAGAGTGTGAACCTTGATATGTTGACATTTGTAAACAATATGGCTGCCACATGCCAATCAACCCAAGTGGGGTGGAGCTGGTTTACTCAGACAGCTGTACTTCGTGAATGCCTGCATGGAATTGCACAAAAAATTCAAGTGCCTGTATGGCAAAGAATGTGATATGCAAAGTTTGAAGCTTAACCATTGAAAAGGGGCAGAGTTAAGTTTAAATAGCTATTTCTCAGAAACCAAAAGTCCAGTCGTGCTGAAATTTGGTGTGCTGCATAAATGTGCTAATCTTTAACTGTATTTTTGATTACCACTGAATTACTTCAAAAGCATGGCCGTCTTTAGCCATTCAGCTTTCAACAGGTATGGTTTCTTTATTGTTATATGTACATTGGCAAGGACTGGCCACTGGGGGCAATGTTTGTGAAGACTGCTTGGATCCCACAAATAACCACTTGCAGCTATTTTTTATTATTATTATTATTATTATTATTATTATTATTATTATTATTATTATTATTATTGTTAGAAAGTGGTGGCTTGGTGGTTAAGACTCTGGGTTGCTGACTTCGAGGGCTGGGGGTTCAATTCCCAGTTCTGCCAAGCTGCCACTTTTGGGCCCTTGAGCAATACTTAACCCTATCTGCACCAGGGGCACCCTATCATGGCTGACCCTGTGCTCTGATCCCAACTTCCTAACAAGCTGGAATTCGCAAAGAAAAGAATTTCACTGTACTGTAATGTATATGTGACAATTAAAGGTTTCTTTCTGGCCTTCCTTTCTTTCTCTTCTTCTTAATACTAGGCTGCTGCTAATAATAATAATAATAATAATAATAATAATAATAATAATAATAATCTGAATGACCTTCGGATAAAGAATTAAGAGTAGGATAACAGAAAATGTATCTCTATAGACTCCTAGAACTTGGCGTCTGCAGTGAACTGTCTGCATGTACGTTCCCATTAAAGTCTGATCTGAGTGTGTGCAGTAACTCCACCCTTCCTGTATGCTCCACTGCGGCGGTTTTCAGCTTTCGGGAAGAGCAGGAGGATCCGCGACTCATACTGCTCTTGCAGCTGCTGGGGCAGCGGGGGGAGGCGCAACTGTTCATAGAACAGCCAGGCCGAGGAGTCAGTCACATTCTTGGCTGGGATTCAATGACTCAACCAGACACAAACAAACACACACACACACACAGAAAGAGAGAGAGACTGGCTGGTTCAGCGGAGGGGGAGACAAACACTTGAACTGTGCACACAAGGTTTTTACACCAGGTACTGAGCGTCGTCCTGTTTTTTTTCCACTGGAACAAGATTTCGTTGGCGAAGGGATCGGGCTTTTTTTTCCCCCCGGTTTCAGTACGCTGAGGCTACTTACTGTTTTAATATGAAGCAGTCGCTGGAAAGGGAAAAATTATTCGACTCCGTGGAGCATTTAGCCTTTGAAAGTGACACGAAGCTCCAGAATTGCTACAGACTTTTCTGAATATTTTCGTTTAGCTTCGTTGGCGTTTTTTTCTGAATTGATCGGAGAAGTTTAAGCTTTTTTTCTGTGCTAACGCTTATAACAATAGAGAACATGGAGGCAGTGTCAAGCTTCCGACCTCATGCGGGACTTCAGCAAACTCTGAAGCAGTTCCACTTGAGCTCAATGAGCTCGCTCGGCGGCCCGGCGGCTTTTTCGGCTCGCTGGCAGCACGACCACCCTTTCGACAAGCAGGGCAAGAAGAGCACAGATCTGCCGCTACTGACTAGCCTGAGGACCCAGACACCGTCAGTCCTGCCCGGGCCGCTGCTCATCGCTCCGGACCGCTCCACGGAGCGCTGCGAGACCGTGCTGGAGCGAGAGACTATTTCGTGCTTCGTGGTGGGCGGCGAGAAGCGTCTGTGTCTGCCGCAGATCCTGAACAGCGTGCTGCGCGAGTTCACTCTGCAGCAGATCAACAATGTTTGCGATGAGCTGCACATCTACTGCTCGCGGTGTACGGCTGAGCAACTAGAGATCCTGAAGATAATTGGCATCTTGCCCTTCTCGGCACCTTCGTGTGGGCTCATCACGCAAACAGACGCCGAGCGCTTGTGCAACTCCTTACTGCACGGTGGTGCACTGCCGCCGCACATCGACAAGGAGCTCGCATGTTCCTCCTCCTCCGCCGAGCTTGAGTACACCGACCGGGCCTTTAAGGTGTACCACGAGTGTTTTGGCAAGTGCAAGGGTCTGTTCTTGCCGGAGCTGTATACGAGTCCGCATGCGGCGTGTATCCAGTGCCTGGACTGCAGACTTATATTTCCCACGCAAAAGTTCGTGGTGCATAGCCACAAGCGCTTGGAAAACCGGACGTGCCATTGGGGTTTCGACTCCTCCAATTGGCGGGCCTACGTCCTCTTGGATCAAGATTACGCTGAGAAAGAAGAGAAGGCCACACTTCAGCAGCTTCTCAACGAATTAAAGGGGAAATATGACCTAGGGAACAAGCACAACAGCTCATCTTTCAGGGTAAGTTGAATGACATGAATTGACTTATATTCGTGTGTATGTGTGTGTGTGTGTGTGTGTTGTCGGGACTATTCCATGTTCACTTACAGTAGAGTGCAGAAATTTGAATACATTTAGAATAAAACGAACATTAAAAAATTTAATTTTCACCAAAAGGTATTTAGTGTGTTATGTTTCACGGATATTCCTTCACTATTACAAGTAACAAAAATAGTTAAATAGTGTAAAAATATTAATAGTGGAAGGATTAAAAAAAAACTCAGAATGACTGGTGAAAAATTGTATCTCAGTTTCTGACTTTCATATAATATTCTGCAATAATTCCTATTGCACTCTTTGCTTTTATGACTAACATCAAGTGTTTTAATATATTTTGAATAGCTTTTGAGACATCTCAGTTGTAACCTTTGTAAGAGTACATGTGTGTTTTATGTTGCAGTTTAATTTCTTACCAACTTGGTGATTCATTCTGTAATGAAATGTTTTAAGTACACCTGCTTGAAATAATATAACAGTAAGATCTTAAGTTAAATTGCATTGTGCACTAAACACAGCCAACATTTCCAATAGACAGCACATTTTAATTATCTTTGTATTATTTAAATTTAAACTTTCTAGCTGATAGTTCTCAAGCCTTTATTATGTACATATCAAGGTCAGATTTTAAAACTCACATACATGACTTGAACTAGAAACATTTTGCTGGAATAAAATTATGCTGAGACACTTGGACACCAGGTCCTTTGTTTGCAGTCAGGAGTTCATTGGTTGTCTATCTCCCATCATGCTCAAGGGCATCTACATATGACGTATGAGGTTTGAAGATGTGTATTATGAGCGCTAGAGACAGAGAGGCTGAAAAAGTCGATATTGAGGTCTTGGTTGGATGGGGGATGAGAGAGCAATGGTGTGGGGGGTGCAGAAAACTTTGTGTGTATATATTATGTTGGGGGCAGGGAGGGGTAGAGGTCATCACCCAAAAGCAGTGGTGCCTGTAGTCACTGCTGGCCTGGGGGTGTCCCTATATGTGAGCAACTTCTACAACAGGTTCACAGAGGCCAGGAGCAGACAATGGTGGAGAGACATTGCTGCTTCTCTACATGGCAGCTGCTGAGTCTGACAGTACTACCAAAACTACACTCCCGTATGTGTGTTGTGTGTCACCATGTGTTACCATGGTGTTCTTTCAGTATGCTTAGCATAGCTAACAGAGGCAAAAACTGATTACTATGTAATCAGATCAAATCTGAGAATGTTTATTTAGGGCAAGAGAATCTATATTTCCCCCATATAAGTCAATCTGTTAAAGTTTCACTTTCATGCCCTTAAATTGTCTGTCTCTGTGTGTGTGTGTGTTTTTTTTATTTTTTTTTTATAAGAAAACTAGCTTATGTTCTGTATTAAGGCCTTATAAAAAAGAGCCATGTAGCATCTCTTCTTTTGTAAAACTGCTTAAAGACAGTCTTCATTAACATTTTCTCTCTCTCTAACCGTTTTAAGACATTCTGTCACATTCCTGATGAGCCATTGATTGCTGATTCCTGATGAGCCATTCTTTGCATTCTTCCCACTTTTTAAGGGGTTATAAGGGAAGTGTTTGTTGTGGTTCATTGACAGAAGTGACCCACTAGGTCAGCCAGGTCCCAGGGGAGCAGCGTACCTGTGCATGTGTGTGTCATTCTGATGGAGAGCTAAAAGAGCAGACAGGGCTGCTAGTGACTTGTTCTGGCTCACTTACCAAGGAAACAAAGGCCCTGTTCATACTTGGTTTGAACATCCGTCTTGTGTGATCGGATCACGAGCGGACAGCCGGGACAATTCACACCTGGTATTTTCATGTGTCACGAATGCATCTTCACTGTCCACATGTGATTGCCAAATCTGCCAAAAACAAACAGTCACTTCAAACCCAGACTATATACTAGCCAATATGAAAACCCAAAGTATTTATATTTAGCCGTCAGATGTTATTTCCTACTTAGATTGTTTACTCATACTGTCATCTGGCTGTGCCGCATTTTATGTAACCATTGCTCAGCTAATCAAGTTTCATGTGCTTTTAACAATAAAAAAATAAACAAAATTGAGGGAGGTAAAAATGGAAATAAAACATGAGGTGCATACTTTAAATTTAGTGACTGCATGGTGAGAGCATGGATGTATGCTGTTTGAGGATTAAAAATCAGTAAAATATAGTACACTTTATGATTCCTGAGCATGTCCACCAGACATGTATCAAGCTCAGGAGTTTCATGTCTGGCTTGCTAGCTATTTCTGCACTAGCTCAAATGCTTTAATAAATCTTTGTGACTCATAAGTGCAAAACACATCAACAAATTAAAATGCAAATTAAAATGACAAAATGCAACAGCAAAGCAGACTGCACAACAGCAAATTTGGAAAAACAACAGCAAATTCAGAAATATGGCAGCATTGGGAAGGAATTAATCATTTCTGATTGTAGATGGCATATGACTTTTACAAGGAAAAAGAAACTCATTACATGTATGATTAGTGTGTCTAAACAGTGTGAAAAAGGTGCTTAATTCAGCATGGAAATCACAAACCTGGTGACAGTGGTGATTAGGTGAAACTGGCAACACAGGTTATTTTGATGTTGTCTGCATCAGGACACATTGGCACTCACACTAAAATTGTATTGTGGCAGCATGTATCTCAGACCTTCACAAGTGGTCAGAGTGATCATATTACAAGACGCATTTGACCCAGTTCACATGTCCACTTGTGATCTGATCACTTGAGATGTTAATACCAAGTCTGAAAGGGCCAAAGGCTCTGCGTTTTCATCTAGCCTCTGCTATCCTGAGCCAAAAGTTGTGTTTTATCTGTCAGACTCTAGCTCATGCTTAGTTCATACACATTTTCTCAGCTTCCCCTGCTTCACGTACATACACACACCACTACTGGCCTTATATTTTTATAGATTGGAAAAAGTCTGGAATAGTACACACATTTTCACATTTTTAAGAAACAAGATGTTTCGGGTGAAGATCTGAAGCGGCATCGTTTTTGTAAAGTCATGCAGTTTGACTAGATTTTTAACTACTTTACTTCTGAAAGTGCTACTTACTTTAAGACAAAACTATATATCTACACGTTTTCAATCTTTAGAGTTTTCTGATCCAATTCATTGAATATTTGTTTTACATTATCACATGAAAGGATGCTCATGTGATAATGTGCTGCATCAGTGATGCTGCATCAGTGGGCAGATTGCTGAGAAAACGTGCACTAATTAAGCACTAGATAAGCACTAATTAGGAAAAACTGACTCAGTCACTGAGGCCTTGATGTGTAGTTAAGGGGCCATGAGATAGGACCTCTATGCAAAGCCAATGCCCTCCCCATCCCCCAACTTTCAGATTGGCCAACCAATCATGTGGCCCTCCAACTGGACAGATGGTCCATTGATAAAAGACAGAAAAATGTCAAATAAATTAAAGGCAAAATATTTACCACAAAATACATCACCCCTTAGCTCAGGTGTGGCAATTTTAACCAATCTGCATAAGTCATTTAAAAATGAACTTTGGCACTGACCCAGGTAGTTTGCCATATGCCATTTAGAAAAAGTCTGAGTATAGATGTTATGCTTTCAGTTGGAGGAAGTTACACACAATCCATCTTTATATTTTCATCTTTGGTATACATTTCAAGTGTGATCAATGTATCCTGCTGAAGCAAGTAACAGTCTTATGCAGCTATTTGAGCTTTAAGTGGAATTGATATTACACCCTCACTCAACTCACTCGTTTCACTTCATAATATTAGCATTCAACCTGAGACCAATCAGCTCTCAGATCTATGTCCATAGTGGATGGGCATCTGAAGTGGAGCAGAGGTGGCCCTGTGCAAGAAAGCTTGCTTGCATAATGCCTTTTTTTTTTGCACAGGGGCTGTTGAGTTTTGGGTTGGAATGGTGTGCATTAATTTGAGCTCACTGCTTCTCATCTCCATCTGTCTGCTGACCTTGTCTGTAAAGGCTGTGCAGTTTTCCACCAGCCACATTTGGTCTTCCTCGCTCTGCTTAACACCCAGATTGCTCACTGGTTTCACTACCTGCTGTCCCTACTGCTAATATTACTGATGTACTAAGCCTCTCAACAGACCCCCAAAACATTCTGATTTGCAACCAAATGCATGCCTACTCAGCTGAATAGGTTGCGATTTATTTTTGGCTGCCTCCTTGCTGAGCATCTCAATTTTAATGCTGCCAGTTGATGGTTCAACGGCTCCTCAGGGATGCTTCTTATCCCATCTCTGTTGGGAAGGACACAAGAGGGTGAGCCCCTCTCAGAGGTTGTGCCCTCTATTCTCTGCCGCCTGACCTCTTGTTTAAAGGGTGTCAGCTGGAGCTCTCTGCTGCCTGATGTGGGGGTGAGGACCTGCTGTCCCCTTTGTCTCCAACAAACCATGACACGGTGAGCCGTGTTGGTGCTTCCCATTGTTTGCTTCTACTGTACCAGCCAAAACTTCACCCTACATGACTGAGAATTTAGATTTTTTTGTATCCATGTAGGAACATGTGTTCTTGATCACATACTCACCATCCACTTTATTAGGAACACCGGCACATTCATGTAATTATCTAATCAGCCAATCATGTGGCAGCAGCACAATGCAAATATCATGCAGATACAGGTCAAGAACTTCAGTGAATATTCACATCAAACATCAGAATGGGGAAATGTGATCTCTGTGACTTTAACTGTGGTATGGTTGTTGGTACCAGATGGGCTGGTTTGAGTGTTTCAGAAACTGCCAATCTCCTGGGACTTTCACACACAGCAGTCTCTTGAGTTTACACAGAATCATGCAAAAAAAAAAAAAAAAAAAAAAAAAAAAAAAAAAAAAAATTGTGCGGGGTGTTTGCAGGGTAAAAAACATTTTTTTTGGGTGGAAACAAGGAAAAATAACAAAAAAGTTTTT
>CM075022.1:9597048-9618596 GCA_037576675.1 Pangasius sanitwongsei | reverse complement strand
ATGTTTCAGCAAAGCCAGATGACAGACACCAGCTTAATAAAGTTGAGGAATGTGTAAAGGGCATTAGACACTGGATGTCTATTAACTTTCTTTTACTTAATTCTGACAAGACAGAAGTACTTGTACTAGGACCACATGCAGCTTTCTGATTACATAATAACTCTGGATGGCCTTTCTGTTTCATCATATGCAACAGTAAAAGACCTTGGTGTGATTATTGACTCCAGTCTTTCATCTCAAGCTCATGTAGGTAATATTACTAGAATAGCTTTCTTTCATCTCAGAAATATTGCTAAGATAAGAAGTATAATGTCACTACACGATGCAGAAAAATTATTGATTACTGTAATGCCTTGCTGTCTGGATGTTCCATAAACAAGCTCCAGATACTCCAGAATGCAGCAGTGAGAGTTCTTACTAGAACCAGAAGATGACCACATAACCCCTATCTTATCCCCACTGCACTGGCTCATTCAGCTCAATCAAATTTCATATTGATTATAAAATACTACTGTTGACCTATAATGCACTGAATGGTGTCATGCTGCAGTACCCGGCAAACAATTCATTGGAATTGGTGGGGATGGTGCCACTTGGGGGCCATGGAGATGGCTTGGGGATCTCATATGGGGAGTTATACTGTGATGGCTTGGGACTGTGATTGCTGTGGTGGCTTTGGGGTTGTGGTTGCTGCGAGCAGTTTTGTACTCAGGACTCCATTAGTGGACAGTGGATAGGTTCAGCAAACCGGACTTCATGTGAAAACTGTGATGAATTTACTGGTTGCACAATTGCACTATTTGTCCATGTAGTACACAGTTATAGAAGGGATTTATTTATAATTGCACTATCCATTAGCACCCAGAGGAGGATGGGTTTCATTTTGAGCCTGATTCCTCTCAAAGTTTCTTCCTCATATCGTCTCAGGGAGTTTTTCCTTGCCACCATCGCATCTGGCTTCCTCATTAGGGATAAAGTCACATCTTTACAATTTATTTTGGTTTAATTTAAATTGAATGTATTTATTTCTGTAACACTGCTTTGTGACAATGTCCATCGTTAAAAGTGCTATACAAATAAAATTGAATTGAATTGTTTGAAATACTACCAATTTAGTTTGATATTTTAGTTTGCCATTTATGTTCTAATTTTCGAGTCGTCTGTTTTAAGGTGCGTGTGATTGTTATACCAGGATGCTAGCTTTTTCTCTCAAATTATTTTTCTTTTAAGTGGAGCTACCTTATCTAGTGTGTAGCGGAACATTGATTCTAGCATTCGGTTACCTGGTCAAGTTCTTCGGCATTAGACGGTGATCTCATCGTGGTTGGTAACTCTGGGAGATTACTGATAAAATTAATAAGACACATTTTAAATGGAATGAGATAATGATCTGAGATACACTCAGACTGCAGAAATGTGACTATATTTTCTATATTTAATCCGAATTTTAGTAGTATATCAAGAGTGTGAGTGGGTCCTATTATGTTCTGATAATCCTCTACTGAATCTAGAATGGACACAACCACTGTTCTCAGAGGGTCTTCTGGGTTATCAAAATGAACATTAAAGTCTCCAACAATTAAGGCTTTGTTTAAAGAAGGAACTAGGTTAGAGGTGAAATTGCCAAATTCACAAAGGAATTCAGAATATGGCCCTGGAGGTCTGTAAATAATAATTAGCAGAATCGACTGGGTAGACTTATTTTTGTGCTACGTATGTTATGTTAGTATAAAGAACTTCAATCTTCATTCAAATCATAATTCAATTTGTATTCAGCTTCCAGGGAACTCAATTTAATTCAATTTTACTTTTGCAAACTAAGTCCATTAACACCAGGTGCAACTCAGCTGACTGGAGCCATTGGAGAACCTGACACGGTGGAGAGAATAAGAGGCCAGTGCTGCTCACTGGGCAACAATACAGAGCAAGTTCAAAGAGATAACACGCAAATAGTGTGGTGAGTACTAGCTGACAGGGCTGTATTTAAGTATAGCAATGAAGTAATTGTACTTTAAAATTTCCACCAATCCAGATCAGCCCATGTAACATGAGTTATATTAATGTGCTTGTTCTTACACATTATCTGAGATTAGAATTAGTGTGTCCCAAATCGTAGTATGTTGAAATGATTATCCCAAAGGTACCCAGATGGTCTACTATTTTTGGTAGCTTTTCGAAGTGTGGAGCCATGGATACATTTTCAGCTAATATTGCCCACAACTCCTTGTGTGACGGAGGAGGAGTTTTTTGACAGTTTCCTTCACCGAATTCAAGAACGCATTTTAGAGAGGTGTAAATGAAATGTGGAAAAATAAATCAAGGAAATGGTAAATTAACTTATATAGTATAAACTACACAAGGAATAATGAATGAAGAAAAGTT
This sequence comes from Pangasius sanitwongsei, assembly GCA_037576675.1. Taxonomy (NCBI): domain Eukaryota; kingdom Metazoa; phylum Chordata; class Actinopteri; order Siluriformes; family Pangasiidae; genus Pangasius; species Pangasius sanitwongsei. The sequence goes on along the minus strand of CM075022.1, from coordinate 9,616,214 downwards.
GAAATGCAGTAGTTTGTTTATGGTGACAGTGTTCTCTTCCGTTACATGATGTGTTAATATGTCTCAGTACTTGCATACTCTTTTGTTACACACTCAAAAGTATGTACTTTTTCTTCACCAAAAGAGAGCATACTTTTAGTGCAGAGTATAAGTAGGTAAATTGAGATGCAGGGTAAGTGTAGCCAGGGGAGTGCCTACCTGTAGGGGTGTAGTTGGTTAAGTAATGGCAATTGGAGGATTTTTAAGCAGGCACATGTACGTTTCTCAAAAAAGAAACATATTCCAGTTGATCTGTCACTGTATGGTCATCCATTTGAGCACGTATCTGTGGTTAAGTTCTTGGGTGTATGGCTGGATGAAAAATTAACATTTCGATATCCATATAGTGACTAAATGCAAGAAAGCCCTGAATGTCATGAGGTGCTTGGAAGGATGTGAGTGGGGTGCGAGTCACAACTCTCTCAGAAACATCTGCTGTGCCCTTATTAGATCTGCAATAGATTATGGTTTCATGGCTTACGGTTCAGCATGTGAAACACTTCTTAAGAAAATTGATGCAGTGCAGACTCAGGCACTTAGAATATGTGTTGAAGCTTTCAAAACATCTCCAGGAGCAGCTCTGCAAGTGGAGATGGATGAAATGCGACATCTACACCTGTCCATGGTGTATTGGGTATCATTGAAAAGGAACAAGGATTTACACCCAACCAAGTCTGTGTTTGATGAGTGCTAGGAGCATACTTGAGGCAACAGCCGTTGTCTGGAATGGATAGAGATTAGACTAGCCCAGTCAATGGGACTGGACCATAGGAACTATAGTCAAACTAAGGAAAATAAGCTAGTATCAGAGGAATATGTTGTTCAGCAGTACATTGAAAAGAAGATACATATAGATACATATCTTTACAGATGGATCAAAAGATACAGTCTCAGGGAAAACTGGAGCAGGCATTTTTGTTCCTAAATATCAGGTATCCATTAGAAAGAAAACATCAGATAACATCTATCGGTATTTACTGTGGAATTAGTTGTAATTCTCCTCACTCTACAGTGGGTGGAGGAAATGAACGTTAAGAGAGGAGTTATATGTACAGATTCTCTGGCAGCCCTGAAAAGCTTGCAATCTGGTCATTCTGATAGTAGATAAGATATTATATTTGAAATCTTGCAATTTTTGTATAGGATACATAATGGAGGAATTTTCATCAGATTTCTTTGGGTTCCTGCACATGCAGGGGTGGAGGGCAACGAGGTGGTAGATAAACTAGCAAAGAACTCACTTAAAGGCAGTAAGATCATCATCAATATGAATAAATCAGAAGACAAGATTTGTATTGGTGAAGTGGTAAATAACATCTGGCAGAATCTATGGGAAAGAGAGGTGAAGGGGAGGCATCTTTTTAAGATTCAGAAAAATGTGGAAACATGAGATTTGACTTCAGTGTCAAGTAGAAAGGAAGAAGCAGTAATTACCAGACTCTGTATAGGACACACAAGGTTAAATGCCAATTTACATAGAATCAATAAGCATCCTACAGGGATGCAGGGAGCAGTTGGAGCAACTGCAGGTGGAAAATGAAAGATTGAGACAGTAGCCTCAAAATGGAGGGCTTGCAGGTGTTGTATCAGGCTCAGCATCTGAAGGTAATGGACAAAAGAGAGAACAGGCTATATATTTAACCAGGAAAAGAAAATGTTTTAAATTCTCTGGTAAAGTGTCCCCTGGATCTTCTTCTACTGAAGATTGGAAAAGGTAGAGAGTTGTATTGGGGGAGACATATGTCTGAGTGGGACAAAGCCATGTTTGGCCATTCTTGCTAAAGCTGTCCAACCAAAGGTGAGGTCTTTCATGGGAATGCCACAGGCATCTTGGCCTCATGAGATTTTAGCTGTTGATTTTACTGTGTTGTAGCCTGATGGGAGAGAGAATTGAGAACTGATGTGTTTTCTAAGTTTACCCAGGCCATTCCCACTCGGGACCAGCGAGCAAGACTGAGATTTTGGTCCGCAAATGATTTCATCTGATCCGAGATATATGGGATTCATGTTTCTATAAGGTTGTTCGTGAACTGGCTGAGCAGATTGAGGTGTATTCTGTTGCCCCAGTGTCTCAAGTGGGGCCAGTAAAGCAGGTGCACCGAACTGAAATGCGTAAGGCATTTATCGAACCTGTATTAGATGATATAGACTCTCCTGTTGGTAGGAGAGTGTCTAGTTTGAATAGTGGGTCTACTACTGATTCAAATATTGATTCTGCTTCAATTGTACTTCAATTGTGCTTCAAGATGATTATGACTCTTCTCTTTCTAGCACAGTTAGTGATGGTGTCTCAGAGGTTCTCTCTATATGCCTTCTATACATATGATATACGCCTTCATCAGCCAAAGATTACTAAAAGAGGTTACTAACATTGTAGAGGTGTGTAAATTGTATTTTCTTATAACATGGTTCTTTTTTTTCTGGTTTTGTTTTTCCTCGGGCACAGGCCCAGAGTGACCCAAAGATGGTCACTTTCACTTCCGATTGTGAGAGGGTGGTGTAGTGTTACATAAGACCAATAATAAACACAGTCAATGGATTTACTGTACCAAGACAGCTAAAAGGACGCTTTTTTCTCCCTGACTTTTGAATTAAAATCATGGGCGTTGGTCAGCCTTTTTGTTTAATTTTCAGTCTCTCCTCATAAGTATGAGCATCAAAAGTCTTTTCTAAAATCAGGTCAACATTAGCAATCAGTGTCTGTAATTTCGTCCCAAAAAGCAGTTAAGCTAAAGGGTAAATGTGAGGCTGTGATGTCATGTTAAAGAGGCTGTAGTGCCAAAAGTGAAATCGAGTACAAATAAATATACTTGTATGCATCCTAGTATTAGTTCACACACTAGAAGTTAAGATTTTTATTCTACTACAAATTCTCACATCGAAAATACAAGTACATATTTTATTTTGCAATTTCTCACATCGAAAATACAATTACAAATTTTATGCCACAAGTTCTCAAATTTTGCAACATAATCACCTCCATAGTGCTGTGTGCCAAAGAGTTTGACTTTAATGAATGAACAGCGCAATATTGCAATGAGATATTTGATTATTTGATTCACTAAAATATTGAATTCGACCAAGATTGATGAATAATATAGACAATTTGATAAACATTTCGTTGCCGTATTTTACTTGGGCAGTGGTAGCTCAGTGGTTAGGACGTTGGGCTACCGATCGGAAGGTCATGAGTTCGATCCCCAGCACCGCCAAGCTACCACTGGTGGGCCCTTGAGCAAGGCCCTTAACCCTCAACTGCTCAGTTGTATAAAAATAAGATAAATGTAAGTCGCTCTGGATAAGGGCGTCTGCCAAATGCTGTAAATGTAATGAAATTTTATGGGAAGCCAGGCTTGCCGTATAGTCTTAAAGCAATTGCCTGTGCTGCAAAGGCAACAAGGAGCACAACTTATTATTAAAAGTATGAGCTATTACTCATAGCTCATTACTGTGTGTGTGTGTGTGTTTTAATATGCATGTGAGCCAGCTATACTGATAAATACAGGGTACTGAAATAAACATATTACAAAGGTTACTTGCTCAGTTGGTTTGGTTAACATATATTAAAGTGCATCTTTGTATAATTTTGTCCCATTTTATATACTCTCCATTTCTCTGCTTCTTTGAGTCTTCTTGTTTAGGATGAAACGCTTTCCAGCATAAGTATTACCTAAGCCTAATCCTGGATTAGAGATTTACAGATTACTGACAAGTGTTGCTCGCTCAAGTACTCAGCCTGAAGTCAACCATAACAACTCAATACGACTCACTATTGTATTATAATCTGGAATAATGAACAGAAACTTGCCTTGTATGGACTATCTTGAGGAACAAGTATAAAGAAGAGAAACAAAAAAGAGGACTGTATTGGACAGGGCTGATGCATTGCTGAGACTGCTGTTCGATTGGCATGCTGATAAGACAGAGAAGCATCACCTGAGAAGCATCTGAGGTTTATTAATCAAGTAGTGCAGCAATGAATGAATCTCCAGAAATAGCATCGCTGTCATTGGATATGTGTCCACCATCTCCCTCTTGGAAGTCCCACAATTCTGGCTGGATGCTCTGCTCAACTCATAAGACCCTCACCCAGTCCGTGATGTCATCACCCAAATTCTGTCAGAAAGCTTCAATATCTTGCTTAGCAGAGGAATTCTTTTGGATTGGTGGAAGCCTTGTTGCAACACCGACATGGAGAATAGGTCAAATTGGTAAAGTTTGAGCACGTCGAACACAAACATTGTACTTTGTTTGTTTGCCTGCACTGTAGATATTTTACACAAGTAATTTAGTAGTTTAAAAATTATGAAAATTTTCTCTAAAATGAACAATGTTGATTTGAACACTTAACAGGGTTCTACAACCATAGTCCATAGAACATTTCAATATAGTTGTTGTAACATATCTGTCGTAACACCTCTACATTCACAAATAGAGTGTTGATCTATAATTAATTCTTTGCTGTCTAAATGCAGTGAGAATCACAGGACTGATTAGTGAGCATATGGACTCAGACAATCCACTTAGATTAGACTGGGGGAAGTATCTCAGCAACCTCATATTACCCATAGTACAGATTTACTCAACTCAAAGCCTATACTACCAGAATTTCCACGCAAATGGTAGAAATAAACATAATTTATAAAAGAATATTACCCATAAGTTGGAAGTATATTGAGTAAAGCTCAAAAAAAATAAAATAAAAACAAACAAAAAAAAACAAACAAAAAAACAGTTTTTTTTTTTAATTCCTCGTCAGACTCAGAACCACTAATGATTGTGGACTATATTTAGTTGCTGTTGCAATTTCAGTAAACTTGCCATTACAAAGACACACAGATTCATTCAGTGCTTTGAGATACTGATATGAAGAACACTGAATGTACACATGCAGATGTCCTGAATTAATCAGCATAAACAATAAATAAAAATTCCAACATAGGACAAGACAGAGCTACTTTAGTAACAAAGCTGCAGATTTCTAAGGGATGAGAGATATACATGTCCACATGGTAATAAACAAAAGCAGCTAACACCTGTTTGATCTGTAATCTGATTGTGAGGCTGTCCTACTGGAACACATTTCTCAGTCAAAACATAAAACTGAGCAACACACCAAGCATTGGTTATGAAAGCATGAGAATTTATATCCCTGGTGCTGGTGATGATTGGTTATCTATGAAGGTAAATGATTTTTTTTTTCCTTTGGTTCATGTCTTCATAGTTGAGAAGTGTATATGCACTATGCAGAAAGGCACACAGATGATCAAACTCAGAGGAAAGTCCAAAACACTTGTACGTGTTTACAACTTAGATGAACACAGGTCTTGTATCCGCTGGAGGCCATCCAGGAAGAACGTGAAAGCCAAAAGTAAGTCCAATAGTTATAAAAATAATGAAAATGCATGGTGAATGCAAGACAGTAGACATAGACTGTAATTATTTTTTATTTAAACCTAAATACTTAAAAACTTTAATAAATAGATATATAAGCCTGAAAGTATAACAATGATTGCTGTCACGTTACTTTTGTTTTACTGTTTCCCAGTCACTATAGATTCTATCCATAAAGTTTCTGAAGGTAAAAATACAGAGGTCTTCCAGCACTTCTCTGGTAGTCACTTTGATCCTAACTGCTGCCTCAGTATTTACCATGGTATCCATATGGAATCCCTAGACCTGGTGACCACAAATGCTGAGGAGGCACGTACCTGGATCACTGGCCTTAAATACCTTATGGCAGGCATCAGTAATGAGAACAGTGTCACAAAGAGACAACGAACTCAAGATCAATATCCTTGTTTTTCCGATGTTTTGAAGGAATTAACATCACAGCAGTGCAGCAATACATTAACACATGGAGGTTTTTGACCTACAGAAACAAACTGCTGTGAGAGCTGGAATTGTTTGATTTGAATGATATATTGTGTGCTCCATGCTTATTATTCAGCAGAAATCATTGCTCTAGTTGTGGCTGTGTAATAGCCTTTTTTTCCTTGACTCTTTGCAAATGGTTGAGGCAGACCTTTTCAGAAGCAGACAGAAACGGCAGTGGTAATCTGAGTATTCGAGAAGTCCTGCAACTTCTTCACAAGCTCAACGTCAAACTTCCTAGGCAGAAAGTCATGGAAATGTTTAAGGTACCTGTCACATGCAGGACACAGTGGAATCAAAATTCAAATTACTATCCATTGACTAAAGAGATGAGGTAATATCAGTTGGTATGTGTATTTATTTGTGAACAACATTCTGAAATATGTAGCTCAAAATGCATATGATATGGTCTAATGTCTGACCAAATGGCTGTGGACAAATCACTATGAAACTACTGACTATTGCCATAACACCCACATGTGGGCCTTCTCCAAACTGTTGACTGTTTGAAGCACTTAATTGTCTAGAATGTCTTTGTATGCTGTAGCATTAATATTTCCCCTCACTGGAACTATGGGGCCTAGCCCAAACCTGTTCTAGCATGACAATGCCCCTGTGCTCAAAGTGAGATCCATAAAGACATGGTGTGCCAAGATTGGTGTGGAAGAACTCGAGTGGCCTGAGCCTTGACCTCAACTCAACTGAACTCTTTTGGGATGAACTGGAATGCTGACTATGTGCCTGACCTCACTAATGCTCTTATGGCTAAATAGGCAAAATCTTGCCCATCCAGCAGTTATTCCATGTTAAATAATGTTGTTGTTCCTCATTTGGCTGCTCCTGTTAGGGGTCACCACCATGGATCATTGGTCCACGTATTTGATTTGGCACAGTTTTTATGCCGGATGCCCTTCCTGACGCAGCCCTCCTCAATTTTAATCAGAGTTTGGGACCGTCACTGAGAGCGCACTGTTGTTGCATGGTTCTCTGGCTGGGAATTGAACCCAAGCCACAGCAGTGAGAGCGCTGTGGCCTAACCACTAGTCCTCCAGGGACCTTTTCCATGTTAAATAATAATATCATTATTTCATATGAAAAGGGCAAACAACATTTGTAGAATTATTACTATATATATTTATTTATACCACAGCGTGGATGAATTCTCACATCAGAAGGTTTATAACAGCATGGCTCTAGTTCAATTCATTTCATTTAAATTAAATTTTATTTATATAGCGCTTTTAACAATGGACATTGTCACAAAGAAGCTTTACAGAAATCCTGATATAAATTTTTAATTTACGCCATTTATCACTAGATTAGTAGTTCTGGCTGCAACATAAACATCAGCTCATTTACAGGGACTTGTTTGGTGAATGTGCCACATAATCTGAGACTAATGATAAATGGATATTATTAAATAATTAAAAGTCCAAGAAGGGAGATGAGTTACATTTCTTATCAACATTATCTGCATTAAAGATAAGTCTCTGTGTCATCACCTGAGGCAAAAGTCACTCACAGGATTTAAACATGAACCTCATCACTGTCCCTTCACTCCACTGATCACTTTCCATTTTTACATTGGTGCAGAAATAATCCCTGATTAATTCAGTGAGTTCGGTTCTATTGGTTACCCTCTCTTTCTCACATTGTTTTACAATTCCACAGGAGGCTGAAACAAATCATAACCAGGGATCTTTAAAATTTGAAGAGTTTTACACCTTGTATAAGATGATTTCAGCCCGCCAGGAGCTTCACTTAATAATGCTCACCTTCAGCCACTACAAAGAGCACATGGACATCTATGACCTTATCCGCTTCCTAGAGAGTGAGCAGAAGGTGGAAAAAACACTCATTTGACAGCTTAGTTAACATTTAATTGTATTTTGTAGTTTTATATAGTTTTGATGATCTATGACATTGTTATTTACATACTGTGGCACTGTTATTCACATTCCTACTCTTTAAGTTTGCAAATTTATCTCTTTTCAAGATGGTGAATGTGTCAAGGGAATACTACCAAATGATTGTGAACCACTTTGAGCCACGCCCTGAAAATCAAGTAAAGATGGTTTTGGGAATCGATGGTAAGACATAGTCCTTGACCATTTCATCTTTAATTTGCATTATAATTAGCTTAGTGTTCTTTGGTTGATGGTGTAAGCAGTGTATGCTTTTGCTTTTTCGACACATCTTTAGAATATACCACATTATTTCCAACAAAAAGAAGTACTTACAAATCAAAGGTGATAAACTGTATATCGCAGGTATAGTAAATGCTTGTTTGGTCTGTTTGGTCTACTTAATTTAGCCATATGTTCTCATGAAAATCGCAATGTCACTTGGTAATGTCACAATATACACCAAAATGATGTACTAATTAGTGAAATTGTGCTTGTATTATGTAGTGATGAGAGCAGACTCTGGCCCAGAACATCCATTATCTCTGCAACAATTTTTAAATAATTATAATTATGGTTTTTATTGTTGTCAAGAACAGTGGTTCTCAACTGGTGGGTCATGACCCAAAAGTGGGTCGCAGGCCCTTTATGATCTTCTGGGGAGCAAAAACCTTGCTAAATGCAAATGATAAAACATAAAAAAAAGGGAAATCTGTTGAAAAATATGACAATAAAGCAAATTACTATAGTAATACTAAATAAATAAACAAATACCCTGTAGCTGTTGTTATAGCCAATAAAAAAAAAGAGTCATGTCATGTGCATCCAATCAAATTCTGTCAATGTTGGCACTAATTCATCTGTAAACAATTGGTGCCAATATGGATAACCAGGGTGAAATTCCCTCTTCCTCAAAAAGAATGGAAAAAAGTATGCAAGGTAAATGAAAATACGACACAGATTACATAAAATATGGCTTTACTTGCGCAGAAGACAAGCATGATTTATACAGACCACAGTGTGTTTTGTGCGGTAAATTATTGGCTACAGAAAGCATGAAACAAAATTCAAAAGGCATTTAGAGCCAAAACACTCAAGCCATAAAGACAATCCTGTTAAGTTTCAAAAGAAAGCAATGGAATCTGAAAAAATGATTAAATACATGTGCAGTGTTCAGGAGAAAACACTTTGTGCATTGTACAAAATTGCTCATCACAATGCCAAATGCAAAAAGGCCCACACAATCACAGAGGATCTTATTTTACCTGCTGCAACTAACATAACTAGAGAGTGCCTCGGTGAATCTGCCACAGATCAATATATGACAATACAAGATATGTCAGAGGACATAAAACAGCAGATGGTAACATGCCTTAAGGCAAATGACTATTATGCAATTTTATGCAAAAAGATGTATCTGTTCATACCATGTCTGCTAGTATGTTTATGTTAGATATGTATGGGATGAAGATTTTCAGGAACAGCTTCTGTTTAGTGCGGAGCTGCAACAATCACAACTGCAAAAGCCATATTCAACACACTGGATCTTTTTTGGGTTCGGGTGGACTCAGATCATGGCCAGAGCCCCTAGTGCTATGTGGTACCACTGTTTCCTGCACAAAGAAGATGAAACAAAGAAAGATGTGATCAATGATGATGCTTCCCAAGTTCTGGTGTAGTGTTATTGATGAGTATCCCGAATTTGCCTGTAAGGCAATTAACATAACATGCCTTTCACTACAACCTACCTTTGTGAAAGTGGGTTCTCTGCAATGACACAAGTAAAAAGCAGATACAGAAACTGACTGGACATTCAACATGAACTGAGTGTTGCTTTGTCCACAATCACCCCAGATTGTGAGACACTTATGAAAATGAAATCACATCCTCAGGTTTCCCATTGATTTGCACAGGCTATGATTACACAACTCTGTCCTTGTTAGCTGCAGTTAAATCTCATTGTTTTGTTTATGCATTTAATAATGCATTTTTTAATATTGATTGTAATTTAATATTTGGCTCAGTGTTTATTTGTTAGGCTAGGTACTGTAAATTGAGCTTACTCAGGATTATGGGCAGCAGTAGCTCAGTGGTTAAGACGTTGGACTACTGATCGGAAGGTCGAGTTTAGTCCCCAGCATCACCAAGCTGCCACTGCTGGGCTCTTGAGCAAGGCCCTTAACCCTCAACTGCTCAGTTGTATAAAAAATGCGATAAATGTAAGTCGCCCCGGATAAGGGTGTCTACCAAATGCCATAAATGTATGATTATGTTTATGCATTTATATAGTGCCTCATTTTCATATTAATGTCATAATGTGAATAATTCATTTTGTACTTTATTAAGCATATGCCTTGCATTTAGTTAACTGATATTTTCCACTATAAATGCTAATGAGGTACAACCTTAACAACTCAATATGTACAATGGATATAAAAAGTCTACACACCCCTGTTAAAATGGCAGGTTTTTGTAATGTAAAAAAAAATGAAACCAAGATAAAATCATGTCATAATTTAATTTCCACACTCAGTGTGAAATTACAATGTATAAAATATTAAGTGAAAACAATCAAACTTTTTTAGGGAAAAAAGGAAAAGTAAAAAACTTACAATAACCTAGTTGCGTAAACGTGCACACCCTTAAACTAATACTTTGTTGAAGCACCTTTTGATCTTATTACATGACTCAGTCTTTTTGGCACGCATTTTGACTTGGCAATATTCTCCCACTCTTTCTTGCAAAAACATTCTAGATCCATCAAATTGTAAGGGCATCTCCTGTGCACAGCCTACTTCAGGCCACCCCACAGATTTTTAGTTGGATTCAGGTCTGGGCTCTGGCTAGGTCATCAAAAACATTCATCTTCTTTTGGTTAAGCAATTCCTTTGTTGATGTGGGTGTATGCTTTGGGTCATTGTCATGTTGAAAGGTGAACTTCCTTTTCATCTTCATCTTACTAGCAGGCACCTGAAGATTTTGCACTAAATTTGACTGGTATTTGTAGCTATTCATGATTACCTTCACCTCTGGCTGAAGAAAAGCAACCCTAAAGCATGATGCTGCCACCACCATGCTTCCCCGTGGGTATGGTGTTCTTTTGGCAATGTGTTTTTGTTTTTTGTTTTTTTGCACCAAGCATACATTTAGAATTATGGAATTATTATAACTTTTGGAATTGGTCTCATCAGACCATAACACATTTTACCACATGGTTTGCGGTGATTTAGTTGAGCTTGGATGTTTTTTGTGATGAAAGGGGCTTCTGTCTAGATATCCTACCCCATAGGCCAGACATGTGAAGAATATGAGAGATTGTTGTCACATGCAGAACTCTCTGCATGTGACAAAAATCTCTCATATTCTTCACATGTTCACTTTTGAACATGAGATTGAATGTGATAGTACATTCACAACCACATCCCCAATTGTAAAAGGGTGTGCCCACTTATGCAACCAGCTTATTGTAACTTTTTTATTTTTCCTATTTTTCCCTAAAATGTTTGATTGCTTTACACTTAATTTGTATGGCCCAAGCACTGAAAGTATATTGTTTTCCTAAGGAGGAGGATTATTATTATTATTATTATTATTATTATTATTATTATTATTATTTTCAAGGTTTCAGGGGCTTTTGGGGCCCTTATCATGCTCAAAAACTCATGACATTTGGCACACACATCAGTGTCATCAGCCATTAGGCCTAGGCAAAAGGTAGCAATGGGCATGGTGGGGTGGCTCTGCAGCACCCCCTTTTACACAGTACATAAACTTGGTGCATATATCGTACATATTTGTACGATATGAAACTCAGTATAAACATTGTTCTCATCGACCCGCCCGAACAACTTTCGCACGAGAATCATTAGCTCCGCCCAACAGGAAGTCGGACATTTTGGATTTTGTGAAAAGTGCATGCAGTGAACTTTTAAATACTCCTCCTAGGGGATTCATGTGATTGTCACCAAAATGGTCAACATTATGCCAAGACACTGAGGATGAAAAAAAATGAGAAGGGATTTGTGACATCTTGAATGGTTTTGCCATGGCGAGGCAATAAATTTATGGTGAAAAAAGGGAAGCAGGAAGCGTCTCATATCTCCTGAGTGCACTGAGTGATTTAGATCAAACTTGAGCTGTATGTTTGGTACTGAGGGCTGATCAAATGTATTTGGCTATTGTGAGTCACAGTCATAGTGCCACCAACTGGTAGCAGGAAGTGTGTGACACACAACAGACTTTGCAATAATCTTCTTATCTTTACTCAAATCGCCTCAAACTTGATCAGAATAATGTCAGGACATGGCTTATATAAAACTGTGAAAGGATTTTTGATATCTTAAATAGTGTTGCCATAGTAACGCATCAAACGTTAATACTCTTTTCGGGTGTTTTTGAGGCTATTAGTATGCTTGAAATTTCATGAAATTCAGCACACACATCAGATTTGTCGGCCATTAGGCATAGGCCAAAGCTAAGACATGGGCATGGAGGGGGCTCTGTAGCGCCCCCTTTTGACTAGAGTGGTGGGGTCAGTCTCACCTACAGTCACCAACTCAGTAAATATATTGTTCTCATCAAGCCAGACAACTTTCAAAATGACATTCATTAGCTCCGCCTAACAGGAAGTACATCATTTTGGATTTAATGTGGATTTTTAAAAAATTGCAGGCTCTGAACTTTTAAATACTCCTCCTAGGGGATTTATGTAATTGTCACCAAGCTTGTTCAACATTATGCCAAGACATTGAAGATGCGAAATTGAGAACAGATTTTTGATATCTTGAGTGGTTTCACCATGCCAAAAAAAGGGAAACAGGAATTGTCTCCTATCTTCTGCATGCATTGAGTGATTTATATCAGACTTGAGCTGTATGTTTGATTATGGGGGCTATGTTGCACCCCCTTAAATGCATGTGCCTACTACATATATCAGGGGTGTCCAAACTACGGCCCACGGGATCCATTTTTAATTGGCCCGCAGCAAATTCCAAAAATATAGCAGAATATGGCCCGCACATGAAACCTGGCGGTATTGTATTTCTTGGTTTTAACTCTAGGTGGAGCTACTGAGTTGATCAAGGCAGTTCCTCTACTAAACAAAATTAAGAAAAGAAAGATTTTGCCACAGCGCACTGAAAATGACAACACCAAAGAAACGCAAGATAGCAAGTGAGTGTAGAAAATTTCAGATACGGTGGGAAAATGAATACTTCTTTATGGAAGTCAAGGGGAAGTGTGTGTGTTTGATTTGTAATGAGAGTGTCGCAGTGATGAAGGAGTACAATGTAAGACAACACTACGAAACCAAACATCAGACCTACATGTCCTACACTGATGTGGAACGAAAACAGAAGGTTAAGCAGATGACAACTATCTTGCTAGCTCAACAACAGTATTTTTCCCGTGCCAAAAAAACTCAAGAAAATGCCACAATAGCCAGCTATGAGCTGGCTCAACTCATTGCCCAGCATGGGAAGGCTTTTTCAGATGGTGAATTCATAAAACAGTGCCTCACTAAAGTCGCAGGAATAATGTGCCCAGAAAGAGTCAAGAATTCGACAGCGTTAGCCTATCAAGAAACACAGTTGTGCAGCGAATCAAAGACTTGTCAGCCAACATAAAACATCAACAGTCAGACAAAACGTGTGCTTTTGATTTCTACTCCATTGCATGTGATGAGAGTACAGACGCCACAGATACCGCTCAGTTATTAATTTTTTTGCGGGGAGTTGACAATAACTTTTGCGTTATGGAGGAGCTGCTTGATCTCAGCAGTCTAAATACCACAACAACAGGTAAAGACATTTTTGAAGCTGTGTCAAATGCAATTGACAAGATAGGACTTAAATGGGACAAGTTGTGTGGAGTTACAACGGATGGAGCTCCAGCTATGACAGGCGAGCGCAAAGGAATGGCCTCTATGGTGTGCGCCAAGGTGCAGGAGAGCGGAGGTGAGGCAGTTAAAATGCACTGTATCATCCACCAAGAAGCACTCTGTGCCAAGACAGTACAGCTTAGCGATGTGATGAACACTGTTGTGAAAACAGTAAACATAATTCGAGTACGAGCACTCTACCACAGAGAATTTCAAACTTTCTTAACTGACGTTGATGCTGAATATGGGGACCTGCTCTACCATTCAGAAGTGCGCTGGCTAAGTCGCGGCTCCGTGCTTCGGCGGTTTTATTCTCTGAGATCAGAGATCGACCAGTTTTTGAAAGAAAAGGACCGACCTCTTCACGAGCTGAGTGACCCTCTATGGTTGGCAGACCTGGCGTTTTTAGTTGATCTCACTGAACACCTCAACACACTCAACAAAAACCTACAAGGCAAAGACCAACTCGTACCGCAGCTTCACGCACACATGAAAGCATTCTGTGTGAAGCTCCGACTGTTTGAGGCGCAGTTGCGCACCTTCAATGTCGCGCACTTCCCCACACTGTCCGAAATCAGATCTGCGTTTCCAAAGGCCGATCTCTCTGATAAAAAGGGGAAATATGTGTCTGTGATCACATCTCTCATGACAGAATTTTCTCAGCGCTTCCAAGATTTTTCTACCATCGAGAACGATATCAAGCTGTTCGCGACTCCCTTCATGATAAATGCAGAGGAAGTGGAAGAGAGTCTGCAATTAGAACTTATAGAAATGCAGTGTGATGATTCTCTGAAGAATCAACATCAGCTTCTCTCCTTACCTGACTTCTACCGGAGCTTGGAAGAAGCCAAGTTTCCTCTGATGAGACGCCACGCAAAAAGAATGATGAGTCTGTTCGGCTCAACATACATATGTGAACAAACATTTTCTCTGATGACGCTGAACAAAAGCAGATTGAGAACCAAAATGACCAACGACCATCTCTGTGACGTCCTTCGCATCTCAACCACAAAACTGACTCCGGACCTGCCAGCAATCCTGCAGGCTAAAGCGCAACTTCATTGTTCCCACTGAGCGCAACTGTGTTCCCCTGAGTTCAAAATATATTACACGTTCCATGTGTTATTAAGCCCTATTACTTAATAAATGTAATCATTTTAGGTTGATAGCATTTTTAAAACAAATATTAGTTGATCTGTTAGCGCTCCAAACTTATTTGCATAACAAGCTTGAAATATAGTATATAATTTATTTTATATCCCCACCCCCTCCAGGTCTGTCAAGAAGGACCACCATCCAGAAGCAATCAGAGGCAGCTGTTTTGAGAATGAACTGCCAACCTTTTTTGTTCTAAAAAAAAAAATCCCATTCATGAAAAGCAGTGTTGTAGGCTGATTGATTTAGTTTACTTAAATAAACCAGGTGAGGCAATACGTACTTCACCTCGAGTGAGTAGCCCGGCTGTTTGTGTATTTTACCGCATATGGCCCTTGGTGAAAAAAGTTTGGACACCCCTGGTATAGAACATAACATATAGAGAGTATTCGAGTGAAAATATGACACATCATGCTTGTGCCAGAACATTGATATTCAATGTATAGAAGGTGCTGCATAGAAATTAACAATTATACATAGATACAACAATATAACAATATAACAATTATACTCTGATGATAAAGTTTTTAAACCTTATAATAACTAGTTAAAATTAACCTGACAGCAATACCAAAAATCATATAAGATTATAGGGAGAATTCAGGCAAATTGGGACAGTTTACCTAAGCATTTATTTTCTGGCTTGATAAGTGAAAGTCAAAGCATGTTACTAAGCCCTTGCAGTGGATGTGCTTCATGGAAATAACATGACTTATTCATGTGACAGCCTGGGTGTGGTCAGCATCAAACAGGAAGCTGACCCTCAAAATCTTGAGGTAGGAAATTTCTTTCATAAGGTTATAAAATTGTCATGACTAATATATTCCACATATTTATGATGCATATATACATAAGATGTACTACTGTAACAGAATAAGCACAAAGTTAGTTGAAATCAGAAGTCTTTCTTCTTAGTGGAAGATTCAGTGCCTCATCTCTCAGTGGCAAATGCTTGGGGCAGTGACAAGAGTTAGGCCCATGGTTGAAATAACTTTAGTAGTGGATAACAGAACAGAGATGAACTCTTTTTTCTATCTCAAAGCAAGCCTAATGCATTTTTTTCTTTCATCTTTTCTCTGTTCTGAGAACATCTGGCCTTGTCTAATGGAGGTAACAACATGAGTTCAGAAGTAGCAGAGGAGCATCCTTTGCTTAAGGACATTTTTTATGGGCTAAATCACAGTATGACTGTGGCTGTAGGAATAATGCTAAACCATTAGAAGTACACCCAAAGTTATCCTACAGACCTTTCCAAGCTCAATATCTTCTTTCTTCAGAGGCAGAGCAGGGATTGGATGACATTGTCATCTCTTTAATTGACAAGGGTGCAGTTATTCACTGTGAAGCTATTCCAGTGTACAGCCCACTTCCTGTGGTTCAAAAATCAAACTTTTCCTGGTGTCTCATGCAAGACTTCAGGGGAGTAAATTCTGATGTACATTTGTCAACTCCAATTGTTCCAAATAACTTTTTGTGTCAAATTGCCTTCTAAGTCATTTTCTCTGTAATCAATTTGGCAAATGCATTTTTCAGCATTCCTATACACAAGGACTGCTGGTATTGGTTTGCTTTTACATTTAAGGGTATCAGTATCTGTTTTTTCTCTGAGCTACAGAGAAACTTAGAATAATTTCAGTCACTAGGTGCCAGCACTCTCAAACGCTATATAAATGATCGGCCCCATTGCTCTGACTAGGGAACAATGAATTGGACACTAAGGTGCTGTTAATATTCTTAGCTCAGAATCGCCATATGTTCTAAATCTAAACTGCAGTTTGTCCAACGTAAAGTAAAATATTTGGGACATGCCCTATCATCTGAAAGTTGACAAATTGACTCAGTGGACAACAGAGGCTGGCACTGCTTTTGAACAACTAAAAACAGTGATTTCATCTGCTCCATGTCTGGGCACCCCGGATAGCAGACGACTCCGTTCCGGATCTGCATTTACCCTGGCAGATCTGAATAATAGTCACCTACGTTGTGGGCTAGGTGATAAGATGTTCAAGAGCGTCGCGCAGGGCCCGCTTGTCCGGGAGGACAATATATGGTGTGGAAAGGGGCCAAGTGCGGAGACGGATCAAAAAAGACTCCACCTAAAACACAACCACCTAGAGCAGGACACGAACCAGAGAAGTTGTGAACCCCAAGCCGTAATGTTACCTGCTGAGCTAACTGCAGTATGAGAGTTGTGAGTGCTTGTGAAAACTGGATCGGGGAAAACTCAGAGCCAACGGCTGAACTCAAAAGCACCACAGCGCGGCGGGAAAAACACAACTCAAACTGGCCTTCCTTCTGGCCGAACTTAAAGGCACCAAATGAGAGAAAAACAATCTCTAACTTAAGATAGCTGAATATTTATCTAGGAGTGAGGATTCTCAGTCTATCCTCCTCTTTAGTTTTCTGCCTACTTCCTCTTTAATTCTGAGCTCCCTTTTCTTTCTTTCCCTCAATAATTTCTCTCGCTTTCCTTTTCTTTCCAAACCTAAATATTTTATTTTATTTTATTTCTCTCTTTTTTTTTTCTATTTACATATCCAAAATCACTGATCAGAGTAGCGTGGCACTGCTCTGTTACTTGGCACAGATCTATGTCCGCACACGGAGTGAGGTAATCGGAGGGCGGCCAGGTGCTGCACATTTACGCTGATTACCTTCCTGAGATCGCCGAGTTATAAAAGCCTGTGTAGGTGGCCGCAGATCTGCCTGAGAAGGCACCCGCCGGGTTACATACGTTTAGCGGATTTGGTCCAGCTCCAGTGCAGATTTGGTTCAGGAATCTACACTCTTGTATGGCAAATCCGCATTAAAGTTGCAGTCATTTCACTCCTTCGGTGTGACTTCAGGACAGAGTTAAACTCCGATCCAGATCCGCTTTTTTTCTGGCACATTCTAACAATCAGTTCAGTTCAGCCATAATATTAAAACCACTGATAGGTGATGTGAATAACATTATCTCATTACAATGGCACCTGTCAAGGGGTGGGATATATTAGGCAGCAAGTAAACAGTGAGTTCTTGAAGTTGATATGTTGGAAGCAGGCAAATGGGCAAGCATAAGGTTCTGAGGGGCTTTGACAAAGGCCAAAGTGTGCTGGCTAGACAGCTGGATCAGAGCATCCGTTGAACCGGCAACAGGGTCATGGGTGCTCACTGATGCATGTGGGGAGCGAAAGCTAGCCCGTTTGGTCCGATCCCACAGAAGAGCTACTGTAGCACAGATTGCTGAAAAAGTTCATGCTGGTTATGATAGAAAGGTATCACACAGTGCATCACAGCTTGCTGCGTATGGGGCTGTGTAGCTGCAGACAGGTCAGAGTGCCCATGCTGACCCCTGTCCACTGCCAAAAGTGCCTACAATGGGCATGAGAGCATCAGAACTGGATCATGGAACAATGGAAGAAGGTGGCCTGGTCTGATAAATCACATTTTCTTTTACAGCATGTGGATGGCTGGTGCGTTTGTTGCTTACCTGGGGAAGAGATGGCACCATGATGCACTAGTGAAGAAGGCAAGCCGGCAGAGGCAGTGTGATACTCTGGGCAATGTTCTGCTGGGAAACCTTGGGTCCTGGCATTCATGTGGATGTTACTTTGACATGTATTACCTACCTAAACATTCTTGCAGACTAAGTATACCCCTTCACTTCACTTCTTCACTTCACACATCACTTCACTTCATGGCAACGGTATTCCACCGTTGCCATGGCAGTCCACACTGCAAAAATTGTTCAGGAATGGTTTGAGGCACATGACAAAGAATTCAAGGTGTAGACTTGGTTTAAGGTGACTCCAAATTCCCCAGATCTCAATCCGATTGAGCATCTGTGGGATGTGCTGGACAAACAAGTCCGATCCATAGAGGCCCTACCTCGCACCTTACAGGACTTATGTCTTGGTTCCAGATACCACAGCACACCTTCAGAGGTCTTGTGGAGTCCACGCTTCAACAGGTCACAAGGGGGCCTACACAATAGTAGGCAGGTAGTTTTAATGTTATGGCTGATTGGTGTATTTACTCCGCTATGATATAAATTTGAAAAACAAACGAAGCCTACCTAGCTACACTTTTTTAAATTTTAGAAATCATGTGAAATACACTGCTCAAAAAAATTAAAGAAAACACTTTGAAAACACATCAGATCTCAATGGGGAAAAATATCATGCTGGAAATCTATACTGATATGGACTGGGTAATGTGTTAGGAACGAAAGGATGCCACATAGTTTGATGGAAATGTAAATTATCAACCTACAGAGGGCTGAATTCAAAGACACCCCAAAAATCAAAGTGAAAAAATGATGCAGCAGGCTAGTC
>CM075022.1:9559612-9571888 GCA_037576675.1 Pangasius sanitwongsei | reverse complement strand
ATATATATATATATATATATATATATATATATATATAAAATATGTATACACACACCCCATCCAATTTATTAGGGACACTTGTACACCTGCTTATGAATGAATGGGTGGCATTTATTCCAATTGGTCTTACTTCCATAGACAAAAACAAAAGGAAAACAGAACAGGAATCTGAGGCTAATCTGAGGCTTAACTGCTAAGATCTTGACCTGTATCTGCATGATTTTATGCATTGTGCTTTTGATTGGCTGATAACATGATTGGCTGATAACTGTGTGAATTTGCTCATTTTAAATTTAAACCCAGTGAAAAGTACTTCATTGAGGTCCAATACCATCTTTGAGACCATTTGTTATTTTATTCTGCTAAGGTTCATTGCATTGTTTGCTTCTAAAAAGAGTTCAATTTGAAAAATATTTTCTATTAGGGATTATACCACCCTGTTGTAGGGTTCTACACACAACTGTTAAGGGTTTCCACATAGGGACAACAAAAGAACACTTAATGGGTCACAGTATGTTAGGGTTTCATAGTATCATGTTTTTGCTTTTCAAATGCATAAACCTGCCATCTCTAATCATACAGTGGCACAGTGACTAGTCATTTCTCTTTACTATGCCACACAAATTGTGTTCTATGTTACAGGGTAGTGCTAGAGAAGAAGACACTGGTGAGGAATCAAAGAAACACTTGAGGAAATCTTTCATGGGCAGCTTCAGATGCAAGGTCAGTCTCCTCACTCTGAGATTTAGATTCCTTCTCATACCCTTATCTAATGAATAAAGTTCTGTTGGGGCAGTCGTGGCCTAATGGTTCGAGAGTCGGACTTGTAACCCGAAGGTGAACCCGAAGGTCTCGGGTCCGGCAGGGATTGTAGGTGGGGGGAGTGAATGACCAGCGCTCTCTGCCACCCTCGATACCATGACTGAGGTGAGACCCTTGAGCAAGGCCCCCAACTGCTCCCCGGGCGCCGCAGCTAAAAAAAAGGCTGCCCACTGCTCCGGGTGTGTGTTCACGGGTGTGTGTGTGTTCACTACTGTGTGTGTGCACTTGGATGGGTTAAATGCAGAGCACAAATTCCGAGTATGGGTCACCATACTTGGCCAAATGTCACAAGTCATAATAATAATAATAAATTAAACCCAATACTGCAGCCTTAAAAGTCAATGCCAGTGTCTGACAATTGTCCTTCCAGAAACAAAAATGTATGAAATTGGAAGAGAGTAACTCAGACACAGATGAGGATATTCCCAGATATAAGCAAAGCAAAGTTATCAACTATGGCAAGTGAGTAGATAGACAATCAACTCAGAAATAGTCTGAACACTTCTTGAATATCAGATAACAGTTAATTTTGTGTGTTCATGAAACAATGGAGACGGAGGAAAACAATGAGGCTTGCTCGGGCCCTCTCAGACCTGGTGAAATACACAAAATCAGTGCAAGTCCATGATATTGAAACTCAAGGTGAGAGCAGAAAGATTGTACTGTAGAATAATTCTGCAGAATTTTTTTTTCTGTGGAAATATACTGCTAGAACTATTTTACATTTGTATCAGCATCATATTTGAACCTTAAAAATGTCATTTGTGTATAACAGCATATTTGTCCAGCTGGCAGGTGTCTTCCTTAAATGAAAACATAGCCAACCAGATCGTGGAGTTTAAGCCAGGCCAGTTGGTGTGTTTCAACCAGCGGCAACTTCTCCGCATCTATCCTTCTAACTACCGCATTGACTCCAGCAACTTCAACCCTCAGCCATTCTGGAACACAGGATGCCATTTGGGTATGATTGTGCTTTTTCTCAAAGCTACAATATGTACACATTTTGTTTTTTGTTTATATTTTTAGATTGTTCACTGCATAATTTATTGCAAATTCTGTTTTATAATTTACTATATAATAATCAATAATACACTATATAGCCAAAGGTTTGTGGGCATCTTACCATCACACCCATATGTGGGCTGTCCCCAAACTGTTGCCACAAAGTTGGAAGCAATTGTATAGGATGTCTTTGTATGCTGTAACATTACAATTTCCTTTCACTGGAACTAAGCTCAAACATGTTCCAGCATGACAATGCCCCTGTGCACAAAGCGATGTTCATGAAGACATGGTTTGCCAAGATTGGAGTGGAAGAACTTGAGTGGCCTGCACAGAGCCCTGATCTTAACCCCACTGAACACCTTTGGGATGAACTGACACAACCCAGGCCTCCTCGATCAACATCAGTGCCTGACCTCACTAATTCTGTTGTGGCTGAATGGGCAGATCCCCATAGACATGTCCTAAAATATAGTATTTTAGGAAAGCCTTCCCAGAAGAGTGGCAATTATTATAAGAGAAATAGAAGGGACTAAGTCTGCAAGGGGATGCTGCACTATATGCTCCTGGCCATATAGTGTATCTAGTATAATTGATATTAGATTGGAAACTCTTACTAATCCTCTATATTAAATTCTAACCTGTTGAAGTCATGTATACTGCAATTTGATCTGTCTTTTAAAAAACCCTTGTTCTGACTTCTCAGTCGCACTGAACTACCAAACAGAAAGCCGCATGCTGCAACTGAACAGAGCCAAATTTGCTGCCAATGGAAATTGTGGATATGTACTGAAACCTAAATGCATGTGGAGAGGTGAGCATCAAGTTTCATTTATTCCTATTTAGGTTTTGGAAAATATATTGTTTGTGTAATAGTAAATGCTTTCAGGTGCCTTTAACCCAATGTTGAGTGACCCATTACCTGAACACAGAAAAACCCAGTTAGGGCTGAAAATAATTAGTGGCCAGCAGCTACCAAAACCAAAATACTTCATCTTAGGGGACAGAAGAGAGGTACGTTAACACAATAAACTGGCATATGACAAACTGAATATTTGCTAATCTCAGCCATAGCTGACATTTTGTTACCTGCAGATCATAGATCCCTTTGTTGAAGTGGAGATTATTGGTCTGCCTGTTGATTGCCAAAAGAAGCAAACAAGGATAATAGAAGACAATGGTACATATTGGACAAAGCTCAGTGAATTTGTGTATCATCATATGTTAATTCATTATTCAAGATTATATGAATTTAACATTCCTGTTTCATTAACAGGTTTCAACCCCATGTGGGAGGAGACCTTGATGTTTATCCTCCAAATGCCTAATATTGCTCTTGTGCGCTTTATGGTTTGGAATGCCAATCCAATCTGGCGAGACTTCATCGGGCAAAGAACAATAGCTTTTATGAGCATTATGCCTGGTACTTTGCTTATATTGATACTGAAGACAGGGATTACTTCTCATTTTGAAGAAGTTATATTTAGAATGCAGAACCAAATGACTCGATTCTCCCTGCAGAAAAACTTGAGTATAAATGATCTTACTAATTCTGTGCAGGATATCGTCATGTCTACTTAGAGGGTATGGAGGAGGCATCAATCTTTGTTCATGTTGCTATCAATGCCATCACTGAAAAGGTGGGTGTTAGCATTTAGTCAAACTCAACCTTCACCATCTCCTGTGTTCCCTGTTTTCGTCATTTAGAGGTTTTGACATCAATATATTAATGCACTAAGAAGAAAATCATAGGTGCCACAACTCCAGTCCAGAAGACCCTTACTGTTATGAGCAGACATGCTCTACACAACTAAAGCGAATCATCTCCCAAAGAATCACCACTAAAGAGTAGTCGAACATATGGCAACTCAAGACAAGGCTCTCCTTCTCTAACACCTTGTCATAACTTCTGAACAGATGTAGCATTGAAATAGTCTTTAATCCCAAACCATGGTCACTCTGTTTCACAGGAAAATTCTGTTACTAATACTCAAAACCTTCCTGACACTAACTCCAGCAGTCAGGACAGTCTGGACAGCTTCGACATGAGCTCCCTGTCTACTTCTTTGCATGACCAACAGCAGACTGTGAGTTCGCTTCAGAGAGAGATGAATGCACTGTTTGAACCAAAGATGCTTGAGATTCATCGTCACTGTCTCTGTGGAAAGTCTTATATATTTTTACTACCACTACACATGCTTGTACATTAGTATATTGATGTATTAGTATATTTTAGAACAAGTAAGTTTGCTCTATTTGTATAGATTTAAATTGGATTAGACGTATTATTTTATGTGGCGTATTGATGGTCCATATTGTGTGTATTTGTGTTTTAGATCACTCAACATTATTGAAAAATGTACAGAAGGTGAAGGAGTGGACTTACCAACTGATCCAAATGGTTGAAGTGATTAGTATGTTTAAATGAAACGGTATACCATCCTTACATCACCCACTGCCACTATTAATGTAAAGTTCAGTATGTAACTAATTCTTCTTAGTGTGGAAGCAGTGATACTGTAAAATCAGTATATGAAATCACATTAGTTTAATACTTTGTTAATTTATGTTTATTTACTTCATTAAAAACAATATGCATGACCCTCAGCCTCACTGGTCTTATTCTACAATATGTAAGTGTGCAGATATACTGATTTTAATTATATTATTTAAAGTAGAGTCTTTTAGCTACACTATATGTTGTTACAAATGTTCCATGCTGTAATTAATTCTACCCATAAAAGTAATATCTCACTTTTAAAATGTCTCATGCCAACTTTTAACTGTATATGGTCACGTTTGACAAACACTTCTATGAAATGGTTTGAAATATATGCAAAGGAGCACATACTAGTACTGCCAATAGAAGGCTAAAGTTCATGAACAAACTTGTTGGCTTGATAGAGCCCACTAAACACAGTAAAAGAGTTAAACAATATTACAGTGTTTTGTTCTCACTGATTTTATAATTTTAAAACAATTAAGTGTTTAAATGTTAAAAGTTTATAGTATGGAAAGGTTAAAATGTTAAAAACATTGAAACACGTTTAAGAGTTAAAGGGTTAAAATGCTGCTAGGTGGTTGCTATGCTATCCCAGCTGGTTGCTAGGGTGTTGCTAATTGGTTGCTATGAACAGTTGAGCATGTAAAGGTTAAAAGGCTAGTTTAAAGCATTAAAATATTATAACATTAAACACATAACTGCACCCTAGCAACCAACTTCGATATGCTAGCTAACATTTGTTATGTTATTTGTTAGTTGCAGTGGCCACTGAGACTAAATGCGGAAGCTACCTTGCATAAAGTCCATTCTCACCCTCTCCGAGCGTTTTGATATTGCACATGTCTATGTTGCTGTAGTTTTGTGATTCCACTTATTTTGGGTCCTGCTACTGATTTCTCAATGAGTGTGTACGGGGAAGTTTGATAGTGAATTTCACATGACACGTGGGAATGGCGAGAAAAGTAACCGTACACATCTCCCGAGAATTTCGAGCGATTTGAAGTATGATCCGTGTCTGTGAGTCAAACGGTGCAGGACTAGTTAGGTGCCGAAGATTTCCTATGGAGATAGTAAATCTAAGCAGCATCTCTGTTTGCCTGTTTGCTCCTCTAGACTCATTTTATATTAGTGTTTATTGTGAATCCCTCAGGAAATTCCATGCATGTGGGATCAATTACCAAATGGCCAATTTCACGTCATAAGAATCGTGGTCGTTAAAAAAAATAAAAAAATAAAAAATAAAATACACGGGAATCATAGAATTGAATACACAATTTAAAAATATCGAAAATAATCAAAATAATCGGAATTAAAAACAAAATTGTGTTTTCCTTGGTTACCTTACTCTGATGCGCTCTCTCTCTCTTTTTTTGCTCATAATTTAATTTTCTTTTCATTCTCGCTTCACTTTTCTTCGCCCTCATTTCCAAGCTCTTCGTTTATGATTACAAAAGTTACGAAAGGAGTTTCATGACGCCACGGACGCATGACTCTGCCTTTTACTGTTCAAACGTATCGTGAGCAGGTGAATATGGACAATCCTGCACAACCACAGGTAATCGATATAAATTGTTGAAATATTCTTGTAAAATCATATGCATAAAGTCACTCTCTTCATGAGTAAAAAGTACTAAATGTACTAAATCTCTTATCATTTCTGAGTATTTTATCTCTTAATTGGACTTAATGGATTATATGATAATCATACTTAAATCATACTCTGATCAGGAAAATTCTTCTATAGAATTTATCTTAGGAATTTAATTGATACACTTAATGCTTCTTATATGTTTGTCTTTTGTAGCTAAATATTAAATACCAGCTCTACTGCAAGACTGAGATGCTCGAATTGGGCATAATTGTAGTCTCATGTCAAGCCTCTGCTGTTAGCAAACGTACGCAAGGTTTAATGTGCGATTGAAATTTTCAGTATTCTAATTAGTTAAAGAATATTTTAATGAACTGGACAAGTATAGCATCATTGTATCTCAAACAGTAGTAGTGTGCTAGTGTAGCCGGCTCGTGCTTCACGGCTCGACTACCCCTCTGCGTTGTGATGTGTGGTGTAAAATAAACACTGGAATCAGTCTGCTGGTTCAGTTGTCTTTATGTTGTGTGCTCTGCATAAGTAGGAAACATGCAGCTAATTATTCGTTGTACAATCTTGCCTGCTCCTGCTCGCTCTGTTCAGACCCCCCGCGGACTGAAGCAAGCGTTCACAATACAGAGAATCTCATATTTCACATGATGATGAAGTAATATAAAGAAGATAGTAGTAACTAATGATCACTTCAAGTACAACAGTGTATGCATAAAAACATATATATTGGCACTACGTAATGCATCACACTCATTCAAATTCAATTGCCCACATTTCCAGCATTTTGTATGTACATAAAAACAATTCAAGTTCGAACACAAAGAATCACAAAAACACAAACTGTACCTGCGTAAGTAGGAAACATGCAGCCTGCTCCTGCTAAACATTCACACAAAGAAGAGAAATCAGCAGTCACGCTTCACAGGCTAACTTTCACACAGACAACGTCACACTCCATTTCCTCGGTTAAAATTACACTTTTGCAGGTTAAAACGGCTTTAAACTCAGTTCTAAGGAAAGGCAACACACTCATGTAACTCATGTACACATCGTAACAAAACACAAATAAATGAATTAAAGATTATTTCCCTTTTAACAAATTTTGAACAGGATTGAACAAAATGCATACCTCGCTCTGTTCAGACCCCCCGCGGACTGACGCAAGAGCGCGCAGCGCACCAGTGACGTCACAACTGCGACGCGTGCGGAACAAACAAAATAGAAATGCACATTTTTTTCCTTCTCTTCTCACACATATATATTAGTTTCCAACTTTCCACTCTTACCTCTGTACTAACCAAGGGTCTCAATCAGAGTCCTGCACCACCGCTTCCACAAGCTCAGGACTGGTGGTAATATGAAGCATATATATATATATATATATATAATGTATGTTGTATTATGTTGCATAATATTATGCTGTATGGCTTCCTGCGGTTGCGACAGGAGTCTCTCTGAAAGAAACCTCAGTACTGCCTATGGAGTTCTACACAAAATGTTAATTGAAATCGTTCAAGCACACAAAAAACAAATAATTACTTGCCCAATCAAGGCAGATAATAAATTTACTTTGTGTTCTTTTTGTTAGTTTTTTCAATGTGAACTCAATTCTAAGATTCGCATGTTTTGTTTTTTTTACTTATTACGTCAAACTGATGCCATAGAAAAGCTTCATCTGCCTGGCTTGTTAAAATTGAAGTGGAAAATCTTTATTAGAGTGTAATTTAATTAGCTAAATTCAGTGTTAAGGAATTTTTGATTTATTTGAGTTATGCAGTAGAATTTGGGTTATGTAGAACACCCAAGTGTTATTTAGTGTTCTGTGTATTTATTTTGTGAAAGTTCTTTTTGTAAATTTTTAACACTAGACTGTGAACTTAGCCTCTTGACAACTTTTAGCTTGCTTGTTTATACCACAAAATAAAAGGGTGAGAAACACCTACTTTACTTCACAGTTGTCAATAAATATTTCTATTGAAAGTTTATCGAAATTAAAATTGTCAAGAATCTACAGGTCAAGAGAAAAATATCTATCTATCTATCTATCAAGTCTACAAATATTAACACCCTATCTGTCCATCTATCTAATCAACTCTACAAGTATTGGCACCCTATCTATCCACGTATCTATCTATGTATTGTAGCAACTCAGGGCTGCGAGGGGATGAACACAGTCCCAAGAGAGAGCAAAATAAGTGCCAAAGGTAACATTTATTTTTAATAAATTGGATGAGTGAACGAGTGAGGAGTGGAAGTGTAGGTGATGGCCTGGCAGGTCGCAGGCAGCAGCCTGGACAGCATGCTCAGCGGGTCCCGGGGTCGGCAAGAGGACCCTCGAGGGGTCTGGCTCAGGAGGCATCACTGCTGTCTAGAGAGGGAGAGGGAGACAGACACATTAGTGGGGAGCGAAAGCATGCTCACCTCTCTGCAGCTGCCGAGCCCCTTTAGGGCTCTGTCCATTCAGCACTCGGGCAGCAGCTGCATGAGGAGCGCCTTTTTTTCTTCCTTGTGCACGACTCTTTAGCCCACTGTCACAGCACCCCCCCCCCAGCTCCGAGCCAGCTGCAGGTGGTCGTTGTGCCCAGAGAGTGTAGCATCGGGAAAGGCCATCAGCTTTGCTGTGCTGAGTCACCGTCCGATGTTGGACCCGGAACAAGAAGTTCTGCAGTGCCGGGCATTGGTGTCTTTGGCCCAGGCCATCCACTGGAGGGGCGCGTGGTCGGTGGCTAGGGTCAACATTTGATGGCAAGGGCTTCTCACTCAACGGCAGCATAGCAACGCTCACGTTGGTCAGCTTCCTGCTGATGTACAGGAGGTGTCAATGTGCACAACGAAGGGCTGACTGAAGTCGGGATTGCGCAATACTAGCGATCTGGTGAGGGCCTTCTTGAGGGACTGGAACACCAGCTCAGTCTCCTCAGTCCATCGCACTTGGTCTGGCTGGCCTTTCCTGATTATGTCTGAGAGGGGGGCGCTTAGGGAGGAGAAGTTGGGGACGAAACAGCGATAGTAGCCGGTGAGCCCCAGGAAGGCATGTACCTGTCGTTTGGTGGTGGGCAAGGGGTACTCTCGCACCACCTCAATCTTCCTCTCCTGGGGTTTCAGCAGGCCCTGGTGGGACCAATAACCCAGGTACTGCGCCTCAGTCACCCCCAGGTGGCACTTAGGGGGGTTGGTGGTTCTCCCAGGACATCCCTGAGGTGGTGAAGGTGATCTGTGCAGGTGGGGGTGTGAATGACGGCATTGTCCAGGTAGGCGGCAGCGTAGGGGCGGTGGGGTCGCAGGACAATGGCCATCAGCCATTGGAATGTGGCTGGGGCCCCCTGCAGCCCAAAGGGGAGGACCCAGTATTGCTAGTGGCCGCTGGTGGTGCTGAAGGTGGTTTTGGGCCTTGGTCAGGTCAAGGGTGGAGATAAATCAGGTCCTCCCCAAGCACTCCACCAGGTGTTCCACACAGGGAAGGGGGTAGCTATCAAACTAGGAGACCAGCTTCAGTTTCCGGAAGTTGTTGCACAAACGCAGGCTTCCATCAGGTTTCGGAACTAGAACTATGGGCCTCGACCAGGTGCTATGGGACTCTATGATTCTGTCCCACAACAATCTCCTTACCTTCTCCTTGATGGCTTGATGGCAGGCCTCTGGGATTCAGTAGGGCCGCTGCCGGACCCCTGGTGCGGTTTTTACATTATGCTGGACCAGATCTGCCAAGCCAGGGACCATGGAGAAGATGTCTGTGAACTGGTCCACCAGCTCAGTCAGCTCTTGTCGCTAAACGAGGATCAGATCTTCCTCCTTCTGGACCAAAGCACATTCCAAAGGCTCTGTAGAGAGACAGGAAAATGCGAACAGGGCAGGTGGGATCTATGTTTTTAATAGGTTGATATGGAATAGTTGTGTGGGTATGTGCTTACTGGGCTGCTGCAGGTGGTATTTAACCAGGCTCTCCCTCTCAAGGACCCTTGCCAGTGGGCCAGGAACTTACAGTTGGCGCTTGGAAGCAAGAGGAGCACTTGGTCTCCCGGGTGGAACTACTGGAGTTGGACTGGCTGGTTGTACGTGCGCTGTTGGTCTGCCTGGGCCTCTTCCATGTGTCAGCGGATGATGGGGCCACTTGCTCAATGCTTTGTACATAGTCCATCACAGAGCAGAAGGGTGAGGGTGAGGGTGAGGGTGAGGGTTGCCCCCCCCCCCCAGCCTTCCCGGGCCACATCCTGCAGCCGAGTGCAGCATCCTCTTGAGGGTCTGGTTGAAACGTTCAACGAGCCTGTCGGTCTGCCGGTGGTTGACAGACGTCCGGAGGTGTTTCACCTGCAGCAGCCAACACAGGTCCGTCATGAGCTTGGATCCAAATGGGGTGCCTTGGTCCATAAATAGATAGATAGGGTGCCAATCTATCTAATCAACTCTACAAGTATTGGCACCCTATCTGGCTATCTATCCAACTCTGCAAGTACTGGCACCCTATCTATTTATCTAACCAATTCTATAAATATTGGCACCCTTATCTATCTATCCAACTCTACAAGTTTTAGCACCCTATCTGTCTATCTATCCAACTCTACAAATATTGGCACCCTATCTGTCTACCTATCTATCTACCTACTGTATCTCTCTACCTACCTATCTATCTAATCAAATCTATAGATATTGGCACCCTATCTATCTTTCTCTTTTTCTTAAAACTGAACATTACCTTCAGATTTGAACCTGATAATTATTTTAAACTTTCAGACTGGCTTTGTCAAGCCAACATCAAAGTTTGTAGTTACGAACTTTATCTATCTAGTTTGCCATTAATGTTTTCAAACATATTAGAGAGGCATCTGAATGTTATATTAATCCCACTGTCTTCAGAATTCTAGATATCAGTAGATATCAACACATCCCTCCTTTTCACTCCTTTTCACTATGTTTCACTGATTATCAGAAGGGTGGGAGGATGGGACCATGTATAAGATGATGGTTCCTGAATAATATGATTTTCTGTTCTTTCTGCCTCATTTGGGATAGGAACTATAGTATTTGTGAACACTAACCACTAACTCACCTGTGCTTTATTAGCCCAAGTTGATTTGTGTGTCTATTTATGCTTAAATTTGTCTCCTGTAACCCGTGAGCGAGAGACAGACAGAGTGCGAGACCACTTAGCAGAGCTTGCAAGACACACACACCCACGCACAAGAAGTGTGAACTTGAACCCGACAGACCAAAAGTTGTAATTATTTTTCTGTTAAATTTTGAAAGGGAGCTTAAAAGCGTACACTGAATAAACATGAGCCTGGAGTCTTCCTCTACACCTTCCTGCACTGGGGTTCTACAGTGGTGCCAAAACCTGGGATTGAGGTAGACTCCGATGCCGCCATGAAAACCTCCCTGCTAGCCAAGCTCGTCAAAGCCCTCCCACCCTCCACCAAACTCAACATTGAGTGCTCCTCGACCTGCATCGCAAGCAGCAGCCTCACTTCGAAGCCCTCGCACAGGAGCGGGCTGAGAGCCGGCAGGCACTCCTGACGCTGCTGTAGCCCAGTACATCTCCAGCTGTGTCCCCTGCTACCATGCCATACGTGACACTCACAAAGATGGCCTCCATGGATGAGGCTTTCCTGGAGCACTTTGAGCATGCTGCAGCTGCGTGGGGCTGGCCGGAGGAGCAATGGGCTCTGCAACTCCTCCCCTTGCAATCGGGGGAAGCCTAGCTCACCACTCAGCAGCTGCCGCCACGAACACAGCTGTAGTATTCCAGGAGGGTGGTCCTGGAGCACAACGGCCGGACACCTGAGGAGCACCGCCAATGCTTCTGGTTGCTGCAGCTCCCCAAGATTGGCTGTCCCTTCACCTACATGCAGAGGCTGAAGGACTCCTGTTGTTAGTGGTTGAAAGCAGAGGAGCGAGACACAGAACAGATCATCGAGCTGGTGGTACTGGAGGAGTTGTTGCTCAAATCCCAACAGGAATGGCAGAGTGGGTCCAAAGCACCAAAGCAGTGCATTTCCAGGGTCAGCGTTCCTTCAATTCAATTTTAGTTGTATAGCACTTTTAACAATGGACATTATCACAAAGCAGCTTTACAGAAATAATGGGGAAAAAAAATTGTAAATATGTGCATTTATCCCTAATGAGCAAGCCAAAGGCAACGGTGGCAAGGAAAAACTCCCTGAGACAATATGAGGAAGAAATCTTGAGAGGAACCAGGCTCAAAAGGGAACTCATCCTCATCTGGGTGCAATGGATAGTGCAATTATAAATAAATCTTTTCTATTATTGTGTACTAAATGGACAAATAGTGCAATTGTGCAACCAGTAAATTCATCACAGTTTTCACAAGAAGTCCGGTTGGTTAAAATCTATC
>CM075022.1:9529691-9552023 GCA_037576675.1 Pangasius sanitwongsei | reverse complement strand
CCTGAACATGTGCCAGTCAGTGTGTTCAAAACAGTCCTGAAGAGCAGAAATGGCTCCTGCTGGCCAGGTTTTCACCTGCTTCAGAACCAGTTTGGAGCATCTGACTAGCGGTCCGTATGCTGGGATTAGCATGACAGAGATGTGGTCTGAGTAGCCGAGGTGGGGGCGGGGCTCCGCCGGTACGCCCCGGGAATGTTTGTGAAAACAATCATCACTTTCGTGTAACACCTCACTTTTCTTTTTAAAACTTTAACTGACCTGGCTGTGGGTCATATTTTATGGAATGGCATTTTAGATAAATTAAATAAATAAATATGTGTATGATATAAATAATAAAATTAGTAAATTCAAAAATAAATATATAAATGTGTCTATAAATAAATAATACTGAATTCATCATTAGAAAACATTATTTCATAATACTAATTTCACAACAACTGTCACATTTCACTTTGTTTTTATTTCATAATAACAGGTTTTATTTAAAAAAAATTTTTTCAGAAGATTACTAATATTCCATGATAGCATTTTTCATTTTGTAATCAGTCTTTTATTTCATTCTGTTGTAATCTATCAGTCATCTCCAATGGGACGGGGTCAGAGAAGATCATTGGTTGCTCACACATTCAGGCCAAAGCAACAGCATAGCAAATACAATCAATACATAGCCTGCGTTGTTTTTTTTTTAGGTGAAGCATTGTGAAAGTGTATGTTGCTTGGCTACATGGCCGAGAAGGCTATTACTGAACTTCTCAGAGAGGTTGCCAATCATTTAGATGGCATTCTTTCCCCTCAACCTCAAAGACTGTCGAAAAAGCAGCTTTCAGAAGTCTTAAACATATGATAACTTATTTGTCAATATTTATATAGTGAAGAACACATGTGCCCGAGCAGTGGCAGATGGTGGTGATATTAAACGGGAGGCTAAGATTTAATATCTTATCAATATCTTGTCATTAAAACTAATGTTGAGCGATGTATTACATCACAAAGTCTCATTGACATCAAAATAATAATACTAGGGCAAAGTATTACAGACAACTGCACAGACACACATGACAGTGACAGATGCTTCATTCCATTTTGTGTATTTGTATTATGACCAAAAATCTGTGATGTGGATGCATAAAAATGAAACCTTATACTGAGTTTTTTAACTTTAAAAGACAAGGGGCTTAGCCCTGCTAGCACATTTATACCAGTCACCCCTGCACCTAAGCATTTCTAAGAAATCTTCAATGCAGGTCAAAATCAGCCTCTAAATCATGTCTATCTATTTGATCAGTTAAAGAAAACTTTGCATCTTGGAGCTCACTGAAGCCTTCCATATGGTTCATAACTTTGCACAGGTGTTCAGGGGGATTTAGGTCAGGGCTTTGTGCAGGCCACTTGGGTTCTTTCAAACTAACCTTAGCAAACCATGTCTTTTTGGACCTTGCTTTGTGCACAGGGGCATTGTCATGCTGGAACATGTTTGGGCTCAACCCCTTAGTTCCACTCAAGGGAAATTGTAATGTTACAGCACACAAAAACATCCTATACAGTTGTGTGCTTCCAACCTTGTGCAACAGTTGAAGGTGCAACATGAAGGGAAGGCCCACATATAGGTGTGATGGTCAGGTGTCCACTAACATTCGGCCATATATACTCACTGTCCACTTTATTAGGAACACCTGTACACCTGCTCATTTATGCACTTATCCCTGTGTCCACTTGTAGGCTTGCACAATAAATATATCTGGTTTTGGGAATTGTCACAGCTAAAATGGCAGATCAGATCTGTCCTGCTCTCATGAGGACAAAGGAACTGCCTGTGAAGCTTTAAGATGAAGTTCCATTATAACAAAGTTTCTATAGACAGTCACTTCAGCAGAAGCAGGTGAAAAAAATCCCATTCTGATGTGCATAAATTTGATTTTGCAATACAGCAAAACGAGAAACATTCATTTGGCGGTGAATACTTTCTGGAAGCACTGTACATAGTCATGTCCTAAATCTAGGACATAAATCTCCCTTGTATGTTCTCATTTGCATTTGGATGCATCACTCCACCCCTCAAAAACACTGACTTTTTTTCTCTTGAAATATATAATCTCTCAGTCCTTGTTTTGATATCTGTACTCCCTCACGCTGACCATTCTGTGTCTGACCAGCTGTGGAATTTCCTCACTGTCAATATGCTGATGTGTGATTTGTTCTGTTGGTAATATAACTGAGCACAATTATAGCTTGTTGTAATAATCACACTATCCGATGTCAGCCAGAAGAGGATGGCTTCCCTTTTGAGTCTGGTTCAGGGAATTTTTGCTTTTTCCTCACCAAGGACAGGAATTTTTCCTTTTTTTGTTGCCTCTGGCTTGCTAATTAGAGTTTTTAAATCTATATCTAGATTTCTGTAAAGCTGCTTTGTGATAGTGTGTATTATTAAACACTATATAAATAAAACTGTATTAATTTGAATTTGTTTTTTTTCTCGGACTGTCTTGTATCTAGCCAGTCTTCATTTCTCTAAAGATAACCATTTTCTAACATTTAATCTTGGAGCTTGGTCAGAAGTCTAAAACACCTTTAAAAAAGTCTTTAAAAAACTATTGTCTATTGCCAGAAATCTTTTTAAGTAATTGTATAAAGTACAATATTGCTTTTAGTTGTATAGTTAAATATATCCAGTTCCATCTTTTGCTTTTTCGCGATGTCATATGTTTAATTCCAGTGGTAATGCATATATGCTGCCAACATACAATGCAGTTATTGGTGTATTATTGTTTTTAAAAAATGTTATAAAGTTCTTGTTTGTATATGTAGTCACCTCAGAATGAAGACCAGGCATATATGCTGGTGCTACATATTTAATTATCTGTAAAAGTAGGAAAAATCCTAGACAGGACTGTATCACTGCTAATCATGTCCATGTTCATTGCTTCACGGAGATATTCACATTACAAAACAATTGCAGAAAGTCCGTGATTACATGTTCACCTGCAGGACAATTACTGGCACCCACTGGTGAAAACAGTAAACTATGATAATATCTGTTTACTTGTGACACCTATTATCTCTCCCTTTGGAAATAGCCAGGAACTCAATAAAGAGAACAAAGAGCATATAACTAAATAAAACATTTAATAACTGTGGTGCCACCTAATCAACAATTAACCATTGTGGTGCTAGACTCTCCCATACAACTTTTTGTATGTCACCAGACATTAACTTAAACAGTACATATCATTGGATTGGAGTGGTTCAACTCACAGCAGTGTTTTAGACTCAGTTGCAACTGGCAAAAATCCAATGTCCATTTGTATCATTTGTGTCCACAAATGACAGCCAATCATGTGATAGCAGCTCAGTGCATAAAATCATGCAGATGCAGATCAAGAGCTTCAGTTGATGTCCACATCAAACCTCAGAATGGGGAAAAAGTGTCATCTCTGTGGCATGGTTGCTGGTACCAGGTGGGCTGGTTTGAGTATTTCAGAAACTGCTGATCTTCTGGGAATTTCACACACAAAGCCTATAGAGTTTACACATAATGGTGCAAAAAACCATTATGAAAAAAACCAAAAGCAAATTTTAATTACTGCTGAAATTAAGTTAAAGATTGGGCTTAACTGATTTTTTTTAAAAAAAGCCATTTTAATTTATTAGGTGTACGTTATATTTTTTTTTTTCAATAGATAGGGTACAACTATATAACCCATGAATGAAAATACCTGCACAGAACTGAACCATATAACATCTTAAAACAAAGTATTAACTGGAACAGAATGACAGGTGTGTCATAAGACAAGAATAAAATGGTTAGTACAAATGACAACCAGAACCATGATATTTTAATTAAACCTTTTGAAGGCTGTAATTCCACAATATGGCAGAGCGTTGGTTATGTTCAGAATAACACACAACGGACTGTGCTGTTATATGAAAATAAACCATGCCGGGATGGTGTGATACGGCCAGCTGCAAAGTGGATTATTTTCGTATAACAGAACGGTCTAAGGTGTTTTATTCCACTTATATCTCAGTGATATGCCAACAATCACAATTTTTAATTTATTAATGAATGACAGATTCATTACTGTTCCTGTTCTCACTTATATTATAGCTGTTATAAAAAGTTGTTCCTTCACCAGCCTTGCCTTTCTTTTTTAATACGTTAATTTAAAAAAGAAAATCATACCTTGTCACCATGAAGCCATAAATTCCTGTTCTGAAGATGTCAGAAAACTTGAAGTTGCAACTTTACCTCTGACTGCTAGCCTACAAAGTGCTGACACTGGAGACTCCTTCCGTAAATGTTAAATAATAATCTCGTTACAGAAAACGTCATATCAAAGATTATACACTTTTCTTTGTTAAACAACGTTTTTTATCCGTTTATTATTAGGTTTAGATTATGCGGAGCGTCCAGCATATAAGTCCCTAACGTTTATACAAAGCCAGAACTATTGTCGAAGCCGCGCTATTATAGAAAAACAATCACCACCTTCAGATTCGAGAATTCAGCGCGCAAAACAGGTCGCCAGTAGGTTTTTTTTTTTCTTTTGCACGTGCTCAGACCTTGTTGGCTACTGGAAGATATGACGTCATGTAGAGTCTTGGTAGACCCAATCACAAGACGAGTCTCAACTGGAGCGCGGTGTTTTTTTTTTTATTATTAAGGGGCGTATTTTTTGAGTCTATTTAATTACAAACCAACGCTCGTTGTAGTCCGGCCGCTGAGCTGTAATGTCACGTGTGTATTTGGAAAATACATGGATACTGCACAAATGGTCCGAAAGTGGTATTTAGGAACGATTTTGTAGAAAGTACCTCAGTGGATGGCTAGAGGAAGCTACAGAAGATAACGCTGTCTACCTGAATATGACCAGCTTTCCATGTCGTACACAGTGATCAATAAACAGTAAGTTTCCACCTTTAAATCAGTAAACGGTTAGGCTAGGTCGGTGATTGATGCTCGTGTAGCGCTGCGGATCTGAGTTTAACAAACGACCGCAATACCGCTGCCTTTTCTGATTAGTTCAAGAGACAGATACAGGCAAAGCTGTTTGTTCTTTATAGTTTAAATCAGCAGTATTATGCAAACACAAATAACAAAGAGCAGTAAAAGGAAATTATTATTTCCTTTTTTTTTTTTAATTTTCCGGATTAATAAATGCTGTGTTCACAAAAATTAAGGCATTTTGTTATCAATGTATACCATTGGAGACCAGATTGTCTGTCTATGCTGTTAAAATGGCTGACTTGCACCACAGTCTTGTTTCAGCATTGGTATTTAACCGCTCTGCAACCAAACTACATCACCTGGTAGAAAGGAATCACACAGCTCTGCTTGGCAATTGGCCTAAATTAGACACGTGGTTTCTGTCTGTCTTTTGATAGGTTTGCTTGCAGTGAAACCTATTTCCAAGACACATGCCATTCAGGCCGATAGCCCAAATAAATGCAATATTCCTGTCCAGATAGGTAATACAAATGTACTGAATTTTATGTTTCATTTGGACACGTTTGCAGGCACAATAATGCATGTCCTGTAAGCAAATGCATTGTAACAATCAAAGCAACTACTTTAGAATTACTTTATACTAGGCTTGTGCGATATACCCATTTTTTTTATCGTCAGTACACAATTTTACACTGCCGCGATATCCAGTGACGTTTACAATATATTTCTAGACCTGCTAACCTTTACGTGTCTTGCGTAGGAGCTCCGGAATTTAACATCGGAGTACGCTAGTACGGGTTATTACTCAGAAATACGCCAAAAGAGCACTCTTTTTATACCCAGTAAAACGGGATATGAGCCGATCAACATAGGAATCTTGCGCGGGTGTTTTGAAAACTAATATAAACTGAGACCACCTCTAAGCCTCACCCCTTCCCCATGTTACATCCTCGGTTGAATTCAGAATAGAATAGAATATCTTTATTGTCATTGTACAAGTACAACGAAATTCAATTGCAACTTCCTTGCTTGAAGCTATAAAAAATATATAGATTGACAAATCTAATATACGGTCAGTGATAAGAGTTGGTTTATGAATATACTAACATAAATAGTGTGTATTCCTGTATGGCCATGCAGACAGTGTAAACAGTGTAAAAGTACAAGCAGCAGTAGGAGCATTTTTATAATTGTAGTGCAAAAACTTTAAATGTGCAAAGAAACAGCAGTATTTATAGTAATACTAAGATGTTGAGGAAGTTTTGTGCAAAGTTAGAGTAAAGAATAGACACTATGTGCAATATTCAGTCTGACCAGTATTCAGTAGTACAGAGCAACACCAGACAGTAGTCATACTGTGCCAGTTATAGCATATTACTGTGTAGTTGATCCATGGCTGGTGTTTGTCAGTGCAGTGAGCAGATGTGTAGTGTGAGAGCCTGTTCATTCCAGGTAGGTAGTTATGGAGGGATTTTGGAGGACTCGTTCACTGCAGCGATGGCCCTGAGGAAAAAGGTTGTGCGGGCATAGATAACATAACATATAACATCATGTAATAGTAGAAGATAGTAGAAGGTCAAACAGGTGATGGCAGGGGTGGGTGGAGTCCTTGCAGATCGTGGTTGCTTTCCTGAGACAGTGGGAGTTGTAAATGTCTTCCAGGGCTGGTAGTTGTGCTCCAGTGATTTTCTGGGCACTGGAGACAACCTGCTGCAGAGCTTTCCTGTCAGCTTTGCCATTGAGGTGGTGTTGTGTGACCATGTGATATCCTCTGAGAGGTGGACACCCAAGAACCTGAAGCCAGACACCCTCTCCACCTTGTCTCCTTTGATGAGGACCGGGATATATTCATTCTCATTATGTGACCTCTTAAAGTTGATGATAAGCTCCTTGGTCTTCGTGGTGTTAAGGGACAGGTTGTTGTCAGAGCACCAGCTCACTAAGTTTTGGACCTCTGCTCTGTAGGCTGATTCATTGCTGTCCGTGATCAGCCCAATAACTGTTGTGTCATCTGCAAACTTTATGATGGTATTGGTCATGTACACAGGTTCATGCAGCCCTGTAGTGTACCCAGGGGAGCCATGAACAGTTTTAAGGGGGTATGCAAGAAAGAATTATGGGCCCCCTCCTTTCCGATGAATTTTTTTTTCTTTAGACTTTAGGATTTTTATAATAAAATAATTTGTATTTTTAGAGAAATGAGATTCATTGCTATTATACAACAATAGGCTGCGTCATTGTCTTTTTATTCAAGAGTAAACACTACCACCATTACAAAAGTTTCATACTTAACAACAATTTTTTCTTCCTATTTTAAGAAGGCATTACATTCCAACAAGGCAGTAAAAATTAAGAAATATCAAACATATCAAAGCGGCTGAACACCTCAACAAGCCTCTAAACACACAAACGTAATAACTTATTCCTGCAGAGCTGCAATTTTAACCAGTCTTATAGAAAAATGTAATTCTTTTCATGGCCAAGAGAAAAAAAAGAACATGGTACAATATTTACCAGGGGTTGCTTCTTGTCCTTAACCTTTGAGCCATAAAAAGGCAACTCACGATTAAATTGGGACACGGCTTGATTTCATGCTTGCCCATTTGTCTAAAATTTCCTCAAAGGGTATGGATCGTGCAGTCAAATACTGATTCAAGGTTTCTCTCAAGTATAAAGTTCAATTGCGGTTTTGCACTCACACAGAAGACTGCTTGCAGACTTCTTGAATTACATCTTTCGACACATCCCGCGATGTTGCAGCATAGCGTCTTGCGGACACTTCTAAATCCTCCTTTGACTTTCTCTGATATCTGCCTCAGATTGTCAAATCTGGTGTTAAGTTCACTGCTTATGGTGACAACAATTACAAAAAACACTGTTTGTTTGAAATGGAGTTGGGTGTCCTGGTCCCTTGGATGATTAGGTTTACCAGTGCTCACTTCGTCATGAATTATTTTGCGCTTTCTGTTGCGTTTCTGTACGAACTGTGGAGAAGCATCACATTGTGTAGCTAAAAGATGAGCAATTGACACGGCTTTTTCAAATCCACCCTCTCTGTAATGGGATAAGAACTTTTTCAGACTGTCAATCAACAAAACAATTGTATCCAGCAGAATTTCAGCAGACTGCATGGTGATGCCGGCACGTGTGATTTCTGTCAGCATGTCACTCCAAATAACAAGACAAGTCATAAATTCCGTACTCTATTTCATTAGACAGGGCATGTGACTCTGAAAAAAATTTGCCATCTTCAGATTCATGCTCAAGATTTTCCCAAGCGTCAAATACGTCACCAAGAGACCTCCAGCACTTTAACCGAGTCAAATTTTGCCTTCCATCTCGTATCGCCGAGGGGTTCTAATAATATTAACAAACTGTTTCAGAATGTCCCAGCATTTCACTGATAATACAAACATCATCAGTCATCATCAGTTTTCGAAAAATTCAAACAGGCTCTATTTGAAGAGGCAGCATCACACAATAGCAAATTAAGGCTGTGGCTCTCACATGGCATAAACAATGCATCTGGATTCTTTTCCAGAATCAAAGCTTGTACCCCTCGGTGAATCCCTCTCATATTTGATTTGTTATCACTTTGACCCCGACAATTCAATAGGTCAATCCCTAGGTTTTCCAGTGTGGCAATTAAAGTCTTCATAAACTGTTGACCTGTTGTGTAATTAACTGTGCTGAATCCCACAAATGATTCCTCTATCTTAGCCACTTTGTTCTCATCAATGTCAACATGTTGAATTATTATTTGAGGCTTGGGTACATTGGGCATGCAATCAAATTCAACAGCATAATATTTCACATCTTTGACTTGTTTATTGATTTTATGTAACACACAATCTGCAGTAAACACCAACTTAAATATGAAGTACACTTTTTTCTGTCTATACGTTTTACAAGTGTTGAGCCATGACAGAGTTATAACGGGCTAAAAGTTTGATTAATCCAAGGAAGTTTCCATTTCTTGAATTTCCAATCAGGGCATTTTTACCTCACAAAAGGTAAGTTCCTCTCTGCAAGGAACAAAATGCAATCCAGCACTCTGGTCAGCACTTGCTTCCATCTCGACATTTCTTCATCAATTGCAGTTTGTAGTTGATTTTCAATGCATTTTCCCAGTCTTGACCTAGTTTCAAGTTCTTTCCCTGCAAGGTAAGTTTCAGTATGGTTGTGCCCTGTTTTGTGTTGCTGTAATCTTGACAGACATTGCCAGTTACCGTATCCTTTCACGAAGCAGCTGTTGAGTGCTTTTTCTCCACTGAAAACTTTGCATGCAAAGCAGTATACTTTGTTTGCTTTATGGGAAAACATCAAACAGTCTCGTTCCATTTGTTCCCCATTTGTTAATCTGTGATCTTGGGAATGGACGATCAGGGCACTTTGGAGGACCATTCTCGGTCAGCATCATACAGAATGAAACAGAGACTTTACCTGGGCAAGGCCAGTTTGAGGGATCTGTGTCATGATTGAGCAACACCTTGACATTTATGTTCTCTGCTTCTTTACTTTGTTGGTCCTCACTATCTTCGGTGACACTGATGGTGGGCATGCTTGATCTACTGATAGGCTGTCCTGCCTCACTTTCATGGACCTTGCATATTTGGGTCCTCAGTGTCAAACACTGTGGCCTCCCTCTCGGTAGCCTGTAGTCAGCTGGTCCTGCCAGTGACTTAAATGCTGTTGTGTCGTACTGTTTTGTCGCTGCAGATTATTGCTTGTTTATTATTAATCTGCTGTCCTGTCTCACTGCTAGCATCCTCACTGATGCCGTCACCATTAGTATTGCTACTCTTTCCCTGTCTGTCACTGGAATCATCACGACCAATATTTGTTTATTCTGATTTGTAAAGACCCAATTTGTAAGGGGATTTTTCATCCTTTTCACCTTAATCTTCATCCCTACTTTTTTATGTTTTCACTTTTGGGCACCTGACAAGTGTCTCCTTCCATCCATCATGTTCTTCTAAGCATCATTAACGCCATGCACACTGTATTTTGAAGTGACAGGAGAGCAAGTTCACATTCACTTATCACTTTGTATAATTTACAGATTTTATTTTATTTTACTACACTACTAATGGTTAAATGTGTTTGTGTATATAAGATTTTTTAAAAATAAAATAAAGTGGTGGTTTGGGGCCCCCTAGCGTCCTGTTGGGCCCATATGCCTGGCATACCCTGCATCCCCCATAACGGCACCTCTGGGTACCAGTGCTCAAAGTTAGAGTGAAGGACAGGTGGGTGCTGAGTCTAACTGTCTGAGGGCAATCTGAAAGAAAGTCCGGGATCCATTTGCAGAGGGTTGAGCTGAGGCCTTGTCCATATTGTTTGGAGGTTAGTTTCCTGGGGATAATGGTTTTGAAAGCAGAGTTGTAGTCAGTGAATAGCATCCTGATGTATGTGCTCTGTCTTTCTAGACGGGTCAGGACAGTGTGGAGGGTCCAGGGAGGCAGGGATAATGGCTTTAATGTAGGAGAGGACCAATCTTTCAAAACACTTCATAATGGGGGGTGTGAGTACAACTGGTCGATAGTTGTTTATGTTGCTGATATTTGATTTTTTTCGGTACTGGTATGATGATGGCTGATTTGAGACACCTGGGGACTGTCGCTTGATGTAAAGACAGGTTTAAAATATCTATAATTGCCTCAGGCAGCTGTCCTTCTCTACATGTCCCGGGACACCATCAGGACCTACTGCTTTTCGTGTATTGACTTTCTGCAGTGCTCACTTTACATCGTGGGTGTTGAACCTGAGGTCTTGTAGTTGTAGCGCTGTTGCCGTGAACATGATCAAAGACGTTGTTAAGCTCATTGGAAAGAGTGGCATCAGTGACCCTCCTCCCCCCTCCTTAATTTGGTCACCTGCCAGTTACCTCTCCTGAGAGAGCTCTCACCTATCATATGACTGCTACCAACCGGGGAGGGTGAAGGCTTGCACATGCTTCCTCCAGGACATGTGAAGCCAGCCAACCACATCTTTTCGAACTGCATCACAGGGCAGCATAACACACACTGAGGAAAGCACGATCTACCCTAATCTGAATACATGAGTTGACAGACACCCATGATTGGCCAGAATCACAGTGATTGACAGGTGAGAGATAGTGTGCCCCTCCCACCCACTGATGGCTGTGACATCATGGGGATTTTAACTCAGGGGGATTTGAATCCCCTGATGATAGGACGAATACAAGGGAGCCACTCAGGAGCCCCCACATTAACATTTTTTCATGTTAATGGTGATGGTAATTAGAAAGTGATTGTTTTTATTATTTTGCTTGCCAACCAGTGCTCAAATGCATTCAAGCACTGAGCAGAAGATCAACAGTGAAAATGTTGGCCATGTGCACATTAGACAAGTCATTTGTAAAATGATTATATAAAATGTACTGTTAAAACCCCCTTTTTTTTTATTTTTTTTATAAATAAATACTGTTTACTGTGCCTTACATTCAGCAGAGTTTTTGCAGTTGGCGCTGGCTGTTCCTTCTGCACAGCTGTATTATTACACCCTCCTGTTCTCTACCTAAACATAAAATGGTGGAAATGCTCGATTTCCTTTCTTATTTTAGGCTATTGGTTCTGGATGATTAAATTGTTTTTAATCACAATTTTTTAAAAAGGTAAATTGCCAATAGGGAAAAATCTATATCGAACAAGCCTATTTTTTATTTAATAATTTAGAGCCCATGAAAACACTCACTTATTTATGGAATTTTCAAGGTATAAAAGATTTTAAAATGAAGAAGCTAAGGAGACGAAGTTGTCAAATTGCATTCAGCAGAGGCAGAGGAAGGAGCAGTTCCTCCAACCACACAGACCAGGATATTCTTCTCCGCACTCCTTCCCCATGTAGGCTCAACTTCTCAATATCCAGAGACACACTCACATATGCCCAGTCTCAGAAAATGGTGGAGGTAGAGCTTGAGGGGAGAGTTCATCGTATTAACATTTCTGACCCACTCAAACTCATCACAGAGGATGAGATGCTGGCGCAGGACCTGGCAGAGTACAACAGCAACAAAGAGAACAGTGACCAGATTGCAAGCTATGGTCAGCAGGACCACACTGTCTCCTTACCTAAGGACAAGAGGAAAGACAGCAAACATAGTGGCAGGAGTAGACGCTGTGTTGGCCAACACTACACCCACAACCAGTTGAGCTCAGCTCATCGCACTCAGTTAGTGAGCCCTCTACCTAAGCCCACCTTCCACAGGGTGGACACCTACTCGCCATCAGAAGCTCGTCCTCTTCCTGCGGCCTACTACCGCTACATGGAGAAGTCCAGCGAGGAGCTGGAGAAGGAGGCGGAGTATGACATGGATGAGGAAGACATGGCTTGGCTGGAGATTGTCAATCAGAAACGTGTGTCAGATGGGCATGCCTCAGTCTCTCCTGACACATTTGAGTTATTGATTGATAGGTTGGAGAGGGAATGCATTCTGGAGTCCAGGAGCCAAGCCTTGTCCCAGAGCACCATTGATGAGGATGCTTTCTGCTGTGTGTGCCTGGATGACGAGTGCCTTAACAGCAATGTCATCCTGTTTTGTGACATCTGCAACTTGGCTGTGCACCAGGAGTGTTACGGAGTGCCCTACATACCCGAAGGCCAGTGGTTATGCCGCCGCTGCCTGCAGTCCCCCTCCCGACCTGTGGACTGTGTCCTTTGCCCAAATAGAGGAGGTGCATTTAAACAGGCCAGCGATGGCCGCTGGGTCCACGTAGTTTGTGCTATCTGGATCCCCGAAGTTTGCTTTGCTAACACAGTATTCCTAGAGCCTATAGAAGGAGTGAATAACATTCCCCCTGCAAGATGGAAACTGACATGCTACCTGTGCAAGCAGAGAGGGAGGGGGGCCTCCATTCAATGCCACAAGGCCAACTGCTACCGAGCATTTCATGTCACTTGCGCTCAACGGGCTGGGCTCTTCATGAAGATTGACCCAGTGAGGGAGACTGGCACCAGCAACACCACATTCACTGTGAAGAAGACTGCCTTCTGTGGGAACCATTCTCCTCTTGGAGCATGTGAAGTGGGGTACAGTGAAGAGGGTGGAGGCTTTGTAAGGGGTAGGGGTCAAAGGTCATACACTTTAGTACCCACAATTCAGCAAAATCAGCATAGGAGCAAAAAGGGTTTGGTTACACAGCAAAAAAAGAAGACAAGAAAGAATGCAGATGGAGTGTCACGCAAGTCAGCAGTGCCGCT
Organism: Pangasius sanitwongsei; assembly: GCA_037576675.1. Lineage (NCBI taxonomy): Eukaryota > Metazoa > Chordata > Actinopteri > Siluriformes > Pangasiidae > Pangasius > Pangasius sanitwongsei. The sequence goes on along the minus strand of CM075022.1, from coordinate 9,538,855 downwards.
ACTCCTCGTGCCCCAAATTCCATCCTACAGGTAAGACTATTTGCATTTCCTCTCACACCAACCTATTTAAATTTTTATGCCATTCTGTGTACCAGTACAGAAAATAATATTCATTTTAATAGATGTATGGGGGAATGAAGGCTTGATTTGCACTACTACTTAACAGGCTTAATAAGATTTGCACAGGCGTGCCAGTACAGAGGAAGAACCAGTTCATGCAGAGGCTTCATAATTATTGGCTGCTAAAACGTCATTCCCGTAATGGAGTTCCACTCATCCGTCAGCTCCACTCACACCTGCAGGTTCAGAAAACTGAAGAGGTCTGGGAGCCTTTAAGATTTTCGAATCTTCCTTCACATGTGGTGTCATGGGCTGTATTCAGAGTTGAGTTATGGATTTAGGATTTAATTGCACACATTGGTATTAAGACCTCAGATTTAACTACAGACTTAAGCAGTATTCAGAATTTATGAGAGAGTTATGCACGTGGGGTGGAGTTTGTCTAAAACAGAGGTGTGTCTGTCATGTGCGATTCTGATCTTGAACTTAAGTGCGTTTTCCTAGCATAAAATCGCTTTGAGTGAGGAGCAGTATTAAGTCCAGCACTTCTGTCTGGCAGTTTGAAGTAACCACAATGTGTCACACTGAAATTATTATTATTTTTTTGGCTGTAAATGTACTCAAAAACAATGGAATGCCATTTGAGGCAAATATTAAATATGTAAACATCACACAATCAATCAATCAGTAATATCGACCCTTTAAAGACTTGAGGACACTGGATCTCTGCATCTCACTGGAGATGCAACTTAATTTGAGACACATCGTGATAAAATAGTTTTTATCCTGCATACACATTACGATTTCATGAACTTGATTTAGTATCTCATGGCTTCATTAAGTTGTGTGCATCAGTTGCTATCAGTGCAAAATATAAAAAATTTAAATGCAAAATAATAGGATGTACTTGATCAAGTGCTATTTTGTAAGCTGTAGAATAATGAGTGTAGAAGCCATATTGTTAAATTAAATGAAAGTTACAGTGATTAATATTATAATTACAACTAAATCTATTAATGCAGTTATATATTGGCAATATACTAGACTCCTATTAGATTTATTTTCACATATATCATTGTAGTAGTCTTTTTTATTGGCCATTTTAAAATTATCTCTTGCTATTATGTTACATCATATTGCATATTTCCTTCTTTACTCTGCATTTTCTATCCCTGATTTTTTTTCGGGTTTAAAGGCAAGTGCTTGTGATTAAAGGTGGAGGTCTAGACATTACTGGAAAACTCTGACACTTTTACTCAAGAAAAATCTGGCAACCTCAGAGGCATGAACTACATACAGGTGATTTTACTAATCTGAATGGCAAGTTCAGAATATCCACTTAAGTACCTGTGTAACCAAACTCTAATATGCCCAAATTTCACCCGTAAATACTGAAATATCTTTAGGACTTAAGTTGCTGACTCTGAATACGAAGCCTATTATCAATAAGTTTGAATATTCACATTAAGATCATTAATAAACTTTAAGAAATCAGCATTTTGTTTTTATTACCGTATTAACAAGTAACATGCTTGGCAATGATTTGTTGCAGAGGGAGCCAGATGCCAAAGTGCAGGCGTTGAGGGTGGAGCTGAAATACTGGCAGAAGCAGCGGCAGGACCTAGAGAAAGCTCGACTCTTGATTGAGCTCATCCGCAAGAGAGAGAGGCTCAAACGTGAACAGGTGCACATGTATGCTTTTTACTGCAAGTTAATTACCTGAGAAGAGAAACTCTAGTCCCTCTGAAACACACTGAGTTTACACAACTATTTCAAGGAATCCAGTAGATTTACATTTTTTTGATTGCATGTATATGCTTAATAACATTTTTTTTTTTGTTTTTTTCTGCAACTTTTTGTCCCTGTACTAGACAGAAACATCTAAGCCATTATTGGATATAATAGGGAAATCCACTGAGCCAAATGCTGTTACCATTTTGTTTTAAGTGATTCTGTTCTTTAAAAAAAAAAAAAACTTGGTCATTCATACTTTACATTCATTACTCTACTCACTAGATGAAGGAAATCTCCTTTACTTCTCTCTCCCACATTAGTGGTTCAGGAGGTCATTGTGTGAAACTGGAAAAAAAAGTAAAGAATGGTCACCGATATTTCATTTGGAGTCTGGACCCTTTTTCTTTTGTCCTTGCTAGAATGTCTGTCTATTATCTTCTATTATCTCATGTATACTTGCAGTTAATATTGTAACATAATAATGTACATTGGAGTGACTTTTTTTATTCATTTATTTTTTTTCTGCTTTTGTTTCTTTCTTCTTTTTCATCTTCTCCTTCTTTTTCTTTTTTTAAATGATCTTCCTCCTTTATATGTCCAAGCCATTATGATGTACACTATGTATAGAGCATACAGTATGTACTGAATAGGAAACCACTGGTGATTCTGCATGATTCTGCATTGCTGTATGTTGAAGAAGTTAAAAAAAAAAGTTTTTGTTTAAGAAAAAAGTTCTCATACTCCTCTTTTTTTCATGTGGAAGCTAAAACTGCAGCAGGTGACTTTGGAGCTCCAGCTCACTCCGGCCTTAGTACTGCTGCGATCCACACTGGAGCAGCTACAAGAAAAAGACACTGCTTGCATCTTCATTTCACCCGTCAATCTGTCTGAGGTAAATACATGATAAAAGAATGCAAATTCATCCTCTGAGCTCAATTTAACCCTTATCTCTCTATAGTTTACAACAGCAGCTAGTTACACCAATTGAACTTCAGTTCTACATACCCTAGTGTGCTTGTAGATGGGCCTATATAGATGCCTTAAAGATTCTATGTCCTAAAATGTGTTTGTACCCATGTCTCACTATTTCATCAGTGGATAATGCTGCATTGGACTAATGCTAGTAATCTGGATTTTCTGACCTATGACTAGGAGAAACCAAAGAAAACGCCACCTAGATTTCCTACTCTGAAAGTTGGGAAGGTTGGGAAGGTCTCCTCAACCCCAAGTTCAGCATATGATGTCATGTCAACATGACTGCTCACACTGTAAATAAACAGTAAATAAAATATCTGTTCCCTACAATAAAAGAGTTTATGGTAGTATATACTTTACTTTAACACAGACACATTACTTTGTTAAATCTATAACACTGACCATAGTCGGTTTTGAGAAAGTACACATCATAAACTCGTGATAACTAATGTTAGGTGGCTAGCTTGTTGCTACCAAAACACATAATTCCATGTTTTTTCCCACTTTGTAGCTCATATGTTTTATTTCTGTAAAGCTGCTTTGTGACAATGTCCATTGTTAAAAGCGCTATATAAATAAAAAAAAATAAAAAAAAATGTGCCGAGCTCAAAAATCATGTAATTCTGAGGTCAGGCTTCCCACTTCCGAGTTAATTCAAATGTAGCGTACGTCTCACCTGCATACTGTAGACTTGTACCTAAGAACTGCTGCTGTAAGCATAAAATCTGTGATACTCATACTGAACATTCTTTCAACACTTAGTAAGTTTTTGACTTTATAGTATACAGCTGTAGAACCGTACTGCTGTGTTCAACTAGATGGCATAACTTGTAATTCCCGACCGCTGACTAGGAAAAGCCAGAGGAAATGCCCCTTCAACTCAGAATTACTACTCAGAAACTCGGGGTAGTCTTCTCAACTACGAGTTCCTCCGAGTCCAGGGAGCCAGCATGACTGCACACAGCATCAGAAGTAAACAAAGCATTACTTCTTATCTTTAAATGATTTATACTGTATATACAGTTATACTGTACATAATTATTAGATCAATTTACATACAGACATTTTCTCTTGTTAAATCTATAACATTGACTACACAGTTCGGCGTTTTGAGGAGGAAAATATACATCACTCATCATATTTAGCTGGCTAGCTTGTTGCTAATAAAAGATGAACATGGAAGCGTCCATGTTTTTTCTCCATTTTGTACCTCAAATGCACGGAGGTCAAAACTGATGCCATCCCATGCTCCAAATTCCCACTTCTGAGGTATGTTGTATGCAGCATAATTTTCACTGTCATCCAGAAGAGAATGGGTTCACTTTTGAGTCTGGTTCTTGCAAGATTTCTTCCTCGTGTTGTCTCAGGGAGTTTTTCTTCACCACGGTCACCTCTGGCTTGTTCATTAGAGAACTAATTCTAAATCTATATTTGGATTTCTGTACAGCTGCATTCTGACAGTGTCCATTGTTAAAGCCCTATATAAAAAATCAAATTGGATATTAGTTACAATGTACGTTAAAGGAAAGGTCCAAAGGTCCAACTTTTGTTCAAATGGTGCAACTAGCTGTTGGGCAACAGGCTTTTGAAAAATAAATTGAACAGTTTGGCTACTGCTTCATTCTGTTACATAGGTTCCAGATTATCTGGAGTTTGTTTCTGAGCCCATGGACTTCTCTACCATGCGTGAGAAGCTGGAGGCACATAAGTACAGCTCCGTGGCAGATCTGGAAGCTGACTTCAACTTAATGGTGTCTAACTGCCTGCGGTACAATTCCAGTGACACATTGTTCCACAAAGCTGCCATGCAGCTCAAGGAGGTGGGTGGTGCCATTTTGCGGCATGCCCAGCACCAGGCTCTTAGCACAGGCTTTGACCTTTCCACGGGAATGCATCTTCCAGACTCAGCCAGCAAAGTGAACTCCAGCCAGTCCTGCTGGGACAAGGGTAAGTAGGGAGATCACCATAATGAAAATCTGTGGGTTTTTTAAAATTTATATTTATACTTTACTTTTTTTTCACATCAATCTATGCTCCATACCTCATAATGACAAAGTAAAAACCAGATTTATGATAACTTTGCAAATTTATTAAAAAGAAAAAATTGAAATATCACATTGACATTAGTATTCAGACCATTTTCTAAGACCCTTAGCTCAGGTGCATCCCATTTCTCTGGATCATCTTTGAGATGTTTCTACAATTTGACTGGAGTCCATCTGTGGCAAATTCAGTTGATTGGATATGATTTGGAAAGGCGATTGGAGATGGGAGAAACTTGCAGAAGGTCAACCATCACTGCAGCGCTCCAACGAGCTTTACGGCAGAGTGGCCAGACAGAAGCCTCTCTTCAGTGCAAGACAGATGAAAGCATGAAAACATGAAAATTTAAATTTATTTTGTAAATTCCAAGTGGGCTTTCATGTGACTTGCACTGTGGAGAGGCTTCCAATCTGGCCACTCTGCCATAAAGCCCAGATTAGTAGAGTGTTGCAGTGATGGTTGACCTTCTTCAGGGTTCTCCCATCTCCACACATGATCACTGGAGCTCAACCAGAGTGACTATCGGGTTCTTGGTCACCTCTCTTACCAAGGCCCTTCTCCCATGATTGTTCAGGTTGGACCTTCGGCCAGATCTAAGTAGAGTCGTAGTTGTTCCAAACTTCTTCCATTTAAGAATTATGGAGGCCATTGTGCTCTTGGGAACCTTCAATGCTGCAGAAACTTTTTGTAGCCTTCCCCAGTGTAGCCTCAACACAATCCTGTTTCTGAGCTCTGCAGGCAGTTCCTTTGACCTCATGGCTTGGTTTTTGTGTGAAAAGTGTGAAAAAATGAAAAGGTTGGAATATTTTCTGAATGCACTCATATATATATATATATATATATATATATATATACCGATCAGCCAGTGAATAACATTGATTATCTCGTTACAATGGCACCTGTCAAGGGGTGGTATTGGAACAGGGGAAATAGAATATTAGAACAGTGAACAGTCAGTTGTCGAAGTTGATGTGTCTTGATAGGTCTTGTGGGGTGTTCCGGGTATGCAGTATTTACTGCCTACCAAAAATGGTCCAAAGGACAACCGGTGAACCAGCGACATAGTAATGGGCACCCAAAGCTCACTGATATGCTTGGGGAGCAAAGGCTAGCCCATCTGGTCCGATCCCACAGAAGAGCTACTGTAGCACAGATTGCTGAAAATTTTAATGCTTTCTATGATAGAAAGGTGTCTGAACACACAGTGCATCACAGCTTACTGCATATGGGGCTGCATAGCCGCAGACCAGTCGGACTGCCCATGCTGACCCCTGTCCACTGCTGAAAGTGCCTGCAATGGGCACGTGAGCATCAGAACTGGACCATGGAGCAATGGAAGAAGGTGGCCTGGTCTGATGAATCACGTTTTCTTTTACATCACGTGGACGGCCGGGTTTGTGTGCGTCGCTGACCTGAGGAAGAGATGGCACCAGGATGCACTCAGGGAACAAGGCAAGCCGGCAAAGGCAGTGTGATGCTCTGGGCAGTGTTCTGCTGGGAAACCTTGGGTCCTGGCATTCATGTGCATGTTACTTTGACACATATCACCTACCTAAACATTGTTGCAGACCAGGTACACCCCTTTATGGCAGTGGTGTTCCCTAATGCCAGTGGCTTCTTCCAGCAGGATAATGCGCCCTGCCACACTGCAAAAATTGTGCTGGACAAACAAGTCCGATCCATAGAGGCCCCACCTTGCAACTTACAGGACTTAAAGGAATTGCTGCTAATGTCTTGGTGCCAGGTACCACAGCACACCTTCAGAAGTCTTGTGGAGTCCATGCCTACTCCACGATAGGTAAGAGCTGTTTTGGCAGTACAAGGGAGACCTACTCAAGACCTACCATAATTTTTTTTTTTTTTTTTTTTTTTTTTAAAACTCTAACCCTACCACTATGCATCCTGAAACACTAGTGAGAACAAGGGTTGCATGAAAAGCAATTTGCAGGATTGATTTAACTCTTGAATTTGTACAGTTCCTCAACGTCAGCTAGGTCACTCAAGTTCATAAAAAGTCTCACCCAGGTGCCCTGTGGAAAGCGGACAACTGACCATCACACCCATGTATGGGCCTTCCTCAAACTGTTGCCACAATGCTGAAAGCACACAACTGTTTTGAATGTCTTTGTATGCTATAGATTTAAGATTTCACTTTCCCTTTACTGGAATTTGAGCCTAGCCCAAATCTGTTCCAGAATGGCAATGCCCCATGCACAAAGCAAGCTCCATAAAGACATGGTTTGGCAAGGCTGGTGTGGAAGACCTCAAGCCCTGCACCAAGCCCTGACCTCAGCCCCATTGAACACCTTTGGGATGAATTGAAATGCCGACTGTGTGCCAAGGCCTTCTCGCCCAACACTAGTGCCCGACCTCACTAATGCTCTTGTGACTGAATGGGAAATTCCCACAGCTATGTTCCAAAATCTAGTGGAAAGCCTTTCCAGAAGAATGGAGGCTGTTATAGCAGCAAAGGGGCAACCAACTTTGGAATTTGATGTGCCATGAAGTGTATCTAATGTGACTGCCTAAGCTAGGGAACTATCTTTCAAAATGTCTTTCCCAAATTAGTGAATTGTTGTTTATACTTAGATTTACTTTAGTTTTTGCGTTTTTAGAAGCTGGATACAGTGCTGCTGCTAGTCACAATGGGGTCCTTTACATTATAATGCTTGTATGATTTTTCCAGAAAGGTTTTCTTTTGGCAACAATGAATGTACAATTTTATATTTTTAAAATGAATTGAATGCTTATACTTTTAGAGACCCAGCAGAGACATGCTGACGTGTACACAGCTCAGGGTCTGTGTGGGCTATATGGAGCAGTGGCTCTATAAATAAAAGCAGATTTCTTTTGTGAATTTGGGCCAGTTTCTATAGAAGTATGGTTTTGGAGCTCAGTAAGGTAGTGTTTAGGATGGACTACTGGAGCAAACTACTGATGATAGACAAAAAAATTAATGAACTTCAAGCAAGAGCCCACCTGGCACTGTTTCTTTGTTTCATCCAGCAGGATCCCTATGAACCTTTCTGCCAGGCTTTCTAAACTGAAGCTGAAGAAAAATTTTACCTTCCACAGTAATATTGACACAAAGCACTTTTGTGAAAAACAAATAGAATTTTGTTGGTTGCTATATATCACATTAAATGTGGAAGAATATCTGACATGATTTATCTTGGTTTAATTTTTTTAACATCACAAAAACCTGCAATATTAACAGGGGTGTTATAAGCTTTTTTATATGTACTGTATTTGCCTCTAAATTGGGCAGTCTGTAAAAATGCATGGCTGCTGTGTAAGGGTAATGATAAAAACTATAAGCCATTAAAATGTTTCCCTTTAACAATACAGATATTTTTAGAAACACACTGATCACTAGCATACATTTCTGACCAGCAGTTTCTTTTTTTGTTTTTTCCCCTGTAATTTCTCTATATAGTGGACATGCTTTTGGACCCTGGAAATAGATTACCCATGTCTCCAGAGGCCCAGCTGAAACAGCTGCTTGAAAAGCTGGACATGTTGACATCTATGTGCGCCAGCGGAGAACGCACTAAACGGATGCGACTGCTGCGCAGGGAAATCAACAGTATCCGGCACAAGCTCAGCTGCCAGCGGCGAACTTCACAACTGCTCAGCGGCAACATCAAAAAGGAAGACAAGCGTGAGGAGGAAGAACGGAATGAAAAAATTAATTATGCAACAGCTATTCCAGGTGCTCCCTACGATTTGAAATCTTCCAGTTTTCCATAAATTTTCCATTTATTGCTCTGTTATTACTTTATTATCCACTTGTATCTTTTATTCTCTTTAGCACAAGGGTTCCCAAAATAGGGGTCATGCCCCCATGTGGGTTTGCTTGATTTACAGATGGGTTCATAAGAGAAAGTCTCTCTCCTGTTTATCTCCTCTTTTGTTTTATTCTTGTATTTTACAAATAAATATTATGAATATCGCTCTAATTTATGAAGAGAGATTTTTTGTGTTACTATTTTGAAATGTTACTGGGAGTCGCATTCAAACAAGCCACACTTAAATGAAGAGTGTTACGTGCTATTTTAGTCTTTTTTTTCCTGACAAGCTGCACTAGCATAGAAGTTCAGAAATAAAAATGGACAAATTTGTCCATCCATTTACCTCTGCTAGTTCTTTGCCAGATCAGCTCTTTCAAATGACCTAATAGCAATGCATTTGCCCCTAAACCTGTTTTTTTTTTTTTTTTTTTTTTTTTTTTTTTTTTTTTTTTTTTTTTTTTGTTTTAAAAAAAAAAAAAAAAAAAAAAAAAAAAAAAAAAAAAAAAAAAAGAGCATACATTTTGTCACTCATTTTAGCCTTTTTCAGTGTGTGAAACCTAG
>CM075022.1:9500771-9519514 GCA_037576675.1 Pangasius sanitwongsei | reverse complement strand
GTACAGGACTCGTTTTACTGTGGATAATGACACTGTCTTACCAGTTTCAGCCAGCATCTTCACAAGGTCTTTTGCTGTTGTCCTGGGGTTGATTCGCACATTTCGCACCAAAAAACGTTCCTCTCTGGGACTCAGAATCCGTCTCCTTCCTGAGCGGTATGATGGTTGTACATTCCCATGTTTTTTATACTTGCGTATTATTGTCTGAACGGATGAACGTGGGACCTTCAGGCATCTGGAAATTGCACCTAAGGATGAGCCACACAATTCTTTTCCTGATGTCTTGGTTGATTTCTCTTGATTTTCCCATGATGTCAAAGAAAGAGGCTCTGTGTTTGAGGTGTGCCTTTATATGCATCCACAGGTGTGCCACCAATTAACTCAAATGGAATCAATTAACCTATCAGAAGCTTCTTAAGCTCACAATGGAATCATCTGGAGTTTTCTTTTTGTTTAAAGACACAATAAACGTAGTGTATGTATACTTCTGACTTTGATGAAAGTGATAAAAAAAAAAATACATAAAAATTCTCCCTCACTCGATTCTGACATTTAACAAATGCAAAAAATATGTTAATATTTATTGAATATTTATTGAAAACAGAAAATGTTTACTCTGATTTAATGTTTGACAGTAAAGGAAAAAAAAAAAAGTTTTTGTGTTTTTTTCTGAAGTGTATGTAAATATCTGGTTTCAACTGTACATCTAGATGTGATAAGAAAAAATTTGGAATGTGGCGCCTTTGGTTTGAAGCCAGCCATTTTAACTAGTTAATAGCTCCGAATGTCTACTCTTGGTTTGAGCCCTGGGTTTTGCCTTGTTGTTAAAAAGGATAAACCAACATGGAGACCAGAGAGCTGCCTATGGGAGAAAAGCAAGCCATTTTGAAGCAGAGACAATAGGGAAAATCTATCAGAGCCACTGCACAAGCATTGAGCATAGCCAATACAACAATTTGGAATGTCCTGAAAAAGAAAGAAATCACTGGTGTACTAACAGCCAGACATCAAACAGGTCAGTCAAGGAAAACAGAAGTTGATTGTAAACATTGTGAGAGCTGTAAAGAAAAACCCAAAAACAACAGTAAGTGACACCAACAACCTCCACAGGGCAGGGGTGAAGGTATTACAATCCACCGTTCAAAGAAGATTTTGAGAGCAGAAATGTAGAGGCCATAAAACAAGATGCAAACCACTCATCAGCAATAAGATTCTGAAGGCCAGATTGGAATTTGCAAAGACATAGAGAGATGAGCCACAAAAATTCTGGAACAAAGATTAACCTCTACCAAAGTGATGGAAAGGCCAAAGTGTGGAGAAAGAAAGGATCTGCTCATGATCCAAAATATATGAGCTAATGTCATAGGTAGTGTTATGGCTTGGGCTTGCATAGCTTCTTCTGGAACGGGTTCACTAATATTTATTGATGATGTAACTCATGATAGTAGCGGCAGACGAAAGATTCTGTCTACCAATTTACAGAGAAATGCATCAAATCTAATTGGGAGAAACTGCATAATGCAGCAAGACAATAACCCAAAACACACTGCCGACACAACAAAGGATTTCATCAGGGAAAAGTGGAAGGTTTTAGACTGGCCAAGTCAATTTCCAGACTCGGCCAGTCTAAAAGCTTAATCCAACTGAACATGCATTTCACCTCCTGAAGCGGAGACTGAAGGGAGAAAGCCCCCAAAACAAACAACAACAACTGAAAGAAGCAGCAATACAATCCTGGAAAAGCATCACAAATGAAGAATGCAACAGTTTGGTGATGTCAGTGAGTCGCTTGCTGTTATGTGATGTAGTTATTGCAAGCAAGAGATATGCGACCAAATATTAAGTGTTATTTACTTATTTATTATTAGACTATCTGTTCAAATACTTTTGCGCACCTAAAAATCAGGTGGTCTGCCACCGAAGGTGCCATGTTTTAAGTTGTAACGCATCTCGATGTAAATATAAATGAAAGCATATTGAAATGAAAGCATATTCATCTTTTGATCTCAAAACCAAATGTCTTTAGTGTGCAGCAAAAACAAAAGAATTGGCCTTGCCTTTACAATACTTTTGGAGGAGACTGTAGACCAATATATCACTTGAGGGATGAAAAGGCAAACCAACAACTGCATAAAAGCATCCAGACAAGACCAGTATGTTGTAGGACCCGGTTAATTGTTAATAATCAGTGACATCATACCCAGGCCAGCAGGGTCTCTCGTGCTGCCACATGGTAGATGAGTTTAAGAGGACGTGAATCGCTGTGTATGCGGCCATGCATATCTCTGTAAAGGTCCAGCAGCCTCATCTTCTCCTCCTCATTGTCGTAAGGAGCTTCCATCTCTGGGCTAAGAGCCACAAGCAAACAGAAATGTGATCCAAGTGCACAGGACACGCTTAGAAAACCACGGTTAATCTGTCTCCATTTTATATAGAATTACTGGCATTAGCATTAGAAAATGTGTTCAGTTTGCAGTTCAACCACCAAAAGGCATAGTACAGCCTGGATAAAACTAAATCTTGTGACAAGGAGACAGCTCTCAATAAAGTCATCATGGTCACTAACCACAGAAATGTACAAATTAAGAAGTGATGTGTCTTTAATTTTTGTACAGTTTGACTGTAAAATTTATGTGATTATGGCTAGGCACATTGAAGTGGAACAGGACACATTCCAATGCTGCTCAAAGGTCAGATACAAAAAAAAATCCTCTTCAGGAATTTCTGGAAAATATAATCCCAAAAACAGAAAAGTGGTGCAGGAGGACACAAAATAATATAAATTACAAATACACTATATGGCCATACTATATGGACACCTGACTATCACACCCATATGTGGGCCTTCCCCAAATTGTTGCCACAAGTAAAGGATGTCTTTGTATGCTGTAGCATTACAAATTCCCTTCATTGGAACTAAGGGGTCTGAACTGGAACACTGACGGTGCCCCAGGCTTCTTCATCAGACATCAGTGCCAGACATCACTATTGTTCTTGTGGCTGAGCAAATCCCTACAGCCACACTCCAAAATCTAGTGGAAAGGCTTCCTAGAAGAGTGGAGCTTATTATAACAGCAAAGGAGGACTAAGTCTGGAATGGAATATTCAAAAAGCACCTATGGGTGTTATAGTCAGATATCCACAAATTTATTGCCATATACTGTATTTCACATGACTGCATCAGTAAGTGCCACACTTCTAATGCCAACAAAAACACTGAAAAATAGTTTACAATAATGAGAGAAGTATGGTCCACACAAATTACTGAAAAAAGGTTCTGATATATTCAAGCTTGTTTTATAAGTTATTCATTGGCAAGAGTAAACTAGACCCTGTGCTGTTTTCAATGTGTCTGCAGAAGAAACTGAAAATGAATAATTGGTGTTTTTATGTCACTTCAATTGAGTTTACCTGGTGAACTGTGTTAACTGATGGTGGTTGTCTGGAACATCAAAAGGCTTGTACATAAAGTGCCGGAGATCAGACACTCCCACCTGACTAACACTGTAGGACTGAGCTTTGGCAATGGAAGTCAAAGCATTTTGGGCCTGCATGGCTTCCTCAATCTTCCTCTTGCACTCTGCCACTGCATAAAATGCCTCATTGTCCGTGGAGAGCAGCAGCAGGCACACAGTGCACTCAGGTGGGTCCAGGTAGGATATGTAGGTGTAAAAATAACAGTCAGGGTTAAAGCTGGGGAGGCAGATTGGGGTCCAGATCTCACCGGCCTGGAACGCAGAGGAGGCACCAATAAGATTAAGCAGGAGGTGAAGGTCAGAGGGATCCAGTTTGGCATCCTCAATCACCATCTTCTCCTGCGCAATGGTGAGCAGCTGATTCTTGGCAATGAGGATAGAGAAAACTAGGTTGGGAGTGATGGCTTTCTGAAGTATCTGGCTAAGAGAGTCCCTGAATGAAGAGGCAATAGGTAGACAGTGCACGGCTGAGAGCAAGAAACTAGGGTCAAAGTCGACCAAGTTCAGTAAACCGTCTAGGATCTTCTCTGAGCCAGCTAGCAATCGGCGCAAGTCGTAGTTCTTCTTGTGCTCAAAGATGCGGGTGATGCTGGCTTGGGTGAGCATGCTCACAATCTGGTTATAGACATAAAGCAGTTCGTTGCGTAGCTGCTGCTCGGACTGACGGGTGCTAGAGACAGAGACAAGCACCAGAGGCCCCTGCTGCATGAAGACCACTGTATGCTCATCTATAGCACAAGAATGTCAGATAGAAGGGTTAAAAACAGCAATTAACAGTTGAAGAAGAAACAGCAGCATCATTTAAAATAAAATCACTTGCTGTCCCACAAGATATGATGCAAAGGCAAAGATTTGATATTTGATACCACTGAATCTGCTATGATACAATATAATGTGATGTGATGTGATTTGATTTAGTAGCCCGTGTTCGATACGTGATCAGCTTTGTTCAGAATCTGGGGAAGGCCTATAGTTAATATGCGAATGATAATGAGGTAGAGGAGGATAACTCTGATACCTTAAGTATCAGAGTTACATGCAAAAAACCTTGCTAGCCCATTAAATGATTTACACAATAATTTTTAAATATTGTTTACATACCAATTTTCTTTTTATTTAATAAAAATCGATTTATGACTGTTGCATTGATTAATTTCACTCCATGTAGAAGGTCAGTACCTGAGTAGACAGAACGAATGATATTGTCCCCACTCTGAATGAAGGACACCAGAGCCATCATGACACCCATGGTGGAGGAGAGGGCCTCCTCACTGCCATAGCGAGAGTAGATGGGCTTCCCGGCCTCACTCAGAACAAACACATGCTTCCGGTGCTGTCTCCAGCTCTCTGCAGTCACATCCTCGTCCCAGTGAGAAGAAGCCTCTAGGGGAGTTTCTGAGAGAGGGGATGAAATTCTCTTTGTGCACACACCCTGCTCTTCCAGCTTTCCTCGAGCTAACATGGCCACAACAAATTCACTCGAGTCTTCATGGCCATTGTCCTCAGATGGTTTACCAGTTTCTGATACATCAAACACTACAGTCTCTTCTTTCTGAATGTCCACAGGAAGATATTTTGGGTTTAAATTGTCTTCTGCAGAAGTGTCTATCAGCTTTGTCTCTTTACCTCTTTCCATTCTTGGGAGAGTCATGAGATGTTCCACCTCTGAAATACTGTCTAAATTATTTTCAGATTGCCTTTCATTTTTATCGCTCTGATGTAAAGACGCAATAACAGGTGAGTCCGTCGCCTCCATCTTATTCATATTCACTCTGATTCCCCTTATTCATGTAAACATAACATGTACTGAGGAAACGAAGGAGAAATATTTCTTAAATAAATGCTTTTAAAGTCATAAACTAGTAAAGCTGCCAAGAAAAAAAAAAGGTGAAGAATGACAATTCATATGTACGACATAGTCAATCAATATACATTCTACTGACAGATAGATGAAGATGAAAATCGAGCTAAAATAGATATAGAATACTGAAATACAGAAAACATCTCCTCCAGTGTACAAACCCCTGTTTATTTTACTGGTTAAAATTAAGAGCAGCAGATTCTCTCCACACCTTCACAGGCTAACTAGTTAGCTATCTAGCTAGCGTACGTGATACCTAAAATACAGAGACTTTTTTAACCTCTCAGGTGAATTAGTTTAGTCAACTTACTGTCTAGGGAAGGCATCTTCAGGACAAAATGTGCCAGGACAGTATTCTAAACAAAACAGTCTTTCATTAAGAAGCTGTACCGGCAAGGTTTTTGTTGAAACGTTGCTCCCGTCCTCTTCCGCTGCGATTTCCGCTGCGCATGCGCACAACTTATCTTCTTACCTTTAATTTCTTAACACATGATAATAGACTTGTTATTCTATTATAATTATTTATATATATCATTATAATCTTTCCTAATGGCAGTACAATTTTGTCAAAACGCTAGTATCGAAATATTGAACGCTTGTGCTGTTCATGTTTAATAAATTTTATTATTATTATTATTATTATTATTATTATTATTATTATTATTATGTTTTTTACTATGTTTTTTTATTATTCTTTTTTTTTTTTATTCCGGCAAACTGGGACAGTTAAACTTAGCAGAATTTATTTTCTTGTCTGATAAGTGACTGTCAAAACTTACTGAGCCCATACAGTGGAACTGCTTGATAGAATTAACATGACTCAATTCACGTGACATCATATAAGGGGATGTGCTCATCATCAAACAGGAAGTTGAACTTGAAAATTGTGAGGTAAAAAATAAATGACATATGTTTTGGCTAGATTTTTTTTTTTTTTTTTTTTTTTTTTACACATATTTATGATGCATGTATACATAAGATGTTCTACTTCAACAAAATTAAGTTAATCCAAATCATTTACAGATATTTAGAATTTAATCATTTTCAAGATAGAGGAGCGAGGAAAGGTGAACGGATATAAAGGATGCATGAAACACCCCCACAAGTATGATTAAATGATGGATTTTATATGCATTAAATGTTTTTTAATGAAGCATCTTAATAATCAGGTGAATAATGTAGACAGTTACGGTACTTAGTGTACCGTGTGCATATCATTTTTGAGATTGATGATGATTAATAATAATAATAATAAATATATGCTACTGCAAGAAATATAAAATGTTATTTACATTTTAGTGGTGGGTTTTACTGTGATTATTATTAAACTGTTCATACTGAATTTTAGAAAAGAAACTATGGAAACTATTTAAAAATGTCCAAACACGGTTATTGTTATTGCTGTAAGAATTGTATGGAATGTTACTCAGGCCAACATTAAATTTTACTGAGTATTAAAATATGTTGATGTAAAATTTTGAGAAGTTTTTTTCAAGACTTGTTAATGAAATGAGATTTATCGATGCCATGAATAATTATACAAAAAAAAATATTTTTTAATCATTTTTTAAAATTTGTATTAATCATGTCACTGATGATGAAAATAAAGGCCTAAACCAAAGAAAATATGTATTCCCAACTTTAAAAATATGTCATTAATAATGGCTTTCAGTCGGTCTTGACAAAGGGTGAGCCACGTTTCTTCAGAATATGATATAAACTTTTTTCTTTTCTTTTTTTCTTTAAGTTTAAACGTAGTTAACACATGGATGATTTACGGTGGCAGAGAATTGCAAAACACTTTAACAAGCCAAAAACACATTAACTCAAAACTGAAAGGGTAGGTGCTTATTGAACATCACAGAAAGCGCTATTAAGTTTGTTTTGTTACTGATTTATTTAAAATGGTCGTTTTCTAGAAGGTTAAGCTGCTCTGGTTGTGTATGAGCTTGTGGACGCGCGCTTTCTGAATTCGGCGCTATTACCGCTAAGTGTCTAAAAGCCGCGCCCAACTAAGTTTACGTGCTGCTACTTTAGCCGTGGTTTCAGGAAAAGCGGCTGGCTTAACCGCAGTGAGGCTTGGAACGGTTTCAAAACTTTTGCCACAATAAGGGCAAAACATTTCAATTTGTGAAACAGCAGAACTTAAATCATTCAACCGTTTTCGCTAGGCTAAGATAATAGCAGGCTGAAAAAGCGTAGTTCCTTTTCACGTTGATAGTCATACCCCGTGTCCAATCAGAAACGAGCACGTGATGTTCAATAAGGTCCTGCCCTTTCCGTTTTGAGATACTGTAATGTTGTTGTGTTTTTGATTTTTCTGTTGTGTTATTTAATTTGTTGCTGCGTTTTTATCTTGTTATAGTGTTTTGTACTTTAGGGCCACCGTATGGTTTCAAAAATGTACCTTGTGTTTGGGGATTATGTGTTTTAATAATGGTCCTGTAGGTGGCGGTAATACTCCATGACGTTGTAATATTCCCTCAATTCGAAGAAGAAGAACGTTTAATCGTTGTGTTAGCGTTGCGTTGTTTTTTTATTTTTTATTTTTATTAACTCATATTCCTATGCTTCTGTATAAAGAATAGCTCAACAGTTTTTAAGTTTACAACCAAATTAAAGCTAGAAGACGACCGTTGGCTGGAGAGTGTTTTAAACGAATAAGCCGCCTTGCGTAAATCCGCAGCTAATTAGCGCCGATGGTAAGTGTGCTAACCACAGTTAACAAGACAGGTTCTACAACAAAATATCTTTTGTGTGGAAAAAAATCTTCCATGTGAATTAGTCTATAGTTTTGAGTCATTTCCTTGTTGTATAATTAGAAGTAATTTTTTACACGCTCTTCTCACGAGGAGTGCTCCAGGCTGGGTGACTGATTCCACTATTGTAGTGTAATTTGCGTCTCACTTATTTAACATTTAAAAATCTGTGTATAAAGTAATGATAAAATACGTTTAAACACAGTGACCTTAACAACAAACTACATTGCTGTTTTTCTGCCCAGTGAATGAAAAAGCTTTATGAGGAGGTTTTCAGCCTGACACAATCCTCAGCCAATGTTTTTTTGTTTTCAGTTTGCTTAATTCTTTGTTTTTGGGTTTGCTTAATTGTGTGCAGAGTATAAATAGTGTACATTTTGTGTAGGGCTGCATGATATTGAAGAAAAACGCGATATGCGATAACTTGTTAAATAATGCGGTATGCGGTACTATAATGCTATAAGTATGTAAAATCAATTTAAATTATATACATATATTTAAAAACTGAAAATGACATAACCACCATAAATGTTTCATGTTCTTCTGAGGAAAAGAAAGCAATCTCTGCTGTCTGCATCGCCATAAAACTTTAAATTTTTCGTAACTTTTTGAAGTATTAAAATCATTCCGTTATAGATACTATTTTGCGATATTTCGATAATTTTGATATATTGTGCAGCCCTAATTTTGTGTATACTACTGAGATGTGAAAGCACCTTAAACAAGCTGACTGCTTTGCTTTGAAAATCATCCCAGTTAAGGCAGAGCAGGAAAGAAATTAATTATCCTGTTTTTGTACATTTTGTACTATACTAGTTCAGTAATAATCCTTAGATGTTTGTGTTTTGTTTACCTTCCCTAAGGATAGTGAGGTGTCAGATATGGACCAAGTGAGAGCAGTGGACAACAGTATAGAAGAGGAGAAACCGCCTCTATACTGCATCTGTCGGAAACCAGATATCAACTGTTTTATGATGTGAGATCAATGTGCGGTTTACCTTAGTGCAGTTTGCAGCCTGTGTACATGTTTATTTTGTCTTTTGCACTAGATTACTCAGTCTTGTGTCTGCAGTGGCTGTGATAACTGTAATGAGTGGTTCCATGGACATTGTATAAACGTGACTGAGAAAATGGCCAAGGGTATCAGAGAGTGGTATTGCCAGCAGTGTCAGGGTAAGTAGCCCATCCTCTTCTGTTCAGTTAAAAGGATCACAACATAGTCACTTGTTTGCAAGATGATTGCTACCTTTTTAGAATGGCTGGAAAAGCTCTTAACATAAAGCTAGGTGAGATACGGCAAACATAAGGTTCTCTACTACCCCTTTTAATTGTCAGGGGCGCTAACAATAATTTTCTTGGGTGTGCATACCGAGACCTTCCAAAACTGACTCAGATGTAATTAATGAGAACCTTCTCACCTCATGCACATGTACAACCTCTGGAGCTATCTATGCTCTGAAGTACCAACTGGCAGGCTTTTAACTAGTGCTGTTAGCATGGTCTGATGTGTTCCTTGAATGTACCATGTGCTGTTCTCTGCAGAGTTGGGTGGATCCTCTAATACACACCAGTGGTGCTGGAATCGGGTTATCCTTTGTTCACCCCTCATTTTCTCTGCTGTGGTGTGTTCCCTGTCAGTGTTTTTTTTTCCACTGAGAGTTTTCTCCACTTTGGACTAACCTACAAGGTTTAGCCAAAAGTTGTTGTCAAGAAAACCACCGGATTAAACTCTAGATTCAGTATTGTCTGAGTGTGAGGAAATTCATTATGCCATAGTGCAAGGATTTTATTGAAAGTTTTAACACTTCAAACCCAACTAGATAGGCAAAGTTCCTCACAACAAATTTTGATGTTGGCTTGACTAAGCCAGTCATTATTGTCTATGGGGCCAGAATAAAGCCATTTTCTGGACATTTCTGGCAAAAGTTCCAAAACGCGATGTCTATATGCCAGGTCTACTCCCTAAGACATATGAGAGGATATGTGATCAGTTCTAACATGACTTACATAACTTATAAAGGTCATAGCGCACCTCTCCTCAATAAGCTGGTAGATTTGAGCCCTCATTCATGTCCATAGCACAAATGGTGTGGGACGAGTTACGTGCCGTAGTTTTGTCCAGAGGTAATAATAATAATAATAATAATAGAGATCACAGTAGTGATAGTTTGCTCTGCAAGCACCACTAATATTATTATTATTATTATTATTATTATTATTATTAAGCTTAAACAGCAGAGAAGAATATTGGCTTTGTCAAGCCAACATCATAAACTCAATTTTGCAAGCATTTTGTTTGCTTGGTTTTATAATTTAATAACCATTTGTTGCTCAGGAGAGAGACACATAATTAGAAACAAAAGGACTTTCTCCTTCCGAACATCATCATTTTAGTTTTATGATTAAGTATGAGAGTATAATCCAGTTCTTAAAATAAATAAATGTTCAAAATGCACCTATCACACTTGATTCAGTTTTTTTTTTTTAAACAATAAAAAGCATTCTTTTTAACATTCTTCACAGCTGAGCGAGTGTCTTTATCAGTCAAACTGCTAGTGCTGGACTCCTTTAAAGCCTCTCTTTACAAGCCTATTAATTGTGCAGAACTGAAATGCATGTCTCTAAAACCTGCTTTTTTGCTAGCGATCGCTGTATGCTCCCAGTGCCATGAGTGTGGCAGTCACTTCCATCACCTGTCAGGGTTTCCTCATGATATGGTGGCATTTTATACAGATGATTCACATTGCTCTAGCATGTAGAATGGGTGAAATGGAAGGCTAATTATGTGTGTAATAGAAAACCGCTAGGGTTCTTTGTCATTCAGAGCCAGCTCAGTAAGAAGGTCCTAGGAAAAAATGGATACATGATGGCAAATACTTATTATAAATATTTATTGCAAATACTGTTCCACATGAAACTTCATAATTCTCACAGCCCCTGGGGATTATCCAGGGTTAATAGAACTACATTCATAATGATTGTTTCTCTAACTGACAGAAATGGATCCCTCACTTGAATTAAAATACCGGTCAAAAAAATCACGTGAGAAAGAGGTTGAACCAGAGAGAGTTGAAAAACGATCCAGTGCTCCAGACTTCAAACTTGATAAGCGCCGTGGATCTAAAGTGAGTGTTCACAGCTTTTACCTGTGTTGTTCTTGTGACCTGTCTGTTAATAAAGTTTCTCTGCTGTATACAGACGTATATCTTTAAAACACCTGTTAAATACCCATATATTTATTTGCAATTACATAAATGACAGGAAAGTTTGTCGTTACAGGTGAAACGTTCTGCACGCATGTGTGGTGAGTGTGAACCGTGCAGACGTACTGAGGACTGTGCACAGTGTGACTTCTGCAAGGACATGAAAAAATTTGGGGGCCCGAACAAAATCCGGCAAAAATGCAGACTGCGGCAGTGTGTAGTTCGTGCAAGGGTAATTGCGTAAATTGCTATGAGTAAGTTGATTATTTGTGCTGTTGTAAGATGTGAAGCACCTCGTGTACCCGGCAGAGCGCCCACCCAGATCACGGTAAATTTTTCTCTTTTGGTTCTCGGACACAGACTGTGGCATTGTCAGGATTCGAACTTGCGCTCTCCCAACGTTAGGGTGAATGCATTTCTGTTGCACCACTCAGAAACCCCTCAACCTTCTTTCAGGGGAACTAGGGTATTTTCCTCTTGTCATCTTGATCCAAAAATAAAAAACATACCACTCAGCACAGTAGGAAGATAATTCCTTAATTGTATAATGTAGCACATCTGTGTGGAAGCATCTGCACTTATGTTGTTCCACTCATTTATTCAGGATTTTTCTTTAATTTGTCACCCGGCTGTAGGTAATGTGAGCTTGATGACCACAGACAAAGCAGCAGGAGCGCTCTGTAAAAATGGTGCTTCACATCAGTTACCGTGTTTGTATTTGTATATCTTAAATGCTATGTCTCTTTAAATGTGATCTCTTTAGAAAATGCTGCGTGTTCGAGATGAGGAGTTTTTCTTGCATGAGAGGACAGAAAATAGGATGCACAGAGACAGACAATATTCAGATGATTATAATGATGGTGAGATGGAGCTGTACACGCGATACAAGGACCAGAATATGGTAATACAATGGTGAAATTCAAGTTACTCTGAGTCAGTGATCAAAGCATTAATGCTTTTTTTAAAATTTTATTATTATTATTATTATTTTTTTTTACAGCATTATGTAACTGTTTTTAGCTTCTTGCTTTTGTCACTCTTGTGTAGCCATGGGGCAGTGAGGATGAAGAAGGTCCAGTTTACATCCCTGCCCAGTGCAAGAAAGCTATAAAAGTCAAGCATGTTAAGCGTCGAGAGAAGAAATTTGACAAAAAGGTACAAAAACCAAGTGTTGTGTTACTGAACATGCATGTGTTACAACTTTATTCTTGGTCATGGTCTTCAGTGCATTGCTCTGCAATTGTCCCTTTCCAGAAGGATTCTCGCAGGCACAAGCAAAAACAGAAGCATAAAGACCGTACAAGGCACAATGATAGAAGTGATGGCCGTTACACCGGAGACTTGCACCAGTGCTTGGGCCCTAGCTGTATTGAAGTGGCACGTCCCAACTCAAAATACTGCTCAGAGGACTGTGGCATGAAGCTAGCAGCCAAGTGGGTCCTGTCCCCCATTGTTATTTATGCATGTTTAAAATTTCTTTTAAAGACACTCTTCATCATCTCTAAATGTACCTTCCACATAACTACAAAATGATCTGGTTTGTGTGCTTGCTGGTTTGGCAGCCGGATCTATGAGATTCTTCCACAGCGTATCCAGCAGTGGCAGCAGAGTCCATGCATCGCTGAGGAGCAGGGCAGGAAGCAACTGGAGAGAATTCGTAAGGAACAGCAGGCTGCTCGCATGCGCCTCGCTGAAATGGAGCGCCGCTTTCATGAGCTGGAGGGAATCATCGCTAAAGCCAAACAGCAAGTGGTTCAGCAGGATGAGGAGGTGGGAAGTCACTGGTCCAGTGGTACTGCAGAAGCATTTCTGTGGTTAAGAAAGCATTAGCGATGATGCTTGTATTCTGTGTCTCTCTGCAGGTGAACGAAACAGAGAGTGAAGACACAGATCTCCAGATTTTTTGTGTATCTTGCAGTCACCCCATTAACCCTAAGGTGGCAATGAGACACATGGAGAGGTGTTATGCTAAGGTGAATATAGAGTCTTTAAATCTGCTCAAATGTTCCTTCACCGCAGCCTTCTGTTTCTGTGACTCTCCAGATATCGAGAGTCTCAGACATTCTTGTGTTACTCAAATGTTAACAGCATGCTAGATGTTTTACAACATTTTTATGTTTCAGTATGAAAGCCAGACATCCTTTGGTTCTATTTTCCCAACACGAATAGAAGGGTAAGAAAGATTATTTATGCATTAAAAATTTATTTAAAGAAATACATTTAAATATTATGTTTCGAGTTGTTAACACATATTCTGTTTATTGTGTTACCAGGGCAACAAGACTCTTCTGTGACGTGTATAACCCTCAAAGTAAAACCTACTGCAAGAGGCTTCAGGTTTTGTGTCCAGAACATTCCAGAGACCCCAAGGTGAAAACCTAGTCCCGTAATCTAAGAGTAATTGTTTGTGTGTGTGTCTGACTGTCTGTCTGACTCTCTGTGACCAGAGGGAGGGGTTGTAACCATTAGCAATAACACTTTGCTCATCACTCTGAAGCTCCTAAAACAGGAAGAGCCTGCCTCACTTGCAAAAAAGAAGGACAGCAAGTGCGATTTTTAAAAAAAAAAAATTTCCCTAAAATGTCACATGCTGTTGGGTGTCAGAATTAAAAATGTGTTCATACATATATACATTTCCTTGCATACTATCTAATCGGATACCTTTCCAAGCCAATAGAAGATGGTTGAAGGAAGAATATCCCCGTTAGAATCATGCTAATCACAAGGCTGTCCTAATCACATTCTTTTGTTTATAAATGAGGTTTCTACACCACTGAACATTATGGATATTTACAAGTGTGTCGGCAGCACTACAAACCGGAGGACTATGAAACAAATTTGAAAGCGGAGTTACTAGGTCTTCTGCCAAGAAAATGCTAAACAGTGATTCTGTCTGTATTTAGTACAAACTGAAGAGCAGAGAAGCACCATGCCCAGAAAAAAGGAGTTGAACTGAGATAGAAGAGGTAGTTGCTAAGAGTCTACTAACAAACTCTTGACTTCACCCATGCAACTACTAGTAAGATAGTATAATAGTAATGGTAGCTACATGTGTTGTTGCTAGCTTCAGTTATTTGGCTCAGGGTAAAGACCTACTCTGCTTGCTTCCTTTAGCTCTTCTCGCTGGTGCAGTTTTTTGTCTGTATATTTTGGATGGATATTACTATGTGACAGTACCTCAAAAAATCCTCATCCGTTGAGTCATTTCTGTTGCTTGGGTAATCCATTTGCTCCATCACAATAATTTACTTACAAAGCAAAGGCATTGCTGAATATACCATTATCTAGTGAACACTGCATTCCCTCCCACCCAAATATCCACCATAACCATTGTAGTTCTTCATATTTTGTGCCCACCTCTATGATATATAATTCAAGCTGGGACATATTGCTACAGAGCCAGTTGCATCATCACTATAAGATGCGAGTAGGGATGATTGTGTACATACACCGATCAGCCATAACATTAAAACCTTCGACAGGTGAAGTGAATAACATTTCTTATCTCATTACAGTGGCATCTGTCAAGGGGTGGGATATATTAGGCAGCAAGTGAACAGTCTGTTCTTGAATTTGATGTGTTAGAAGAAGGAAAAATGGGAAAGCGTAAGGATCTGAGCGACTTTTACAAGGGCCAAATTGTGATGGCTAGACAACTGGGTCAGAATATCTCCAAAACGGCAGGTCTTGTGGGGTGTTCCCAGTATGCAGTGGTTAGTACCTGCCAAAAGTGGTCCGAGGAAGGGCAACCAGTGAACCGGCGACAGGGTCATGGGCGCCCAAGGCTCATTGATGCGCGTGGGGAACGAAGGCTAGCCCATCTGGTCCTATCCCACTGAAGAGCTACTGTAGCACAAATTGCTGAAAAAGTTACTACTGGCTGTGATGGAAGGGTGTCACAGTGAACACACAGTGCAGCACAGCTTGCTGCGTAGCCACAGACCAGTCAGAGTAGCCATGCTGACCCTGTTCACCGCCGAAAGCACCTACAATGGGCATGTGAGCATCAGGTTGCCTGGTCTGATAAATCACGTTTTCTTTTACATCAAGTGGATGGCCGAGTGTCTGCGCGTTGCTTCCCTGGGGAAGAGATGGCAACAGGATGCACTATGGGAAGAAGGCAACTTGGCAGAGGCAGTGTGATGCTCTGGGCAATGTTCTGCTGGGAAACCTTGGGATCTGGCATTCGTGTGGATATTGCTTTGACATGCACCACCTACCTAAACATTGCTGCACACCAAGTACACCCCTTCATGGCAATGGTATTCCCTAATGGCAGAGGCCTCTCTCAGCAGGATAATGCGCTCTGCTACATTGCAAAAATTGTTCAGGAATGGTTTGAGGAACATGACAAGAGTTCAAGGTCTTTGACATGGCCTCCAAATTCCCCAGATCTCAATCCGATCGAGCCTCTGTGGGATGTGCTGGACAAACAAGTCTGATCCATGGAGGCCCCAACTCGTAACTTACAGATCTGCTGCTAACTTCTTGGTGCCAGATACCACAGCATACCTTCAGAGGTCTTGTGGAGTCTATGCCACAATGGGTCAGAGCTGTTTTGGCAGCATAAGGGGGACCTACACAATATTAGGTAGGTGGCTTTAATGTTATGGCTGAACGGTGTATGTGTCAGTGGTTAAATTTTGGATTTTGGCTGGAGTGTCCCTTTTTTTAAAAAAAAAAAAAAAAAAAAAAAGCCTTGCATCATTTCCTTGTTTTCTGTCTCTCTTGCAGGTGCCAGTGGATGAAGTGTGTGGATGTCCTCTAGTGCGTAATGTCTTTGAGCCAACAGGAGAGTACTGCAGAATGTCTAAGCGCAAATGCAACAGACACTACTGCTGGGAGAAACTCAGACGAGCAGAAGTAGACCTCGAGCGTGTTCGAGTGGTGGGTCAAACGTTACACCTACCTAATTATACTCTGCCTGTGCACTGTAATTAGGTGTGTTAAAGCACCTGTGTACTGCTTTCAAGAATAGCACTATTTCTCCTTATTTTAAATGTTTCATTGTCTTTTTTTTAATCAGTGGTACAAGTTGGATGAGCTGTTTGAACAGGAACGTAACGTAAGAACAGCGATGACTAACAGAGCAGGGCTGCTAGCCCTCATGTTGCACCAAACCATTCAGCATGATCCTCTGACCACGGATTTACGCAGCAACAAAGACAGATAGCGATGCGCCAAGTTACACCTCCTCTCTACCCCTTGTGTTGTAATCAGTGGAGTTTATTTTGTATTGTTTATTAATGTCGTCATGTGGGTGGAACTGACAGTACTAAAACCATTTTCTACAACTTATAGATCTCATTTATCCTCTGTGTCTGGTGCTCCATTTTTATTTATGATGCAAAGTGTGGCTATATTGTGTCAAAGAACAAAAATAAATTGGCGCTTTGAGAAACGTTGTGCTTCAAATGGTGTCATTTTTGAGGTTACTTTTGGATAGTTGTCCAGCTTGGATTTGTAAAGACTGCTTCAAGGACCAGCTTCACCACATTAAACAGATGAAAATTTTTTTAAATTTCACTCTCTCTGGTAGAAAAATACAATTGCAAGGTGCAGAGATTAATCTCGCAGCTGGGAGTACCGAGTCGAAGCGCATTCAGCAAGTGTTCAGGGATGTGTCCCAAACCGCATAAGGCACCTAAATAATTGCGACACCAGGGGTGTACTATCAAACTGTTTAGTACAGTATGCAACTTGGGATGCAACTTAACAATATAAATAAATGTCATTTCATTATTATGGAATCATTATGAGAATAAAAAACATTTGTTCTGCAGTAAATCTCTCATCACACTGCTGAGTTTGCTCCTGTGTGGTGTGTCCAGACCAAATTTAAAGTGGTGGCCTAAGAGTTGCACATAATTGGATATGAAGCAATCAATGAATATTCAAATTTGACTTTGACATTATTAATGTGACAGTTATAGAACATATTTATTTCCAACTACTCATGAACTGCATTGTAAGTGCATGTATCATGTACATGATACCATTATGTTGAAATGTGTACTGTTAATCATGCATTTACATTATACTTGACAAAAAAATTGAATGAGTGAATTAAATGATTAATTACACATACTGTGGTTTGCAAAAGTATTCAAACTCTGTGGAATTTATCAGACTTTACTAAAATAAGTAAAGAAGCCACAGAAGAACATTAATTTGAAACCTACTAAAATGAGAAATCAGTAATGAACACCACTTAGACAGGTCAGTCACAATTTTATTCACGAGAGGTAGGTAGTTCTTGATAAAGAGATTTTTAAGATCTGGTGTAAATTATAAGCACAGAAACACAAGACACTTGCTTTTAAAAATCAGATGAGACTTTATTACTGTTCTAAAACACAGAAATTAATCTAACACACAAACTCTTCTCAGTGCTCCCATCAGGGAAGCGCTTCCGGATCCTGAGGACCAACACAGAGAGACTCAGGAGGAGTTTCTACCCTCAGGCAATCTGGCTACTGAGGACACTTGAGAAGTCTGCATATTAACTACCACACACACACAATTGGTTGCACTATGGACAAACAAAAACTCTTGCATCTTTTGCACACTACATCCTCAAAAAGCTGTTAAGATTCCTCTTTTCAGGCTGCTAAACACTTTCTACATATTTTTACAAATATGTATTTGTATTGATCTATATTTTGTCTGATAGAGTCTATTCTATTTTATTTTTCTATTTTATTCATATATCATATTCGGCTTTTATTATATTCTGTTTTATGTATCACAGTTGCACTGTGGGACGAGGCACTAAGGAAAAACATTTCACTGCATTAATACATCACATGTATGTAATGTATGTGACAAATAAAGAACCTTGAACCTTAAACGCACACATACAGACACAGACGTAAACAGGGGTGAAAATGGCTTGAAAAGAGAGTGAATGAAATCCAGAGTTTCTAGCAGTTTCTCAGACCATGACCTGAAGGAACCATCAACTTATCAGTTTAATTTAATCTTGGAGCAGGCGTAATCTCCTCGTGATGACGATGGGCTAGAACTTCTAAAGCTCTCGGTTGATGAGACTTCCTTCAGATGTGGATAGAGACTCTCATGAGCTGTTAGTTGAAGAGAACTCTCCTGGAGTAGTTTGGTGACAAGAACTCTGAAGATGTTAAATGAGACCTCTCGCGATGTGGGTGGATGAGATTCTGAAGGTGTTAAAGCAGACCTCTCACGATATGGATGGATGAGACTCTCTCGGAGATGTTGATGGAAGACAGCTCCCTGAAGATGTTGGTAGAGACTCACTCCCGAAGATGTTTTGGATGAGACTCTGAAGTTGTTAAGAGACCTCTTGCGATATGGATGGACGAGACTCAGAGTTTCCTTTGTGTCAGAGTGTTTTAACCGTTTCCAGATGGGCTGACCCCAAAGTCTTCACTCCAATCAGCAGGAACTTGGGGTAGGGTGTAAACTG
>CM075022.1:9471003-9498177 GCA_037576675.1 Pangasius sanitwongsei | reverse complement strand
AAACTCAAATTCTGAGTTTCCTCCCTGGAGATGCTTTGCCAGGCCTTCACTGCAGCCACCTTTAGTTGCTGCTTGTTTGTGGGTCTTTCTGCCTTCAGTCTTGTCTTCAGTAAGTGAAAAGGATGTTCTATTGGGTTGATATCAGGCGACTGACTTGGCCATTGAAGAATATTCAATTT
Source organism: Pangasius sanitwongsei (assembly GCA_037576675.1). Classification (NCBI taxonomy): domain Eukaryota; kingdom Metazoa; phylum Chordata; class Actinopteri; order Siluriformes; family Pangasiidae; genus Pangasius; species Pangasius sanitwongsei. The sequence goes on along the minus strand of CM075022.1, from coordinate 9,497,998 downwards.
TTTTACGTATTTTATGTTTTTACATATAAAGTTTCTGTGCAATAGGCAGTAGTGTTGCCAAGATATTGCATAAAACACTATGCAGTATTTGACAAAGCATTATATGGAAACAGTTTGAGATATCAAAGAGTTTTTTTCAACACAAAACTTACTGCTGGCATGGACTGAACATGACCTGAGTTGAATTTGGTGAAAATCAGACGAACGGTCCAAAAAGCAAAAAATATTTACATATTTACATATCTTTTGAGCACTCATTGGCGTTGTTCCAAAATTGTGCAGGTACCCTCAAGTCATGATGGCTATGGTCATGATGACATATACTAGTTTGGTCTGAATATGCTAAAGCGTTACGGATATATAGCCTCACGTCCATTTCGGCTTGCTCATAGTCAAATTCATTTACGCATTACTTGAGAACGGTTTGACCAATCAACTGGAATTTGAGAACTTTTTGTCAGCATGGTCTGAAGATGATCTAGGAGGAGTTTGAAAAAGTTGATTTTTCAGGAAATTCAAATTGGCAGACAGCAAGTTCAGCCGACCATGGCATAATTGGTATAATTTTTCTTAGCATGACCCAAGGAATCCAGCAAGACTGTCTCACGACAATAGGCAGAAGTCGTCAAAAGCTATTTTTTTAGTTCCAAACCTGTGCACATTCCCTCAACTCACTATGGCTATGATATGTACTAAGTTTGGTCTGAATATGCTAAAGTGTTACGGAGATAAAGCCTCACTTCTTTTGCGCGTTATTTGAGAACAGTTTCACTGTTGATCAAGTTGAATTCCATAACTTTTTGTCGGAATTATCGGACAATGATCTGATTTGCTTTTCGTGAAAATCGGACAAACGGTCTAGGAGGAGTTCGAAAAAGTAGGTTTTCAAAGCATTTCAAAATGGCAGACAAGAAGTTGAGTCACCATGGCATAATTGGTTTCATTGTTCTCGGCATGACCCAAGGAATCTAACAAGACAATTCTCATGACAATAGGCAAAAGTAGCCAAAAGCTATTAGCATTTTAAAATTGCATTATAATTTCCTGAAACTTTTTGGCTACCTTCAGGGCATGGTGCTGATGACACATACCGATTTTTGTAAAGACACGCTAAGGATTTCATAAAATATAAAGCATTTTAGCTCTAATTCAAAATGGCCGACACACAAAATGGACCTGTTGGTGGTGCTAGGGGACTTGAAATAGCAACTCCAAATTTGCTATGGTAACATTTCAGACTGTCCTCTATCTGTGTGCCAAAGTTCATAACGTTCCAATGTACGGTTCCATGGGCTGCCATAGACTCCAGAGCGGAAGAAGAAGAAGCAGAATAATAATAATTAAAGCTGCAAGCAGCATTTTTGGGGGCCAAGCACCCAGACTCAGTGAGCCACACATTCACAGACATGCTACAATTGTTGCCTAAGCAATCACAGGAAAGTAGAGCCATAACTTTAGGCAAAGGGATTCAAGAGTGATTTGTAGTTTCACTTGTGATGTGTATGTTTTGACCATGGACAGTGGTGGAATTCTCTGACAGCGGGGTGCCATTGCTGCAGCATTGTTCAGACAGGTGTCAAGATGATATGAGCCAAATTTGGTGAAGATTGGACTAAATTTGGAGGAGAAGTAGCAAAAATTACCCTCCCCAATCAGTGTGCCAAATTTCACAACTTTTTACCAGACAGTTCTATGGGCTGCCATAGACACCCTAGCCAGAAGAAGAAGAAGAAGAAAACAAAGAATAACAACAGAGTGCCTACGCACCTGAGGTGCTTGGCCCCTAAATACAGCTGCAAGCAGCAATTACAGGGCCAAGCACTACTGAGGCAAAGTAAGGAGCTAAGCAAGCACCAGAGCATGGTCATGATTTTACATATCATGGTTTCAGTGCAATAGGCAGTAGGCTTGCCAAGATATTGCATATAACACTATGCAGCGCTTATGTCAATGTATTATGTGGAAACTGAGATATCTGTGTCTGAGATATCAAAACGTTTTTTTTTTTTTTTTGCCAGCATGCTCTGATGGATAAATGGTCAAGAGGACTCTGAAAAAGCAGGTTTTTGACATGACTCAAAATGGCGAACAGACAAAATGGCCTACTTTGGAAAAATGTACATCACTGGTTTTGGACCGACAGTTTGGTTTGGGCTATTAACACGAAATCCATAACTTATTGCTAGCATGGACTGAAGATGATTTTTTTTTTTTTTTAACATATCTGATGAGCACTAGGTGGCAGTGTTCCCGAAACTGTGCAGGTACCCTCAAGTCATGATGGCTATGACATATATTAAGTTTGGTCTGAATACGCTAAAGCGTTCAAAAAGTAGGTTGTTGAAAATTGGACGAACGGTCTAGGAGGAGTTCGAAAAAGTAGATTTTTCAGAAAATTCATGCATTTGAATTTCGTGCATTTCACTCGGCATGAGCCAAGGAATCAGAGGGAAAAAGAATTTTGTTTCTAGCCCTTAAGGTTCAAAAGTTATTAGCATAAACATGAGTGCAACTTTGAGCGATTGGTGGTGCTAGAGATTTCGAGATGGAGACTTCAAACTTGGTGTAGTAACAGATCAGACTATCCTCTATCTGTGTGCAAAATTTCACAACTTTTTACCATACGGTTCTATGGGCTGCCATAGACATCCATGGCGGAAGAAGAACAATAATTAGAACACTAACAAATACAAGTGGGATCTACGCCCCTTCAGGGCTTGACCCCTAATAATCTTAAGTAGGCTAAATAAACAATAGATATAAATAAAATCATTGGATGATAATCTGTTAATATGCCTTACTTTAAAAATGCCTATATGAGAAGTCATTTGATGAGTAAAACCTTGTTTAGATTAAAGCATGAACATGTGATCTACACATGTATGTTTCAATTCATTGTGCAATCACTGCTGTGTTTATACAGATTTATTATACAGTTAATATGGCTGGACAACACATCACCAATTAACCACTGAATGGTCTCTCTCTAGAGTAACTGAGTGAATTTTTGGTCTCTTTTGAACTGCCACACATGCTTTGATCAAAAGATGCTTTTTTTTTATTTTTATTAGTACCTAGAGTAATGAAGTCTAATTTAGAACTGTCTTCCGATTTGTTTGGGACTCAGACGCAGCTTCAAGTTTGAAAACCTCTTTGTTTAGTCAAGCTTTTTTCTTAAGGGTTCATTGGCATAGAGAGTTCTGATAAACTGAGATCTTTTGATGCTGTCACCTCACATGCCAACAGTGTAACTTATTTAGTGTAATAGATTCTTACTGCTACAGATAATATTTACTTGCATATGAGAATTGCATACAGAAGTAATGTTATCAGATTTTTTTAAACATTCAATTTCTTACAATATTTAATGATTAATTAATGATTTATTAAATCATAACTTGGTTACATGTTCAAATTGCTTCTGCACAAAGCTAAAAAAAGATGAACATATTATAACTATATTATACAAATTTTTTGCTGTCTCTCACATTGAATCATTTATCTGTAACATACAAAACTTATCATCTGGCAGCTTTTTCCTGCATCATAAAAACCATGTTTTGCTTTCTGTAGTTCATGCGCTTTGCATTCTGAAATCTCTGCCCTGAGAAGAATAGGAACGTTGAAATCATGAAAATGAAGGACAAAGCACAACAGGCATTTAAACCCATAGTGTTACAGATAAAATTTGTGTGACTTCATTACACAGTAGTGTCATTTGTAAAACCAACACTGTAACATGTCTTTGCTGGATAAAAGACAGAAGACTTTTTTTTTAAACCCAGATTGACCCAAACCACTAGCATATCATTAGGCAAGATACAGCGGAATGTTTTCTTGGTGAAAGAAGAACAAAAATGCTAACATGAACATGCCCTTACCCTAACAGCAATTTACGCCCACTCAACACAGCCTATTTTCTAGAAATTACTGCAGGTCAACACAGTTTCCATGAAAGAAAAACAGTTTTGTTTTCACTGCATCAAATAATTCTTTGAGCCCAATTGCACAAAATTAACCAAACACAAATGGTCTTATTTGCCTGGTCTCTTTGGATGATCCAAACTACTCTGTGAGAAACAGTGCCACACAATTCATGCACATCCTCTGTAGTATTAGACAGTATTAGGCAGAAAGGGTAAATAAATAGTCATAATTAAAACAAATTAAATCATATGTACCACATTAGAAAATGCTACGAGTAATCAATACAGTATTATTTTGAATGGAACGGGCTTGGTAAGAACTTCCAAGGCTGTGCAGTTCACACTGCATGTGCATTCTGTGCAGCATAATGCCAGTAACATGATTCATTATCACTGGACACACTGACAATTCTTTAAGAAACACAGCATCAATTCTACTAACTAACAGGATGTTGAAATGTCAATTGCTCCAGGTTTAGATCCTGATGCTACTTCGACACTGATCTGAGTTGGCAGAAATGAGGTTAAGTGTCCTGTAGTCAACCAGTAATGTATGTTCAGTGTTTCTGTTGTGCACTCTTACACCTGGCACAGCACTGGGTCTCTGGCACCACAAGGAACTCACAGGTGGCTGCCCGGACCTGGACAATAGGCTCAGAGCCAAAAGAAGGCTCACTCTTAAAGCCTCGGCACACAGAGTAACGCTCAAGGTCTTCCAGCAGGGTGGCAACCTGCGCCACTGAGGTGAGTCGGGCTGGGTGAGCATGATACAGCCAGTGTGTAGGCAGCAGAGGCTGTCCCTGAACACTGATGTGGTAACGAAAGCTTGGTTCAATCTGCACCGTTGTGTCCGCCATGGCTGAGAGCTTGGAACACTGAAGGAGCTGCAGACGGGGGCCCTCGGCCAGCACAGCACACCACAGCACAGGCAGTGGAGCATCTCGCAGGGATGCCAAGAGCTCCAGCAGCTCCAAGTCCAGGCCATCATCAGCAGCATTGTCACCCCCCAGGCTAAAGATTTGTGTGATCTGCAAAAAAAAGTTTATTACTGGATAGGTAATACAAGGGTGAATCAAATAAGTGTTGTCTGCATAATCTCCATTCTGTCCAGTGCAAGTGTGCCAGTGCTTAACGAGTGTTTGGAATCCTCTAGAAAAAAGATTTGGTTCAATTATAACTTATGTTGCACTTTTAGGGTTTTCATTTGTCAACTCATTCAAACCAACACTGCTGTGTCTGCAGGAACTCTTGCCTTTGACACGATATAAAAATATGAGGAAGCACATATATACAATCACCATAAGGGAAGGGGGAATACATAAGCTGGTAAAAATGCCATTTGGCTTACAGTAGATAAAAGATGTTTTGGCACAAAAATATGGAGGTAATTATTTTCCACAGCTTGATAACTTCTAACATAAAATTTGTAATTGTATTTTCGCTGTGAGAACTTGTATTTTTTATGTTAAATTTTAAAACAAAATATGTACTAGTATTATCAACTGTATTTTAAATTTGAAGTCACAAGTCAACAAGCACTAAGATGCATACAAATACATTTATTTGTACATGAATTCATTTTTTGATATTACAACCTCTAGCATGACATCACATCAAAACTTTTGATTGGTCACCTGATAGCCAGAGTAAAATGAAGTGGATCACTGAATCTGATTCTTTGGGGCTACTCGTCCAGAAGCTCTTGTAAATATTGATGGCTGCATGAATTCCACCAAGTATCAGGACATTTATGACTAAATCTGATTGGCTCTTCCAATTAGTTAAGACTTAGCAGTAGATTGATTTTAACACAATGTCCCCAGACGTAAATCCTAATTTAGTGCAGAAAGGCCTATTTGCACTAGTCATCCAAGTCCCACTGAAAGTTTGAAATATAGACAGAAATCCACATGCATACACCTAAATAAGCTTTGCGAGTTATGTGCTCACCGTTGGCTCCATTTCATCCTCATCTGGCTCCTCTGCATGTTGTTCAGTTGCTGGGGGGCGTCGCCACTTCCTATCATTTACTCTAGTCCACTCATCGCAGAACAGATGCAAAAGACGATCCTCAGAAAGTGCCTGGCTCTTCTTCTCAAGTTCTGCATTCTATAGAAATAAACATGATGCAGTTGCTTATTCTAAAGCAATAGGCCAATTACACTGTGCAGACAGAGATAACAGCTATTAACCAAACAGCCTGAACAACTCATTAGTCACAAATTCCCATGTCCAGTGATAACTGAAACATTCCAGATCCCAGATCAGAGAAAGCAATCAGATTTACTTTCTAGACGAATTGGCGACTTTGTAGTAGAGATGGCTCGGCTGACCAATCACTGATTCACAGAAGCTGAGTCCATGCAACACAGAGGCTCATGCCCTTAATCAGATCCCTCCTAATAGTCTCGTGATGGGTCATGCTCCCTGTTCAGAGGAATTTGACAGAGTCTGTCTAAGGCCACCTCCAGGAGAGTCTTTCTAGCTGATAATGACATCAATGATAGTTGAACCACCATGTTCAACTACGACCTCGGCAACATCTGTACATGAGTCAGAGTTTGTCTCTAAATTGACAGACACTTTGGGAGATTGCAAGTTCGAATCCGGAGGATGCCAATGCCATCCATGGCTGGGAGCCAAGGGAGCAAATTGGCTATGCTCTCTGGGTGGGAGTCATACACTCTCTCCCCTGTCAATCACAGCGACACTAGCCAATCGTGAGTATCTGTGAGCTCATGTATGCAAATAAGCTTTGCTCTGATTGTGTTACGCATCTGTGACATAGGTTAACAGCATTTCTAAAAGATGGGGTTGGCTGGCTTAAAATGTGTCAGGGGAAGCATGTTAGCCTTCACTTTCCCATATGGTAACAGTTATATGGTTGGGGAGAACTGTCTGGTGGGTGGGAACCAACCAAACTTAAAAAAAAAAAAAAAGAAAAAAGGAAGAAAAAAAAACAAAACAAAAAACAGTGGGACTGGATAGTGCTGTGCAACCCACTACATAAGTTGTGACACAATTCAATAGGCCACAGTGCAAGGATTTCATTGAGAGCTATAAAGACTTTAACCGGCACACATCTGAGCCATGTGTTGTGCACTCTAGCTATTATGTTGGATAACAGGCAATGTGAGCTGGGTCACATGCCTGCCTATGATGCCTTTATCGCATCGCTGGTGGTCTCATCAAACGAAGCACTACATCCAAATGCAGGGTCCAGTGCCCAAGCACTGAATGCAGATGCCCTGGCGATGTTCTAGCAATAACATAATATTGCATTGTATGTGGCATGCACTAGTAATAGATTAGCTGTTTTACTGATAGCTATGGAATGATTGATTCAGTCTGCAGAAGCTAATCCCTCTCTCTGGGGTAGCTGATTGATATCATTCATAGCATCAGCAACCGTAGGACTGGATAAGGAGCCAATCTGGATTACTAAAGGCACCAGTTGTGGTTACCACCACCCACTCTCCCAGGCTTGAACAAATCAACCCTGTGAAATCTGCCCTGTGTGTCAGGGTTTACCAGCAACTCTGAATCTGGACACTTTTAGCTCACTGCAACTTGGATCCATGTTCCAACAGACGGGAGCTTGATGCCAAAATGCTGCTGTACCAAGAGAGAACTCGGGTAATATTATTAGATGATAAGTCGCTCTAGATAAGTAAATTGCAAAGAGCAATAAATGGACACCTGCTGAAGGGAGAGCAGTGCTGGAGCCCTCTGATGATGCTCATCTTCTAGCTCGGTTCATGAAAGCAAGCACTCTTATATAAACTAGCCTATCACCATAGGCTATTCACTGTACTATTACTATTCACCATAACAATTCATGAAATTGTTTTAGCTATGAGAGGACCGAAGATGTCAATTCTTCTAATGAGATGTAGGCTATATTGAGCATTTGGGTCTCCTATCAAGTTACATAACTTCACAAGTGAGGATATGAAGCTAGTGGGTGCAAGTGTTGACGATACAGAAGATAGGGATAGGTGGAGAGTGATGATTCGCTGTGGCGACCCCTGAAGGGAAAAGCTGAAAGAAGAAGATGATATTTCCTCATCCTCACGAAATTTGTTTCTGGTTATGCCACTGCCAGCATAACACACAACGTGCTTCTGAATTGTTTTATGCAAGTGCGAGTTACACTCACCATCCAATTTAATAGAAACAATTGTACTCCTGCTCATTTATGCAGTTATCCAATCAGCTAATCATGTGGAAGATTTGCAGCACAATGCATAAAACGATGCAGATACTGGTCAAGAGCTTCAGTTAATGTTCACGTAAAACATCAAAATGGGGAAAGATGTGATCTCTGTGACTTTAACCCTGGCATGATTGTTTGTGCCAGATGGGGTGGTTTGAGTATTTAAGAAATTGCTGATCTCCTGGGATTTTCACACCCAATAGTGTTTACACTAACAGTCTAGAGTTTACACAGAATGGTCTGAAAAACAAAAAACACTGAGTGAGCGACAGTTTTGTGGGTGGAAACATCTTGTTGATAAGAGAGGCCAGAGGAAAATGACCAGATAGGAATGGAAACACCTTGTTGATGAGACAGACCAGAGGAGAATGGCCAGACTGGTCTGAGCTGACAGGAAGTCTATAATAACTCAATTAAACACTCTTTACAACCATGGTGCGCAGAAAAGCATCTCAGAATGCACAACACATCAAACCTTGAGGTGGATGGGCTACAACAGCAGAAGACTACATCAGGTTAGACACGTCAGCCAAGAACAAGAATCTGAGGCCAGCGTGAGACAGACTCACCAAAACTGGACAGTTGAAGACTGGAAAAAGACCAGGTGATTTCTTTTCCTTCTAATCTTCAACTACCCATTTGGGGGAACCTGTGCCCATGGCAGCCTGTTTCCTGTTCTTAGCTAACAGGCATGAAACCTAATGTGGACTTCTGCGGCTGACTATTTGAGTTACTATATCCTTCCTGGAAGCTCGAAACAATCTGGCCATTTCCCCCTGACCACTCTCATCAACAAGGCTTTTCTGCCCACAGAACTGTTGCTTACTCAATGTTTTTTGTTTTTCACACCATTCTGTGTAAACTCTAGAGGCTGTATTGTGAAAATCCCAGGAGACTGGCAGTTTATAGCATACTCAAACCGGTACATCTGGCACCAACAACCATGCCACAATCAAAATCACAGAGATCACACTTTTTCTTCATTCTGATGTTTGATGTGAACATTAACTGAAGCTCTTGATCTGTATCTGCATGATTTTTTTGCACTGCGCTGCTGCCACATTTGGCTGATTAGATAACTGCATGAATCTGCCAGTGTACAGGTTTTCCTAATAAAATGAACGGCGAATGTACATAGAAGGATATGCAAACAGACTTGAAAACAAAAGATTTCATTAAAAATATTTCCTTTAATTTGCACCTCCAGCTTGTGTGTTGTTTAAACAGTCACTTTAATAACATGATATTTTTACACTAGGTTATTATACTGTGGAAATTCTTTTAATATCCTTAATCTAATGCACTTTTAATGGAAAAATATGAAACTGTTCGACAGTATCGCTAAAGGAAAGCTGTTCTTCATGCTAACCAGTCAGAAGACACAAAACAAATCAAAAGCCTGAAAGCATTTTTTGTATAACTACAAAAAAATTTACACTATTATTTTTGGTGATGGTGATTAAATAGAATCTGAAGCTAAGGGTTATATGAAATCTGATAGTTGCTCTACAACTTAAGACATAACTTAGCACAATAATTTAGGAGATTCACTGAAAGTAAAATTGAGCATGTGCAAGTTTCAGTAAGCTCTTTTAAGGACATTAAAAGAAACTCATTTTGTAATATGAGCACAGACTACGAGCTGAATTCATAGCCTTGTAGTCTGTATGTGCAACTCTAGCAGCACCAACTCGGTTGATCATTGTATTTTTGTTAAAAGAGGACACTGTACTTTACCCTCTTTCAGGTAAAGAGCTACATTCATCTGTATGATTGAGAGCTTTTATTAACCAAAATAAATGCACATGGAAATGACAGGTGTGAATCTGAGACTGGAGAAAATGTTGTTTGGTTGCTGCTCATTGGGAACATAAGAATAGAGCCGACACACATAAAATGATGCAAAAAGAACATCTAGTGAATTACAAGAAATCCACACTGCTCAGTGGACTCTCCTCACATACCTGTCCATTGTAATCTGAGATGCAATGCTTGTCTCTCTCCAAATAATGCACACCAACAACAGAACCTTTTTCTATTCTTTCCTTCTCGCATTCATTGTCAGAGAACTCGAAGTCCCACTTTTCTCTGTTCCGTCGCAGGACTTTATGAGTGTAGGCATAATGTGGTCTTGGTCTGCCAGGTGTAGTCCAGCCCTGAGGAATGTGGATTGTAGAATCAGCAAAAAATAAGAGCATCCCTGAAAAAGGATCAAAGTATCTACCATCTAGAAAAAAATCAATAATGAAGCACATTAAATAAAGCAATACAATACAAAAAACACAGAAAATTTGCGAAAAAAAAGTTATTAAATTTCCAGCATGAGATGGTTTACACACTTGCTGAGGGAGAAGCCCTACCTTAGCTTCTCTTTGACACTGACGCTGACGGCACTTCTGTCTTTTTTTATTGCTTCCACCAAATTTGGGTTTATCTATGCAGTAATCACAGGTTCCACAGTCTGCTTTGGCCACACAGCCTTTACATCGTCCACACGAGCGTCGAAACCTCCTCAGCAATCCCTGCAGAGGACACACGTACAGACGCAATGGAAGACCTTTACAAGCCTGCTTCAGAATTGAGCAGTGTAGATCTGTTTGTTTAAATCCGCAAAAGCAGACATTGGGCACACTGACCTCTTTCTGCTGCAATATTTTCTACCAAATTACAATATAAATAATTAAAATGTTATAAATTATATGTGGTGTTTTCTATTTAATCAATGAAAGAAAAACAAACTGATTTCATTTGCAATGTCTGGGCAACTCACGTAAGGCTACAACCAATGATCATACAAATAAAATTTGCCTGAATAAAAATGAAGTTAACTTGAATGAAAAATAGCAGAGGAGTGTACAAAAGAAATTTGCTTTTGGTAGCAGTTAAAGTTTGTTTGTGAATAAAATACAGACTGGTAACTGTTAAATCTGATAATCCTGTGTTTGCAACTTTTTGCTCAGTCCCAATCCACACCTCTATTTCAAAATACATTTTATATTAATTACATAATACATTTCTATAATTCTATAAACCCTCTAACTATGTTGCTTTTTAAATAAATAAATAAATAAATAAATAAATAAATAAAGGCAAAGGCAATTTTTAATTGTTTGACATTTTGTGTGTTAAAAATATATTAACTCTACACACCTCTAATTATTTTATACTACATAGATTGTGCTTGGTGAAATGTGACTTCAGCTATTTTTTTGTTCATTCCGATTGTCTTCAGCAGTCATGAGGCAAGGCCATGGTTAAAATAATGCAGGGGAAAGAAGGTGAATAATGACCAGTAGATCTATCTCTTACTTTTGGTGTCAATATCACACTCATAGTCCCTGAGAACAAGTATTAATAGTTTTTCAGGGCTTAAAAAAAAAACAAAACATACAATAAAATATCCCACAAGGTTCTATTTTAGGTTTCTTATGTCACAGGGCAATGTAAGCACTTGGTGGAAAGCACCATCTGCCCTCTTCTGCATACATGAGCTCAAGATTGGTCAGCGTCACTCTGATTGACAAAGGCTCTCTTGAACTCCCAGCCACAGATGGATAAAAACTGGTGAAAGGGCAAATGCTTTTCACTCAGGAGCCGATATTCAGCTAAGAAAAATGGAAGAATGTGTACAAGACTGTTTTTAAATAACTAATGTTTTTATTTATCTTCTTTAGCCAAAGTGTCTTTTTGTTTTCAAGAATTGAAATACTACATCTGGTATTGGTATTAAAGTTAAAATCTTGGTATTGTAACAACCCTAACTGTATACTTCTCAGGAAATACCATTTTGTAACATGGATCATGATGCATCCTTCTCCACCATATAGATTACTCTGATGGCTGTGAGGCAAGTAATACACAATCAATGACAATTCAGGGCATAGTTACTAAGCAAATAAGCAAAACTTCTGTCCATCAAAAAATGCTTGTCAATTGCTATCATGTTAACTTGGTTAGCTTTATACCACTAGCCATTTTATGCTTTAATTGTGATCCTGCGCTTAGTTCTGTGTTTGTCAATCATGTGATCACTGATGACACAGTCTTTGTTCAGCAACATCAGAGCTTTCGAGGGTGATGACGCAGGATATTTCCGATCTACTGTGTGATGTGTGTGTTTGAAAATCTTCCACCAATCCTAACCTGAACGTTTTAATGAAAAATCCTATGTGCTGTAGCTTAAAAAATGTATTCTCATCCTGGCCCCCATAAATAGATAACTAGTCAGTCTGATGAGCATGCCTAAGTAAGTTTAAAAGAATACTATACATCGTAGAAAGTACAGACTAACTGTTCCCTGTTGAGCATATATCTTACCTCACTGTCGTTTTCTTCATAAAATGGTGACTGATCATCTGAGTCACTGTACTGTGGAACAAGACTTGCTTATAGAACAAATTATGCATATATTTCTTTTGTTTATAATCAAAGTAAAGAACTGTCAATAATTAATGTCAATATCACCTGTGATTCCTTGAAGTCTGGCAGTAATGGCTGAAAAAGAATTGTAAAAGACAACTTCAGTGATCTTCATACTATTATGTACAATGTACAAAAGGTATACATCTTTTTCCTAAAGTCTAAATCTGTAGCAGAAGCCAGTTTTGTATTTTCAGCTGTAGCACAGTTTGTATTTTCAGTCTTCATCAGCTAGGGAATTGTGGGGTTTTTAACAGAAAATAATGCGATACAGCGATCAGAGGTTTTGCAAATTTTAGAATTTTAGAGATGGCCGTTTAGCAAACTCCATTCCTCAGCTAGGTAGAAGATATGAGGTTATGGTTTTAATTTAACTAACATGGGAGAATGGTATTCACTACACTATATAGGCAATTTTTTCTTTCAGTGAATACTATATAAATACCTGATTTCACACTTGCTAATATGATTATGCATTTTAATTTTACAGCCCAAAGTGCTTTTGATTAACAAAATTACCAGGCGTCAGTATTCTGTATACTTGACTCTGTCCTGCTAATGAAACAGGGAACTAATAAACTTCAATTACTAATCATCTCTGAAATAAAAGGGTGCTATTGTTGTTTAATCCATTTTAGAGAAAATAAACTGAATACCATGATGTAAATAGTATTGAATACCATGTTGTGGGGTAAAATTATTAGCCATGGCCACCTAAGCATCAATTCTGCCTACAGGTTCACAAGTTTATAACTTCAAATTTGAAAAAATGTATTAACTTAGCATACTCGATGAGCTATATCCAGAGGTGAATCGTACTAGTGCACTTGTGCAGGATGTACTAAAGAGTCATGGACAGTGCCTGTTGGCTTTATAAGAAACTCATCAATAGAAGCAGGACAACGCTAAAGAGGAAAGGTTTGCTTACCTTGGAGACTGTGTTAATAGTTTCTAATCCGTCTGGTCTCTGTAGAAAACAAGAACGTTTAAGTTTCACAGAGCAGCTTTCCACAAATTATTTTTAAATATTCAAAATCAATAGTGCTGCAATTATCAGTTAATTTATATGTAATTTATTACTAAAAAATTAAGTACTCCTTCAAAAAAAAAAAAAAAAAAACCCTATTCAGCTTTCATATCAATTAAAACTTGAAGTCAAGGTACTAACAGTACTATTAGAAAGGTCATACATACATGGACTACTGAACCACACTGTGCCAGAGGAAGCACATCATCCGCTCTCCTCTGGAAAAGAAAGAGAGGAGAAGGTGAAAGAGAAGACCAGCAAAAAATACAATCTAAAAGATAATAATCAAACCTTTTCATCTATTTTTTCAGCAATCCTCATCACCTTGAGGGATGGACACAAGCACTTCCGCTTACGGCACCTAATAGGTCTTCGATACTGAGGGTTCTGTTTTCCATTCCTGCAGCTGGCACAAACTCCACAGTCCTCAGTGAGCTGACACGCTCGACAAAACCCACAGGGAAGCCACTGAGAACAAAGTCAAAGGTTACATCTGCATCTTAAAAAATACTTCTAACAAGTAGTATGCTAAGGACTTAGCATTACTTACTTTTCTAAATGTAATGTTGCGGTTATCTTTAGCTACACAAAGGGAGTGGGAGAAAAACAAAATGAATCCTAAACATTAAAAAAAACATGTATCTTAAACAATCACAGAGACTTTTTATAACAACTTTTTTGTGCTAACGTGCACTAGCATATGGAAGTATTTTACAAATCGACTATTAAGCACTCTTCTGGATAAAAATGCTGTCATGTAAATAACTACTTGTAACTACTTTTATAATTAACAACAAACATTTAGTTACTTACAGGCATTGCATGCTTTACTGCATTTTTCGCACATATTCTGTCCCTCTACACTTGTAAACGAGTTCCTACATCTTACACAGATGCTGAGACAAAAAAATGCAAAGAGAGAATCAAAGGTTTTGCACTGTTTTTTCCCCCAATATTCCCAATTTAAAAACACAAACCACATATAATATGCTAGGGGTGTAAACCTCAGGCTTCCACACGATACAATATGATTTCAATTCATAAGGTAACAATCTGAAATTTGATTATACCACTGAATCTCCAGTGACAATTTGATTTAGTAGCCTCCAATCGATATGTGAACAACTTTGCTCAGAATCTAGGACAGGCCTACTCTTAACTTGCAAATGATGATCACATAGAGCAAAACTATTTTAAAAGCATCAGAGTTAGGCTCAAATCAACTTGTCTAAAAAATTAATTATTTTTACACCCACAAATATGTTGTTTGTCCTTTTCTGATAATAACCAATTTATGACTGATGTATCAATTAATTTCAGTCATTGCCCTTTAAGTAGTCCAATTGTTACACTAAATTACACCAAGCAACATAAGAAAACAAATACATGCATATGATCTGGAGGAAGAATACCCAAGACAGGAGTTAGACGGAATACAGGTAGGTTCATCCTCCAGGTTAGCAGGCACTTTTAAAGTCTGTGAAAGAAAGCCTGCATTAGAAGGGACATTCTGCCTTGTCGGAGCTGCTGGTTGGATTATGAGAGCTTGATTGGGGTTCTCAGTAGATGTGCCAAGACTGGGAACATCCTTTTGAGTTGAGGAAGGACTTAGCCTCTGCTGAGCAAAGTGACTGAGGCTATATGGAGGGCCTGGACTATAAGTCCTGTCATAAGCCTCTGCTGCCTCATTGTGAAAACTGGACTCTGAGGAGAAACCACAGTCAGCTGGGGAAGAGTGGTCCATCTTCCTCTTCTACATGGTAAATATAAAAAGAAGAGCAAGTAGTATTATTTTCAAATTAAAATCCAAGTGTCAAATCATCTGTACTACTTTAATGCATTACAAATATACTAATTAGATTAATCCACTATTCAATTATTAATAGTATCATTAAAAGTTTCTTTAATTTATTTCACAGATTATAATTAGAATTATCAAAGATGGATTTTCTGGGTTGATATTTTAAAATACTACTTGGAGTCAAGTCAAATTTAAATTAATATATGCTATTATAGTCTTTTCACTATCCTGACATGCTGCTGTCATGAAGTTCAACAATAAAAATGGACAGATTTTCCTGTCCATCAAACTCTGCTAAACAAACTAACGTTGTGTCTCAAACTGCACACTTATGTTCTATTCTAGACTGTCAATGAGTACTAACACTAACCGGTTTTCTTTTTATAATTAGTGTTTCATACAGCCTTCAAACATACTTCAGACATTCAAAGTGTCTGCTATGTGTACCACTCCTAATAAGGTCAGATTTCCTGATTTGAATAATCACGACGATAGTGGAAAGTTTATTTATTTTTTTTAAAAATAAATAAAATAAATAAGTAAATAAACAAACAAAACAAAAAAAAACCCTGCTTTCGCTCTGACGTGCCATCTAGTGAATGTCGCTTTTAAATTTTCTGGATGTACATGAGATACGCAGTGAGTATGGGAATGCTTGCGTTGCCACTGCTTAGACACATGCCAATCATAAAACAGACCCCCCCTGCTTCATGTCGGGCCAAATCACACCACCCAGGTGTGGATTATTTTCCTATAACAACACTTCCCACTAGACTTTTAAGTCACTGCAAGGAATATTCGTTTGGTCTTTAGCCACTTACATTACACATCTGTATGTTACTAGCATAATAAAATGGTCAAATGTTACAGTAGTCCTAAATTGTAAATTTGGAATTTAAAAAAAAATGTAGAGGGGTGAAGGCTTGGGGTCGCAGAAAATTTGTAATGGTCATCTGGGATCGTTTACCCAAAGTTTGGGAACTCCTGCCCTAATGTGTACTCTTACATTCTAGGACTTGCCTGTACATTATATTTCATATACATTTACACTGAAATTTTTTTTTAAATGAAGTAGAAATGAAAACATAACATGTCCATTAACATAAACAGGTAACTAAAACTAACCAAACTAACTAAAAATTTATGCTGGATTTACAAAAGTTTCGTAAGCGTTGATTTTCTTCGTATTCACGTGTGTATGTATACGGCACAATTTCTTTTGTCATAATTGAATTATTACTTTCATTTGTCTTAATTTATGGGTTTGTGTTGGCTCACTTTATTCATTTTTCATATTCTTTAATTAATGCCAATAATATAAAATGAAGTGTTCTCGATGCTTTTCTTAGTCCCTGACCTAGTGAACTAGCATGAGAATGTATTTTTGAGGGACTCCAAAGCACTTCTGCAAGTTGCTCTGGATAAAACTGTCTGCTAAATGCTATAAACGTAATAAAAATAAGCCACTTAAATTCAACAGTATATTCCATATATAAAAGTGCAGTAATCCATGCAAGTTACATGATTTCAAGTCAATTAAGAAAAAGGTCTTCTCAGGCGTAAATTTACACACACTCAGGAGCAGGACCAGATATGAAAGTTTTTCAGAACTAACCACGAATACCACGAATACCAAATTTCTTGTGTAAATGCTCATACTAACGTTTTACACACAAATCCATTCGTATCCAGCTTGATTAATGAGGCCCACTGTTAACAATAATGTGAATGAAGATTTTTTTCATATAATACATTAGAGTATGTACATTACTGAAAAGCAATTAAATATTTTGGGGAAAAAAGCCATTTTTGTTTAGCAAGTTGAATGTTAGCCGACTGGTTGTAAGATACATTTTAATTAATTGGTTACCTCCATATTTTTAAGCCTGTTTTGGATCAAAATATATCTTCAGATTCAGTTTCCTCACCTTTATCCCTCTTTTCAGAGGTTCACCATCAAGAAATATCCCTGTTTTGAAGTCAAAGTTGGTAAGGTCCACAGCATTCCCAATGGATTTGAGCAGTTCAATCTTACTTCTTACTCTTTCACCTTTAGGGCTTCAAAGGGACATTACTGGTTAACAGTAACACACCGATTTATAAAGGTAAACAGTGAAGAACACAGGATGGTTACCGGCAAATAAAATTGTCAAATATACCTTAAGTAGTAGACATCTCTCTGTCCCACACTCACACCAGAACGGCGCAGAACCACTTTGCGTTTCCATCCCTCTCCCAGAACAGGACAATCCTCCCAGCCATCATCGGAGCCAAACCGCCACTTCCTTTTCCTTTTCCTTAAAAAGAATGGGCCTATATATTTATTTGCCATAAGCTGAACAGCTAACACAGCAATAATTCCACTTTCCATTCATAATTTTTCTGTAATAGACAGCAAATTCATCTTAAACCAAAATGAACATACCCCACAGCACCACCACCTCCTCCTCTTCCTCGGTAGTTTCTCTCACTCCCAGCTACACTGCCACTTCTCTCACTCTCTCCAGCCAGACTTTCCATCTCAGCGTCCCTGACCCCATCTATATCCCAGCTCTGTGCATCGTCGTCGTCCTCCCAGTCCTCCTCCAGAGGTTCAAACCAGTCCACAGGAGGATCATCCAGGTTTTTTACTTGCTCACTTCCGGCTTGTCCAATACTGGTGTCAGTAATGTCTCTGGTCTCTGTGCTGCTGAACAGCGGCTTGTCTTCCTCTCCTACTTTCTCCATCACTGAACAGTAGTCTTAGAAGCTGGTCTATCCCACAAAAGGCTTAACAAGAACAATTCAACCTTTATAAACTTACAGTTCTCTCTTCAGATACCTTAAAAAATTCGCTTTAATAATATTAGCAATCGCTAAAGGTTAGGTGCATAAAGTTAAACAAGTTAGGTTAAGTCATAACAGAATTTGACTGCTGGACTGGACTGCATTCTATTCCTCTGCTCCTGCTGCGAACATGTTTTACGACTAGAACAAGAAACCTTAAGTGAACGCTTCAAGTAAGTAGGTGGCTAACTACCTAGGCAATTTTATGCAGATAGCTGGGTCGTTTCGTTGACGGGCTGTTCACTTAAACAACGTAGCTAACACTTACCATTTTCAGTTACACTAATTAGAACAGCCGTGTAATCTTACCTCACAGTTTACCTGTGACGGGTTTCTAAACGAGCTGGTTAGAACGCGCTGTTCATTGTGCCATGCTCAGGTTAACAGCTTATTGACCGAAGCGTCGCTTGAGCATTAGCATTAGCTAGCCAATTGTCCGAAGGTGAGCCTGGAGATGGTTACAGCAGGAACTAAGTGAAAAGTTATAGTCTTACAATAAATCGGTAACTACATTTAAACCACCAGTTTACATTATATTATAGTTCACGCATTTCACCAGCACATCCGGTAATAATTCAAAAAGACCGGAAGCGGAAATGTTTTTTGTTTGAACTCCAGGTGCCCAGTTTCTTCAGCCCGCCCTCGTCGACTTGCTACTGCGTTTTTGTTTTTTGTTTTTTTCCAGTTCGAAAATTAGAACAAACAGCTATACAAAATAAAAACATACACAGATCAGCCATAACATTAAAACCACTGACAGGTGAAGTGAATAACACTGATTATCTCGTTACCAGGGGCGGCGCTAGGGCTGGGCTACCAGGGCTTAAGCCCCAAATGTTTTTAGTATCTTGGTTTGTACTCATCACTGAGTTTTCAAGCGCAGTAAAATACAGTGATATCCATTAGAACCGCACATCTGCTCTTTGCGCATCAAATAATGGCTACGTTTACAGGCACACCAATATTCCGATATTAATGAGTCATGTAAACGCCACAATCAGATTGCCCGATTCAGATTAAGACAATATGATTCTCACCACTGGAGTATGCCTGTTGTAATCAGAAATTTGTTCCATGTAAACACCTTATTCAAAAAAATCCACTGAAAGGAGATATATGCGTATGCTCAGTCCGCAAGGAATTGTGGGTGCTAACATATTCTTAGTGAAACAGATGCTTACCCGACTCTTTATATTTCAAGTTGGTGTTGTCGGGCATTTTTGATGGTGAGAGGTGTTAGAGTCCTAATTAAATTAGTATAAAAAAGTAGTAATAAAACCAAAAACTGAGCATGCTGTATAACCAACAGCAGCATCTTGCATCCCCCTGGAAATAACAGTGGGAAAGTAAAGGCACATGTGTAGATCGGCATACTTACAACAACCATATACAGGAATATTCCAACGCATATAAACATCATATTCGGAATATGCCTGCAACATGAATATAGACCTTAAACAGAATTTGATGTGCATGTGAACGTAGTCAGTGGCTACGTTTACATGCACATCAGTATTCCGATATTAATCGGAATTTGGCAATATTCTAATTAGTATTGGGTCATGTAAATGCCACAATCCGAATGCCCGATTCAGATTAAGACAATATTCTGATTCTCCAAATTTTGATTCCCACCCCTGGAAATTTGTTGCGGTTTGACTAATCAACTTGAATTTAATAACTGTTTGTCAGCATGGTCTGAAGATGATGTGATTTGATTTTGAAACCAAAATTGAAACCATAGCATGCAATCGAGTCGGCATGAGCCAAGGAATCAGAGGAAAAACGAATTTTGTTTTTTTTGCACGGTTCAAAAGTGATCAGCATAGCTTTTTTTTGTACAGTTCAAAAGTTAGTAGGATAAACGTGAGTGAAACTTTGACCTGTTGGTGGCACTAGAGGTCTTGAAATAGTGACTCCAAATTTGCTAAGGTAACATTTTTCAGACTGTGCTCTATCTGTATGCCAGAATTCAGAACTTTCTGATGTACGGTTCTGTGGGCTGCCATAGACTCAAGAGCGGAAGAAGAAGCAGAAGCAGAAGCAGAATAATAAATATAGCTGCAAGCAGCAAATAAGGGGTCTGAAAAGCAAAAAAATTCATGTTTCAAATCTTGTGAGCACTAGGTGGCATTGTTCCGAAACTCTGCAGGTACCCTTAAGTCATGATAGCCATAACATATACTAAGTTTGGTCTGAATACACTAAAGTGTTATGGAGGTATAGCCTCACGTCCATTTTGGCGTGTTTGCTATCAAATTCGTTTGCACGTTATTCAAGAATGGTTTGACTAATCAACTTGACTTCCATAATTTTTTTTGTCAGCATGGTCTGATTCGATTTTGGTGAAAATCAGACGAATGGTCTAGGAGGAGTTTGAAAAAGTAGGTTTTTCAAAATGGCAAGTTCCTGCCGACTATGGCTGAAAAGTGTTACTGTTACTGAAAGTGTTACTGAAAGTGTTACTGTTGAATTCGTTTGCATGTTATTCGAGAACAGTTTGACTAATCAACTTGAACTTTTTTTCCCCATGGTCTGATGTGATGTGATTCTATTTTGGTGAAAATCAGACGAACGGTCTAGGAGTTGGAAAAAGTAGGTTTTTTTTCAGAAAATTAAAAATGGCAGAAAATCTTATAATCAGAAATTGAAACCAGCAATCGACTTGGCATGAGCCTCAGAATCAGAGGAAAAAAGAATTTTGTTTCTAGCCCTTACGGTTCAAAACTTATTAGCATAAATGTGAGTGAAAATGTGGCCTCTTTGTGGCACTAGAGGGCTTAAAATAGCTACTCCAAATTTGCTATGGTAACATTTCAGAATGTCCTCTATCTTTGTGCCATATTTCATAACTTTCTGATGTACGGGTCTATGGGCTGCTCCACTCAAGAGTGGAAGAAGAAGAAGCAGAATAATAAGAAGAAGAAAGCTGACAATTACAATAGGTGCCTATGCACCAGCTGTGCTTGGCCCCTAATAATAAGAAAGTTGACAACTACAATAAGTGCCTATGCCACCCAGACTCAGTGAGCCACACATTCACAGATATGCTACAATGCCTAAGCAATAACAGGAAAGCAGAGCCATAACTTTAGGCAAAGGGATTAAAGAGTGATTTGTAGTTTCACTCATGATGTGTATGTTTTGACCATGGACGGTGGTGGAATTCTCTGACTGTAGTAGGAAAGGTCTAGAGGAACAAATTGGCAGGCAAGGTGGCATTGCTGCAGCATTGTTTACACAGGTGTCAAGATGATGTGGGCCAAATTTGGTGAAGATTGGACAAAATTTGTAGGAGGAGTAGCAAAAATGACAGTTAGATGTAAGCATGTAAGAGAAAATCTAATTTTCTCGTCTCAACCCAGGGATTCCAAGGATTCCTGGCTTTGAAATTTTGGATACACACTTAAAAAGTTATGACCATAAATATGCTTCCAAATTAGGCCCAAATTTGACCCGATAGTGGCATTGGGGTATTGGCAGCACTTGGCCCAAATTGATCAGAATGTTTCTTAGACCCTCCCCAGTCAGTGTGCCAAATTTCACAACTTTTTACCAGACAGTTCTATGGGCTGCCATAGACACCCTAGCCGGAAGAAGAAGAAGAAAACAGAGAATAACAATAGGGTGCCTATGCACCTTAATAATAATAATAAGAAGAAAAAGAACCTGCGCACCTAGGCACCTGCTGTGCTTGGCCCCTAATAATAAGAACACTAACGATTACAATAGGTGCCTGTGCACCTTGGGTGCTTGGCCCCTAATAATAATAATCCCTACAAAAACAATAGAGTGTCAGCGCTTTGCACTTGAACCCTTAATAAATGACTCACATGGAGAGTGTCCATTCGTCACAGTGGCTGGCAGCCAATCAGTACTGATTTCCGGAAAAATAAATTAGCCAGTGATATTTGAGTTCACAGTCAAGTCAGTTGGGCCCACCCACTGCTGGCCAAAAAGAAAAAGTATTTGCACAAGCAGGAGCAATAGTTGAGAAAAGAAGCAGCTCCTGAGTGTGGGGAATGATTTTGCTTGGGCATACAGATTTTTCCTCAAGGGTTTAAAACAAGCATGCGAGTTCTCCCGTTTCCACGCATATACAAACACACCTTCCAAACCTTCCCATAATGTTAGCATATGGTTCCTGTTTGGTTATTTTTTTGGGAACCAATTTCTAACGTTCTCTTTATGTTCTATATTTATTACCATAAACTAACTGGGAGGTTTTTGTGGGACGACCTAAAAATAACTTATACAGAACGTTCTCTAATGGTTATTTCTAAGTTTTATTTTTATAACCATAGACAGGGATTTTTTTTGATAGACAGGAAGAGCTAGATATTGCATCATTTTAAAGGAACATATTACAATGTATACGATTTGCAGTCAAAATGCATTAATGATGAAATGAACATTACAATCCAACGATTCCCAGCTACATGCTTTTGATGTGCACACTTTTCCCAAAGAAATTCGAACACTTGCACAATTGTCTTTTCTCATTGCCATATTGATCATGCTGTTGACGTGTTATAATTCTGTTCCATACTGCACATACCGTTGGTTAAAAAAAACCATGGGAATCATTCTTGTTTTTACAAGGCTTTGTTATAAATACATTAGTGTAATCAATTGAAATTTGACTGCTTTTAAAATTTTTATGGAAACAAACTTGCAGTTTCCAAAAGAGAATAGACATAATAAAATACAGATGTTTATTGTAGTGTTATAAGTGTTTACAAACAAATGTAACTTAAAAACTATACTGAAGCAAAAGTTGAGCTGTAATATTACAGGAAAAAAGCTTCCATCTCTATTTTAAAAGTAGTTTTGTTTGTGTGTTCCTCAGCTCGTCCACCAGTGTTGTCACAACAGAGGTCATGCATATCAGCCAAATATATTCTGCCATGTTATTTGAGAATATTGTCATGTCAAACAAATGTTATAATTAATTCCAACTGCAGAGTTAGTTATGTAACTTAGTTTCATAAGTATAGATGAGAAAATGATTTTGTGGATTTTTTTTAACATCATCTTTTTCAGACATAATAGGACTTGCCCTATGTTTTTAGTGTTTCCCAGACCTGTTCCTGGAGGCATTTTGGATGTTGCCCTTTTCTTAATTTTTCATTTAAGTTCTTAAATCAATTCACTAATCAACTAATGAGTTTAATCAGGTCTGTCAGATTAGGGACACATCCAAAATGTGTAGTGTTGGAATCATTTTGACCATTTTCAAATAGCATTTACAAGTGTACTTTAGTGTATTAGCAATCACACACAAACAGATATCACATGACAATTGTCTGCTACAGTATATATATATTTTTTACACACACTGAAAAAAAATTAGTTTCGCATAATTATGAATTTGTCATAGCTGATGATGAGTGGGGTCATTTGTAGCACTATAAAGTTTAATTCAAAGAAAGGGACATTGCATTCTGTATAATATGCTGCAAGAACACTGACAGTGATGTCAGTGTTGGTCTGTTTTAGCACATATAGAAATGGAATTACACAATGAAAGTCTGGAAGGCATAAGAATGGCCACACAGTAACACACATCCCCTGTACTCAGCTCACCAGAAAAGAAGAGAGGCGGGCATGATACTAATGTAATTGTCAATATGAGATTCAATGTTGTTCCATTATCTTTTGGGCATGGCAAAAAAGTAAAACAGGGATCTGTAGAGATCTTCAGGGATCTGCAGTTTTCTTATAAAATAATTAGAGTAATGGCAAGTGAATGGTTAATGCCTATCAGCAGCCAAGGCTACTCTCATGGCATGAACTGTGTTGTTCTCAAATGATTTTAAGTAAAAATAAAACAGGGAAAAACTATAAGATATTTTAAATGTACAAAAAAATCTTTATACATTCTTAATAAATCTTAATGAAAGTAAAGCAAGATGCACTGCCTAAGTATGCAAAATGCATGGTTTGATCAACAATTAAATTTAAAAAATAAAAGTAAATTATTATAGGCCTACATGTCTCTTCAAATGAAAATCTGTTTATGTACAGCATAAAATTTTCGCCAAGGCTTTTTTGCACTGTGCCTTGTGATATAAAATATATACTCGTGGTGTTTAACTGTTAAAACTTATGTCCAGATCTGAAAGGGGAGGGGCATTTGTGCATGTGTCATGTATTTCAACAAAAAAGACTTCTGCACAGGATACACCTGGGTATCCTGGCTCCAAGCTCCTCCAGAAGCCTCCTTTCTCCTCGATCCTCGCGGTGCATTTAGAGAATTGACATTTCCTTCAAGCACTGGCATATCCAGGGGTGGGTCCAGAGGGGCGCTGACCCCAGCTGAAATCTGATTGGCTCCCGAAGTGCCCCTGTCCTGTCACTCATTGCTGATCAACGTCGAAGCACTCCATTAGCTGAGTCGTTTCATTTGAAATTCAACCCGCATAGCTGTTTATTTCTACCGCATCTCGTAATGGCTGCTGCTCAGACAGTGCGTTTTCATCATCCTCGTCCACTTAAGCTTTAATGGTAAGTACATATTCAACACTAACTAACGTCTCAAAGGATATTAGTGTTGCTGTCACTTCTCTTTGTCTAACGTTAGGAAGCTAGTTAGTTTATTAGCTAGTTATCTAGGCTAAGCATTGTTGGATGGTAGCTCGCTGGCTAATTAGTAAGATTTCACACAATAGTTCACAGTTGCACAGTTCAGGGAAGTACAATATAGCAGCTGACACATAAAACCTATAATGTATGGTCATGCCACACAGCCACAGTCATTAATTGTTGTAAATAAAACTAATGCTGTATCCCGTATAAATCGGAGCTGTGAAGTGCACAGAGACTTCGACACGGAGTTCTGATTTGAATAGAGTGCCGCAGGGATGACGTATTTTTGTAGGCCAACCCGGAAGATAGCATCACCCTGGAAAAATGGAAATAGGATTTTTCCATTGGCTTTTGGATTATTGCAGAATATAATCTCTGTGACTAGCAAATGTTTATGATTCTTACAAGTTTTGTTCATCAAGATATTCTTCACAAATGAACACAACTTTTATGAATTTTGAAGCTTAAATACAATTGCCAGAAGGTAAAATCTAAAGTTAGGCTGTAAACGAACTACACCACGGTCGCATGACTTCAACGTCACCACCACTAAGCTTCCGACTACTCTTTCAAACTTTATTTTAAAACTTGTTCCCTGACAAGGATCCACTGGGCCCTTTTTTGTGAATGAATCTGCCCCCACCTTTTTTGGGAATGTGTCCATGTTGCATTGTTTCGGAGAAAAAATCCGTACATTGCTGATGTATTTTATGTCATAGAATAAAACGTGAAAATATCTTGAGCCTGTGTTAAGGTCTGTGGTTATTTCAGGCATTTAACCAAAAACCCTTTCAAAAAACCCATTGACTTCGGGACGATGGAACCGGAAGTGCTAAAATGCTAACTAATTTCCGGGTTTTAGGACTCATTCAAGCGGCACTCTTTGGAACGCAGCACAGCACTCATGTTAATCAGTGAAGCATTTTTGTGTTAATGTTTGGCAGAGGTAGAAAACATGAAGAGAAAGGATGAAAGAGACATTCTATGGTTTCTGACCAAAAAGAAGCCCAGCCTGACAATGACAGCAGTCTGTGAAAAGAAGGAGAGAATGAGGGAGAGTCAAGCTGCCATCAGTGGCAAAGAGCAGCTCCCACCCCTTTTCACCGGGTTAGCAAAATTTAGGCACAGCAAAATAAGAACAAAAGGTGAAAATAACTGTATATTCTGTATGTGACATTCAAGTTTACAGTTTAAAACACTGATGGGTGAGAGATGAAAAGAAAATATTTTTTGTCATTAATTCTTGTCCCCTATAGTGATGGTCTAATGGCACGATTATGCTGTGCAGTGTATTTTCATGTCTACCAGAGCTCTCAATATGGTTCAAGCGTTCAGGCTTTTCTTTAAAAATTCCACCCATGAATAGTTGTCAAACATTTTGCACGAAAATATGCATGGATTTTTGTAACACGTATTTGTGTTTCAGCTGCAAACTTGGATGGTGCAGGTTTAGATGAAGACAGCGTTAGTGAAGGGGATCATGATCCACCATCTTCAGACACAGAACAAGAGTCACCAAGCAATTCTTCTGGCCCAGTAGGACCTGATGGTATGCTGCTATTTTCATACTTTTAAATATAATGAATATAATCTAAAATGTAGACTTTTGGATCAACAGTTAGATAGTTAATGTTTGCATGTCTTGATGAAAGTGTAGGGGCATTCACCCTGGTGTTATTTTCCATTTGCTTCTTTCCAGACATTCCCCAGTGCAGAGCAGGGGGTTCTGTCAAGCTTTCAAAGAATCATTATGCTCCCCTATGACCTGATGGTATGCCTTTTTTTCATTTTCAAGGGATTATTGTTTGTATATGTAATGGTAGTAATGAGATTATGGACACTGAGGGGCAGTCATCCTTAAGTGGAGTGGTAGTTTTTATTTCATTTGCTTCTTGCCAGATATTTCCCAGTCCAGAGCAGAGGGTCCTGTGCAGCCTCAGCTCAAGGTCCTCCACAAGACACAGAATGGGAACAGAATGAGAGCCTTCAATAATCTGTGGTATCAGGGCTTGAATTTCGGTGCGGGATTGCAGGGATTGTGCATAATTTAAACCATTCCCGCAAGTTTAACTTTTATAATGCGAGAAATTCCCGCACAAATTCCCTGCACTGTATTTCAAGTCAAGTCAAGTGGAGTTTATTGTCATTTCAGCCATATACAAGTACATAGTGAAACGAAACAACGTTTCTCC
>CM075022.1:9428398-9443820 GCA_037576675.1 Pangasius sanitwongsei | reverse complement strand
CTTGGGAATGCTGAGCGACATTACGGTCATAAACTGTACTTCTCACTGTCCATTTAATAATCACGCTTGGATTAGTTTTTGCTGCGATGGCAGTAATTTAAAACTTAAAAACATGCAGCACGATTACAAAGATGAACGCACTGTTCATATGCATATAACTTTGGATTGAATTATATATCGTCCATATAAAACTTCCTGCCCACATGGACAGACTAAAAAAGATTACTGTGGATGGTACCACGTAGAAACCATAAGGATGACTGTAGATGTTCTTCCTTGTACAGCCTTAGGACAACAATTGCTAAGAACAGATTGCACTCAAGTCTCCAACACTGAACAGTTAATAACATCAGTTAGATACAATAGACTTTAAGTTAGAGCTAACTTGGCTCAATTAACACTTTTTGACTATATAGCATACAGTTATAGAAGAAAAATTATTTATAATCACACTATTCGGTGTCACCCATTTGAGGATGGGCTCACTTTTGAGTCTGGTTCCTCTCATGTTTTGTCCTCATGTCATCTCAGGGATAAATTTTTTAATTTAATATTTTTTCCGGAATTTATATATGTTTGTGAAGCTGCTTTGTGACAATGTCCATTGTTAGAAGTGCTATACAAATAAAATTGAATTGAATTGAATTGAATATAAACTGAAATTGTCCAGTTTAGGATACATATAAACTGTTTATTCGGAATCTGCAATCAGAATGCATTCATACATATGTGCTCTGCATGTAAACATAGCCAGTGTTTGTGCTTCTTGCATCAGATTTCACTTCTATTAAAGATAAAACTTTTGGCTCTTACTTTCTTTCTGTGAAAAATGACTGGATCTTATTGTTTCTGTCACACAGTGACAGAGAGTTTGGTGCCTGCTCTCCATCCCGCCACAGGTAGAAGCAGAAAACTCAATTTTTTATCCTCTTCAAGTTACTGAGGGTGGAAGCAGAACATCTGCATTGTAGCTACCTGGGTAACACCATGTACTCTATATGTCGACACCTGACAATCACACCCATATATGGACCTTCCCTAAACTGTTGCCACAATCTTTGAAGCACAAAATTGTCTAGAATGTCTTTGTATGCTGTAGCATTAAGATTTCCCTTCACTGGAACTAAGAGGCCCAAACCTATCTAGCACGACACTGCCCCTGTGCTTTGACCCCTCTGACCCCTCGAGGCATGGACTCCACAAAACCTCTGAAGGTGTGCTGTGGTCATCCCAAAGACGTTAGCAGCAGATCACGTTAGGTTGTGAGGTAGGGCCTCCATGGATCGGACCTGTTTGTCCAGCACATCCCACAGATGCTCCATCGGATTGATTGAATACCATTGCCATGAAGTGGTGTACTTGGTCTGCAGCAATTTTTAGGTAGGTGGTGTGTGACAAAGTTACAGCCACATGAATGCCACCACTTTTGGTAGGTACTAACCACTGCATACTGGAACACCCTACAGGACCTGGTGCTTTGGAGTTGCTCTGACCCAGTCATCTGGCCATCACAATTTAGCCCTTGTCAAAGTCGCTTAGATTCTTACACTTGCCCATTTTTCCTCCTTCTAACACATTAACTTTGACAGGTACCATTGTAATGAGATAATCAGTGTTATTCACTTCACCTGTCAGTGGTTTTAATGTTATGGCTGATCGGTGTAGGTCTCAGGATAGCGTACACATGCACAAGATAATATTCAGGTGCTAGCCAACACCCTTGATGGTTATCTGGTATTCACAGAACCACAATTACATTCGTAACTACCGTTTTCTAAACATGAGCCAGCTCGGCTTCTATAGCAGATTTTCTGTTTCAACTTATCCAATCACATGCATTTTTGTAAATCATTTAGCTGACGGAGCTCATCAGACTTCTGATTGGTGAATTGACAATATGACTTTTAAAAAGTTGATGACGAAAACAGAATATTTAAAGACAAATAGAACTGCATTCATTAGCAATAGCAATGCATTCTCGCTCCCAAAGCATCAAACATTGATGCATGGGCAGCAGCCTTTAGCGGCGGCACTGCACTCACACAGAAAGCACCTTTGGCTTCACTATACTGACATGCTCAATAATCTTCTGGTTAACAGTGAAAGCCCATTTGCTTTATCTCTCCAATGCAATAAGTAAATGCATTTGGCTTTGTATTTCACATTTGGCTTTGCAGATGAACTTTGTGCTTCAGTGGTCTGCCACTAAAAGGTAGATGAATGAACTAAGCACAGTTCATTATAAATGATAACAATATTTTTAAGTTGGTTTTTATTGGTATTTTCTATAATAATCAGCATTGAGAATACAAACATTAGAGAGAATAGTACAATAGTGGGGGGAGGAAGGGGGAGGGAAGAAAGGAAAAAAAGGGTCAGAATCAAAATTACAATGTTGCACAGTGAGTACAACATCATTCAGGGGTACTCAGTAAACTTGCAGTCTATGCCAAAATGTTTTAGGGCATTTGCCCACAATTTATGAAACGAATCAGATTTACCTTTTAAAACATATCTTAGTTTTTCCAGAGGTATAACTTCTTTAATCAGAATCAGTCAGTCCTTGATTAAAGGTGGTTCAGTACCAACCCATTTGATCATAATTGCTTTTCTACCCAACACCAGTAAAGTTTTAATAACAACTGAAAATTCCAACAGTGAAAGGGGTAATATTCAGAATAGACACATTAGTGAGGATGCTTTGACCTTCTGCTTGCATATAATAAATAATTTATCACAAACATTATTCCAAAAATCTGCAATGAATGAGCATTCCCAAAGGCAGTGAAAAAATATGCCAGTACTTTTATGGCATTTGGGACACTGGGGGAGCAGAGCTGTTTATCTTACTATATTTATTTGGTGATATATAAACTCTATGTATAATATTAAGTTGCATTTCTTTAATCTGTTACAGACTGTTACAGACTGAAATGTTTAATGGCAGACTAATAATATCCTCCCAGACATTTTTGTCAATATCATATTTCAGGTTCTTTCTCCGTACTTTATGCAGTGAGATCAGATCATTTGGTTTATGTTGATGTATCATGGAGTAAAATCTGGATATGAAATGTTTAATTTCAGAGGTCCTAAGAAAGAATTTGTCTAAGCAGAAGTCAGAACTCTTCAAACTGAGATTACCATGTCTAACCTGAACAAAATGTCTTATCTGCAAGTATTTAAAGAAGTCTGTTTTAAGAATATGAAACTTTGCCTGTAGCTCATCAGATGACATCAAAACATCCTTGTGGAATAGATCATATATCCTGTGTGTACATGCATGAGACCAGTTTTCAAATTGTGAGCACATATTGGTGTTGCGGAAATTTATGTTTGCCAGTCAATGTAGATAGGATAGGTAAGCTATAATTGCATCAAATTTTAATCTGCAACCATGTTTGACTAACTCTAAAAATAAGCGGCTTATCTTTCACATAACTAGGAGTTTGGATTTCCTGATCTAGTAGGTTTATCAGGGAAATCGGTTTAGAAAGTTGTTGTTCCTTATCTATCCATAGAGCATCTTTTGGTTTATAAATCCAGTTTAAGAAAGATCCTGGTGTGCAAAGCCCATACATAATATTTAATATTTAGAAGTGCCCAACCGCCTCTGTCTGCGGGTAATTGTAGGGTCTGCAATTTAACTCTGTCATTTATTAGCCCAGATAAATTTAGACATGACAACTTTAAGGTCCTTAATATCCGCATTTGTCATATTTAAAAAGGTAATAAACAACGGGTATAAAAGCTTTGGGAGTATTATCATTTTTATAAGGTTTATTCTACCTGAGATTGAAATTGGAAGTTTGGACAGTGATAGTTTAATATCATCATACAGCTGTGACTGTTTAGGTGTGACGCAAATACCTAAGTATGTAACTCCTTTAGGCAACCACTTAAATGGCTTTATAAAAATTAGGCTCAGACCTGTTTTGTGTTCCCAGTGGCGTCATTTCTGATTTATGGAAATTAATTTTATATCCAGACATAGCTCCAAATTGCTTAGTTAACACAGGCAAAGAAGCTTCTGGATCTGTTATAGTTAATAGAATGTCATCAGTGTAAAGTATAATTTTATGCTGTTTACTACCAATACAAACACTGCCA
Organism: Pangasius sanitwongsei; assembly: GCA_037576675.1. Lineage (NCBI taxonomy): Eukaryota > Metazoa > Chordata > Actinopteri > Siluriformes > Pangasiidae > Pangasius > Pangasius sanitwongsei. Next base: position 9,439,710 of record CM075022.1, on the reverse strand, counting down.
ATTTTTGAGTTAAGCCTGATATAAATTGCTAAGGTTCTATTGCCATGGCGAATAATAAAGGCTACTGTGGGCTCCCCGACGTGTTCCTCTATGCAGCATGAACGACTTGGAGAGAATGAGATATAAAGTAAGCTGACCCATTTTATAAAATTTTCACCATTCCCACTCCCCCCTATTGAATGCTTTTTCAGCATCCATCACAAGCAATAGACCAGGTGTGGAGCTACGTTTAATGTTAAACAATCGTCTAGTGTTAAAATAAGAGTGATGCCCTTATACACCTGGACCAAAATCCTGTTTGGTCCAGGTGTATAATATCTGAGCTTACACTGTTAAGCTGTTTAAGCATTTAGCAAGCTAATTGGCCTGTTTGAACCATGTTCCTTAGGATCTTTTCTTTTTTTGGGTATTACAGTGTTATTAGCTACGTTCATTTTTGGGTATTACCAGTGTTATTAGCTACACTTGAAATGATTTGTTAAAGGCTTTCAGAAGATTTTTTAAAAATTCTACTGGATATCCATCAGGCCCAGGGGATTTTCCTGGATGTAAGGAGGCTATAGCGCCTTTCAACTCCAACAGAGAAATGGGAGCTTCCAAAGTTTCCAAGTTTAGTACTTATTCTAGGAATGACGTGTGTCAGCATTTGAACTATATAATTCTTCATAAAATTGTCTAAATCTCTCATTTGTTCTTCAATTTTCTAAGATTCTGGAACCATTAGTGTCCTTAATTGCAGAAATATATCCTTTTGCAGGTGCATTTTTAACTAATCTTGCGAGAAGGTGGTTAGGTTTATTACCCATCTCAAAAAAACTTTGTCTTGCAAATAGTATATCCTTATCTGCTTTTCTGGTTAATGATTTGTTTAACTGTGCCCTTGATTTTTTACTTTTTACTAGTGTATGCTATTATCATTCCCCTAAGATGGGCCTTATAAGCTTCTCATACCAAGGATATCAAGGATCGGTAAATGGGTCGGGGTGGCAACATAGATACAGTGACAGGTGCATGATCTGATAAAGTTATAGGGCCTGTTTCAGATTTATCAGCCAGACTAATCATGTGATTTGAGAAGAATATGTAATCTGTTCCTGAAACTGTCTGATGTGGGTAAGAATAAAATGTGAATGTTTTAGCTGTTGGATTTAAGAATCTCCATATATCAATCAGGCCGAACTCCTGGCAGGAGGTGTTGAAAATGTTAGCAATTTTTGGAGCTATGTCAACTGCTGGTAATTTATCCATAACTGGATTAAGGTAGTAATTAAAGTCACCTCTCAAGACCTAATATTTTAATTATGATATTTATCAATTGGCAACGGTTGATTACTTGTCTGTGGAAATCTCTTAATTAAGTATTTTCATTGTTTTTGGTGCAATCAAAACACTTTCCTGAGTTATGGGTCTCCTATAGCTAAATTATTGTCTCTGACCTTATATTTTCAAATGGGTATGTTTGTTCATGTTTTATGTCACAGGAACACCAGGCTCTGTCACCAACAGTCAGTGCCTTCTGTCCCCAGAGTACTAATCAGCACCACCTGTCCCCAATCACCACACTCATTAGCGCTCTATATAAGCACACACCTCACATTCACTCTTTGTCTGGCCTCAACAAGGAATAGACCTCTTACCCATGATTACATGTTTTCACATTCAAAGTTCCCGACGTCTCCCTATCTTTACTCCAGCACGTTCCCTTAGATTCACGTGAAATGTGTGCCCCTTTCCCTCATTTGCAATCCTAGTGACTTTATATGAGTTAGCCACCAACCTGCAGTACTTATCTTTGTGTTTTACCAGTCATCGCATACCCGCTGTTTTGCACATCCACTAATAAATTTGTCTCCGAGTCTGGTATATCCAGTAATAAGTAATAAGATGCTGGTAAAAAAAAAAGAAAAAAAAAGATACTCATTTTCCCCACCAAACCGGCGATTGTACCAGAATTCACAAATAAAGTTTTTCAGCCAATTTCTGGCATCACAAGCTCCTCTGCTACCTCATCCCTGTCCAATGCCCCATTTGAACCATGCATGTGCAATGCAAATCGGGCAGGTAACATTGGTTAACTATATCCTCTTCTGTTTTTATATCCATATTTCTTTTAAGAGAGTAGAAAATATTGGTAAGATTACCACACATTTTTCTAAAACTATACAGATTAACTTGCAGTCTGTGCAGGTAATATCTCAGGACACCTATATAGAAAGATCCAATCAGATTTCATCAAGAGAAAGTAGGCCAATCACTACTTGTTGAAGAGGTCAAACATACTTGTTGAAGAGGTCAAACACACACACACACATTTCACTGCAAAATTATTATTAGGGGGCCAAGCACCAAAGGTACATAGGCACCCTATTGTTATTCTATGTTTTCTTCTTCTTCTGGCTAGAGTTTCTATGGCAGCCCATAGAACTGTCTGGTTAAAAAGTTCTGAAATTTGGCACACTGATTGAGGAGCATCTAAGGAACATTCTGACCAAATTTGGGCCACCATCAAGTACATTTATGGTCATAACTTTTGAACCGCGTGTCCAAAATTTAAAAGCTAAGCATCCCTGGATTCCCTGGGCACCTTATAAAATTTACATTTATGGCATTTGGCAGACGCCCTTATCCTGAGCGACTTACAATTATCTCATTTATACAACTGAGCAGCTGAGAGTTAAGGGCCTTGCTCAAGGGCCCAGCAGTGGCAGCCTGGCTTTGCTGGGATTTGAACTCTCAACCTTCCGATCAGGAGTCCAACATCTTAACCACTGAGCTACCACTTATAATGCTAATAATTAGATTTGCACCATCTTGGATTTGGTCAAAAACAGTTTTTTTGCTACTAATCCTACAAATTTTGTCCAATCATCACCAAATTTGGCATGCATCGTCATCAGAGGAAGCCTCACAAAAATTATCAAATTCATTTTGAACAGTCCAAAGGGTTTGCCCCTAATAGGCCAACAAATCTGACAGCGAAGCCACCAAACAGGAAGTGAGGCTGCATCTCAGCAACGACTTTGGGCACTGACAAAAAGCTTGGTAGACATCCTCAGGACCATGACCTGAGGCTATGGAACAAATTTCTTGCTAGCGCCACCTTGGATTGCAAAATACAGGTCACACATGTGTGTCACTGCCAGCGCTGTATCATAAGCAAAGAGCTTCCACTAGAGCTCCATTGGAGAGTATATCATCTAATAGACCACTAGAGCTTGTTTTATGGAATATTTTAACCACACTGTTAAACCACATGTTATGTTATGCAAAACCACTGTATGCTCACACTACTCTATTTAAAATTGCAGATTGCAGAAATAAATTGGAGAACACTGTCCAATGTGTTTGTTTGTTCATCTGTTACAATGGTGCCGTGACTCTTTGGATCTCCTTGATCATACAATAATAAAAATACAATAATAAAATAAATGATTAGATATAAAAAAAAGCAATTGTGAAAATAACCAAAAGATGAAGTGAAAATATATACATGTAGGGTCATAAGTAACAGAAATAAAATAACTATTGTTCATGGTATATTACTGAATGATAACAGTAATAGTAACAGTAAGAGCTACAGTAATAGAGGCAGAAAAAAATTTGGTTCAGTCTGCAAGGTGTCCACTGCTGTTAGTGAGCACCACAGCTATGGGGGAAAAGCTGTTGGTGTTGTGCTGGCTTTGATGGCCCAGAGACTTCTTCCAGAGGAAAGTGGCTGGAAGAAGGATGTTCAGGGTGAGAGGGGTCAGCTATAATCTTGCCAGCATGCTTCATGACCGTGCAGTTGTAAATGTCCTGAAGCATTGGCAGACTGATGATCTTCTCCACTGTCCTGATTATGCATTGCAGTTTGGCTCACACTTGTGAGGTGGAGGATCCAAACCAAGACAGTTATAGATGTAGTGAGGATGGACTCGATGATTGCTGTGTAGAACAGTGCCTGTGGCAGATTGAACTTATTCAGCTGCCTCAGAAAGAACATTCTCTTCGGCGCTCTCTTGGTTATGGAGACCATGCTCTTCTCCCACTTCAGGGCCATGGATATGGTGGTGCCAAGGAACTTGGGTGACTCCACAGTGGAAACCATGGAGCCATTGATGTTGGGGGGGAAGGGTTGTATTTGAAATCCACCACCATCTCCACAGTCTTTTGGGTGTTCAGCACCAGGTGGTTGTGACTGCACCAGGACATCAGCTGCTACTCAACTTCCTTCCTGTAAGCAGACTCCTCATCATTGGTTATGAGGCCAACCATGGTAGTGTTGTCTGTAAACTTTAGGATTTTCACAGATGGTTCTTTGGAGAGGCAGTTACTGGTATAGAGACTGAAAAGAAGGGGCAAAGGCACACAACCAGTACTGAGGGTTCGGGTGTCTGACGTTTTCCTAGCTGTACCCGCTGTCTCCTATTCGATGCACCAGCAGATGGGACATGGCACGGATAGCTGGGACAGTTTGACCTGCAGCTCTGGAACTATGGTGTTAAAAGTAGAGCTGAAATCCACAAACAGCACATTAGCATAGCTCCCTGGACTGTCAAGATGCTGCAGCATGTAGTGCAGGGCCAAGCTGACTGCATCATCAACAGACCTCTTTACTCTGTATGCAAATCGCAGGGGATCCAGTGGGGTGTAATAGCTTTCAGGTGGCTTAGGACCAGGTATTCAAAGACTTTCATGAATACAGAGGTCAGGGCGACTGGCCTGTAGTCATTCAGTCCTGTTATGTTTGACTTTATGGGGACCAGGTTGATGGTAGTGATCTAAAAGCATGTGGAAATAGAACAAAATTCCAATTTGTTGAATATGGTTGTGAAAACTAGTGCTAATTATTCACAGCAATGTTTTAGGGTGGATGGGAGACTAGATCTGGGCCTGGAGCTTTTCTCACCTTTTGTCACTTGAAAGGCCTGTAAATGTCCTGCTCATCGATAGTGCAATGAGCAGGGGAGAGACAGGGTGAGGGAGGAGGGCAAGAGAGTGTATCCATTGCATTTTCAAATCTACAGTAGAACTCATTCAGATTGTTGGTGAGTTGGCAGTGATTCAGGAGAAGAGGATTTCTTCTCACCTTGTAGTTGGTAATCTCCTGGAGACCTGCCGAATGACGTTGGGTCATTAGCAGCAATGTGGCTTCTGAGCTTATCTTGAGTATTTTCTGTTTGCTGCCTCGTTCCCTTTCTCCAGCCTGTATCTGGCCTCTTTGTAGAGAATTATGTCCCCACTCTTGAATCTATCTGAGTGCAGCTGAAAACCATGGTTATTCATTGCTGTACCTGACCTGTGCTTTAGTTGAGATACAGTTGTCTTCGCAGAAGCTGATGTATGATGTCATTGTAGAAGCCTGCCATCTTTTTTCTCCACAAAGGAGAACAGTGGTTATTCATGGGACGGGCAGATGTAGCCTTGCACTAGAGTTTCAGAAATGTACTCTGTGATGGGGAGTGAGAGAGGCTTCTCCCCTAGGGGGCATTATACCTGCCAAGAGGTCGATGGCACAGTCCCAGGGTCAGTGTGGTGGTAGTTGTGTAGCTCTGGACTTGCTGAATGTGTGTGGAGTGGCACTGGAGAGATGGACAGCTGTTAAAAGAGGCTTTACTCCAGGCAGTGAGCTCACCTTGTTTCCAGGAGATGTGGGGGTGATGGGTAGAAAGAGAGGGTTTCAACATGGAATATGCCTGTGTGCATTTGAAGGGGGACTGTGCACTTCAAAACCTTTCTCCTTCCTAAAGAAGGGCCATCTAGGGCAGTCAAGGTGCCTATGAGAGTAACAAGAGTAACAATAAAGTTATCAGCCTCACCAGAATCAAAAGAACACCAGGATAACTTGACAGGTAATGAGTTTGCGCTCAATCATAGGTGTAAGCGTGCGGCTAAACAGTTATAGGTTCTTGTTTTCAGGCCTGAGAGTGCAAGTATCCTTTATTTCCACAGTACAGGCAGAGCCTGACTCATCTTTGACAGCCTTTTTCATTATGAGAGAGGTTGACTCAGGCAATCTCAATAGGTTCAACATCACTTGTGATTTGTTGTGGTCGAGGATTAATGTTCAAGTCAACTTTGGGTTTTTGAGACTTTAAGAGATTGTCCATTCGTATGGTGAGGGCTCTGCATGCTAGTTCCCATTGTAGACCATCACTGAGGCCTGACCGGAACACAGTTTTCAATGCAGGCTTGTTTCATTCGCTCTCTGCACCCCAAGTACAGAAAGTTAGGGCGTAAATGGCTGCAGATTGTCTACCTTGATTTAATGACAGAAGTCTCTCTCCAGCATCCTTTCTCAGACTCAGGATAGTCAAAAATATCACAGAATTTTTACTTGAAACTTGAGTAGGGTTGGTTTAGTGTCATGGGATAGCCCTGGTGAGTAAGGTGAGCACTTGGCAAATTTTATCTAGATCCCTTAAAAAATGTGAGGACGCACTAGCAAACAGAATGGCACATTGCATCAAAAATCCTTTACATTTGCCAGGTGAACCATCATAATTTTCTGGACGAGTGAGAGGAATGCATTATGGGTGCACTTCTAGACCCTCTATGTTAGGTGAAGCCTCTGTAACACAGGGCCCACTGAGACAGAGTAAGGTTCCATTTTCAGGAAGTTTATTATCAGATCAGGTAAGGTCAAAACAGGGTTGGCACCAAAAATCTTGATATGACAGACAATTCCAAAACACAGTCCAAAGTGTAGTCAAAAAATCAGGGGTCATATAAAAAAAATAGGGCAAGGAAAAAGGCACAGACAAGATGAACAAGGTCATACACAAAATAGCTGTCCAAGATATACATGGCTTTGACAAGATTGCAAACAGAATTCACAAGCTTGACTGGCAAACTGCAAGGCTTTATGTGGGTACAATGGTCCATGTGTTTTTTGTGTGTGTGACAAACAGGAAGTGAAGCAAGTGAAGAAGTGATTCAAAATTCAGGGGAGGGTGCCCTCTAGCAGTCTAGAGCAGCAGGAAACGTCTAGGCAAGATGTTACACTTGTATTCTGCTTGTATTCTGCTTTGCTGTAATAGTGTCTGGTCATGTTAAGCAGAAGTAGACTGTTTACAAATTATTAAGTCTGTGGGAGTATGTACAGACAAATACTTTATTTGTAAAGGCAGCGTGAGTAGGGCCCAAATGTAATGCTAAATTGCATTTTTCTGAACCCACCACATAGCATTTATTATTCGATACATGAAATTTTATGGTGTCTGGGTAACTTTAATTGTGTGCAGGATAACCTGGGCCAGGAACAACAGAAGAAGACTGGGTTCAGTGGCGCCCTCCTTCAAAGCATCGAGTCAGACAAAAACACTTTACATAACAAGAGGACTGTTCACCGTGGATGTCACACAGGTGATGCATCTACATAAAAGAGATATAAGTCAAGATCAGACTTGAGAAGTTACAGTTTTGGCATCCACTGTAATAGTATCTAGTGCATGGATTGAATATAACACATTTAATAAAAATTGCACATCTAGAATTTACACTGCTCAAAGAAAATAATGGAACACTTAATCTTTACAGTATAACACCAAGTCAGTTAAACTTCGGGGATATCATTCTGTCTAGTTAGGAAGCATAAGTGAGCGTGAATCAGTTTCACCTGCGTTGGTGCAAATGAAAGTGGTGCACTGGAGAGGCAACAGCAAGATAACCCCCAAAAAGGGAATGGTTTGCAGGTGGTGGACACAGACAATTGCTCTCTCTTTATCCTTCCTGACTGATTTGTGTCTAGTTTTGTGTTTTGTTAGGGTCCTCATCACTACTTGTTGCATGAGTCAGTACCTGCAACCCAATCAGGTTGCACAGGTAGTCCAGCTCCTCCAGGATGGCACATCCATATGTGCCATCGCAAGGAGGTTTGGTGTGTCTCCCAGCACAGTTTCAAGAGCATTGAGGAGATACCGGGAGATGGGCCATTACACAAGGAGAGCTGGACAGGGCTGTAGGAGGGGAATAACCCAGCAGGACCAGGAGGAACAGGAGGAGCACTGCCAGAGCCAGCAGGCTAGTGGTGTGCATGTTTCTGACCAAACTGTCACAAACAGACTCCACGAGGGTGGCATGAGGGCCTGATGTCCTCTAGTGAGACCTGTGCTCACAGCCCAGCACCATGCAGCTTGATTGGCATTTGCCAGAGAACACCAGAATTGGCAGGTCCACCACTAGCGCCCTTTTCTCTCCACAGATGAGAGCAGGTTCACACTGAGCATATGTGACAGACGTGAAAAAGTCTGGAGATGCCGTGGGGAACGTTATGCTTCCTGCAACATCAGACCTCCACATGCTAGCGAACACCACCATTACTGCTATAAGGTACCGGGATGAAATCCTCAGAGCCAACATCAGAACAGAACAACAGGTTTCTCCCGGTGCATGACAATGCCCGGCCTCATGTGGCCAGAGTGTGTAGGCAGTTTCTGGATGACGAAGGCATTGATGCCATTGACTGGCCCTCACATTCTCCAGATCTGAATCCAATTGAGAACCTCTGGGCCGTTATGTATTGGAGCATCTGAAGCCGCCAAGTAGCACCACAGACTGTCCAGGAACTCACTGATGCCCTGCTCCAGGTCTGGGAGGAGATCTCCCAGGACAGCAATCGCCATCTCATCGGCGCATGCCAAGACGTTGTCGGGAGTGCATAAAGGCATGTGGGGGCCACACACACTACTGACTTACATAATGAGTTGCCGTGATGAAATTCATGCAAGTTGGATCAGCCTGTAATTTAAATTTTTTACTTTGATTTTCAGTGTGATTTTGAATCCAGCCCTCAATGTGCTGAAGACTTTGGCTTCGATTGTCCACTGTGACATCAATTTGTTCTCAACAAATTACACAATGAATATAAGTAAAGATTTTCAACTTGAATATTTCGTTCATCGAAATCCAATGTGTGATTTAAGTGTTCCCTTAATTATTTTTGAGCAGTATATATTAGGAAATGTATAAATTAATTTAGCTTACACTGCTCTTCACTCAGAAATGGGTTTGTATATGTGTGGACATGCAGTCAGGTCCATAAATCTTTGGACATTGACAAATATATTGTTCAAAGTGCTTTCAGCTTCATCTTGAGTGTATGTACATCCAAATCTAATGAATGGTGTAGGAATTACAGAACTTTGTGATCCACCCTTTTAAAGGGACTAAATGTAATTGCACAATTGGCTACTCAGTTGTTCCATGGCCAGGTGTGTGTTATTCCCTCATTATTTCACTTACAAGTAAGCAGATTAAAGGTCCAGAGTTGATTTGTGGCATCTGGAACACCAAAAGACCAGACTATGGAAAGCAACTGTGGTGGATGACAGAAGAATTCTTTCCTTGGTGAAGAAAAAAACCCTTCACAGCAAGTGGCCAGATTAAGAACATCCTCCAGGAGGTAGGTGTATCTATGTCAAAGCAAACAATCAAGAGCAGACTTCATCTGAGTTAATAGAGAGGGCTTATCATAATAAGCCTCAAAAACAGGAAGAGCAGATTAGCGTTTGCCAAAAACATTTAAATAGCCTGGACAGTTCTTGAACAACATCCTTCGGACAGATGAGACAAAGATTAACATATGATCACAAAGATATTAATACAGCATCCTGCATCCTTTTTTGCATGTTTTCTGTTTTCACTTGATATTCATTAGCCTAGTTCATTCATTGTTCACCATTTAAGCTATTTGTAAGTGTATTAATATTTATTTTAGGCATCTTAATTTTTTTGCATACATTTATTTAATTCGTGTTGTAGTTGGTGCCTACTGTGCAATGTCTTTGAAAATAAATAGTCAAAAGAGTTTGAAAATAAATAGTCATCAAGTGAGTGTAGGGCTGCATATGGGGCCATGGGCCGCTCAGATGACATTCTCAGGCTGAAAATCAGTCGCACTCCGACCCTTATGGGAAGAGAAGAGTATGGAGAAGGGAAAGCTACCACTGGTGGGCCCTTGAGCAAGGCCCTTAACCCTCAAATGCTCAGTTGTATAAAATGAGACAAGTGTAAGTCGCCCTGGATAAGGGCGTCTGCCAAATGCCATAAATGTAAATGGAAAGAACTGCTCATAATTTGAAGCATACCACCTTATCTTATATAGTGTGGGCACGCATGGCTGCCAATGGAACTGGTTTCCTTGTATTTATTGGTGGGCTATACCCACCCATTTTCCTTTTTTAAGTGATCAGACAATGTTTTCTTGTGGCTATATTATCTGTTCAGATTCAGTCAAATGCTTTGAAAATTGAGTGGCACTTCACAGTGCAGATGGACAATGACCTGAAGTATACTTAAAAAGCAACTTTATTAAGGCAAAAAGTTGGAATGTTCTGCAATTGCCAAGTCAGTCACTTAACCTGAATCCAATTGAGTATGCATTTCACCACACTGAAGACAAAACACCCCAAGAATAATCAGGAACTGAAGATGGCTGCAGTAAAGGCCTGGCAGAACATCACCAGGGAAGAAACCCAGCGTCTGGTGATGTCTGTGGGTTCCAGACTTCATTGACAACAATCAGTGGCTATAGTCATTGACTGCCTTTGCGACCAAGTATTAAAAATGTCAATTTCATGTATGATTGTTAGCGTGTCCAATTACTTTTGGTCCTTTAAAAAGGGGGCACATACAGTCTCCTCTGAAAGTATTGGAAGGGCAAGGCCAATTCTCCTCTTCATCTCCTGAACAGGAGACTGAAGGGAGAAGCCCCCTCTGACACTGCGAGACCGTGAAGGGCTGAACACACACAAAGAGGCAGCGAATGTGGGGGAACATGCTCTTTATTTCCTTTTTGAGAGAGGTGAGAGGAAAGGAAGAGAGGGAGAGTGGATCTGGTGAAACTCTGTGCAGGTAGTGAGGTCTCGGGCTTGGCGCAGTGAACAGGCAGTAGTGGCACAGTGGTGAGATGGCAATGACACTGCAGACGCTCTCAGGCAGGGGGGTGGTCGGTGTGCAGAAGCAGCGGCTCGTCTTCCTCACTGATAACAGCGTCTGAGAGAGAGAAAGACAACCGTTAGTGAAGATATCAGTTTTACCTACCTTTCTGGCTGGAGAGCGGCTGCGAGCTCCTTTTATAGCTCCTCTTCTTCTCCCGGAGAGTGAATTGGAGCCATGCCACTCATTGGCTGCCAGCCGTGTGGCATCTAGTTGCTCCGCCCCACAGCCACGCACACTCTAGCTGTCCAAAACAATGAGGTGCTGAAATGACAGACAAGACAGCCAGGCCTTGCAACGACCTGCAAAGAGAACCTTCCAATACCTGGAGTTCAAACTACTCTTGGCTGAGGAACTGATATCCCAGGCACAGGAATATCAACAAGATGACACCG
>CM075022.1:9335729-9347838 GCA_037576675.1 Pangasius sanitwongsei | reverse complement strand
TCATGTTATCTTTGACTAATATTTAAATTTGTCTGATGATCTGAAACATTAAAGTGTGACAAACATGCAAAAAGATTAGAAATCAGGAAGGGGGCCAACACTTTTTCACACCCCTCTCTCTCTCTCTCTCTCATATATATATATATATATATAAATATAAATATATAAGAGAGAGATATATATATAAACTTTGAGTAATTATACTAGAGAGAAAGGAATGTAGACAAAAATCTATTGATGCTTACAACTTAGTTGTTTGTCCAGTTCAACAGTATGGAAAAATGGGAAATTTCAGGGGGGAAAAAAATCTGGCTTGCGTTAAAAAAATAAAAAATAAATAAAATAAAAAAAATTGGTCCCACTGCAGCATAAAAAAATTTCAATAAAATGTGGAAACAATTATATTCCAACCCAAAGTGAGAGGTTTAGTATGTTCTACAGAAGGTGCATAATATGGCACAATACTTTGGAACAATAATCTTGACTATTTTATTATTATATTATTATATTATTGTACTATTATACTATTATATTATTGGCTAGCTATTTTTTTTTTTTCTGAATAAAAATGAACTTAAATTCTGTAACAGTTCAGTTTGCCATAATGAGAGTTGTAGAGATGCATAATGTAGCACACCTTAGTTTGGAGCAATATGTTTAACCATTCAGAAGCTATTTAATTTTTCCCTCAAATAAAAATTCTTTAAAATCCAGTAACAGCTTTTTCTAAAGTGAGAGTTTAGAGGTTCACCTGAATAATACTGTATACCTTTTTGATGCATATATTTACTATTTAGAATCTTTTTTTTTCAAATTACAATATAGGACCAGGCCACACTAAGCTGTGCAATAGATTCCTGTGATGGTGATTGATTATGTCTGATTGTCACCCAGAGCATATGGAATCTGTTTCAGAATAAGATTTCACTAAAGTTCGGTGTATGTATCCCAGATTTCCCCTTGGGAATCAAAACACACCTATCTATCATAAGTTATTACTCAGGAGTTTTTTTTTTTTATATATATACACATTCTTCATAAGCAATTTTGAAGCACACATTATCCATGAAACACAAATTATCCATCTTTGTAATTAATATAGGGTTAAAACTAAAACAAATAACGTAGGAATACGCTACTTACACTGTAATACACATATAATAAAATTTATTAGCGTAATATTCATTACATTGACTACCTTAAGGACACTTAACATAAAACGAAACCTAAAGCAATTTGTAGACGGTCCCTTAGCGCTCCACGCTATTATGGATCTACACGAATTCTCCCGATTTAATAAAGCATCGATTACCAAGGAAAAAAAGTTGTAGCTGATTGTCTTGGTTGCGAAAAACAATAATTAAGATGTCTTAACCTTTTGCACACACCGTTCACGCCAATACATGTTATCAAGGCTATTTTTTTTTTTTCTTTTTGAAAAACAGAAGAGAGAAACTTGGGTCAGGGGAAATAGAAGTCTGAATTGGTCCTCAGAAGGAGACTGGCCTGTTAAATTTTAAGAACCACGCCATACAATTAAATACGGTTTCAGAACATAACTGTAATATGCCATATTTTCATGGGAGGCTAGTTTAAGCATTACCTACACGAACTACGCACCTTTTTACCACAGAACCCCAGTCTTTTTGCTCGCTTCTGTCCTGCAACGGGATAAAACAACGTAAAGTTTGCTATAATGTCATATTCCTCTGTGAAATTACAACTGACAAATAGACAAACATAAAAGCAGTCTACTCACTAGCTTTGGGCATGGCTTCACACGTGTGTAACAAGTAACAGCAGCGTGAAAATTCCTACAGAACTAAAGACTCTAATGCAACATAAAAGTCTTTTATACTTCTTCCGGTTGAAGCGGTTGACTTCTAACGGAAAGAATTGTTGCCACCTACTGGACTGAAGTGTGGGTAGAGAGGTCAACTCTAGTATTCCCTATATTCTATTCGCCAGCCCTGTATGCTATATAAAAAAATTCAGTAAATATTCTTAGCTACAATGTTTCTTCTTTTAGAAAATTCTGTTCCTTTTTGTCTTAAACTATTTTTCATCTTCTATTGTTCAACCTGACAGTTTCTACACTGAAGTAGTACATGTTCCTGACATTTATCACCATTCTATACTGCATTTCCCCATTATCTGAATATATTCAGTCTACTCACTGAATATATTCAGATAATTCAGTTTTACTGACTCCAAATATTTTTGTGTTTAAGCATTTAAGGCTACATGCACATTTTAATAAGGATGAACAAATTATATTATCCACACTTCCTGAAGCTGTTGAAATCCTTGCTCACTTCTCCAAATATAATTCCAGCAAATCACTGTGGACACCTTCAGGAGATTTTCAAGCATTAGATTATTTCAACAATACCTGCAAAAGAGAAACTGGCAACATAAAATTTAATTATTTTTTTTAAATCCACCAAAAGCCTCGACCTACCCATAGAACAATAAATAACATGACATTGTGATGAAGCCAGTAGATAACAGGGGTCAGTTGTCATCTGGAGAAAAGACAATTTAGAAGGGAATTATTTATAATCACACTATCCGGTGTCACCCAGATAAGGGTGGGTTTCCTTTTGAGTCTGGTTCCTCTCATGGTTTCTTCCTCATATCGTCTCAGGGAGTGTTCCTTGACACTGTCGCCTCTGGCTTGCTCATTAGGGATAAATTCATAAATTTAAAATTTATATCCTGAACTTATATATTTCTGTAAAGCTACTTTTTGACGATGTCCATTGTTAAAATCGCTATACATATAAACTTGAATTGTATTGAAAAGAACTTTACACCATGGAAGACACATCTGATACCATCCTTTATAGTCCAAGACACAACTATTTGATACCAGCCCCTATAGGCAAATCAACCAGGACATAACTCCCCAGCTACAGTCCTCCATCCAATCTATTATCACTAATGCCATTTCAGCAGGAAATCTCCATAATTCTGCCCTGAACCTAATTGTGGATAATCCAGACTACAGCCGTTCCTATCTTCTCCCTAAAATAGACACGGAAAACAATCCTGGATGTCCCAGTTTCTAGCCCATTGTTCAGTATTTACTGACACTTGTCAAATACTAATTTCCTACAAATCCTTAAACACTTCAAAGAACAGTCGCTACAGAACAATCCTTTACTATTTTCTATAGCGTCATTCCTAATGAGAATGGATTAAGAGACCTAAAATATTTTCTAGACGCACAACTGAAAAAGGACCCACCAATAGAAATTCTCCGAAGATTATCAGAGCTTGTGCTAACAAGTAAGAGGCATTAGTATGGACACTAAAAGAGGACTCTCCTATGCAAACTACTTCGCTGGATTTGGATCTGTGACACACTATGCTGGAAGTTTACTTTATATTAACCCTACCCTGGAAACCGTATTTGGCACATTAACAAGTGGTTTGTCTAATAAATAAATACGATTGTAAAAAGATTTTATGGTACATGTTTGAATTCTGTTGCCTCAGTTACGTTTAGAAACTCTGCAGTGATCTGAAAATTCTTCACCTTTGCTGTCTTTTCCTTTGCCGGTTTTGGAAATGTAATGTACTGTTGCGTGAGCGATATGAATGAATGAAGGTGAGACTTATCATACTTCGACTCATAGTCAGACCCGTCTCCAATTTTTCTTTGAAATATACCTGAAGATAAAAGTCCTAGAATAGACATCAAGTAAAATTGCACTGTGCAAATGAAATCGACTGATGATCCACTCATCACTCTGAACAGTTCCAGTGGCACCATTTCCAGTGGTGCCTATAATGTTCCTCCCTCCGTAAATATTTACCAGCTATTACACTTTTTTAACCACTAGGGGGTCCTGCATACGCATATTCAGGAGTGTGTGGAAATATACGCACATCCTCATGAACAAGCAAAACCTGATAAATCACAATCTTTGCACAAAAATGTGCTTATGCACAGTTTACGCACAAAACTATGCACCGTTGATAAATGAGGCCCCAGGTGCATGTTATTCCCTCATTATTTCACTTAAAAGTAAGCAGATGAAAGGTCTAGAGTTGATTTCAAGTATGGAATTTGCATTTGGAATCTGTTGATTTTAACTCTGTCACTGCCAGTGAAGTAAGCCATCATTATGCTGAAAAAAGCAAAACAAATCCCTCAGAGATAGAAAAAAACTCAAACTGAAAGTATTGCACTTTCATATTCATATTTAATTTCAACTCCAATATATTGTGGTAGACAGCTAAAATAACAATAACTTTGTCAATGCTCAAATATTTATGGACCTGACTGGACCAAAGAAAAAATTATTTGTGGTTAATTAGCTTAATCTTAACCTGAAAAAATGAGAGAAATCTAACCTCTAACAATTATTCTAAGAAAATAAATCCTTACCAAAAAAAAAAAAAAAAAAAAAAAAAAAACTATGTATCATGACTATTGGCATCTGTAAAACATTTATATGAACAAAATGCAACTGAAGCATGTTCCCATTTATATTTAACTTTCAGATGAGTGTATGAGTGTTTATGAGCTACTAAGAGCTCATTCGTGACTTTCTGTTTCAGTGGGGTATAAAAATGAGATGAGACAGAGTCCAAATTTCCTTAGTCCCTTGTTTATACAGAAAAGATCCTAAACCCCACTGTTAAGCATGATGGAGGATCTGTGATGTTGTGGGTCTGTTTTTATTCCAAAGGTTCTCGAAATCCTTTTTAGGATACATGTCATTATGGACACCATGAACCAGGAGATTTTAGTCTAGCCACTTTAGTATAGCTAAATATGCTGCATATTTATTTTAGACATAAAACAGGTTTACATAAAAAGTCTATATTCTCTATTTTTTGTTTTGTTTTGTTTTTGGTAATTTGCAAACCTACCTAAATTATAAAACTTTGTGACAGCAATTACACAAATCCATTAACAATACATTTTTTATATTGAGTAGCATGGTTTTTAAAGTATGTTTGCATTAACAAATGATCATGGGGGCTTGCTAGTGAAAAAAGTGAAATTCACTGAATTTAATCCAGTTAGACATATCTATAAAGACATATCTGTATTCTTACAATACAGATATGTCTTTATAGATATGTCTAACTGGATTGAATTCAGTGAATTTCACTTTTTTCACTGCAACCAAAATTTCTGGTCTTCTTACAAAATACAATAAAACTGACACAATACAGAGTTTGATTCCATATTCTTGGATATTTTAGACTGTTGAGTATTACAGGGTAACAAAAAAAATGAAGAAATCAAGAGGTTCAGTGTTCTAAAATCTTTTTCATTTGCCACAAGTCAGAAGATATTTATGCAGGTGCCACAGAGGAGACTTCTGTTTTGGAGGTAGAAGACACTTCAGAGCCATCATCAACCTTCTTTCCAAAGAGCTGCATGATGCATGAACGGAACTACAAGGCAAGGGAACATATTTGTTAGACATATGCATGAATTAAAACATAGTTCAATATAACAAGGTTTAAGAGGAAAGTGCAAACGAGAGACATTTGCAGAAGTGACTGTTCATTTGTTACCTGTCGGTTCATAAAGACATAGATAATGGGATTGTAGATGGTGGCGCTCTTTGCAAAGTAGGCAGGCAAGGCTGCTGCCAGTGGGTGAAAGGCATAACCAGGGTTAGCAGCTGCAAAGCAGGCAAAGAAAGTGTATGGTCCCCAGCAGAAAACATAAGCAGCAATCATGACAACAATCATTCTGGTGACTTCCTTTTCAGCCTTTTGTGTTGATTCAGATTCCTTCTGTTGTGCTGCAACCTGGTAGAGATAGATATGCTAAGTATGACTGAGCTCTTATGAGAAAAAATAATGTACATTGT
The DNA here is from genome assembly GCA_037576675.1 of Pangasius sanitwongsei. Taxonomy (NCBI): domain Eukaryota; kingdom Metazoa; phylum Chordata; class Actinopteri; order Siluriformes; family Pangasiidae; genus Pangasius; species Pangasius sanitwongsei. Next base: position 9,341,995 of record CM075022.1, on the reverse strand, counting down.
ATTTTTAAAATGAATGGGATTTCTTACAGCACGGATGGCCATCCACACAGCAAGGTAGCAGAGAATGATAATGGCCAAGGGGATAATGCAGCAGGTGATCATCAGTGCAATCATGTAAGACTGGACTCCAGGGTCGTCACTTCCACTGAATACATCTGGTCCACAAGAGGTCTTCAGGCCATGAGGCCAATACCTGTAGGCCAAGAACATTGTAGCGATCATACTTTCTGTTTTACTTTAGTTTGCGTTATGATTAGTTAAGATCAACACCAGACCCGGAGCTACAGTGGGGCAAAGGCGTGCCCTATCCGAAGAGAGAATTTGTGTGCCCTCCCCAGTTTTCATAACGAATGTGAATTATTTAAAAACTGTTAATGGTCAGTGGGCAGCCAGCTAATTGAGACAGTGATTGGCTAGGCTGCAAAATGGTTTGCTGGTCGTACTGCTGAGAAAATTGAGACTCTGCTGAGACTCTGAGCCTGCCCAGAAGCCTCTATCTGCACAGGCCACAGCCACATCGACAGCTGTAGGTGAAGAGCCCGAGCCTACCCCCAGCAGCAGCGTCACTCGCACCTGCTTTACCCCAGCCAGTGGCTCCTGACAACCTTCGTGATGAGGAGCCCAATCAGGTTCGTCTCAAGAAATACATGACCCCTGATTTTAATGGGAGAAAGGCCTGGTATAAGAACAGAGAGCAGCTTGAATAATCCTGTAAAGCAGATGCAGCCTTCCGCTATGCCACGAAAAGCTCAGCTTGTCCAACTGTTATTTGAGAAGGACCTGACAACTACGTTCCAGAAGGAAGGAAAGTGGAATGAGATGCTTCTCAGGGGGTTCAACACAGCATCTAGGAGGCTACAACTCTTCTAATGATAAGTTAAATGTTTATGGCCCTGGCCGCCGTGCCAGTTTTACGTGGTTTCACGATCAACCTGATCGCAGTGCCACTGCCATGTACGCAAAATTATAATTAGGCGTATTATAATCTTCAAGGCGGACTTAACCGATAATCGAGGTAAGCGGCCCCAGGGAATCACGGAAGCCCCATCAAATACCCAGAAGCCTATATAAATCATATATAACATATTACTTTTTTTTTTATCATATATTGTTTGGTCAGGATATCACCATTAAAGTTTTAACGTTATTATTACATCTGCACGAATGCCGGGCCCCATGTCATGGATTAGAGTGGACCGTTCCATTAGTACGGTGCTCGAGCATGTTAGTAGCAGAGCGTAGTCGATATTAAGGTTGCAGGGAAGTAAATTAACAGTGAAACGCAGTTACACCAGCGGAGTAGAAAAAAGAAGGGGAAAAAAAAAGAAGAGATACAAAATAATGATAATAAATGATAATAAAATAATCTGCCAGCACAGTCAGTGCTGCTCTCATGGCAGCTGCAACAGCCCCTCTCCCGCCAAATAGGGATGAGTTCCACCGCTCTCTGAGCCCCGGGAAATGTGCTGGTAGGCCACGAACAGCATACAGACAGTGTTAATGAATGACCATCCTGCTTGCTGGCCAAATCATCTGTCACACAAAGAGCGCTGTGAGCTTGTTAGAAGAGGGCCAGTTCAAATCAAAGATAAACGTTTCCCAGTTGACAGCGATGGCCGTCGATTCACACAGCTACTTTATTCATATGAAAAACGGTGAAAAGATTAGCCGATCGTGGCTAGTATACAATTTAAACAATGATAGAGTAGTATGCTTTTATAGTGTGCTAATATATCAGTGTATAATAGTTGGACTTAGTTGTTCCCCTAATGCACCCCCCTTTACGTTATTCTGGCACCGGCCCTGATCAACATTTAAGACACCTTACAATGAACTTACCTGCTCCATCCAAACATAGGAAGTGCAGTCCAAAATGCAGACCAGACCCAGGTAAAGATAATGCCACCAGCTGCCCATTTACCATCAAATTTTACATTTCCAAAAGGTTTGCACACCACCACCCATCTCTCAAATGATATGACAGTCAGAGACCACAAACCAGCAATACCTGAGAAAATAATTAATAAGAGGTTTTAAATTAGAAAAATTAGGGGAAAAAAGCATGACATATGCATTGCAGATATTTCAGTTTGGTACTAGCATCTTGCTAAGTGCTTACATGTTTTAATCAAGACTGCTTACCACAGCAAGCAACGGTGAAACCCTCAAAAATGCACAGTGGGTGTCCAAGGACAAAGTAGCCATATATTTGGTTACAGACACTAACAGTGCTGGCCAGTAGTGTCTCTAAAAGATCGGCTACCGCAAGGTTTACCAAGATCCAGTTCAGAGGGTGCCGAAGCTTCTTGAATTTGGCTGTGGCTACCAGTACCAGGCCATTAGTGAAGGTTGAGGCAATAACCACAATAAACATCCATAATGTTGCAAGATGATACACCCATCTTGGGGCAATGTGGTAGTTGGGTCCCTCAAATGGATCTAAAAAAGAAAGAGAAAGCTTCTGGCAAGTTCAATGAAGCATGTTAGAGCAGGCAAATAGAAAGTTATGTATTAGAGGGCCTGAAGCTGGAAAACATTGAACTGCTTTTTTTGTTTGTTTGTTTGTTTTAGATAGGCCTCTTACCTCTGGTGTTATTGCTGTTGGTGTACACGAAGACTGCTTCCCGTGTTGTATCATCACCTCGCCGCCTGGCTGCAAACATAGCTTCTCCCCACTGCTCTGCCATTGTGAGGATTTGAACGTCTTTGAGTGATGCCCTAAATTGCTTGCTTATTTATCCCTCTACCTCTTCGGCACTTCTTACAACTTGCTTATTCTAATTACCTTTTTTTTGTTATTCTCTCAGCTGTCTCTTTCTCAGGGGCACCTGTGGATCTCTGGTTGTTCTCTATGTGCTTTTATATGCAACCTGACGATGCTTAGGCGGAGTCAGGATTGGTATCTGTGCGTGGATGAAGTCAGTGGGGGCATGTGTTATTGGGGTTAAAAAAGAAGACGACAAGGGAAAAAAAAGAAGACTCCAATTAATATATTAGCTTACAAAGGTCTAAGCTACTTTTCCCTCCAGAAAGTAGGATTGCTAAAGTATAGATGAAGTCTAAACATCATGCCATGGAGCTTTAGCCAGGACTCTTAGACTCTTTGCAATGATTAAATGTTGGAGTGTTCTCTAAGATGACTTTATGTGTAGCAGTGCAATTGCTAAGTAACTCTGCACTTTTTCCAGGTGAAGCAGAGAATTTGTTAGACTTTTAATCTCATATTATTATTTATATGGTTTTATGGTCAAAATGTTTGATGTAAATAATATAAAGACAAATCAGCAGTTTTTACTGTGTTGTTTGTTCACATGCTGGTTTTCAATGAGAATTTTTGTAAAAGATTTTGTTTAAGTTGTGCCTCACACAATAATCTGTTCATTAATCTGATCAACTAAGAGCAACTAAGAAAAGAGACTTTAGGGTAATTTACCTGTTGACCCCATGGGCACTGACGGATTAAGTTAGTGGCATATGCTTCAATTATTAATTTAACTTTTAAGGCACCATACCAGCCTAGAGCGAAAGGAATTTTCAATGGATAATCTGTGCTGGTAGTGTAATTTATATAATAGTCTTATAACAAGACTATTATTGTTTATTATTATTAAGTGTTTCATTACACTGAACATAATTTCTAATTCCCATGTCCATATAACTCAAATATGGCTATCAAATTTAATTAAATTCGTTTTTGTTTCACCAGTGATTTGTTTCACATAAACCAGATGTGTAGGTTAAGTTATAGCTTAGCTCAAATTGGCTTATTGGGAGAACTAGGGTGCCTTGTTACCCTGCACATTTGATCTTAATTAGTATTGACAAGGATGGAGTAAAACCTTCCTAATCTGTTATAGCTAATGGTTCTGGTTAGAAAAGTATCCTTGTATCAACTTTTTGGGTGGAAGGAATGCCCATAAAAATGTTAAACATATGGTCTACTATTTTAAATGAGGAATGTTTTAATGTTTCAAACATTTTAAATGTTCTGTTTTCATTTTTTGGTTGCTCTTTAATACTTAAAATAAATAAAGGCAAACTCCTTTTATTTACATCACCAAGGTGGTTGGTTTTTGGAGAATCAGCAAATTTAATCTGTGTTGAATGACTTCTAAACCAGTGCTGCATAAACTCAAACATTAGTAAAACTGACTTCACATTCCAGTCAATGCTTAAGTTGTGAAGTGCATATTATTGTCCATTCCTCATAACAAATTGGCAGTATAAACATTTTCGATTTAAAAATTTGGTGAATGTGATGTGTTCACATACATGCACATTTATCTATTTATCTATCTATATCTATTTATCACATCTATGTACATTCACTGACCACTTTAATAGGAACACCTATACACTTGCTCATTTATGCAGTTATTCAATCAGCCAGTCATGTGACAGCAATGCAGAAAATCATGCAGGTACAGGTCAAGAGCTTCAGTTAATGTTCACATCAAACATCAGAATGGGGAAAAAGTGTAATCATTGTGACTTTAACCATGGCAGGGTTGTTGGTGCCAGATGGGCTGGTTTGAGTGTTTCAGAAACTGGTGATCTCCTGGGAACTTCACACACAACAGTCTCTAGAGTTGAGTTGGCTGATTGGATAACTGAGCATAAATGCATAAATGAGCAGGTGTACAGGTGTTCCTATTAAAGTGGACAGTGAGTGTATATCCCTGTCTAGACTATGTTCCTATGTCTGTTTTTGCTTCTGTCTTTATTTCAGGGCCAAGTCTGGAGCCTAGTTCTATTACAGCATGCAATTACCAGGTGTGATATGGCCAAGGCAGTGCATGCCCAAGGGATAACTATAGCCTGCAGTCTTTGACGAATGTAGATATTCCCAGTGGGCCTGTCACAGAGCCTGGGATCACTGGCAGCAGCCTCTTGAATCTCTATGCATCAGTGGATGGGAGTTGCCAGGCAGGTGGGTGGAATAATGGGTCGACTGCAGTCTGTGGGAAGGGTCTTAACAAACATGTACAGAGCATCTGCCTTAGTGTTTTCTATAAGAAATAGTGAAATTAAAGTGTGTAAAGAATTGAACACACTTGACCTGGCAAGGAATGAGTCACTGGAGCGTCTTGATATATTATAGACTTTGATGGTCACTATGTACCACAAAATTATAAACAGCACCCTGTTGCAAGTGACACCACTAATCAACTTCATTAAACCAAGATGGCGCCATGCTAGTGGTAGTCAATTACAGCAGCTCCTGTCTCTCATTATATATTACATAAATTACATATATTAGGTTTTTCTACTTATATACTATATGTCACTTTTCATTTCTTCAGCTTTTCTTTTTCTTACTTTGTAAGTTTCAGTCTGTTTAAGCAAATAGTTTTTTAATTTATTATGCACTCTATGTTCGGAATAGAGAACCACGGGGAGAGAACGGGTCGCTTCATGTACACACGCGATCAGCTGTTGGCACTCTGAAGACCTGTGCCACACACCAGAATGTTCAATATTCCTAAAGAATTGCTGAGACTGCAAGAGGATGCAGCGCTGGTTCAAAAAACAAAGGCAAAGAGGAGACACTACAAGACATTCATTCCCTCCACCATCATGGGAAACATTAGATCTCTTGGCATTAACATGGATGAGCTCAGCGCACTGATTGGGACCCAGAGAGAGTAGCGGGAGTGCAGTGTGCTTTGTTTCACTGACACATGGCTGCATGAGGATTACGATAAATATTACGAGGATATAAACCTCGAGTGCTTCCATCCCCAGCTTTCAGACAGTGAGAGCAGGACAGAGACGCTGGACTGAGTGGTAAGAAGAAAGGTGAGATGGTCACACTGTTTGTAAACAACAGGTGGTGTAACCTAGAACATGTTACTGGGACGGATCGTCCCTGTTACCAAACTGTTGGCTGTTGGTTTACGTCCATATTATCTGCCGAGGTAATTCATGGTCGCCATTGTAGTTATTGTTTACATTTACATGTATGGCATTTGGCAGATGCCCTTATCCAGAGCGACTTACAAAAGTGCTTTGAAATTTCTATCAAATAAATACATTCTGATACTGGTTCACTAGGTCACAAACTAAGAGTAGCATCAGTCCAAAAACTCTGTTGGGGAGGTAATATAGTGACAAGTGCTCAGACAATACAAAGTTTTTTTTTGGTTTTTTTTTAAATGTTATTTTAAGTACTTTAGGAAGAGGTAAGACTTGAAGACTGCCAGTGACTCAGCTGTTCGGACATCTAGGGGAAGTTCATTCCACCACCTAGGTGCCAGAACAGAGAA
>CM075022.1:9325117-9335629 GCA_037576675.1 Pangasius sanitwongsei | reverse complement strand
TGTGGTGGTGTATAGAGCCAAAAATATTAGAATTGTGTCGATGTCCCAATATTTATGGACCTGACTGTATATATATAATGATACCAATTATGCTTTGGTCAGCTGAGCTTGCTTTCCACATCTTTGAAAACCTACATTTTCGAACTCCTCCTAGACTGTTCGTCCAATTTTCATGAAAAATCAAATTAGATCATCTTCAAACCATTCTGACAAAAATTTATTGAATTCTAGTCGATTAGTCAAACCATTCTTGAATAATGCGTGAACGAATTCGACGATGAGCATGCTGAAATGTACGTGAGGCCATATCTCCAAAACGCTTTAGCATATTCTGACCAAACTTAGAATATGTCATAGCCATTATGACTTGAGGGTGCCTGCACAGTTTCAGAACAGCGCCACCTAGTGCTCATGAGATATGAAAACAGCATATTTTTGCTTTTCACCAAATTTCACCAAATTCAACTCAGATAATCTTCAGTCCATGCCAGCAATAATTTATGGATTTCGTGTTGATAGACTAAACAGAAATGTCAGTCCAACTGATTTAAAAATTGGCATACAGTGTTTATGTCCATGTTCACCGTTGTCCATGAGGTCAGTTGTGTATCTTAAAAATATGGCTGCCATCTGCTAATCTCATTTCAGCAGATTTTAGACAAGGCTACTAAAGACTGTTCAAAATATAACACTGTGGACATATTTGCCTTTTGGGCTGAGAGATTTATGCAAAAAAAAAAAAAAAAAAAAAAAAAAGGTCACCGGTTGGCGCTGTCACATTTTACGTGCGTGTTAATTGTTTTACATAATGTAGTTTTTCAGAAACACAAGGATCTGAGGCTGTATCTGTGCAACTCTTTGATGTATTGTGATGAAAGTTTATATGTGCCATTGTAACCAGACATGCTTATAGCTTTTCTGAATTTCATTCAGTGGCCACCTCTTTTGATTCCTTAGGTCCTACAGAAACCAGTGATGTACATTTTTCCACAGTAGGCCATTTTGTCTGTACGCCCTTTTGAGTCATGTCAAAAACCTACTTTTTTGGAGTCCTCCTAGACCATTTATCCAATCTTCACCAAATTTCACATAGATCATCATCAGAGCAGGCTGGCAAAAAACTTATGATATCTCAAACCATTTCCGTATACTGCATTGTCACAGTTGACATAAGCGCTGCATAGTGTTTTATGCAGTATCTTGGCAACACTTATGCATACTGCACTGAAACTTCATATGTAAAATCATGACCATGCTCTGATGTTTGCTTAGCTCCTTACTTTGCCTCTGTAGTGCTTGGCCCTGTAATTGCTGCTGGCAGCTATATTTATTATTATTAAGGGCAAGCACTGAAAGTGCGTAGGCACCCTGTTGTTATTCTACCTTTTTAGGGGGCCAAGCACCAATGGTGTGTAGGCACTCTTTTGTTATTCTACCTTTTTGGGGGGCCAAGCACCAATGGTGTTTAGGCACTCTGTTATTATTCTACTTTTTCTTATTAGGGGGCCAAGCACTGAAGGTGCATAGGCACCGTATTGTTATTCTACTTCTTCTTCTTCTTCTGGCTAGAGTGTCTATGGCAGCCCATATAACCGTCTGATACAAAGTTGTGAAATTTGGCACCCTGATTGGGGAGGGTCTAAGGAACATTCTAACTAAATTTGAGCCAAATGCTGCCAATGTTCTAGCGCCACCCTTAGCTCAAATTTGGGCCTAATTTGGAAGTACGTTTATGGTCATAACTTTTGAACCATGTGTCCAAAATTTAAGACCCTGGATTCCCTGGGTTGAGCCGAATTCAATGCACCCTATGACGACAATTTCTGCCTAATGAGATTTTTCGCCATCTTTGATTTTGTGAAAAAAAATATTCCCTACTCCTCCTACAAATTATGTACAGTCTACACCAAATTTGGCATACATCATCTGCAGACTAACCTGGACAAAAGTGATCAAATGAATGTTGATATTCCAAACGGTTTGCCCATAATGTGCCAACAAATCTGACATGATGAACAGAACATGAGTCTGTATACACAGACATACATCTTGGTAGGTATCTTCAAGGCCATGCCCTGAGGCTAAATTTCATGACAGCGCCACTTACTGGTCAAAAGTTACAATAACATTCTGAAAATGCTTCCATCTAAGAGCCATTTTTTTGCTACTCCTCCTTCAAATTTTGTCAAATCTTCACAAACTTTGGCTCACATCATCCTAAGACCTGTCTAAACAACTGTCTACTGCCATTCTAGCCATTCATTGTGTTATTATACAGTCGACACATGACCGATAGGGTTTAATATCAAATAGCACTTTATTGAGTAATTTTCAATAAAAACAAACAAATAAACAAACAAACGCAATACAACTTGCACAAAGTGAGAAAAAGGCCCAGAGTGATGAGGAAAAAACATAAATGCCTTAGATGTTTTTAAATTGCAAAAAGAAAAAAAATTTCAGGTCAGAGCAGTAGCATTATTATACAGTAGTATTATACATAATACACTGGTATTATCAACACTCTTAAAATTCATTATATAATGTATAAATGCTATGCATCTGTGTTCAGGGAAAATATACCTCCTATAATATATTCTCATCACGCTTCTTATGTCTGGTGGAATTATTATTAACTTAGTGATATTAGTGACTTTTTCAGATTTTTAGACAGTTTATTAAGAGACAAAACATGGGTTAAGGAATGACATTTCTGTTGGGTGCAAAGCAGCTTATTGGGAGCTCAGGCTTCCTGGTTACTCTGTACACCAGTTACTAATTACTACTGACAAGGATTCAGTCCAAACCTTGCTAATCCGAGCAGATTGATGGTTCATGTTAGGGAAAGCTGGGTTTAACTGAAAAGCATGACATGGTCAGGTTTTATCCTTTACCACATCCTGTTGTGATCTATTGCAAAGTAGTTTTGGGGGGGCAAAGGGGGGGATATTGCACAGGGACTACAGGGAAGCACATCATGATGAAGAGCACATACAGAGAACAGTCTGTATACTTATTAATTTCATCCTTTACATATTTTAGTTTATACTACGATCCATAGTTCAATGACTGTTTTATTTAGCTGAGGTAATTAGCACCTGGTTTTCTAAAGAAACAATAGCATTGTATGGCTGCATATTAATGAAAATCAAAAGGCTGAAATTTTCACAGCAATTAAGAATGTTTACGTCAAAATGCTAGAGTATTGAAGGTGTTCTTTAGCTTTTTGAATTATTATTATTAACAAATCTTTCTACACTAGATGTTTACAAACAGCATAAATATAAAATCTAAAATTGAAAAAGAATTATGGGGATTGATATATCAAATATACTTTTTGCACCATCATATGGTGCAGCATTCTATCAGGGATTAGTCTGGAATTTCACTCATTCTGAACCATTCATGATAGCTAAAAGTTCACTACTAGCAGAACTCAGATTTACACCTGAATTCAGCAGAAGGCCAGATTTATGACAGAGATTGAATGAAATGCCATTCATTTGACATTCCTTTTGGGTTTTTTTGTATTTCCTGTGGTTTCTAATCTCTTCTTAAATGATCTGTGCTTAATTAATAAGGGCTTCAACAATGTAATACTGTGTAAATATATTACATTCATTCTTCCTCCATATAATTATGCACTACTTGAGTTTTCCTAAAAGTATAACTTGTGAAACCAAACTGTTTGATAGTTTGTTCCTTCTCTACTACGTTTTTTTTTTTGACAAAGAGGGAGTCATGGTACTGAATGGAAAGCATTTTAAAAACAATTTAGAAATAAGATTTTCTCTTAATCTGTTTTAAATTGGTTTAAATAAATTATGTTTTCCTAAAGGTCCTGCCATTTGTAGGATATTAAAACATTTGAAATACATTCAATACTGTGCAAAAGTCTTAGGCACAAATAAAAAAAATGCTGTAAAGAAAGATGCCTTCAAAAATAATGAAATTTAAAGTATGAACAAAAAAATGAAAATGAATTTTCAACAGAAAAAAATCTGCTATAAAGAGCAGTAAACGGTAATACAATAAACAAAGTCAGTATTTGGTGTGACAACACCCCGTCTTTAAAAAGGCACCACTAGCCTTAGGTACACCTTGTGCAGTTTTATAAGGAAATTGGCTGGTAAATTTTATCAAGCGTCTTGGAGAATTTGTCACAATTTGTTCTTCTGGGGACTTTCTTTGACCGGCACACTTGCTTCTGTTTTGCAGGTAATTCCTGACATTTTTGTCTGAATAGCCTGAATGTTTTTGTCTGAATAGTGGTCTATTACATTGCATTTTACTTTAATTACTAACATACAAACACTTTTCTGTAATATTTTTAACAAATTTTCATTGAAATAATAATGATTAGAAATCTAAAATGTTTTTATTGACTTAATAATGCAGAAGACAAACTTTGTATTTCAGAAATTAGGGTGGCTAAGACTTTTGCACAGTACAGTACCTATAAAGTAATCTAAATCATTTCAGATCATAGCACATGGGTTACGTACTGTTGCTGGGTAAAGAAGTCTAAAATGTGTATAGATATTGTGGGACTTTTGTGCCATTGCTCAATGCTACAGTGCATTGATGATATTAAGATCACTAGCAGCTTAATAGAAATGCCACAGATTGCTGTAGCAGAAAGTAATTTTACAAAGTATTAAGTATTTGTATTACATTTGTAATATTGTAAAAATTCAGGTACAGTTTAGGTCTATATAACTAATTGTTTACAAATTATAGCAATTTTTCATAGTTTGTTTCATAGTTTGCCATTTTTAATAGTTGTTTTCTTCCCCATCTCACCATGTGTGTATTTCAAAACAGTGTAATGTAAATAAAAAAATCTGACTTTGAACATTTGTATTGTTTACACTGGGAAATAATTCTCAAAAGAAAGTATTATATAAAATGTAACATTTTAAAATGTACAATAAATGCTCTGCATTTAACCCATCCAAGTGCACACACACACAAACCATGAACACACCCCCGGAGCAGTGGGTAGCCTTTTTTTTTTGCTGCAGCACCCGGGGAGCAGTTGGGGGTTCGGTGCCTTTCTCAAGGGTCTCACCTCAGTCATGGTATTGAGGTGGAAGAGAGCACTGGTCATTCACTCCCCCCACCTACAATTCCTGCCGTACCTGAGACTCGAACCCACAACCTTTGGGTTATAAGGCTGACTCGCTAACCATTAGGCCACGACTACCCTGGGTTACTTAAAGCACTGCCTGAAGCCTGCAGTTTGCCCTGAATTTCTGGATTGCTCTTTGGGCCTGTTGCCAAAGAGGCCTTAGAGTGAAGATCCAGGCCTTGGAATTTGAAAAACCAACAGAGTAACACCAGCCAAGTCGTCCTACTAGACCACATAAGACTGAGCCAATGCTCTGGTGCCCCCTGAAGGCCCACAGCCCACATTGAATCTACAGGCACTTAGAACCATGCTCCCAGAACTCCAATGAGCACTCCTGATTGGGCCCTAAACAATGGAGGCAATAGACCATGATTGGCCTCACAGCTTCCTTTATGCCTTTCCGCTGATTTAGACTGCCCAATACACAGGCTTTGTATGCTGTCACGTAGGAAATGCTCTGGAAGTGGCATGCACTTCACAGGGACTGCTGAACAATGACAATTCCCCATCTACTCATCACAACAGCTCATCACGACACAACAGATGGCACCTCGTTATGAGCTCATAAGCTCATATCAGCATGTGCCATTCTCCCAGAACTGTCTTATCCTCATTTGTCACTCCAGGAGATCTGTGCTGCAGCTACCTGGGTGTCACCATGCACTTTTTCCAGATTCTACAAGGTCAACATTGCCCCCTGACGACTGAGTGCAGAGTGTCTGTGAACACCTTTCCAAGCAACCTTATGTGAGTTGGTTCCTCATTGTGACATAGTATCCATGTGCTAAACATCACCTCTGGCAGTTAGGAGGTTTGAAACAGAATGCTAGTTATGAATGTAGCTGTGGTTCTGTCATTCAGAACTGCCTCAAACCCAGAAGGCACTTGGCAGGTAGGTACCAGGAGCTGAAGTTACATAGTGAGGGGCACTTGGTGGTGTGGTACTGAGTACACCACTGTCATAAGATAACCTTTTGGTAGTCTCGACATATGCACACACTCCCGAGAGGATATCTATGTGATAAACACCATTCCTGGTGATTATCCAGAGTACACAGAACCACAGTTACTTGAAATTAGTGTTTCTTTCAGAATCCTAGTACATCATGCATACAAACACTTTTCCAACAAAGACAGAATAATAATGTTTCACACTTCAAACATATGCCACTGTAATTCCTAGTATGCGTGGCAGCTTGCTTCAGGTGCATTCACAAACTTCAGTGACTGCAATGGCTCATGCAAGATAATCCCTAAACTCCAGTGAAATCAGAGTGAGTGTGGCAGAATGTTTTAGATTCATTCATAAACTCCAGTAAGTGTGGCGTTTACTCATGGTTACTTTGGATAAGGTGTCCAGTGTCCATCACTGCAGCATCTTCTATGTGTTTGTTGGTAGAAATCCAGGATAGGCCATAAAATTATTTGACTTAAATGTACCGACCTTCATCCAGCATTTCATTAGTTCCCAGTGAAGGCCATGGGTAGGTGAATTTGTGGGTTGTTTTGGAGGCACTTCCACAACAAATTTTATAAAAACTACTGCTTGAAACTATTCCAAAGTTTGAATTGAAGCCAAACAGAATTAATGGCATAGTGAAGTGAATTGAAGTGAAACAAGGTCAAAGAATTATATGCAAACCACTTTCACCTTCCCAACAGTTGCCATCTAATTTTCACAGCGATGCGGAAGCAATAATTACCAGTTAACATTTTTGAAACACATTAATCCAAATAATACAGTATTTACATATTTAATCCACATTATTTACATATTTTCCCACATTATTTGTGTACATACACATCAGTTAATTCATACTATAAAGAACAGCTGAAACATTGTGAAAATGGTGACACAACATTCCAAATGTTTCAACAATTGCCAAATATATGCTTGATTTTTATATGTTAAAACGTGCCCTTTTAAAATTTTATACCTCAATGATCCTCAATTTACCCAATTAAAAATGCTATTTAACAAAATGCATGTCTAAACAAATAGATTTTCAGCTTATTATCTGGCTCACTGAAAAGAGACAGAATTCAATTAAATTTTACTTGTATAGCATTTCTAACAATGGACATTGTCACAAAGCAGCTTCATAGAAAAATATAAATTCTTGAGATAAATTTTAAATTTAGAAATTTATCCCTAATGAGCAATCCAGAGGCAATGGTGGCAAGGAAAAGCTCCCTGAGATGACATGAAGAAACCTTGAGAGGAACCAGACACAAAAGGTAACCCATCCCCATATGGGTGACACCAGATAGTGCAATTATAAATAATGTCCCTTCTATAACTGTATACTACACTCACTGTCCAATTTATTAGGAACAGCTGTACATTCATGCAATTATCAGTAATCAGCCAATCATGTGGCAGCAGTGCAATGCATAAAATCATACAGATACAGGTCAAGAGCTTTAGTTAATTTTCACATCAAACATCAGAATGGGGGGAAAATGTGATCTCTGTGACTTTAACAGTGGCATGTTTGTTGGTCCCAGATGGGCTGGTTTGAGTATGTCAAAAATTGCTGATGATCTGGGAATTTTGCACACAACAGTCTATAGAGTTTACAGAGAATGGTGTCAAACAAAACATATCCTGTGTGTGGAGGGTCTGCAGGCTGAAGGACTTTGTTGATGAGAGAAATCAGAGGAAGATGATCAGAATGGTCTAAGCTGACAGGACGTCTGTAGTAAATCACATAAGCACTCTTTACTGGACAGTTGACTGGAAACCTATCCAGTTTGGGTGAGTCTGTGCCCATGATAGCCTCAGATTTCTGTTCCTGGCTGACAGGAGTGGAACCTGATGTAGTCTTCTGCATTTGTGCATGCTGAGATGCTCTTTTGCTCACCACAGTTGTAAAGAGTGATTATTTGAATTGCTATATCCTTTCTGGCAGCTTGAACCAATCTGGCCATTTTCCTCTAACCTCTCTTATCAATAAGGCATTTTCACCCACAGAACTGTTACTCACTCAAAGTTTTTGTTTTTTTGCACCATTCTGTGTAGACTCTAGAGATTGTTGTGTGTGAAATTCCCAGGAGATCAGTAGTTTCTGAAATACTCAAACCAGCCCATGTGGTACCAGCAACCATGCCACGGTTAAAGTCACAGAGATCACACTTTTTCTTCATGATGTTTGATGTGAACATTAACTGAAACTCTTGACCAATATCTACATGATTTTTTGCATCGTGCTGCTGCCACATGATTGGCTGATTAGATAACTGCATGAATGTGCAGGTAAATGTGATGAATGTGTATGTAAAAAGAATGTGTATGTAAAAGTGCAATTGTGTAACCAGGAACGTATGAGCTTATGAACAACTTATGAATATGAGAATCAGAGTAATTTCTGAATTCATTATAGTTTTAACTTGATGTCTATTTTAAGTTATCAACTGTACAATGATGGAGCCTTGAGTGCAAAGCTGTTTGTAGCAATTGCAGTTATCAGGCTATCCTAGGAAAAACATCCACAGCCATCTTTATGGTTTCTATGTGGTACTGTCCACAGTAATCTCACAGTGACCTTTAGGCCCTCCTGTACTATAGCCTTTTCCAGGATCTTGGAGACAGTTGGACAGCTGACAGGGGTGAAGGTCATTTTTTTAAAATAGGAGTTTGATAACTGCTAGTTTAAAGGATTTAGATATATAGCCAGTGCTAAGGGAAGAATTTATTATTTTTAGAATAGGTTTGATTGCTTCTGGTAGTATGTTTGAAGAAACATGTAGGTAAGGGATCTAGTACACAATTTGATGATTTTGATGAGGAGATTTCAGTATCTCCGTAAAAGGCTTGCAGACTAGAACTCTGTGCATGGAACAGAAAGTGTATGCAGAGAAACTGAGGCCTAAAAATGACCTATATGGCCTTACATATGCATGGGAATCAAAGCAGGAAACAGGAACAAGTTATAAATTTAAGTGAGTAAGGCTTCCTTAAACAACAGGAGATGCATATGGGGTAACATTATGTCTTGTTAAAAACAGGATACATGTGTATGTCTTGTTAAAAACAGGATGTGGAAGATTGTTCAGTTAAATGTATATAAGAATTCCCTTCTGAAGAGTTGGGGAGCTTTTCTCTGCAGAGAACTACTCGACTTGATTCTGGAACAAAAAGTCTATGGCCTCGAACCTCTGCTCTCCGGAGTGATCTTTGATCTTCATTACTTGCTATGACCATTGGCACCTCAGATGGGACCTGGTAGGAGACAGGAGGGCTGAGCTGAGGCGGGCTTCTGGGAGTGATCCACTCAAACCGGTGCTGGCATTAAAAAGGTAAGGCAGTTTTTTGCCATTAGAATATTGGTTTTGAGTGGTTCGCTTGTGGTTTGCCCGTGGCAGCTTAAGCACTTGTAAAAGGCTGCTCCAGATGACCTAAAAATAACGGAGAGAGGGGTTTTGACGTCATGCGCATGCGATTAATTGCTTTACTGTTAAGTGGGCTTTGATAGATAGCAGTAAAGCGTGTAAATAAGTATTGTGTTTACTGTTAGTTGGGCTTTGATAGATAGCAGTAAACATGTAAGTAAGCGTGAAAAGAGTGTGGCCAGTAAATAGCTCTGTAAGTGTAAAAAGCTTGTTCGTGTCGGGGAAGTGTATTGACCAGTGTTAGCCAAGTAAATAGCTCTGTCATGTTGAAGTGAATCGACGAGTGTGGCTGTTTAAATCTTGCAGATACCGCTTCTGTGGTGAGAAGCAGAAGGGGTGGTCTGCAAGTCTCTCTAGAGTAGTATATAGATGTATAATACTGTACATAATGTTTGGGTTGTTAAAGAGCTCTTCTTGCTCCGGTTTCTATCACCCTCTTTTTGGCATTACATGTGTTATCCCTGGCTTGGGGTTTCTGTTGGTGATTGTCTGTGTGTCTTTTGTTTGTATGTGTGGGTGTGTGTGGGCAGCAGAAGTGAGAATTGGGCTAAACTCCTGGAATCCAATGTCAAAAAACACATCCCCTTATTTCGCTACATGACACCCAGTGTGTGATTACAAGTTTAAGTGTGCATGAAAAATAAACTCTGGGTTTGGCTGGATATTAGACACGTACCTCTCCTGGACCATCACTTAAGTGTGACCTGGTAGAGACGGACGTGACTATATCACGCTGACCAGGGTGAGTGAATGATGAGCTCCAGAATTTCTTTGGAAACAATATGACTGTGTGAGCCAATCAGTAATGTGTGTGTGTACCTCAGAGTGCTCCCATATGACAGACCAATGAGCTGTGTTGAGGGAAAAAAAATAGTTTTATAGGGTTTGGGATATTCATAGAACAAAGAGGTGCATTTGAAGTGAAGTGAAGTGACTTGTGGCCAAGTATGGTGACCCATACTCGGAATTTGTGCTCTGCATTTAACCCA
>CM075022.1:9299334-9310271 GCA_037576675.1 Pangasius sanitwongsei | reverse complement strand
AGATGTTTGATAGGATTCAGATCAGGGCTCATAGAAGGCCACTTCAGAATAGTCCATTGTTTTGTTCTTAGACATTCCTGGATGCTTTTACTGTGGGATTTGGGTCTTTATCATATTGGAAGACTCATGACCTGCGACTGAGAAAGAGCTTTCTGACACTGGGCAGTATGTTTCGCTCCAGAATACCTTGATAGTCTTGAGATTTCATTGTGCCCTGCACAGATTCAAGGCACCTCATGCTAGATGCAGCAAACTAGATGCAAAACATAACTGAGCCTCCTCCATGTTTCATAGTAGGTATGGTGTTCTTTTCTTTGAAAGCTTCTTTTTTTTTGTCTGTGAACATAGAGCTGTTGTGACTATCCAAGTTGTGACTATCCAAAAAGCTCCAGTTTTGTCTTACCTAAACAAAGGATATTGTCCCAGAAGCATTGTGGCTTGTCAAAATAAAATTCTAGTCTGGCTTTTTTATGTTTTTCTTTCAACAGTAGAGTCCTCCTGGGTCTTCTTCTGTTGAGCCCACTGTCACTCAAAAAGTGACGGATGGTGTGATCAGACAGTGATGTACTTTGACCTTGGAGTTGTATCTCTTTGGAAGTTTTCCTTAGCTCTTTGTCTACCTTTTGCACTACCCTTCTGTTCAATCTGGGGATGATTTTCCTCCTATGACCACATCCAGGGAGGTTGGCTACAGTCCGATAGACCTTAAACTTCTTAATAATATTTGTAACTGTAGTCACAGGAACATCAAGCTGCTTGGAGATGGTCTTATAGCCTATGCCTTTAACATGCTTGTCTATAATGTTCTTTCTGACCTCCTCAGACAACAGTCTCCTTTGCTTTCTCTGGTCCATGTTCAGTGTGGTACACACAATGATACCAAACAGCAGAGTGACTACTGTTCTCCATTTAAATAAGCTGAATGATTGATTACAAGATTGAAGGCATATGTGATACTAATTAAAGAAAACAGTTAGGCTATAATCTGAATATTTATAATCTTTTCTAAGGGTACAAACAAATCTGTCCAAGCCATTTTAGAATATCTTTGTAGAATAAGCAATAATTTATCTCTTTTCACACTTTCTTTGCTTTACTCTATGACATACCAAAGGCATGCAGGTGTACATGAGACAATTGCTGTTAATTTCATCACTTTTCAGGAGGAATGAAGCATTGATTCAATGCTCTGTAAGAGTACCAACACCACATCAGTAGTAAATCAAATAATCACTCTTTACAACTGTGGGGAGCAGAAAAGCTTATCATCATGCACAAAACATCAACTCTTGCAGTAGATGGGCTTCAACATCAGAAGACCACATTGGGTTCACCTCCTGTCAGCCAAGAACAGGAATCTGAGTCTATCATGGGCACAGGCTTACCCAAACTGGACAGTTGAAGATTAGAAAAAAAATTACCTGTTTTTGTTTTTAGTTTTTTTTTTTTAGCTCCTCAACTGTCCAGTTTCAGTGAGTCTGTGTCCATGATAGCCTTAGGTTCTTGTTCTTCTGTGGTCTTCTGCTGTTATAGCCCATCCATATCAAGTTTTGATGTGTTGTGCATTGTAGGATGCTTTTTTGCTCACCATGGTTGTAAAGAGTGCCTATTTGAGTTATGAAAGTCTCAAATAATATAGACATTGTGAAGGTCTATATCTGACTATAGAGGTTCTGTTAGCTCAAACTAGTCTGGTCATTCTCCTCTGATCTCTCTCATCACCAAGGTGTTTCAGCCTGCAGACCCTCCACACACAGGAT
The DNA here is from genome assembly GCA_037576675.1 of Pangasius sanitwongsei. Lineage (NCBI taxonomy): Eukaryota > Metazoa > Chordata > Actinopteri > Siluriformes > Pangasiidae > Pangasius > Pangasius sanitwongsei. The sequence goes on along the minus strand of CM075022.1, from coordinate 9,308,511 downwards.
ATTTTTTGCTTTTTTGCACCATTCTCTGTAAACTCTAGAGACTGTTGTGTGTGAAAATCCCAGGAGATCAGCAGTTTCTGAAATATTCAAACAGAGAGTCACAGAGATCACTTTTTTCCCATTCTGATGTTTGATGTCTTGACCTCTATCTGCATGATTTTATGCATTATGCTGCTGCCCCTTGATTAAATAACTGCATGAATGAGCAAGTATACAGATGTTCCTGTTAAAGTGACTGTTATTTAGTGTATGTTCTTTTGATTTTTTTTTGGGATATACAGTATTCTGTTAACATGAAAGATAAGTCTCTTACATAAAGTTTTATTAATTCATTCATACCAAATTTTAAACTGTAAAACGTAAAAGTGCTGTGAAATATCTGAAAAGTCTCACATGACCTTTAATGGTACACAGTTATATTTTACATTGTATTTTAACTGGTCAAATATTTTTTTTTTTTTTACATTTTTAGTTTTTGAACTAACTGAACCCAAATCAAACACCAGTCAGTTTAATCATTCCAACAGCCCAACCCCAATCAATTCAACAGTACAAACATTAGTAAGGAAAAGATTTGTTCTTATAGTACATAATTTTTAACATTAGTGCATAAAATAGAGTAATCATGTTTTGGAAGTAGTGTTTTGTGGTGTTTGTGTATGAAATAAATTTCCATTATTTTTGTTGGTATCTAAGTGTATTTATTGTGTACACTATGGTTGCTTTGTGTTATTTAAATGTCAAATTTATCTCTTTTCTGTATTTTGGTTAGCTGAACATTGGAAGTGCATCTACCTCCTGAAGAGCTACTGTATTTTCTGATCAGTTTTGGAGTCCTTGTGCCCTTCAGTGTACCAGCTTTCTCCTTCATCTTGAATTCCTAATTCTACTTTTGAAATTCATTCAAATTTTCATTCAAATATGAATAGCAGTTTGTAGGGTTTACAATTTAGATTGAACTGCCTGTATCCTCCATCAAAACTTGTAGGGTTTTACAATTAAGATTGAACTGCCTGCATATTCCACCAAAATATGTAGGGGAAACTAGCAGATCAGCTCAAATGGGGGAAACTTTGCCATATTTTTCTTAATATTGCAACAAACTATTCGTCTAACGATAAGTTGAAATTAGTGTATTTATTAATTCTGCATGGGATATTACCTCCATGGCCACCAGCAATAATATCCTAATTATAGTGAAAACACTATATTAACAGCACAGTAACAACATCATCAGTTTTAAGACATTAACTTTTAAGCATGAAACACAAGACACTTGCCTTTAAAATAAGCCAAGACTTTATTAGACTATTCTAATACACAGAAACAAATTTAACACATAAGATTAGATTAGATTCAACTTTATTGTCATTGTGCAGAATACGAGTACCGAGCCAATGAAATGCAGTTTTCACATATCCTAGCTTGGTAGGAAGCTGGGGTCAGAGCACAGGGTCAGCCATGATACATGATAAACACACACAAACACCCATATGCATGCATGCATGCATGCACACAAAGGTCAATGAAGAAGGGTTTTGAACAGAGAATGAGTGAAATCCCAAGTTTCTAGCGCTGTAAGCGATTTCTCAGATGATGGCCTGAAGGAACCATCAAGTTATCCATTTAACCTCCTTTCCCTTCTTTAGAAGGGTTTTAAACATTGCATTAAAAGCTCCAGTTCAGCGAGAATCTGGAGGTACTGTACTTTGCGTTTGTGTTTTCTCTTTGGATGGGGATTCCCTTGTGCAGTCTTTCTGGAGGGGACTCCTGACTGTTTGATTCATTGAATGTTTGGTTCGGGTCTGGAGTGGTATCTTGGGAAGCCAATCAGGGATGGTGAATGGAGTGAAGGTGTACCCAGCAGTGTCTCATAGGTGGGTTGCAGAAGAGCACTTTATGAGTGAGGAATTGGTTCAAGTTTCGCAAAACATAATGCATCATTTTAAGAGTCATTGTCCTTTCAGGCTATATGGAGTGCTCTGATACAGTCTGTGGGATGTGAGAAATATGGAGAGAAAAGTGTGAACTTTGTGTTCCCGTGGGGAAAGAACAAAGGTCTCATTCCATGAGGAGCCTGCTTTAACTCCTTCTTGAGCCCCCCCTTGGGTATTAGGTTATTAGATTTACAAGTGAGGGTCCTTGAGTATTAGCTGTTGGGCCAGCCATTTGGTATTGGCCAATGGCCTAAATCAATAGGTTTGACAGGGGGTTTCCTGAGCTGAGTGGGTTCCCTTAGGGTTCCCTTAGTAAAGGGTCCTATCACTTACCCTATTGTTCACAGGGCTGTTGAAATTAGGCAGACACAAACAATCAGTAATTAACTCAGCTCCTCAGGGTCTGCATGTGGGGGTCCATTCCTACAAGAGTGAATATTCAATTATAATTAGTTCACATGTAATTAATTTCTTGTCCAAATTCGATGTATGACACAGCAGTAAACACTTACTTTAGAGCACTTGAGATATAAAGAGACCCTTAAATTAGTGTCAACCACACACAATTTCATTATTTGTCCAAGAAGACTTGCTTTTTTTCAATTTATATGCATATAGAAGAAATATGTTGTTTAGGACAAGGTTGCTTATTTCTTATTTCATGTATAGTATATGTAGCCAACTTGTTTGGCAACTATAATAATGGTTTTGTTGTTTTAACATGATTCCTCTAGATATTTACTTCATTCAGCATCTCTACATAAGCTGTGGTGAAGTCTTATTATTTTTTCAGTCAATATTGTTCTGTATACACAGGTTACAATTTATGGTAGGCCTATTAGATTAATGATAAATGAATGTATGCAAGTGATTGATTCTGGGTTATTTATTGGGAAATATTTATGTTATATTTATATGTATAATTTTATGTTATATTTATGGTTGATCTACTGGTCATATATTTAACAGTTTAACCACTAGATATATACAAGCATTCCAATACTGTAGTGTAGAACCCAGTGTGTGAGGGTGTGGAGGAAGACTCAGGAGGCAGGTGGAATACTAGCAGAGCTCCAGGCTTGCGGTTATTCACACTGTGCTTTTCCGTGCACTTTTCAACGCATTACCTGCCGGCTCAACCCACCTTCTCTCTGTCCGCAGCTGACGCTGAACTACACCCCTGTCCACACCCCTGACCACATACCCCCACTGCCCGACTCAGGCCAGGGAGCCGTTTGGCCTGCAGGTGACCAATAATAGCCAGCCAGCCCCAGGAACTGCCTCACCCTTGTTTTGGTCTTGGGTCTTATCAATTTGGGGATGCACCTGGCCATGACCCAAGTGGGAGCCCAGATACCATACTTCCACCCGTCCAATTGCACACTTCTTTGGGTTTGCTGTGAGTCCCACCCATCACAAGGATCTCAGGACAGCCCTGAGATGTTGTAAATGCCACTGCTAATCATTACTATAAATGATGTCATCTAAATAAGCAGTGGCATATGCATTGTGCAGGTGGAGTATTCTGTCCATGAGACAATAAAACATTGCTGGGGCTCCACACTAACCAAACAGAAGGGTGACAATTTGGTGTAACCCAAACGGAGTGGAAAACTGAAGTCAAGGGAATTTGAAGGGATATTGAAGTCAAGGGAATCTGCCAATACCCTTTGGTTAAGTTCAGTGTCGAATAAAAGTGAGCTGCACCTAACCGATCAAGCAGTTCAATACGTGGCATTGGGTATGCATCAAATTTAGATGCTGCATTGACTTTCCTAAAGTCCACACACAAATAGACCAACCCATTGCACACCAAGACCACCAGGCTGAATCACTGTGGGACTCCTCCATTACTCCCATGTCAAGCATAGCCTTGAGTTTATCCTGTTATGGACGGCTGCTTACAACCACACCTGGAGGAGTCTCAATGTGGGGTTCTATGAGGTCTGTGTAACCGGGTAGACCCCTTTCAACCTGTGCTCTTTGGGATGGTGAGAGGTAGTCTCCACAGGCCGCACTTTTTAGACCTTCTTAAACTTCAAGTTGCAGGTCCTCCCACCATTGCCAGAGCCACAGGAACCGCCTCTCTCCACATTTTCAGGAGATTGAGGTGGTATATTTGATGTGCATCAACTCTATCCGTTCCCTTGTCCTCATAGTCGACTTTTCCAACTCGCCATGTGACCTCAAAGGGTCCTTGCCATTTTGCAAGTAATTTTGAGCTCGATGTGGGTAGTAAAATGAGTACCTTATTTCCCAGTGCAAATTCCCATATCTGAGTACCCGTTATACAGTCAGGACTGTCGTTCTTGGGCCTGATGCAAATTGTCCCATGTTAGGTGACTTAAGGTGTGGAATTTTGCTCTCAGGTCCAGAACTGAATTTTGTTTTTGCTGTTAGAAGGTTAGAAGGCTTGTGGAACCTCTCATACTGCAAACAACAGTGGTTCCAGCCACATATCCCAATTCCGAGCATCATCATTCATTAAACTTAATATTTTTATGCGTTTGATTACACCTTTCAACCAGCCCATCTATCTGCAGATGATAAACACTGGTGCAAAACAATTTAATCTCCAATAGTCTGTACAGTTTGCAAAGAATGTGTGACATAAAGGACTGGTCAGTCAGGATCTCTTTCAGGATCCCAACTAGGGAGATAACACGGAAGGGTGCCACCACCAGGCTGTGTACTGAGATGTTTTGGAGAGGCAGTGCTTCCGGGTATCGTGTTACATGGTCCACTAAAAGTAACACAAAGCGATGCCTCGTGCAGTCCATTCTAAAGGCCCCGACAAGGTCCATACCAACTCTTTCCAAGGGGACAATGATCAATGGAAGCGGGTGCAATGGCACTTTTGGGGTGGCCAGCTGATTCATCAGCTGACATTCGCGACATGCCGCACACCACACTGCCACGAATGCCCAGCCAATAGAAATCGGCCATGAGACGGATCAATGTTTATCCTGCCTCAAATGCCCAGCCATGGGATTAAGATGAGCCGCATGGAACAGGAGTTCCATGCAAGGCCTGATGTGTACTCACTTGTATACTTACTGGCACCGTTACGTTCCTGCTCGATTGGTGGAGGCCTGTGGCACGTCAGGGATCCAGATCATTGTTCCCGCTTCCATGAGGGAATGCCGATCCTGGAAATGCCCAGATTCCCTGCTGCACCAGCCAACCTGCCCTGGTCCTGGTGGGCACAGAAGGTTCCACCTTTGTAGAGACAAGGGGAGCTGGGGGAGATATCAGACAAGGAGGAGAAGGGGGTGAGATAAAGTGGGGAGAAAACCAGGTTTGGGGTGCTGGCTTTGGGGCCCTGGAACCTCGGTTCCGGGGAGCTGGGACCAGGGCAAGATTATGGAGAGGAGAGAGAGGGAGTGCGAGGGAAGAGAGAGATGGCTGGACCAGGGACCACCGCCATGTGATCCTCCGCCATCTGAACAACTTCATCCAGGGATGCAGACTGGTGGCACTGGACCCACTACGCTGTTCCTGTAGAGAGTTGAGCGATGCATTGCTCCAGTACCACCAGTGCAATGATCTGTTCTGTGTCCCACTCCTCCGCCATCAACCACCAGTGACAGCAGTCCTTCAGCTGCTATGTGTAGGTGAAGGGGTGGCCCATCTTGGGGAGCTGCAGCAAACGGAAGCATCAGCGGTGCTCCTCTGGTGTCCAGGAGAACAGAGGGAAGGGAGAGATGCCTGGACACCTCTGGCCTCCTCTGATGTCCAGAAGACCCGCTGCAGGACCGCCCTCTTGACGCTTGAATACTCCAGCTGTGTCTGCGACAGCAGCTGCTGGGCGGCACACTGAGCTTCCCCCAGTAGCAAGGGGAGGAGTCCGAGAGACCATTCCTCCTCCGGCCATTCCCATGCAGCTGCAGCACAATTAAAAAGCTCCAAGAAGGCCTCCGGATTGTCGGAGGAAACGCTTGGTGTTGGTGGAGGATGGCAAGGGACTTTAGGATCTTGCCAAGTGGGGAGGCTTCCATGGTGGTATCTGAGTCTTCCAAAATCCCGGGTTTTGGCACCACTGTAGAATCCAATGTGTGAGGATGTGGAGGAGGATTTGGGAGGTAGGCAGAATTCTATCAAGTTCTGGGCTCACGTTTATTCACACCGCTCTTTTCAGTGTACTTTCAGGGTCCGTCATGAACTCCTGGCTTTCACACCATTCAAGTTCAAGCTCATGCTCCTTGGCCTGTGGGTATGTGTGTGTCTGTGTGTGTTGCATGCGCTGTCAGTCTGATTACTCAGTCTGTCTCTGCTTACAGCCGTCTCTGATAGCACAAAGAAACACGAATAAGTAGACTGGCAGTAACAAGACACAGGAGAATCATCATTCCTTGCTGTTTCAACTCGCCTCCTCTCCATCCGCAGCTGATGCTCAACCACACCCCTGCTGCCACATGTAGTTATACTATGGTTACCTTGGAATCAAATGCTGAACTGAAAATTATAAATATATATTGTTTGTCATGGAAATAATTTACAGTCAGGCAGCCAGATGCATTAATTTAAAACAATGAATAAATGTTTAAACATGTTAAATTGTGCTTGTTGTCATGGTGCTGCATGCTTCAAGTGCAGGTGTGTGTCTCCTTCAGATGATTCCACACAGTGCAGTGGAACACTGAAACATTTTTACAAACACTGAGCTTTGCCAGCATAACAAAAGGCCATATTTTATATTTTATATGTGTTTAGTAAAAATGCTTTTCATTATTGCCCATAAGAGATGTAGAAAGATGCAACAGGTCTAGAAGGTAAACAAAACCTCAGATATACTGTAAGCTAATGCTGTAAAACTAGTGGTGTGGTTTGTTGTCATTACAAAAACAAATGTATTAATATTTAAATTCTAATGTTTTGTGTCGGTATCGTCTTGTGAATTGGAATATGTAACGTGGCGTCAGTGTATCATATGCCTAGTAAGGACCTATTTTTTTGGTTCCAGTTTAAAGTTTATCTGAGTCTGTTCTTTTGGATGTTTGACTTTTATTTCTTGTTGTTTATGATACAAACAAAAAAATAAATGAAAACCAAAGATGCTTTCTCACGATGTCCATTTTTCCCCGACCAAAACACACACCACGTTTGTTAATCACTACCACCGAACTCGTTCGCACGAGCTTAAGAGGAGGCAGCGTTATATTTTTTTTTATTTATTTAAAAAAAAATTATTTATTTTTTTGTAGCTTACACAAAAATGTCACTTCCGCTTAATCGGTTCGCCATCTTGAACAGGCTTGGCTAGTGTATGAAACGGTCTAGACGTAGGAAAAAAAAAAAAACTGTTCGGTCTGCTGTTTATTTTGATAGTATTTGTTGTTGTTGTTTTGTTTTTTTTAAACCTAGTTGATGATAAACTTAGCAGAGAGATCAATGACCTTCTAAAGACAATCGCAAATTTAGGTGATTATGGAAACCTATGGATTCCCCAAGATAAAGTTGAAAAGATCCACCGGCAGCAAAGCCGAAACGAAGGACAATAGCAGCATTTGTTTCTTTTTTCTTTAATCGCCCGGATTAATTCCTTCCGGAGGAAACGAAAAGTTCCAAGCAACAGGGGCAAAAACAAGGTAGTCTTGATAATACCTCCACGAACGTTTTATATTAGCTTGCTAACTACCTAACAAATGAGCACCAATACAATCTGCAGCTGCTAAAACTGCTGCAACGTTTGTCATTTGTTGCTTGCTAAACTACATAACGTTTAACATGGTAATTTGATGGCAACCTTCTCGAAAGGTTTTCTGGTAACTTGTGATATTTTTGTTAGCCGATTGATCCGAGGCCCGCTACTGAATAGCTGGCGTTTATTGTCTAACATTAGCTAGCTGGCGACAAAAATTTGTTACCTACGTTCTTTCGAGTAGCTACTCTGTCATTCTCTGATAAATGATGATATTCTAACCAGTTATATTGGGTTGTATAAAGAGCAGTACTCTTACAGCGTTTAATGATGTTTTGAACAAGCGGCAGTATATGCGTTTTATATTGTTCTGTCAGCACATGTTGGCTGTTCGTGTGTTCTGTTCTGAGTAGCTAAAGCTGTTATCTGTTCAAGGATATTCTATTGCTAAAAAAATTCATAATGATTTTTTCCCTCTTCTTTGTTATAGGAGAAATGTTTCAGCTTCCGGTAAACAACCTTACACGACTGAGAAAAGCTAGGAAAAGGGTCAAGAGGCTGTTAAGTGATATTGGCTTGGACTACTGCAAGGAACACGTAGAGGTTAGTTAACAAAAAAAAAATTAAGGTTTCATTCAGTTAAGATTGAAGCTTTCTGCCGAACACAAAAGTAAAATTAATACCCAAGACCTGGCCTAAAATAATAGAGAATCCCGGTAGTTAGTTTTTTTTCTTCCATCACTCATGAATAGGATCACAAGATATTTACTCCTTCCCCTGAAGGAAGCATCCTACTCTTTTTAAGGAGGTAGGACGGATAGTGTTGGTAACCTTACAAAGATGAAAAGTATTCGTAGACCCTGACAAAATGACCTCCTAAACCCTCACATATCCAGTATAGGACATTGTAGCTTTGTGCTTAGTTGAAAGTCAGTGTTGTGCAATACCTTTGTTTATTTATACATTTACTTATAATTTGTTCATCAAATCTTCAGCATGACTATTGTTGTTCAATAATAATAATAATAATAATAATAATAATAATAAATATATGAACAATTCTGATAATAACAATACTAAAACAAATTATTATTATTATTATTATTATTATTATTATTATTATTATTAATTTTTTCCTGGATTTTTGATGTGCTTGGCATGCTCAACAATTCACAAAACTTGGCACGTTCATCAGAACTGGTGTGGCCCTGGGACTCAGTAAGACAAACTAATTTCACAATCACATCCATTAACCCTCTGGGGTCTGAGGGTGTTTTGGGGCCCTGGAGAAGCTTTGACATGCCCTGATATTTGTGCATTTTTCATTTGCTTATAAAAATATAAATGGGTAAAGTCTGATTACACTGTAATCAACACAAACTGGGCTACAATAATATATGAGCAGCATATATGAACAAGTTTGTATTTTGGAGAAAATAACAGTTATGCATGGTTACTGAAAAAACAAAAAAAAGTTACTGAAATAAGGCCATAACTGGATCTTATAGCCTAGAGTTTTTGGTTCAAAATGACGTGAAAATCATCCTGCTCACTCATTCAGAGAAAACAATATATTGATTTAAATTTTCTAAGACACTT
>CM075022.1:9253246-9277540 GCA_037576675.1 Pangasius sanitwongsei | reverse complement strand
TTAGTCAAGCCTTTTGTGAATAGTTTTTTCTTAGGTACAGGGGCAGGTCTGGAGGGTTCACAGGCATAGAGTGTTGTAGTGAACTGGGGTGTTTGGATGCTGTCGCACACACACACACACTCACGCGTTCACTCAGGTTTGTCAACGGTGGAGTGGCTAGCTGCCTTATGTCCCAGGGTGCCCTCATGTCTGTGTTGGCTTCTGGCTCTCCCTTTTAGTTAAGCTGTCATAGCTAGTCTTGCCGGAGTCCCTGCTTGCACACTGCATGCAAAGTACATTATCCTTAACCATTAGAGGACAAAAGCTTACCTAATAATCTCTTCCTCTCTCTCCATCTCTCCCTCACTCTCTGTCAAGCTACACATGCTACTTCTGAGATGCCAGTGATCCTGGCCCCTTCTGCCCCTCTTCGCTGCTTGACCCATCCTGATGCCCTATTTCTGGTTGGAGTTCTCATTGGTTGAGTTCACTCGCTGCTGCTGGGGGTGGCCCCATATGGATGGCCTGAAGAACCATTTGGTTTGCTGGGGATGTTGCCACCTGGGGGCTGTGGAGATGGCTTGGGACTGTGATTGCTGTAGTGGCTTTGGGGCTGCGGTTGCCACGAGCAACTTCGTACTCAGGACTCCATCAATGACAGTGGATAGATTTCAACCAACCGGACTTCTTGCAAAAACTCTGATGAATATATTGGTTGCACATTTGCACTATTTGTCCTTATAGTGCACAATAATAGAAGGGATTTATTTATAATTGCACTATCTGTTGCACCCAGATGAGGATGGGTTCCCTTTTGAGCCTGGTTTGCTCATTAGGGATAAATTCACAGTGATAAATTCAAATATTTACAATATATTTTTTGTGAATCCATTTATTTCTGTAAAGCTGCTTTGTGACAGTGTTCATTGTTAAAAGCGCTATACAAATAAAATTGAATTCAGTTGAATTCACAATTTGTCTAAGATTTATTATGCAATTAATGCAAGTATTTATTTTTTGTATTTTATTTAAGTAATAGTAACAAAGTGATTTTAAAGTAATGTTTTTAGAAATGTTCTTATTATACCAGTACAGAACTAGGCTGATAGTTTCCCCAAACACAGCTATTTTATTCTCACAAATAATAAATGGATTGAAAATTCTATTATACATTTTCTGCTAATCATATATCATCATATCTTCTGAAGGTACACATGGTCCCCCAAAACAAGTTGCACCTCTAGATTGTACTACATCCCTTTGTTTGGACATTTTCACTCTTTCTGAATTTTTGTGGGATTGGGTGTTTGATATTTTTAAATGTTTCTGCGTGTTCAGAATGACCTAAATTTGTTGCTCCAAAACAATTAGTACAATATTCTGAAAAAAAATAATTTTCTCACCTTTGTATTCCTGTCTTGTTATGGCTATTAATCATTCAAAAAAGCTCAGATAAAGGGCGTTTCCATTGCACACGTCTCTCATATAATCTGTGATTCTTTTTCTGTGCTTTAATTACTGTTCATAAGGCCCAGCAACAAAAATACGTCACAGGGATGTCCCCAAACAAACACTGGACACTAGTCCTGTGGATGTTTTTGTAGGGTCGCCAAGATGTTAAAAAGACATTCTCATAGGACGTTCGCAATATGTTCAGACGACCTTTGGGGGTCAGTTTGGGAATGGCTGCGGTCTGTAAAATGAACTTCCAGGGGACTATTTAGGGACATTCGTCTTAAATGTTGCCTTTATTTGACCATATGCCAGCCTAAGCTATTGCTGTATTATCGTACTATATGAAGTTAGAATTTTTTTATAATTCCAAATAAATGTTGTGAGTTTCACAAAAATGAATTAAATTCACAAATAAATAAAATGAGATTTGCAAATAAAAAATATATATTAACAAATATGCTTTTATGTCACAAACACATTTATTTGTGGATCGTAATCTTTTTATTTGGAATTATGAAACAATTCTAACCCCATAGCACTATATTATTTTTGGCATAAGAATAAACACATAAGTGATAGGATAAAGACACTATTTTAAAGACAGACATGAAACATGAGCTTTTGGCTCCAGCTGTTTCGTGTGTGCACTTTTAGGTCCAGCTGTTTAGCTCCACGTCTATAGCTCTCCATGCACAGAGCCTTCTTGTGTTGGAGCTAAAACAATAAACAAGGGAAAAAGCAGATTAATCTTTATTGAGACCCTCTGATTACAAGCTAACACCAATAGGATGTCCATCACATAGTCACGAAAACTGAACATTATTCAGCATGAACAGGTGAATCAAACTATTTCTTTGAAGACACTGGACGTAGAGCGAACGTCCCATAAAAATGTCCCTGTAACGTTTTGGCAACCCTACAAAAAGCCAGGGGACATCTCCGCGACATCGTTTTTATTACCTAGGTATTTACTCAAATATATATTGTATTCTTCTCGAAGTGACTGTGACTGACTCCCTCTTCTCCAGCAACAGTGTCTACACTAGCAGATTCTACTTCATGATTCACACTGGCCATGACTTTCTAAGCTGCCTTTTTATCTATGGCCCACTGTGCATCCTTGGCTGTTTATTCACCAACAAATGATTAAACGAGTGTCTCTGCCAAATTACGACAAATAGCTGATGTCAGCTGTAATAGCAGGGAGATGGTAAGTCCACTACGTACAGGCCTACATGCAATATTTCATTTATTAATCCAAACCCCGATCGTTGCAGGGAACTGTTTTGGAAGACATACTGAAAACGGAGATAGAGAGGAGCAGGTTTAAGGAAAAACAAACAAACAATGTAAATATATGTATTATTAAAATCATTAAATTATATTTTATAAGAAATATAAGATACATATCAATTGTACCCTAATTCCACCATTATTGTTATCATTTATGACGTACACAACGATTACGAATATGAGTAATTAATTAGCACCGAAGGTGCATAGGCACCCTATTGTTATTCTACCTTTTCTTATTCTTCTTCTGCCTCTTCTAGCCAGGGTGTCTATGGCAGTCCAAAGAAAGAAGAAAAAGTTGTGAAATTTTGACTGGGGAGGGTCTAAAGAACATTCTGCTCAAATTTGGGCCTAATTTGGAAGTATGTGTATGGTCATAACTTTTGAACAGCAATGACTTTGCACAATGGCACAAAACTTGGTAGGTGTCTTCAGGACCATGACCTGAGGCTATGCAACAAATTTCGTGCCAGCCCCATCTACTTGGCAAAAGTTACATGCTAAAAATGCTTACATCTAAGTGCCATTTTTACTACTACTCCTCAAAATTTTGTCCAATCTTCACCAAATTTGGCTCAAAGCATCTAGAGACCTGTCTGATCAAATGTAATTAAAGGAATTATTAGGATAGGATATTCAAAACCATTCTTCTGTAATACACTGGCAACTATAAAATCAGGATGTGTATCTCAGCAATGCATCTACGTATCATCATGAAACTTGATAATTATTTTCAGGACCACACACTGAATATAGCCAAGAAGTTTCGTGACCGCGCCACCTTGTGGTCAAGAACTGTAACAACTTTCTTTTTTTTTTACCCCTCATATCATTTGAAGAATTTGTGCTAAATTCACAGTTCTTTTTTTCCCCTGTAATTCCCTGGAGTATGCTAAAGTGAATGCTCACAAACATCTGAAATTCAAGTGTAGTTCCTATCAACAATCTTGGATTTTGTAAAAACTGCTTTTTCACTACTCCTACAAATTATTTCCAGTCAATACCAAGTTTGGCATACATCATCTTCAGATCAACCCCTATCAAAAGAATGTTGATATTCCAAATGGTTTGCCCGTAAGGTGCCAACAAATCTGATGACAAAGATGCCAAACATGAAGTGAGGCTGTATCTCAGCAACTTGCACACAGCAACACAGACCTTGCACAATGACACAAAACTTGGTAGGCATCTTCAGGACCATGACCTGAGGCTATGCAACAAATTTTGTGACAGTGCCACTTACTGGCTGAAAATGCTTTCATCTGAGTGCCATTTTTGTTACTCCTCCAAATTTGGTCCAATCTTCACCAGATTGGCTCACATCATCTTGAGACCTAATATCATAGATGTTTTTAAATTGCAAGAAGAAAAAAATTTCCACAGGTCAAAGTAGCAACAGACAACACCACAGGCCACAGCAGTAGTGGCAGTGAAAGCAGCAATGCCACCCTGCTGCCCATTTGTTCATCTAGACCTTTCTTCCTATAGCCAGAGAATTCCACCATTGTCTACGGACAAATCATAAACATCATGAGTGAAACTACAAATCACTCTTGAATCCCTTTACCTAAAGTTATGGCTCTGCTTTCCTGTGATTGCTTAGGCAACAATTGTAGTGTGTCTGTGAATGTGTACTGCAATTGTAGTGCGTCACTAAATCTGGGTGCTTGGCCCCCAAAAATGCTGCTTGCAGCTTTAATTATTATTAATAATAATAATAATAATAATAATAATAATAATAATAATAATACGGAGAGGTGGGTTCATCTTTGGCCAAGGGTACACATGACATGACATCTGTAATACATTTTGCTATCAGTCACATTGTCATTTACTGAGGAATGTCACTGATCATATGTTTGTGGCATATCAACTGAGGCATCATCTTTTCGAGTCTTCGGTGTGAATTGGTTTCAGAAAAATGTGTTTAGATATGTTGCTTACTTTGAAATATGACATGATTCATCTTATCAGGTGATTACGCTAGGGTGGTTCTAAGATTTATATCAACAAAGTTTGCTAGCCAGCTAGTAGCTTGATTCTATCATTACTTATAAAACAGTGTCACTTGATACATTATCCACAAATAGTAATGCCACAATATTTAATTAGCTAGGAATTAATTAGCTATTAAGCTACATTCACTACCGCTGTTTACATTTACAAATAAACGGTGTTGGGTGCCATGTAAAGAAAATTGTGTTATGTTAATAAAATACTACATAAAATACTACCTATTATATATAATATTACATTCACAAATTTAGCAAAATTCTACCCAGTATCCTTGTACAAACTAAATGCCATCTACTTATATGGAGATTTTCTGCTTTCTTGCAGAACCACCACCAACAGAATACATTTGAATTGGAAAATGATTCACGAGATGGTCAACGTGTGCATTCATTCTCGCCATATCACATCCCCTTATAACTAATAAAACTTTTAACTTCTAGTTTTTATAATCATCTTCTGATTGTGTGTTGACACATCTTGTTACTTTTGAACACTATGCCTTTGTGATTTTGAGAAATTAAGATGTACAATATATGTAAGTCACCTCAAGACTTATGGCCTGTAGTGTCACTCAAGAGCCTGTTACTGACTTAATCATGCTAGAAAAGTCTTGTGATGTCAAAAGACAGCTCTACGTATGTTTGTACACCTAAAATATGTTTGTACCAATTTGTACCTTAATATGTTTTTACTGCACACAGTTTATAAACATTAATTTTTATTATTGTCTTAGCTTGACACAGATTGGTGGTTCATAAGTGAAGACTGCTATGAATGGAGAAAATAATCTTCAGTTGAATATAGTGAACAGATGTTGTAAAAATAAGGACATGGGTTTGGATAATAGCAGGCCAGAATTAGTTATGGGACACAGTGACTACCAGCATGTTGTTAGAGTAATAAAAGATTAATATTATAGTATTTCATATTGTTTTAATAACCTTATTAACCTAATACAGCTGGCAAAAGTTAAGAAAGCACTGGGAAATATTAACATGCATGTGAACAATGTGGAGCATGCATATGAACTCTGCATGCTGTATCTGTGCTGGGTCACATGGTGTTGCCTGCCTGGGCTGTGAAGCACAGAAAAGCTGTCAGGTATGAAACTGTTACATATAATAATAACCCCTCCTATTCTACAGAGGCTCATGAAGGAGGATTATGCAGGTGCATCTGTTCAGTTTCTGTTGTTTAAGGCCTAATATGATCTCCTGACATTATTTTTCCATGACTTGCATAAAATTGACATGAGCGCTATAGGTCTGTAGTTTTCTGCTACTAAAGGATTTTTGCCTTGCTTGGCATTGGGAATTGTTATAGCAGGTTTATAAGCCTTTGGCAAATGACCTTCTAACAATATTTTATTAAGTTTATTGACTACTAACCATGAATGTTACTTGTTTCCATTCCAGATGGAGTCTGTTTACTGAATCCAGTCTTCACTGTACTTAAGTGAAGATTATTCTTAGCCATTCAGACAGCCTGCCTTGGACCCGAGCACAGTTGGGTACAACAACCAATCTGTACTGAGCATCACAGAGCATGTCATTGACCGTAATATGTGTTATGTTTTTTCTTTTTTTATAAAAATGTGCATAAAATATAAAGAAGTAGAAATAAATAAAGGCACAATTGTATAAACAACACAAATTAACAATATTGTTTGATACAATTTAGGAGTTAATGTTGTGTGGTCTAACATACAGTATTTTGGATTAGGATTTAGGATTTGATGTGATTGGATGGAATCTTGAGTGATGAATCTTAGCTTTCTTTTCAGGCACTTAAAATATATCACTTAATAACTTGATAAAATAACAGCACAAATGTGGCACAAATGCCAGAAATGTGGCAAAAAAAAAATTGTTGCCATTTGGATGGTGATAGTGTTTTGAGTGATGTCATCAGCCATAAAATGTAAAGTTTCTTTAAAACATTATTGACATTTCTCAGTGGAGAAAAAATATTCCAAAAATGATTCAAACAAACAAACAAATAAATGTACTCCAGAAGTTGTGTTTTGTAATTAGCTATTCTGCAACTCTTATTAGTTATTGTTATTAGTTCTGAGGTGACCTCCCTATTTTGATTTGGGTTTTTGTTTTTCATCGAGTATTGATATTGATATTTATCTTCCCAGTTCCGGTTGATTTGCTCCACCCATAATCGTTTGTGACAGATGTGCACTCCTCATTACTGCCACTTCCTTGAGCCATTACTCTTCATACTTAATCAACTTTAAGCTTATTTCCTGAAGTTTTGTGTTCAATCAGTTAAACTGTATTACTTGACAACATTTGGTCAAACTCGGTTAAAAAATGAATATGCTACACGTTTTAAAATCGTAACCTAATTTGTAGAGACTGGGCATCAAACACATTCCGTTTAGTTTTTGTACATTTTTATGGTGAATTGAAAAAATTGGGATCATGCACTAATGACTAGGGATTGCACGTTTACCTGATTGTTAGATACCTTAAAAGTATGGTTTGCTCTGACCGCTGATGATGTTGCTAACACTACTGTAACCAGGAACTGGGAACTATTTCCGAAGTAGGAAGTGGAATTTTACGAGGCGACCACAGACATGCGGAGTGATCCACACAGTGAAACGTCCCAGTGCCATTATAGGACCTACAAACACTCTTTTAACGCCGCTCGACCAATCGAATTAGTGAACAGAACTAACTGCTGTATAGTAGTGCTCTTACAGTAGCTACCGTGGAGTTGGATCAGGTCTGACTCCACCCCATCCTGAGGGCTCGTAGTCCTAACCGGAAAGTTAAAACCTGTTTACTTACAAATTCAAACTCATGACCAATAAACGTCAAGCACACTTGACGGGTAGGGATTAGTCAACCAATACTGTGTCGCCGTATGGGCCTTCGTGAACTGCAGAAAACAGTTAAGGCTTGATTAATTTACTAAGCAGACATTTTCTATGATACAGGAATTAAAATTCCAAGTATGGCTATGTCGCAGTGTCTAGAGGATTCACCGGGCTGGAGAAGGTCAGAGTTCCGACAGGATTCAAGCATAAAAGAATTATATAATGAAAGGCACCGACTTGCCCTGGAAACGCTGGTTTCCGAAGGAATTGATTCCTTTAAAGACTTTCTAAACAAGGAGAGAATACCGAATTTTCTATCCGATGACGAGATCAGACGAATCTCCTGTGCTGCGGGTGTACCGAGATGCGTTTCCTTCACTGGGGATGATTCACATTTAGACCAATCCAGCACCTTGGACTGTTCGTCTGTCACGTATTTTCCGGAGATTTCCGACCTAGAGCCCCCAGTTTTAGAAATGGGTTGGCCCGCTTTCACTACGGGATCGTTTCGTGGAGTCACGCGTGCTGTAGCATACTTCCAGCCAAGTTATGGCGAAAGCATTTACAGCTGCAAAGAAGCAGCAAGAAGGATGATAAAAAATGCAAAGGAGGTAATACTTAAATTCAAATTCTATAGTCATATTTACCTACATTTTAATACTGATCAATTCTATTGCCATACTTACAGAGCGTCCTCGATTTCCACCAGACGGTCTACATTTTTATTCTCTTTTCAAGCTCCAGCACTACAGGGGAATATTTGTTGCATAACTTATATATAAAATGTAAAAAGCTAGTAAAGATTGAGAACATCTAATCTAGAGAGCTACAGAGTAATGCCCTCTATTGACTTTGTAGCATCTTATATTTCCCTAAAATATAAACAAGAGCCTCAAATTCACTGCCCATATGTGTGAACACTGCATGAAAGGGTGAAGGAACTTTTCATGCTTGTGAAATTAAAAGCCAACAGAAAACAAATAGAATACAAAAAACGTTATATAATGTTGTAAAATACCAGTACATTTCAATATAGACAGTATAGACAATGAGATTTATTTATTTTATTGAGGTAAATAAATTTGAGATAAATTTATTTATTTGTTTGTTTGTTTATTTACTTACTCACACACTCACTTTTTTGAGTGATCTACATACAAATGCAGTGTTGTGTTTACCTTTCTCTCAAAATTCTCATGACCACTATGTCCAGTTATTGAATACTACTGTATGTTCACTATGAAATTATAGACCTACTATTTTAAAAATTAACAATACATTAATGTAAATAAGTGCACAATTAATAGAATAATTGTTAATTAAACTTAACAAATCACAATTTTGTGCCACACAAAAATATGTTAATTCTTATTTTAAATATCTATTGTCAGTTGTGATTGTGGCATATGAGGAGCAATAATATAAAGTAAGAATAACAGGTTTAACCTCATATCTTTTTCACAGCTCATGCAAAATGCATTATATAGGCCTATAGGTATGACTGTCTCAGGTTGTTTAATCAATCTTTATTGAGCCTGACGGGAATAAGTGTTTTACTGTATTCTTAAGATGTTTTATAGATAACCACTGAATATTGAAAGGTGTGCCCTGACTTAGCTTGTGTTGTGCATACTGGCTGACAGGTTTTTTTGTTTTTTTTTTAAACAATAATGATGATAGCTTTAAAATAAACATAAATCTAAAAACTGTACAGTTCCAAAAGCAAAATAAATGCTTGAAAAAACTAAGTGAATGAGCCAGATAAATCAACCAAAACATTTAATTTGTTTTTCTATCGTGTCACAAAACAACAGTTATCAACAAGTATGCTACCCAAAGTCAACTTAAAGACACAATATATAGTTTTTGCCTTCAATTATAATTATAATGTATTATAAATAATAAGCATTACTTCTCTCTGTGGCTTGAATTCAGTGTGCTGCACGCTGGCAACTAGCTAGATAGATGCATGTGCCCTCTATCTTCTAAACCCAGGAAGTCTTCTCACCCTCCTCCTTGGCTGTAGGATGTATTGTGTAGCAATCTGAGCAAATTAAGAGCAGCTGAGAGAAGGTGGAAGAAGTCACAAGCTGATACTGATCTAATATCATACCTGCCATGTCCACCATTGACAGTTCCTCTCCAGACCACCAGAGGGCACCCTCATTCATTTTTTTTTGAATATCTTCTTTTGTTGTCTGCCACACTTTCTGTGTTTGTGCACATCTGTTTTGTGTTACCCCAATTAGTCACCCTATTTAAGTTCTGTTTTTTGCTGTGCCCTGCCTTGCCTTAGTCTAGTCCTTTGTTATCCTAGTTTTTGGTTCAGTTCCTGTACTCCTGTTTTTTAGTTGTTTATAATTAAAATCACAGCACTTGCATCTGACCCTCTGGATTTCATGACAATACCATCCTGTCCAAGTTCTCATCTGATGTGACAGCTGCTAAGACCTCCTACAAGAGAAAACTGGAAGCCTCTACACAAGATCCTTGCAAGCACCACATCATCTTTTCTTCACTTCTTAAAGCCTTCTCTTTCCTTCTCTTTGACTGCTTATGACTATGCCACATTCTTCAAAGAGAAGATGACTTATCTACCTTGACTCCTACAGTGCACGTTCAGGACTCCCCTTTTTTCTTTCGCTGACACATTTTTCTCCACTATCGACAAGATATTCTACAAATTCAATTCAGTTTTATTTGTATAGTGCTTTCAAAAATGGACATTGTCACAAAGCAGCTTTACAGAAATAATTGAATTCAGGATACATTTTAAATTTATGAATTTATCAAATTTTTCCTCAAAAGGGAACCCATCCTCATTCCTTTCTATAACTGTATACTATATGGTCAAAATTGCAATTGTGTAACCTTAAAAGTTCACTATAGTTTACACATGAAGTCTATTTGGTTGAGGTTATCAACTGTTCACTGATGGAGGCTTAAGTGCAAAAAATTTAACATGTTATCTTGTCCTGCAATACTACCACCTGCCCACTAGATCCCATCCCATCCACAATGTTCGATTTTACAATGGCTCCTCCCCTTCATCTCTTTTATCATTAATGACTCCATAACATCTGGTCATGTGCTGATTGCATTTAAGACTGTACCCATCCTGAAGAAACCCATTCTGGATACCTCAGATATCGACAACTACCAACTGGTATCACTTCTTACTTTTCTTTCTAAAATTCCCAAACATGCTGTCTACAATCAACTGTCTCTCTATCTCACCCAGAACAACATCAAAGATCCTAACTGACTTCATACCACAGCTGTAGTGAGGGCATTCAACTTATCTTTTCCTGTCCCCCTTCAAAGACTCATGTTTTTGCATGGATCTCAGCATGTTTGGCAGACATCTCATCATGGATGGCAGCTCATCAGCTGAAACTTAATCCTAGCTAAACTGAGCTGCTGTACATCCCTGGAGATCCATATTAAGATCTTATGATCTCCCTGGACGACTCAGATTTCGCATCTGTCACCGCACGTAACCTTAGGGTAACCATGCCCAATCAACTGTCCTTCTTGCCTCACATCACTAAACGCTCTTGCCATTTTAAACACTGATAAACATATTTAAAACACTGATGCTTAACTACAAAGCCAGAAACAGACCAGTGCCTGACTACCTTAAAGCACTTTTCACACCTGTTCTGCACCATGTTCCCTCTGATCCTCTAGCACAGCTCAGTTGGGCTCACCATTTCTCAGGGTACAAGGAAGACATGCATCAAGGCTGTTCTCTGTTCTGGCACCTAGGTGGTGGAATAAACTCCCCCTATCTGTCTGAACAGCTGACTCACTGGCTGTCTTCAAACAATAACTAAACAATGACCAAAGTCCTCTTCATGACACACTTAAATTAGCACTTTGCTATTTAAAAAAATCATGACATAAAAACCAAATGCCATAAATATTGCAAAATATAAATCCTTCTGTCAGTGCTATGGTTATTTAATTTGTACTTTGAAACACAATTTCCAACCCTATGTCTTTCCTATAGATGTAAATTTACTTTAGTCACTGTTCCTGTTGAAACAATAACCAGTTGAACAGGATGCTCCTGCCATCCATGCCCGAATAAAGACCCCTTTTAATGTCACCTGATACAAAATTGAGTCTAACTGGGCAGGCTCAGCAATTTTACACATGCTATAAATATAGAGCATAATAGGATGCTAATGAAGCCCAAGGGGTTTGTGTGGTGTTCAAGGGAGTTTATGAGACTGTGATGGAAAAGGCAATGTCACATTAAATAAAATTTTAAAAATGCTTATTTTGACAAGTTAAAGTTCTACCCTCGTTTTACTTGTAGCATGCAGTACACCTGTTCGGAAGTAACTGCACTCACTATGTTTCGCCATTAATTTATTCATTCTCTATATTTTATAATAATTTTCTATGCTTTGAAATCTTTTACATCTAAAGGCATTCCTTAAACTGCACATTCATATAAAAACACATAGGAAATCTCTTTTAAACATCTCTGTAGGCATTGTCTTAATAATCTAAAATAATAATAATAATATTTTTCCAATTATACATGGAAACTGTGCCAGCCAGGGTTAAATATGGAATCTTCTTAATGGCTTATACTTTTGGAATGATAAGAATGTGAACAGGCTTCTTTCACACTCACCTCCTACCTCCAGGAACAGAATGTAGAACTCCAGAGATGTTACAACACGTCCTTCACTCTTACAAACATTAGTTGTAACTTTTTTTAATATTCTATTTTTGCAGTTAGATCTACAGGCAGCTTTGTTAACCAATGGTGTTCATTGATTTTAAAGCCAAATACATCAGCAGCTGTACCCAGTGTTATACCTGGGTCATTTATAAGGCATGTTTGTCAGATAGAACTTATATACTCTATAACCTAGGGTATTTTAGTTTGTTTTTTGGGGCAGACATGGCAAAATACAAGAAAACATATTTTTCCATCTTTATTGCAGGTGATTGCCATAGTAACAGATTCGCTAACAGACTTGGACATTTTCCGTGACCTGCAGGAGGCATGCACCCAAAGTCGTGTCCCTGTGTACATCCTACTAGACCTGACATCTCTCCCAGCGTTCTTGCAGATGTGCAAAAACCTTAATGTGCGACTTGATGACCTCCAGGTATATTTATTGGTATTTTCCCCCTATGTCTCAGTTCCATGTACAATGTTTATCCCATCCTCCTATGAGGTCTGAGTATGGCTGTCTCTTACCCAAAAATTTTAGGCAAAATCCTTAATTGACATAATAAAATAAATTAAGTAATTTTTCTACTGCTGCTTTTGAACCTAAAATTCTTTATTTTGAAGCATATGAGAGTGCGGACCCTAACAGGTTCAACTTACTACATGCGATCTGGTGCTCGTATTACTGGGAAGGTTCATGAACGATTTATGTTGATTGATGGGAACAGAGTGGCCACAGGCTCCTACAGGTAAGGCCCAGACACAATACAAGAATTGAGTCTAAACTCCTCAGTCATTCAGATTAAAAATAAAAATATCAAAACACAATCTTAAACATTATTTTCTCTTAATCTGTCTTATTAGTCTCAAGCCATGACTTCAGCATGAACCAGGAAATCCATACACTTAATTCCCTTGCTTAGCTGTAAAAAGAGTCCTGTTTACTTTTGCCTGTTTACTTTTGCTGTCGATAACCTATAAAATATTAGCAAGAATAGCTCTTATTTAATGCCTACTTTCCTTTCTTAGGCATAATTTTTTTATTACCAAACAAAGATTGGTGACAGCCACAACTGATGGGGGTTAATACATGCGTCTTTTAAAACTGGTACTCATCCAATGTCTTAAGACCACTGAGCATACTTGGAAGACAGTGCTAATTGAACTCTTTTGTATACATGAACTCAATTACAGAGGAGAGGGTAATGCAATCCTACCTATTCAGAGAGCTGGGCTATTTATTCTCTATTGGACCGTGGATGGCTGTGGCATTGTCAATATTTGAACTGACAATCATAGGGTGATAGGTTTCTCCCATGGCAAAATAAAACTTTATCAATTTATTAGGCAATTACTAAGACAATTACTGCTGAGTTTATGCTAATTACCAAGACCTTCATTGACTGCTTTTGGCGTCACATTAAATTTTGCAATGCTATGGCCTTCCAGCACCTAATTTTTCTATTCAGGAAAGCTTAAGATTTGTTGATTTATTTCTTCACCCTTAGGTTCAACTGGACTGATGGTAAACTCAACAGTAGCAATCTGATTGAGCTATCTGGCCAAATCACAGAGAACTTTGATGAAGAGTTCCGCATCCTCTATGCACAGTCTCTCCCACTCAACACAAGAGTTGCCTCTAGTGTTCAAAACAGTGGCATCTATGACTACCTGCTACTTAAGCACCCAGGAACTTCTACTTCCATAGCAGCAGTCTGTAAACCAATGTGGCTGACCAGCACACCCAACAGAGCTTACACTAAACAAGCTGGGAAAGAAAGGGAGATTGACAGCATTCCAGTATCTGGCACTTTAACTCTTGAAGGGAAACAGATGGAGCAAAATTTTGGACATGATCTGACTGCTGCTGAAGAGAATCCTCTGAATGCTGAAAACGTTGATGTGACTGCTAGCGCTCTAAACATGGGCACTATGACACATCCAGCTGTCGTGTTCCGCCACACCTCCACACAGACCAGCTGCCTGAATTTAGATGGCATAATGCAGATAAAAGCAATCACCACCCCTCAGGATTCTTATGCCGTAGCACTAAGCTCTGCCTGCAGTGATAAGACAAGCAGCCCCAGCCATTCGTCTGCCTCAACAACCACCACACCCAAGGGTTGTTCTACTCAAGCAGGGGTGCATCACTGCCCATACATCCAACACAGTATTGCCCCTACAGGCAGCAAGCTGAGGGCTTGTATCTGCAAGCTGACCAAAGAACGCTATTATCATTTCTCCATCATTCGCTCCAAGCTGGACCACATGATGATGTTGCTATCACACGGAAGGGAGCAGGTGGCTCTTGCTGGTCAGCACAAGGGCTACAAGGGTCAAGCAGAAAGCAGAAAGCTCCATGGGGTGAAGGACAGTGTGTTGATTGGGATGTGGCCAAGGTCAAGATGTCTGCAGTGAAGGGAGGATTATTGATATTGGGAATGTTTGGCTTTACAATTTTTTGTCGTTCTGGATAGAACACTTTTTAGTAAAGAATACATTTTAATAACTTTATAGGGGGTTGGACAAGCTAAAGCACATTTTATGAACATGAGTAAAAAGAATATAGTATGGTTACATGCTCTATTTTTTGATGTTGCATTTTTTAGTGAGGGAAGGTAATGTTTAAATATCCTAATACTAATACACCTTGTATAATTAAATACTTTCTTCTTGATCAAAATGAATTATGTTTAATATTAGATTTTGACACATCATGACACTTACTGACATGCTGTTGATTTTGACAGTGGTATGGCAAGTTATTAATCAGGTGGGGTTTTTTTTATAAGTTGTTTTTTTTTTTTTTTTTGTAGTTTTGTGTAAATGGGTAATTTACTGAAATTGTAAAGGGTTAGTAGTATTTTGTACATTCCTGTTTTCACTGCTACCTTACACAAGGTACTTGGATGTTTTTTTGTAACCTAGTTTTTCTTGAAAACATTCTGTCCTTTTTACTTCATACATCATGATGTTCCAAGCTTTTGCCTAGTTTGACCACCTATTGTAATGTACAATGACTGACCAATTTATTAGGAACCCCTTAGTGACTTTGACTAGGGCCAGGTTGTTTGGTGCCAAACAGACTACTTTGAGTATTTCAGAACAGCTGATAAAAAAAATCTCCCAGTGAGCAGTAGTGAGTGGAAACACCTTGTTAATGATGGTGAAAGGAGACAGACTGGTTCAAGCTGACAGGCAGGCTACAGTAATTCAAATGACAACTCTTTACTGGATCTAATTGTTATCCAGTTTTAGAGTGGGTTCCCTAATAATTTGGTGGGTGAATGTATCTCAGAGAAAAGCACAAGCTACTTTTAACCATAATAAAACAAATGTTGTGAAAGTGATACACTATTTCCATTTGTTTAAGGATGTAGGTAGTTAAGGCCAGCTAAATTTCACAATTTTACTATTGACTTTATGACCTTAGCTAACAGCAGCTTGATAAGGTTAGCCAGTCACTCCTTTTTAAACAATAGAAAGAGTGGATCATAAAAGAGCACACTCCTCTCTTCAGATGGGCAACTTTATTGCAGGCGTCAGAGCTCGATGAAAATTATAGAGAGCAGCAATTTTTTTTCCTTAATAAAATATGTTGTTTTGAGAGAAAATGTTGACTGCTGTTTAGCAATTGTTAGATTTTGTCTTCTTTTCATTCTTAAAAAAGATGCAAGCAGGGTATAGGGATATTTTTAATGAAGTTTCATTCTTTTTCATTCAACACAGGTGTTGTCTCTTCAAGATTCAATTCCTCATCTACTCACCTACTGAGGAGCTTTTTATCAAAACATCTTCCCTAGGCCTCTAACCCAAGGTCAATGCAAAGATAAAACTGTCATCAGCCCTAGCAAACGCATTCCTGTGAAAAGTATTTTTGATGAGGCCTCTATAAACACATGAATCATGAGAAATGACTCCAGCAAGTCTGAAGGCTAAATCGCATACAGTAAATGTATATAATGTTGAATATAATGAACATAATATCAATAAGTAAGACTGAAACCATAAATATTTATCACAGTGTATTTTCATTTGATACATTAATTTGCATTTCAGGTAATATTCAATGTGTGCACAGTGTGCATACACCTAAAATGATTAAGGAGACTGTCCTTGACAGCGCCCTCACTTTGGGAGGAGGGGCACTAGGGGGCTTAAGCCTCTGATGTTTTGTCATGTCCCTGATCATTTTGTGATCAATCTTTGTGTTAATATTATCTTGATCTGTTATTAAAATGCCTTCCTTTACAAGGCAATGCATGACATTTTATAATGTGATACTTTTTGTTGTTTCAGCGCCGGAATCACGTATAGCATTACTTCAGGCTTCAGACATAGTGTCACACAACAGAGAGAAAGCTCACAGGTCACCTGATTGCATTCTTTTGTAGTGAGCCTGCACCATTACCAAAACTAGAATAGTCTGCACTTATGAAGTAACTGATAGCCAATAACTCTGGATCACAAAGTCAGATACAGGCCTCACTATAAGACTTCAAACGAGCTATTTGGAAGCTTTCAGACAGCCCCGTGCCTCTGCTATCTACGATGTCCAAGAAAGAGGTTGCAGAATTCAGGCATTTTAGCTGACTAACTGGCCAAGATGAGCAGATTCATTTGTGCACACTGAGGTGGTAAGAAGTGCTTTTAAGGGAAACATACTGTATGTGTTTGTTGTTTATATCTTTCCATTCCAGTCTACATTTAAAACCAGGCTATTGGTAAATATGTTTATTTGGTTATGTGGCCTATGGAAGGAAAAAAAAATTTTTTTTTTCAGCTAATATGTAGGCAATTCTTTAATTTCAGCCTTATTAAAGGAAAAAAATTATTACTGTCCTTGTAATTGACCGTGCTTTTAATGGTGTTAACAACAAATCATTGGTCAGGAAATTAGCAAGAATTAAACAAATAAATAAGGGAACTTAGTATGGGATAGCTGTTTAAACCTTGTGGCCCTTGATGGGCTACACCAGGTGTGACAGATAAACAAATAATGACCAATCTTTTAAGAAAAAAAAATCCTAGAAGATATTTTTGGAAATTTTTTTTTTACACCAGCTATGTGGTAGTTTGAAGTTTACATCAAATATTTTAACCATTATCATGATTTTACCATTGCTTTCAAGAAGACTGTTTTAGGCTATACTCTTTCTAGCTTTTTGCCAAACAGTTCACTGCAGCAAAACTAAACTAACAAATGTTGGTGCAGGAGGTCTCAGGAGTGCATTTGTTTAATTCTTGCTAATTTTCTGACCAATGATTTGTTGTTAAGACAATTAAAAGCCTAATATTTGTCATTTTGGGCTTGATCCATTTTTTCCCCCCGGGAGTATATGTTTTAAAGGCTCAAATGGTTATAATCTTGCCCATTTATAGAA
Organism: Pangasius sanitwongsei; assembly: GCA_037576675.1. NCBI lineage: Eukaryota > Metazoa > Chordata > Actinopteri > Siluriformes > Pangasiidae > Pangasius > Pangasius sanitwongsei. The sequence continues at coordinate 9,259,884 of CM075022.1, read as the reverse complement.
GTATAGAAAAAATACTGAGAGAATAGCCAAAGTGTTCAGACAACACAGATTGTATGCACTTAAAACAAGTGCTATCAATTTACATTTAAATAATTTACATTTCCTCATTTTGTAATTAAGTATTATTTCCATTGGGCAGGACAAGCAGTGAGGTTTTCTTGCGGCATGCAGGGTAGCAGCTTTCAGCAGGTAGTCAACATTTAAAAAAACAGGTTATTGGTAAATGCTTTTATATTGTAATCTATAAAGTGTACTGTTTCAAGATTAACATAGAAAATGATTTGATTCATATACTTATTAATGCAAGTATATTGTAATGTACACTGACAGCCACCAAGGTATAAGCCACTTTCTTAAAAAAAAAGAAAAAAAAGTTTCTTTGATGTATTTGTTCATGATCAGAAACATGTAGTAAAATGGGGTTTGATGTGCAGTTGCCACAGCTTTATTGGCTTCTGGAAATGTTGATTCTGTTTGCAGTGTCTGTTAAGACAGCACTGTCCCTGGAGTTTTAGGTTCAATTCATTTAGGATGGAAAAAAATATAAGCAAGATATGACACACTATAACAGTTAACATCATTGGTGACTGCTTTTCCAGGAGAAAGGCATGTATTTCTTCACTCAGCTCATATATTTGAGTCTGAAAAAGGAACAGGGTCTGAAAAAGACAGCTGTCGGGAGCATTCCCTTAAGTGAAGTTGACAATTTTGATGTCTGTCATCACCAATTCCATCTCAGCTGCCACTGCTTTTAATGCCAGTGCTTCACGAAGAATAAAGCAGTGATTCTAAATAATGTCACAGGCTGCTGCATCCCTAATCTTTTTAATTACACCATTGTTTTTTCATGCTTGCCGCTCCATTGTTTGTTGCACCTTTGCAGTTAACCTTGCCCGTGATATGTTATTTATGATTTTAACTATTGAAATATCTGTTCATCTTTTCTGCTGGATGACAGTGTCAAGCAACAAAGATCCTCAACAAAATTCACTTTGCCAAATGTACTGTACATACACCAGTGAAGAAATTAAACAAATTACAACACAAATTACCAAGTAACACATAGCGGCTGCGGCAATGGGGGCGTCAATTTGGGGATGCACCTGCCCATGGCCCAAGTGGAAGCCCAGATACCGTACTTCCATCTGTCCAATTGCACACTTTTTTGGGTTTGCTGTGAGTCCTGCCCATCTCAAGGATCTCAGAACAGCTCTCAGATGCTGTAAATGCCGCTGCCAATCATTACTGTAAATAATAAAGTCATCTAAATAAGAAGCTGCATATGCAATGTGCAGGCGGAGTATTCTGTCCATGAGATGTTGAAACGTTACTGGGGCACCAAGCAAACCAAACAGAAGGTTGACAAATTGGTGTAACTCAAATGGAGTGGAAAATGCCATTTCTTTGGGATATTGGAGTCATGCCAGTACCACTTGAGTAAATCCAGTGTCGAATAAAAGCAAGCCTAACCTAGCTGATTGAGCAGTTCATCAATGTGTGGCATTGGATATGCATCAAATTTAGACACTGCATTGACTTTTCTTAAGTCCACACAAAAATTGGGCACCAAAACCACTGGTCTGCTCCAGTCATTGTGGGACTTCTATGTTAAGCATAGCCTTGAGTTCATCCTGAATCACATTTTATTTATGTTCTGGTAACCGGTATGGGTGGCTGTGTACAACTACACCTGGAGGAGTTTTGATGTGGTACTCTATGATGTCTTTCTTGGGCCTGATGCAAATTCCCCTGTGTTAAGTGACTTATGGTGTGGAGTTTTACTCTAAGGTCCAGAGCGTATCATCGTGCACCAAGCATCATCGTGAATGAACGTACGAATCATTTTTTTAAGTGTGTGTGAAGACTGTGACATAATGGACATGCCCTGGTCAGTCAGGATTGCTTTCAAGATCCTGACATGGGAGATAACAAGGAAGAGTGCCTTTGTAACACTGTGTGCTGAATTGTTGTGAAGGGTCACGGCTTTTGGGTATTGCATTGCATAATCCAATAGAACTAACACAAATTGCATCATCACTGTAGGCCATCTTGGTGAGCGCCAGGTGTGGAATGGTGGCAGGGGACACAGCTAGAGATGTTAAGTGCTGGAGGGCCTGCCGGCTCTCTGCTTGCTCCCGCATGAGGGCTTTGAAGGTGAGGGCCTTTATGATCTCGCAGAGAGGGAAGGCTTCCATGGCGGTGTCTGAGTCTTACAAAATTCCGGGGTTTTCAGCACAATTGTAGAACCTGGAGTGTACAGGTGTGGAGGAAGACTAGGGAGGCAGGCAGAATTTTAGGAGAGCTCCAGGCTCATGTTTATTTACACTGCACTTTTTCAGTGCACTTTCAAAAACTCAATGTGGCAACAGGGGTGTGGTCGAGCATCAGCTGTGGAAAGAGAGGAGGTGGGTTGAACCAGCAGGTAGTGTGTGATGATTCTCACTTTTGTCTTGTTGCTGCCAGGCTAATTATTTGTGTCTCTTTGTGCTTTCAAGCACTGCCTTAACGCAGTGGAGCATGAATTTGAACTGTGAACTTGATGGACCGAAACCCACCAAGCGCTCCTTGACTGAAACAAGCAATGCCCTTGCAGGCCGAGAGCCAGCAGGCACTCTAGAAGCTGCTGCGGTCCACCACATCTCCAGCTCCAGCTCCGCTCAAGGGAGAGATCACATGCAGCTTCTTTTTGTGTTTTCATTTGCAATATCAGATTATCCAGATTTGTGCCTGTTAAAAATTGTTCATATTTTTATTCTCTGCGACCCTTTTTCTTGCCTTACAGCTCACCTTAGGGTCATGACCCAAGGTTTGAAAACCCCTGCTCAAGCAGTCAGTAGTACACAATAGCTACCAGACATATGAATATGCACATAATAAGCATTCTACATACTTGATAGGAGGTTGTGTTAAAAAATCCTCAAAAATGGTAATTTATTTCTATAAAAGTCCCATAAAATTAATAAATCAAACTGTTTTCTGCAGACTGTGGCAACTGTAGAAATTTAGCTTAATGGAATTTCAAAATCCTCATAAATGGTCATTCAGTTTTGTTTGTGCCACAATTTTAAAATTATTAAATCAATTTGTTTTCTGCAAATTGTAATATAGTCATAAAGAGCACATGCTACAGTTCTCATAGTCTCATGAGCTTTCTTGATGTTTCCATTTCTCATTAACCAAAATTTATGACATTATACCAAATTATAACACTACCTCCCCTCAAAGACATTTAGACTGGCCGTCAGAAAGAAAGCCAGTTGTATAATAATGGACCCCACTCACCCTGGACATCACCTGTTTTCCCCTCTGCCCTCTTGGAAGAGATACAGAACAATCAAAACGAGGACTAACAGATTAAAGAACAGTTTCTTCCCACAGGCAGTCAAATGCATAAATCCTCCTCCTTCCCTCCTCCTGCTCCCAAGCATTATCGAACAATAAACCAATGTCTCAGGTCTAAAAGTGCAATAGTACACACGCACACACCACACTGCATATTTGCACTAATCTGTAAACACCTCTCATATGTTTACACAAATCTCATACTGTTACACTTATTTATTATTCATATATCCTGATATACATTCATAGAGTATACAACAACACTATGTATACTGTATTCTGCACTGTTGTTCTTGTTTAATTTGCTCCAGTGTACACTACAATATTTTGCACTAACCATTGTATATATTACCTTTTGGAATACCTCTCTTCTTGTCTATTTTATTTTATTTGTATTTGTCTATTATGCCAAAACCTTGTGAGCTGCTAACAGTCTTTCATTGTTCAAAACAATGACAATAAAATTCTATTCTATTCTATTCTATTCTATTCTATTCTATTCTATTCTATTCTATTCTATAACCTGTTGATTCATATATGGCCACAATTTGCTGCTGAAATTACGAAATATGTTCTATAGTTCTCAGGGACCTCTGATGGGTAGCGGGCTGTTTTGGGACATTTAAGGGGCCCTAAGGTTTCCCCCACACCAATCATATTATTTTACATGAAGATATAAACTGAATTAATACTTCATTATGTTGAATAAGGACAAAAAAGTTTAATAAACGATAAAATAAAAACAACCAAACAAGATACTACATAGCAAGGTACTAGGTATCTAGCTAACCCTATATCAGGAGTTTCAAACATTCTGCCCAGGCCACATCATTTTTGACCCTCAAGAGCCATAACACTATGTAATACTTTTTGTATTTAGTTTTTGTTCCTGGGTAGTAAGCCTTATTTTATGATTGCTAATGCCTCAAAAGTATAGAAAATAGCTGTTAATCCCCTCAAACTTTGCTTTTGTGACCAGGACACTGGTATTTAGAATTTACCTATTTTCATTTAGAAAACGGGTGAATTTGCATCTTTTCATTTACATAAATTCAGAAAAAACAACATATGAATCAAAATGAACATATACTAAGGTTATACAAAAATGACCATAAAAGGTTTAGAAGTGAGTAATTTTTTTTAGATTTATGATTATACACTCACCTGTATACCTGCACATTCATACAGTTATCTACTCAGCCAATCATGTGGCAGCAGCACAATGCAAAAACAATCATACAGGTCAAATGCCTTGTTGATAAGAGAGTTCAGAGAAGAATGGCCAGACTGGTTTGAGCTGACAGGAAGAGTAAGGTAACTTAAATAACATGCTTTTCAACTGTGGTGGGCAGCAAAGCATCTCAGCAACACAACACATCAAACCTTGCAGTAGATGGGTTACAATATCAGAAGACCACATCAGGTTCCATTCCTGTCAGTCAAGAACAGGAATCTGAGGTTATCCTGGGTATAGCCTCACCCAAACTGGACAGTTGAAGTTAAAAAAAAAAAAAAATCACCTGGTCTTTTTCCAGTCTTCAACCGTCCAATTCTGGTGACTCTGTGCCCATGATAGCCTCAGATTCTTGTTCTTAGCTGGCAGGAGTGGAACCTGATGTGGTCTTCTGCTTTTGTAGCTCATCCACAGCAAGGTGTGATGTGTCGTGTGTTCTGAGATGCCTTTCTGCTCATCACGGTTGTAAAGGTGCTTATTTGATTTACTATAGACTTCCTGTCAGCTCAAACCAGCCTGGTCATTCTTCTCTGATCTCCCTCATCAACAAGCTGTTTCAGCTTGCAGACCCTTCATACACAGGATGTTTGGATCTGGCACCAACAACCATGCTACAGTTAAAAACACAGAGATCACACTTTTTATGTTTGATATGAACACTAACTGAAGCTCTTGACCTGTATCTGCATCATTTTATGCATTATGCTACTGTCACTTGATTGACTGATCAGATAACTGCATGAATGTGCAGGTATATAGCTGTTCCTAATAAAGTAGTGAGTGTATTGTATATATAGATGTAAACCACTTTTTTAAAGCAGCCCCCAAATGTAGTCTCCTATTATGTTCTCGTTACATGGTCCTTGGTAGTGGCATTCAAAGTCCCGTATATCCTGGTGGAAGAGCTCGCCTTGCTCCTCTGAGTACACTCCCATATTCTCCTTGAATTTATCAAGATGAGCATCAAGGCTATGGACTTTGAGAGACATCCTGCAGCCCAATGTGCCATAGTTTTCAAACAGCTCCACATTGTTTTCAGCTTTGTGTTTGCCCAGGAAGCCCAGAGACACTGCGACAAAGCTGTTCCAAGCCACTTTTTCCTTCTTCGTGAGCTTCTTGGGGAATTCCTTGCACTCCAGGCTCTTCTTTATCTGTGGTCTGATGAAGACACTGGCTTTGAATTTTGCCTCAGAAAGCTTAGGAAAGAAGTCTTGAGGTATTATAAGGCTGCTGACTCCTTATCTAGACCTGAGACAAATTGTTTCATAAGGCCAAATGTACAGTGGTGGCATTAGCACCTTCAGGGGGTTTAAATGTTGTTCCTCCCCACAGAAAACTCAATCCACTGTGGTGTGGCAAGTCTTGCCTTTAGTAGTGCTCCTTGGTGTCCCAAAGACAAAGATAGCATGGAAACTTGGTAAAACCTCCTTGGAGATCAGGAATGCCATCATTTTGAAGTCTCCGATAACCTCCCAGCCATACTCATCATATTTCAACACATCCAGCAATGTCTTGATGCTGTTGTAATCCTCTTTGAGGTACACTGAGTGAGCCAGGGGAAGAGACGGGTACTTGTTCCAGCTTTGAATCTACTGGATGAGCTGTCGTTAAAGAGGCGCCACTCATTCGGGCTACAGGAGATTCCTATTGCCTCAAACAGACTGGCCACCTTCTGGCAGAAGGAGAACCCATCTTGATAGATGAAGAAGGTAGAAAAAGCTTGGTAATGCTTCCTAGGACCTGCATCTTGCACACTTTAATCCAACAAGTTCCACTGCTTGAGTCTAGACGTCAAAAGTTCAGCACTGGACTTGGTGAGACCAAGATCTCAGATCAAGACATTGAGGTCTTTTTGGTTGGGTTAGTATGGGTTTCTCTCCTCAGCTCCACCTGAAATTGTAATCTGGATCTACAACATCTTCCTCGCTCTCTGACTTGCTGCTCATTTCTGAAGATGGCTGCTCTCTGTCTGGAGGATACAGTTATATACATGTACAGTCAGGTCCATAAATATTGGGACATCGACACAATTCTAACATTTTTGGCTCTATACACCACCACA
>CM075022.1:9185783-9200828 GCA_037576675.1 Pangasius sanitwongsei | reverse complement strand
GCAGCTGAGTTTCCTTCCATGGTGGGTAAGGAACACCTTGCTGCTGCGCAGAAGTCAGATCCTACACTTGCAAAATGTGTTCATTTTGCGGTAGATCATTGCAATCATTTAACAGCAAGGGTAGGTTACTTTTGGGATGATGGCGTTTTAATGCACAAATGGGAACCAAGATCATCAGAACAAAATGATTGGCTGACTGAATATCAGGTTGTTCTGCCTGCTAGTTATCGTTCTCAAGTTTTGAAATTGGCAAACGAAAACGTTCTTGCGGGGCATCTCGGTGTCAACAAAACGTTTCAGCGCATTACAAAGCACTTCTATTGGCCTGGAGTAAAATCTGCTGTGTCTAATTTTTGTCGCTCTTGTGATGTCTGCCAGCTTGTAGGCAAACCAAATCAAACTGTCCCAAAAGCTCCCCTTAATCCAATTCCTGTCATTGGTGAGCCATTTGAAAAGTTGTTGATTGATTGTGTAGGGCCTCTTCCGAAGTCAAAGCATGGGCATCAGTACATTTTAACAATGATGTGTACTGCTACTCGTTACCCCGAGGCTGTACCATTACGTACATTAAAGGCACAGGTAGTGTTGAAGGAGATTGTAAAATTCTGTACAACATTTGGTTTGCCCAGAGTAATCCAAACTGATCAAGGGACAAATTTCACCTCAAAAGTTTTCGGGCAGATGTTGAAGGAGTTGGGTATAGTGCACCAACTGTCTAGCGCCTATCACCCTGAGTCACAGGGGGCGATAGAGCGTTTTCATCAAACCTTGAAGTCCATGATCCGCACTTACTGTGTCGACACCGGAAAAGACTGGGTGGATGGCTTGCCACTACTCATGTTTGCTGTGAGGGAGTCTGTTCAGGAGTCCTTAGGATTTAGTCCTCATGAGCTTGTGTTTGCTCATACTGTTCGTGGGCCTTTGAAATTGTTAAAAGAACAGTTAACTAGTAAGAGTAGCCTTGCTGTCCCAATTTTAGACTATGTCACTTCTTTTCGCGAACGCTTACAAAAGGCTTGCAAAGTAGCCAAAGTCCATCTAGCCACAGTGCAGTCTAAAATGAAAAATCTTTTTGACAAGAAAACAGTACAACGCAGTTTTCAACCGGGTGACTCTGTTCTGGTGTTGCTTCCTGTTCCTGGCTCAATTTTTGATGCCAGGTTTTCTGGTCCGTATGTTATTGAGCAAAAACTAAGTGACACAGACTATGTTGTAAATACACCTGATCGTCGTCGTAAGAAGAGAGTGTGTCATGTTAACTTGTTAAAGCGTTATGTTGCACGTAATTCTCCTGAGTCCTCTCTTCCCTCACCAACACTGAAACCCAGTGTTACAGTAGCACTCCTTTGTGGTCATGATGCTGAGGAATTATTAGTTGAACCTCATTCACCTGGTGTTCGTTTGATTAATTCAGCTATACTGAGTAGTTTAGACTCTTGTTTATCTTATTTACCTGAAGACCAGCGTAAGGATGTTGAAATGTTGCAGAAACATCCTACCCTGTTTGCTGATGTGCCTGGTAGAACCAATATGTTGTTTCATGACATCGATGTAGGGAATTCTGTTCCAATCAAGCAACATCCATACAGAGTGAATCCTGCAAAGCAGTTATGAGATCAGAGGTAGATTATCTGCTTACAAATGGATTGGCTGCACCTAGCCAAAGTCCCTGGAGTTCTCCATGTTTACTGGTCCCAAAGTCTGACAACACTTTCCGCTTCTGTACGGATTATAGAAAGGTAAACAGCATGACAAAGCCTGACTCCTTTCCCTTACCACGGATGGAAGACTGCATGGACAGAGTTGGTGCATCAAAGTTTGTTTCCAAGTTGGACCTGTTGAAAGGTTATTGGCAGGTTCCATTAACTGCACGTGCGTGTGAGATCTCTGCATTTGTAGCACCTGATGATTTCCTACAGTATAACTGTATGGCTTTTGGAATGCGAAACGCACCTGCCACGTTTCAACGTCTTATGCAAAAAGTTTTGCTAGGCCTGCCCAATTGGGGGCTTACTTAGATGACATTGTAGTCTATTCAGATGAGTGGGAAGATCACATCTGCAGTTTGGAGAAATTGTTTACAAGGTAAACTGACGCCCAATTAACCCTCAATTTGGCCAAGTGTGAGTTTGCTAAAGGTGTTGTAACTTACCTTGGTAAAAAGGTTGGTCAGGGTTATGTCAAGCCAACTGAAGCGAAAGTGTCTGCTATTATTGAATTCCCTACACCCAGCACTAAGCGTCAATTATGCCGATTTTTAGGAATGGCGGGGTACTATCGAGGATTTTGTAAGAACTTTGCAACAATTGTGTCACCCCTTACTGACCTGCTTAGTACTTCAAAGAACTTTGTGTGGAGTCCTGAGTGTGACTGTGCCTTTGTCGCTGCCAAAGACCTCTATTATAGTCCTGTTTTATCAGCTCCTAATTTTTCGTTGCCTTTCAAGCTACAAGTTGATGCAAGTGTTGTGGGGGCTGGTGCAGTTTTACTGCAAGAAGACAGGGCAGGAATTGAGCATCCTGTCTGCTATTTTTCCAAGAAGTTTTCAAAGTCTCAACAGAACTATAGTACCATCGAGAAGGAAGCTCTGGCATTAGTGATGGCACTCAGGCATTTTGAAGTCTATGTTGGGGGTAGCTGTACCCCTCTTGTTGTTTACACTGATCATAACCCTCTTGTCTTCCTGTCTCGCATGTGCAACTGGAACCAGCGTTTGATGCGTTGGTCACTGTATCTGCAAGAATACAACTTGGACATTCAACACAAAAAAGGCTCCGAGAATGTGGTGGCAGATGCGCTCTCCAGAGCCTGTGATGGGGTCTAAAATGTACCATATCTGTGAAGTATTAACTGTTTATAAGCCATGGGTTATAAATTTGGTGATGGGGGTGTTACGTCCTGTGACGTAATTGGTACTGTTCTGGGGTCTGTTAAGAGTTTTTGTATTCTGTTTTCTTTTCTCTTCTGTGCTGCTGCTCTAATAGGAACTGATTACTGGCACCTGTTCCTTGTTTGCTGATGACTAACTCCTCATTCATTGGCTCCTCCAGAGAGGAAACCAGCTATAAAAGCCATCAAGGAAGCACAGTTGAGGAGAGGGAGGAAAGGAGAGAATTTGAGCCATCTCTCTCCACATGGACCTTCTCTGCAGCCCCAGACCTGTGTTGCTTATTGTTGCTTGCTGACTGATGTGTAATGTTCCAGTTAGTATACTGTTGCTGTGCTCCTGCCTAGGTTGCTATGATGATAACTAATGCTCATAATTTGTAGGGAGGAGGGTGCCTTCTTTCTTTGGTTAATTCTTTTCTCCTGTTTTTGGGTAAGTTAGGTAGTTAGGGAAGTGCTATTGTCTTTTTGTTATTTTTATTTTTCCCTGTGTTAGGTAAGGTAGATTAAAAATTGAGTAAGATTGTTTTGTTTGTTATTTTGGCTATGCCCCCTCCTGAAGTCTTTTTGTTTTGTTTCTGCTATCTAACTTATGAAATAAATTAAATTTGAAGTGGATCTCTTGTGTTCTTTAGGGCTGGGACTGGGATGAGAAGCTCCATGTGATCTCCCTTTCATTTTGTTACGAATCCCTTCATTCCCCTAGATAAATTACAAAGGGGAGTCGTAACAAGGTACATCGTCCACCAGGTTAATCTCATGCTGTACTCGGTCTGTAAATCCAAGATCTTCATCGCTTAAGGCGAACACATGGGCATATTCAGCGAGTAATGCTTTCAACTCAGCTTGCTGTTCCACCGTACCTCCAATGTCCAGCTGGCATATCACTTCAGACCACTTGCCTAGATGGTGATTTGGCCCCCATAGAGATCTCTTCAGCATTCGCAGAAATGCGTTGGAATGTTACCTTGTGTCCTGGGTCATTATCCACCACCTTCACTTGCGACAGAACACCGATCCGAGTCCTAGGGTGCAACCACACATCTTCATTAGACAGGTTAAGAACTTGGACTGGGCCCTCGTGACGGGGTGAGCTTACCACAGTCGGCATAATCAGCACACCTCCCGGCAAAGCTAAGTGTGCTGACTCCAGCAGCCACTGGCTTTCACCTTCCGCACTCACCAACCACCCTTTTGCCATCACTGTAGTTATGGAGCCCGCCGGCACATAGACCACACTCCTTCCAGCTACCCGGGCCACCCGACTCTTCAGAACATCACAGGTTTGTATATGCTGGAACGCATTACTCCAATCAACCCCCTTCCAACGGAGCCTCGAATTCGGACTGCACTATCTGCTGGCAACGACTAATGATGTTCATCCCCACAATGCAGGAAACAGTTTTTGAAGAGGGTGGGGGATCTTTTACCACTAAAAACCCACAGTTTGGTATTTTCCTGCCCATGGTCTCTACCTCTAGCTCAAGATATCCCAGGTATGGGATGTCTAGCCCGTTGGCGGCAGTAAGCCTGAGCCACCCAGTGGTCCAAAGCATGTCATCATCACCCCCAGGTGTTGTCGGAAGAAACTTTCAGATATTGTACTAACTTGGCTACCTGTGTCCAAGGGACAAGATACCTCTATGCCAAGAACCTTAATATCTACTTGAGGACATGTCCCTACTGCCTGCTTCAGCAGTTCTTCTTGACTAGGGTCTACAGGTTGCCCTCGGATGGCTTGACTGGTCACATTTCCCGGCTCACTAGAACGGGGTGCAGGTTTTTTTGAGTTACGTTTCTGGGGACAATTTCTCGCAATATGCCCCTGTTGTTGTGTCATTAAGCTTTTAACAGCCTGTGTTAGCTCAAGGATCTGCCTGCCCTGTTCAGTGACTACATCCATTATTTTGGACAAAGTGTCGGGGTTATGGCCCATGGTTTTCATTTCTGCACACTGTGCGCTTTCACTGAAAGAGCCATAGGTACCACTTCAACTTTTAGGGGTTCGAACCCTCCCAGATAGCTCCTCCCAGCCCCAGAGATAAGCTTCCTCCCTCACTTCCACCATAGAAGACTCAGGCTTGTCCCTTACATACCGTCGAAGTTCCCGTCTGAGTACAGGGTCTCGGATGCCCTCTACAAACTGGTCTCTTAACCATATCTTTTCGTCTCCCTCAGCCTCTGGTGCACACTTAGTAATCTGATCAAGAGCTTGAGCTAGTGCATGAGAGAAATCACGAACATCCTCCCCCTCTTTCTGCTTATGACTATAAAAGTCCTGGAGGAGTTGGGGACTGCTGCACCTATCAGTGAAAGCCTCTCTAAGGTAAGTGAGTATATCAGTGGCTGCATCTCTGTCTACATCGCTTCGCAGTCTAACCTCTTCTAATGCAGCACCTTGCAGCAAAGACAACAAAATCACACTCATCATTTGGTGTCAAGTTTCGGGCTCTTAAAGCACGCTCAACCTCTTCTACAAACTCATCCACTGTTCTCCCATCGTTTTCAACGTCCCTTGTGAATGGGCTGATGTGTCGTTCTCGAAGTGCATAGACATAAGTCTTATTAAACCCACCCTTCAAAGACTCAAGTGTGGCCATTGCTTCGTCATGCTTTTGACTCAGTTCTCTTAACTTCAGACGAATGTCGTCCTTTTCCCCCTCTGAAGGGTCAGACATGTTGCAAGTCAAAGTCTTGAATATGGAAGCAAAAAGGGACAGTTCGTTCCTACTTCCGAAATCCATGGGAAACCTACGTCACCACTCTGTCTGCTCCGTCACGTCTAGGCCAATTCCCACGTCCCGTCTCTACTCTGCGTCAAACCCTCAGTCCGGCTGTCACTGGCTCCTTCCACGCAGGAGACTGCTCTTCACCACTACCATGTTTGCTTATCCATGTGCCACTAACACTTAACTCTCACTGGCAGGATCGATAATAAAAGAACCCCACTCCTGGTACCAAATTTTGTTGCCAGTTAACAAAATAAATCAATTGACACCGAATCACGTTTTATATTTGCGCATTTTATTTTAACTAAATCAGTTGTTTAGATTTCTTTTGTTGTGATTTTAAAAGATTCCAAATGAATGGTTAAACAAATAACAGGTGATAATTCAGTATCACTCAACTTACATTCCAAGATAGCAATACTCAAATTCACCACACGGGGGTTACCCTAATAGTATATAAGCTTCAAACTCAGATTTCACAGGAATATTTCAATGAACATTACAGCAAACTAAAATAAAGTGTCAATTCTTCCGAATTTCGTATTATTACCAATGTTAGGGCACACTTTTAGGGTGAAATAATACTCTTTAGAATCACACAAACACGGTAGTGGCACCCTACACATAAACACAAATCCCACTGTCAGCATATACATCACTTGAATTCCAATACTATTACACAAAAATCAAACATAACATGCACATGATCTTATGCACAATAACATTACATTGGACACTCACCGAATTCTGTTTTACCGAGAACTCGTAACACTTGTCACGTACAACGACGTACAATCTCCGATCATCCCGCACCCTAGCCATAAAATACACATTTTACATACACAGGATGAAATAAACACAGCCTATTACGCCCGATTAAATGATTATCATCAAATTTACTCACATAGATAATGGATTTAACTCAGGATGACACACTATCGGATCCGTCTCTCATGCACTGCTTAAGCCGTCTGTCTGTATATCGCACTCCTAACGCGTCATATTCAGCGGCCGCTCTCTTAAAGGGGAAGTACACTTTTTTTCCTTTTTGGGGTTATATATTCAAATACCACCTGGTGACATAAAGAATATTATTTAGATACAGAGCCAACTTTATTACTGTGCATATAAAATCCTTCATACTCCAAGTCAAATTTCCCAGGTGCACTATTCAGATTATGCAAATTACCTGCATGTAGTTCAGACCTCCTTGGTTGACAGAATTCTCTTTAGTAGAAGTGTGCAATAGCCTCTAGACCACCATGTTGAACACAAGCACTTGTTTAAGCCTGAAAAAAAGTCAGGAATAGAAAATGCATAATAAAGAAAGGAATAGCTTTTTTTCTTTGCTGTCAAGTGTAATATGATGTAACAAATATGAAAAATATGATGATATATAATTTGGAAAATGGCAAGCATATGGCAAGCAAATTGGCAAGCAAATAAAAGACAAGAAAACAGGAGTCAATTGTCCAAGCCAATATAGTCCAAGTAGTAATTATTACATTAGTCACTGTAAATTTGGTTTAATTTAACTGTATGGCTTCCGCCCTCATTATTCATGAAGCACTTCATGATGATGTGTAAGTGCTACAGCCCCTTAGTCATTAATGTAGGACACAGAGATGATGATAGTAGATGGTAGATGATCTGCCAAAGTTTCTTGGTCAAATCCCATATCATAACTAATCCCAAACCATAACTAATTGAGCAATTCACCACTGTGTGGCATTAGATAAGTGCCAAAATTTGACACCTTACTGACCTTTCTAAAGTCCACACAGAATCTAACTAAACCATCTGCCTTAGGAAACAGGATAATGAGGCTGAACCAGTCGGTGTGGGACCCCGATATTGAGCATAGCCTGGAGCTCATCCCTAAACAATTTTTTGTGATCAGGCAAACAGTAGGGGCGGCTGAGTTGGAGCATGCTAGAACTTCTGAATTGTATTTTTTACAATTAAAATGGCATGGCCAGTCCATCGCTACAAATTGACTTAATCCCTAATGATTCATACAGCTTGTGAAGCGTCTGACTTAAAACTGCCCTTGTCAGTCATAATATCTTTTGAGATTCAGATGAGGAAGATTACTCTGAACAGTGCCTCTGTAACAGTGGAAGTGGGCACAATGGTGCTTTTGAGGTAGGCGAAGAGGCAGCTGACATTTGTGGCATGCTGCACACCATTTGCATACATCGCCATGAATGCTGGGCCAATAGAAAAAGGCCATGACATGGGTTTGTATCATATCCTGTCCTAAATGCCCAACCAGAGGAATAGAATGAGCTGCAAGGAAAAGCATTTTTCCATGCACCACTCAATAAAGCTTATCATTACTAACAGAGAATTATGGGCAGACTATTGTGACCCTTGGCTGTACTAATTGACCATTGATTACTCTCACTTGGTGTGTCTTAGGCTACGTTTACACGACAACGATGTAGTCAAAAACAGAAAAGTTTTTCTCTTGCGTTTTCAAAAAGTTTCACGTATACACGACACTGTTTTCAAAACAATTCATGTTTACACATATCCGCGATAACGGCCAAAAACTTTGTATTACGCATGCACTTGCCTTTACAATAGACACGTACTGTGCATGTCTACATACCTAACACATACTACGCACGCGCATGACTTCACCGTTTTCAAAGATTCCCGTATTGGGTGTTTACATGGAGACTATAACGGCGGCGTTTTCAAAAACATGCACTTTGAAACTCGTTTTCAAAAATATGCATTTTCAGCCCCCAAAACACCATTGTTGTGTAAATGAACAGGCAAAACGCATAAAAAGTTTCCCGTTTTTGGCTGAAAACGTTGTCGTGTAAACGGCCCCTTAGGGTCTCCTCTTGAGACTGCTCTGGAGGGAAATGTCTGAGGGGAATCGCCAAGGGAGTGGGTTCTCCCCCCCCCCGCTGGCTGTTTTTGTCTGGCACTTACAGCAACAGCTCTGCCTCCTCAACAAGAGCCACACATATCCAACACCATGGTACACTAATGAAGGACCCATCCACAAGCATTAACAATGCTTGGAATTTTCGACAACTTGTTCCGCAAAATCAGGTGTCTGTGATGAACAGTCCGAGAGAGTAGTAATTGTATATTTACAGCCTGGGGCTCCTGAAAATTTAAGCAGAGAAGTCAAAGATACAGTGGTTAGATTTGAGCAAATGCAGGGTAATCAGCCTATGGAAGCACTTTAAGCACTCTATAATTGAAATTTATGTTTATTAAATTAATTTAACAAGTTTATTAAAATTTCCCTTCACTGGAACTAAGAGGCATAGCACAGTCATGTTCCAGCATGAAAATGCCCCTGTGCAGAAAGTGAGGTCCATGAAGACATGGTTTGCAAGGGTGGTGTGGAAGAATTCAAGTGTCTTGCACAGAGCCTTGATCTCAACCCCACTGAACACCTTTGGGATAAAATGGAATTCCGACGTGCCCCAGGTCTTCTCGCCCAACATCAGTGCTCAACCTCACTAACGCTCTCTCATAGCCATGTTCCAAAATCTGGTGGAAAGCATTCCCATAAGAGTGGAGTTTATTATAATAGCAACATCTGGAATGGGATGTTCCAAAAGCACATATGACTGTGATGGCCAGGTGTCCACAAACTTTTGGCCATATAGTGTATAATCTGATAACCTTTTGTTAGGTCAATCAGTGAAAGACTGCATATAAAAAACTGCAGCTGCTATAATACTAATCCAGAATAACCAGAGAGTAGCTTGCAGGGGTGGAAAGAGTACTGAAAAATCATACTCGAGTAAACGTACTGTTACTTCTCAAATGTAGTGTGAGTATTAAAAGTAGTAGTAGTAGTAGCAAGTAGTGTGAGAGTAAAAGAACCTGTCCTAAATACTACTTAAAGTATGAGTAAAAAGTAGCTCTTTTAAAAGTACTCAAGAGTAGTGAGTAGTGAGTATTGCACTGTGAATGTTGTTCCACCTTATAAGACTGCACCCTGTGATTTAAAAATGTAGCTTACATCAGTGTCATATTCTCTTTTATGGATGTTTCTCAGAAAGAACAAAAACACATAGGGATCCTCCAACAGTTTTATTTTTGACTGCTAACATTGAAAATAGAGGCATGTAATATTTGAAAAGTTATGAATTTGTTGTTCAGTTTCACAATAAGCTGATTCTCAAAATTTGTACTGCCCAGCCAGGCTTGATTAGGTGTAAACAGCTGCCCAGCACAACTAAAAAGGCGCTCACATACTGAAGAGGTAGGCAAGGGGGTGCTCAGTCTGAGGCTTAGATTTTTCACAGAAGAGAATGAGCGAAGCAGTTCCATCTCTTCTGAGGAACAAGCCAGATGATGCAGGATGTAATCCATACCTATCATATACAAAAAATACAAATATTAATTGTGGATAATGCTGAGAGACAAAACTATTGTATGCTTACTAGGCTGGTATGGACCAACTAAGTGTGGACATGGTTATTTTAGAAGTTAATTAAAGCTGTAGAAGTTAATTAATGCATAAGTGTTTCTGCATTTACTTAATACAAGTGGTACAGTAGGCAAGTAATAAACACTGAATGGGTAGCTTCACTCCACACAAACCCACGCACTGTAGTAGCGGAACAGGGATTATGAGTGAAATGTCCCATGATTACTGACCTGACAAAATGTATGATGCATGTTCTCACTTTTTAACAGAACTTGGCATAATATCTATTTCAACAGATACATATGACAGCAGAGTATCTGATGAAATAGATACGTATTTCACCAGTTGTATATACAAAACATTAGGAAAATATTACCTGCTTTAATGATGTGGACCTTGTCTGTTTATGACGTTTTGAATTTGGGAAGAAGAATTGCAGCAATCATGAATTCTGGATCTTCCATAAGCTCCCCAAAGTGCTTTTGTAGACCCTGCTGCAGAGCATGAATAAGGGGAAGACACACCTTGACTGGAGCCTCCAAATTGTTTGACCTTTTAATCAAGAAGGTAGATGGAGAGAAGCAGCCACCCCCCCATCTGAGTGTTTGTTTCAGACTGAAGGATGTTCAAGGCCATGGCTATAGGCTGCGTCACACAGTAGTATTCAAAGAGGAAAGCAACTTCAGCAGGATTCTGCCTATAATAAAGAATGTTTTCCATTAATAAGTCAAACAACTAAAACACACAACCACTTTAAGTATTCTAATTAGATCAATGTGGAATAAAATCAAACTTACATATGTTGCACATACATTCTGAAGGGATTCTTCTCCCTGTGCCTTTAGGATCCGCATCATCCTCTCTGCAGCATTGTACACTGAATTCTATCCTGTGTGGTTGGGCTGAATGAACTGTAGCTTAGATTCTTCTTGCATAATTTCAGTGTTGATGGCAGACTGGCTGGTTTTATTGTATAATACCTGGCATTTTGCAAATGTCGAACGTTTCTTAAATACCTCACTGCTGACCTCTGCTTTGGATATGTCCACAGTAGCCACCAAATTAAGGAGGTGACACGCACAAAGCTGATGCCTGGACAGGTGATACTCCAACCCACTGTTGGTGTTTAAAATAAAACAGGTGTCCTGAACCTCAACTTCTGTATCTTCATCACTCTCCAGTCATTGCCCCATCACCCCTTGCTGATTTGATCCACTATCAGTTGTCATTCTCACTATCTTTTCTGTGATGCCGTATTCAGAATGGCTGTCATCCAGGGTCTCTGCAAGCATATCAAAGGTCTTTTCAAACCAAAATCAAAAATCAAAAAAGATTAACCTTTCAAGCATCTGAAGGCAATAGAGATAGACCTTCTTTCCAGTGTAGATTTGTCAATCCAGTGTGCTGTTACACCAATGTAACTGAGCAATCATGTTTTCCTTGAGCTTTGCAGCTACTTCCTTGATTCTCAGCTTCACAGTTGGTCTGTACAGCTAGGTTGCATTGTATGGATTAGATTTTTGAATGTTGGGAGTTCAGCTATGGTAAAGGGCTGAAGGCTTTCACAGACAACCTCAGCTACAAGCCTATCAATTGTGGTCTGAGCAACCTGCCTGCATGACATGGAGTAGTCTTTAATCTTCATCTGTTTCACAGCTGAATCGCACCTCTGTTCTTCAGAGTTCTTTCTTTTCAAGATAAATCTCATTGTACTGCTTTAAATTGGATGAAAATTTTCTCTGTAAAAAGAATACACTTCAAAACTGAGTAACTAATCAATGATAAAACTAATTGTATTTGCGTGCAATGATTTAAAAAAAACATGATTACAAAGATATAAAACTGATGTTTTGCATAAAAAGTTATTTTCAGTACACGGACTACCATTTTAAATCTCTGTGTGGGAACACATTACATTACCCTCATTTAATGCAATGATAGACAAACATAGCGAGCTAAAGCTTGTGGTTCCATAACATTGTAAACACTGTGGCTACATTTCTCACACAGCAGAGAAACACACAAAGTAATTCCTGAGAAAAACTACTCAGTTACAGTAACAAGAGTATTTGTAATTCGTTACTTTACACCCATGGTAACTTGGCGTTTTAATATGTACCAGGGACTAGATGGAGAAGGACTAGTAAAAAAAAATTACTCCTGCTTTGGAATCCTTACACTGGCTTCCCATCAAGTTTCGAGTTGATTTTAAAATTGTCATGTTTACATATAAAGCTCTGCATGGACTGGCTCCCCAGTATTTGACTGAGCTCTTAACACTATACACCCCAAAACGTAACCTTCGCTCTCCTCAATCTGCTCTTTTAGTTGTCCCTCAGACTCCTTTACTCTCCAGGGGTGAGAGGGCTTTGTCTTCATATACTTTTAAACTATGGAATTCATTTCTGGCTGATATCAGACACACATAGACATTAGGTATTTGTAAAACTTACCTTAAAACATACTTTTTAAGGTTAGCCCTAACTTGACTGCTGAATTAATTTTGTAACTGATTAATTTTAATTATGTTGTTTATGTATGCTTATTTTTTTATGATTTGTATTTATACGATTGTGTTTTTTTATGTAAAGAGCCTTGAGAAGCTAATTTTAAAGGAGCTATATAAAATAAAGTTTATTATTATATTATTATAAAAATAAAGAAATGAATTTAAAAATTGGCCAGATGGGTCAGGTGTTCATGCAGATCCAGACAAGGTGAGAGCGCTCACACATGAGCCAGTCAACAAACACTAGCAAGGATAGGAGATTCTTCGGAATGACTAACCATCTTGCAGAAAAAACACAGCCACTGAGAGACCTTCTGAAGAAAGACAATATGTGGTCGTGGCAGCAGCCACAACAAAGAGCCTTCGACAACATCAAGAGGCAACTCAGTATGCCACCAGATCTTGCCTTATATTATACAAAAGCTAACACAATCGTTTCTGCTGATTCATATAAATATGGGCTGGGAGCAGTGTTACTTCAAAAACAAGAGAACAAAGAGTTAAAGCCAACAGCTATACATCTTGAGCACTTACAAGTGCAGAGCAGTGATATTCTCAAATTGAAAAAGAGGCTCTAGCCATCATCTAGGCATGTGAATATTTCTCTGACTTCCTGGTGAGTCTTACTTTTTATGTGGCGACAGATCACATACCTCTGGTGCCTCTCTTGAGTTCAGAGAACCTGGATGAGACATGAGATTGATGATGTCCACTTACACCATCTCCCATGTTCCAAGCAAAAGTAGCATTACAGTTGATTTACTCTCTAGAGCTCCAGAAGAGGTTCAAATTCCAAATTCCTCCAAATTCCACATCTGTTCCATTGTGCAGCAATATCATCCTTTTTCAGGGGAACTCACAGTAGAAAATAAACTGTTACTGAAAGGAAGCAGTCTAGTAATTCTGAAATCACTACAAAAAGACATTCTGCAAAAGCTGCACATGGCACACCATGGCATAGCCAAATGTAGAGGACATGCTAAACAATCAGTGTGGTGGCCAGGTTTTAGTACACAACTTCAGCATCTAGTAAAATAATGTTATATATGTGCACATGAGCAAACCAATCCTACAGAGACACTGATACCTACAGACTTTCCAGAGAGGCCAAGGTTCAAAGTGGGAGCTGATTTGTTTCAGTGGCATAAATATCAGTATCTGCTGGTGATAGACTACTTCTCACAATTTACTGAGATAGCCAAGCTCATATTGACAACAGCTTAACTCCTGATGGGGTGAAAACTAAAAAAAAAAAGCCATCTCACAGTCCTTAAACCCATGCTGGATTGATCCTAATAAGCTGAAAGCAATCAGAAAAGAGAGAAACAAAAGAGACAGTTCAACATATGACATAGAGCACACATCTTGCCGCAACTTCAGCCAGGTGAACATGTTTGGATCAAGGATACAAATGATAAAGGGGCAGTGCTTAAACACACTCCTACCTGGTAGATTCACCCAGGGGTATTCTGTGTCAGAATCGCAGTCACTTAGTCTCAACATCTATACCTCCTTCTGAACTAGGAAACCTACTGGAGACTGGACATACACCTCCAGAGTTTACTCAGGAAGTGCAGGATCAAACTCCAATTGCATCGAACAGCAAAGAGATGAAGAGATGATATCCCATCCAAGTAAGAAATTCCTGGTGTACCTGAAGGACTTTGTGTATAGATAGAGGATACTTAGAGGAACTGACTGATAGCCTAAGGGGCAGAATAAACCCCCACACTCAGTGGAAGGCATGGGTAGTCTACTCCATCTTTCCTAGAGTGAGGGGAAAAGTGTTAAGAGGGTTTTGTGCCATAATTGTGCAAATGTTATCGTCAAAAGGGAAGTTGATTAACTTGAGTGAAACATTTTGAAACTAGGGTCGCATACAAAAGGGATTTACAACACAGTATTCATGTACAGTTATATCCAGAAGTATTTGGACAATGACAGAGTTTTTGTGATTTTGTCTTTATACACCACCACAATGGATTTGAAATAAAACAATCAAGATGTTATCGAAGTGTAAACTTTCAGCTTTATTTTAAGAGTTTTCTCCCTGGAGATGCTTTGCCAGGCCTTCACTGCAGCCACCTTTAGTTGCTGCTTTTTTGTGGGTCTTGCCTTCAGTCTTGTCTTCTGTAAGTGAAAAGCATGCTCTATTGGGTTGAGATCAAGCAATTGACTTGGCCATTGAAGAATATTCAATTTCTTTGCCTTCGAAAAGGCTTGAGTTGCTTTCACAGTATGTTTAGGGTCATTATCTACCTGCACTGTGAAGCGGCGTCCTATCAATTTTGTAGCATTTGGCTGAATGTGAGCAGAGAGTATAGCACTATGCACCTCAGAATTCATCTTTCTACTTCTGTCAGCAGTCACATCAATAAACACCAGTGAGCCCATTCCATTGGCAGCCATACATGCCCATGCTATAACACTGCCTCTACCATGTTTGACACATGATGTGGTATACTTTGGATCATGAGCTGTTCCTTTCTTTCACCATACTTTTCTCTTCCCAT
>CM075022.1:9174502-9185683 GCA_037576675.1 Pangasius sanitwongsei | reverse complement strand
TTGATTGTTTTATTTCAAATCCATTGTGGTGGTGTATAAAGGCAAAATCACAAAAATTCCGTCATTGTCCAAATACTCCCAGACCTAACTGTATGTTTACTTGTGAAGTGAACCCAAGTACTATATGCTGTTGCTGGAAAGATGAATATGAGAAGAGCTTACGCAGCTCAGAAGGGGAATGTAGTGTAAAGGGTTAATTAGCTACTCATAGGCTGAAGACTCAATTCATAATGATTAAGTGAGGGTCAGTTCGAAAGAAAAATAAAAGAGCTGTTTGGAACTCAAGACTGGTCATCGTGCTGTCTGCTTTAATAACAACCACTTTGGTCATACTTAACACAACAATGCCCTTTAACAATATAACTTGGATAAGACAAATATAACAACACAAATCCATATCAAGGAGAAAAAGACATTATTAGCTTGTCTATTTATCCACAACACAATTGTATTACAATCCCCTCCTAATCTTAGGATTTGCTCTGTTTGTATGTGGTAGCTTGGTGTCATTTATGCACATACAGCACAAGGTTGAATTTTTTAAACAGTGGGCCAACAATCAGAAAGAGAAATGACACCTCCTCTGCTCCTTTGCTCTTCTGCTTTTTTGCTTACTTCTTTAAGAAAAAACAAGCTGCATTTTCAAAACTCTGATCCGTGAGCACAAATGAGTACATGTGACTCATAACAGCATACCATTGTTATGAGTACATGTGACTCATAACAATGGCATGCTGTTGGCCATTATGGAAGTGAGCACAGTAAGGAAAACCATGGAATGCCATTCAAATTCCACAAAACCAAGTAATGCAGTATTTCTTGAGGAAAAATTCTCAGTAAAATGTAAAGTTGTAATATATTACGTATAATTGAAATGTGAATTATAACCATAGAGTAGATTTATTTGGCCTTCCAAAAGGTGGAATTCATGAGCTAAAGTCATTAGATCAAGTAATTTAACTATTGGGTTATGGCATTATCCATGCATTCAGAGTTTAGGGTAAGCAATTAGTTACATAGTGGCATAAGCACCCAGAACCCTGATACAAGTGTGTAGTAGTTTCACCCCTGGTGTGTGTGAGGCTCCTCTCACTGGAATGGTTACGGTATAAATAATAACTTTTCAGAATAATACAATATTGCGATCCTCCTATCCATATATGTTTAATATTAAGAGGTTAGGTTTTTTCCCATTAGAAAAAGGAGTTAATACAGAGAATGGGTGTTGAAATGGCACTGTACAAAAAGCGGTTTTTAATTTGTCTTTTTCTGCCACAGCCACCTGATTGTAACCACTCACCAGATCAATGGTCATAGACCATTGAGCTCTACCCAGGGCATCCAAGGATTTTACAATATGGGGCAGCAGATGGGTCTTTATGGGTTTTAGCATTTAATTGCCTGTAATCAACACACATGCAAATCTTCCCATCTTTCCATCCACCACTATTGTGGAGGAATAAGGGCTACAGCTCAGTTTTTGGATATATGCTTTCACTTCCTCATACTGGTCTGGTGGGAGCCTATGATAATGCTGACATACAGGAACCTCATCACTCAGCAATTTCATGCTCATTTATATCAGTAAAATCCTAATCATTATCCCCTGCTGCAAACACAGTGGTATACTTAAGTAAAAGATGATGGGCCTCGTCCTGCTGTACCCTATCCGGGTGCTCACATGGAAAGTTCATAAGCTGCTCTGACAGTAAAGTGTGCTGTCCAGCTGTCATTGTTTTCTATATGCACCACAAATTGCCCACCACAAATTGTTTGCTGTTTATGAACCACATGACTTTTTCTGTTTCTTATACCTTCCCCAACCTCAGACAAGGTTTTAACCAGATGTCCCTCACTCCCACATTAGTAACAGGTACTAATAGCCTACCATCCCTATCAGGATAGGTGAAACTACAAGGTCTGGGGGGAGATAACTTTGGCCTTGTGCCAATGGTTCTAATATAACTCCATACTCTCTTCCCTTTATGCCACAAAAAGAGGTAACAGCAATTACCTGAACAGACCTGGCAGAAATTATTTTACCACCTGAGTGCCCACTTTTACCATCACCACTGTTCCCACTACCTCTGTACACAGTTGATCAAAGGCCTGCCTCTACCCCAGCACGGCAACATACCTTTCATCCCCAAATACCTAATTGAAAACAGATTTAATCTTGGCTGAGTCTTTCTCTCTCGCTACTGGACAGGTACCAGATTTCATCTACTCCTTGGTGTACACTACTATTCTTTCTCCCCCTTCTCTGTTTCCTCTCAGTACTGCTCCATGTAGTCTCTCATTCTTAGTCCTCAACATCTCTTTCACTACCAGCTCCACCAAAAATTTTTGATGCCACTTCTCCCACAGCACCAACTTCCCACTCCGCTGACTGTTCCCCCCTCAAACATGCTGGGCTCTTTGCCATCCATCTGCAATTCTAGGCTTTTGTTCTTTCCTCCAATATGCTATAATACTAATAATATTACTACTACTACTAATAATAATAATTATAATAATAAAAATAATATAAGCCACTGATTCTGGCGGAAGGCAAAAGCCCTGCTCACCATGCTGTGCCTTACCACCGTATACCTTTAAAAAGCAACACCAGCAGAATCAGATTTCACTCAAAAAGATTTTTATTGACACAAACTCTTCACACACATCTCACTGAATGAGCAACAATTGTAATTAACAGTCATAGTGGGAACAAAAACTTGCTTCAGCTCAATGCACATAAAAGGAACACAGAAAACATCTCATATCATTAAAATATAAAAATAAATACAATAAACATTTATTCATACCAAAACAATAAAATGCACAAAACAGTACATAAAATATTTGCAGAGAGTTGAGCTTACCCACTTAGGGTCTCACAAAACTAAGGAAAAAACTCAGTACCACTGAAATAGCTCAGTTGGGAGCATGTTAGACCCAAGTTCAATCCTGGGTTTTGGAAGCTGGCAAATCTAATTTTTATGTTCATATGCTGTTTATTATATTCATTTGCTGTTTATTGATTATAGCTCAACATTCAACACAGTGATACCATCAAAGCTCACCAACAAGCTCAACAATCTTGGGGTGCCTCCCTTCCACTCAACTGGGTTCTGGACTATCTTACAGGAAGATCACAGTCTGTTAGAATTGGGAACCACACTTCCAGGTCAATAACCATAAACACAGGAACTCCACAGGGCTGCATGCTTAACCCCATGCTCTACACACTCTTCACCCACGAATGTGTGGCCTCCCAACACAATACCAGCATTATCAAATTTGCTGAAGGCACAACAGTCATTGGACTGATAATGGGAAGCGATGAATCAGCATACAGGAGGGAAGTGGCTGACCTAGTGAAATGGTTCCAGGACAACAATCTCTCCTTGAATGTCAACAAAACAAAGGATAAGGGCGTCTGCCAAATGCCATAAATGTAAATGAAATGATTGTCGATCCACGGAGGAGGGAGCAGCACTCAACATTGCATATTTGTGAGACAGAGGTGGAGAGAGTGAGCAGCTTCAGATTCCTGGGTGTTCACATTACCGAGGATCTCACCTGGTCTCATAACACTATATAGCTAGTCAGGAAATCACATCAGCATCTGTACTTCTTGAGAAGGCTGAGAAAATTTGTCATGCCAAGCTGAATCCTCAAGAGCGTTTACAGGTGTGCAATTGAGCTCCAGCTCCATCACAGTCTGGTTTGGAAACTGCACAGTACCGTAAGGCTCTGCAGCAGGTAGTGAGAGCTGCCCAAACCATATCTGGAATGGCCTTGCCATCACTGGAGAGTTTCTACCATGCCAGAGCCATCAGGACAGCCACCAACATCATCAAGGACAATAGTCACCCCCAGCACAGCCGTTTCACACTCTTATCTTCAGGCAGATGCTACAGGAGTGTTAAAGCCAGAATAACAGGCCATCAGGCTTGGGAATGACACCCATCCGCTGCCTCTCCCCCCTTCGCTACAGACAAAGATTACCCTTTGACTATCAGAGGTGTCAACTACCCCATCCTTCCCACACACACACACACACACACACACCTCAACAACATCAAACAACAACAGAGACTACAGACTAACTCTGCATACCTTGGGCACACACATACATCCTTCTCAAAGCAATAAGCAATATGGACTCATCTACCTCTACAGGACTTTGCACATGCATGTCTTCTTTGTTACATTGCACACAGTACACTTTATACATGCAATAATCTTTGTCTCTTGCATTTTTGCACTATTAGTAATTTTGTAATTGTAAATTTGCAATTTACACCATGTGTATTACTTTCTTCTGTCCTTAATTTATGTCATAGGCTGCTGGAGGATTCACAGAGTAAGAATTTCATTGTACGGTGTAACAGACTGTTTCCTGTACATATGACAATAAACTATTGAATCTTGAATCTTGAAAATTGCTGATGTGACCTGGGCAGAATTTGAGTGTGACACCCCTGCTTTAAAACAGCTTGAACTAGTTTATAATATCTTCTTGTTCCTGATCCAACATATGGCACCAGTATATTCACCATTGCTTGTATCATTTACCTCTCAGTAGCTTCATTTGCCTACTGCTAATAATCTCCAGACAGATTGCCATTTGTTCAGCTGTGTTGATCACTGATGTGGGCAAAGACAGCCACTGTTATACATCATGCATCAATGATTAAGGCCAAAAGCAGAAATAGGATCTTTTATTTTGAAGACGTTATAGGCCATTATTGTCTGTGATGTGAGTTGGAGCGAGAGAATGAGAGATACTTGGAGAGACCATAGAGCAGAGAGAATCCCTGCAGCTGCTCATGTTTTTGAGGGCAATAAATGTTGTATGTGGCTAAGACAAAATGAAACAACTGCAGCACTGTAGGAGTAAATTGTAAATTGTATAATAGTTTGACAATAGATCTTGAAATCAAATTATTTTCCTTTGTGCATTGTTTGAAATAGATTTACTTTGCTTTAATGTTAATATTTTATATGTTCTTGACAGATACACTAAGAAGAGGTATACTTTACAGTACTGAAAAATGTGGTACCAGCTGGACATTGCTATGGCAGTGTGGAAATCAGCCACCATCCTTCTCTTCCTTCTGGGGTACTTCTTCCTCACTGATGCTTCCATGCACCTATCTGGTCAGACCCTAAGGTCTCGTTTCCACAGGGACCGACGCCACATTCGGCCAAACATCATCCTCATTCTCACTGATGACCAAGACATAGAGCTTGGTGAGCTATGTCTAAGGGGAAGAGAGATTAAAATTAAGGACACTACCTCAGCCTGCAAAATGGAATTTACCCTGTAGCAATTTCATCACTACCATGATGACATAATGGCCTTGTTACTGGCCTTTGACCTGTTCCTATCACTACATTTTTGGTATATGTCTCTCTCTCTCTCTCCCTCTCTCTCTCTCTCTCTCTCTCTCTCTCTTCCTTTCATTCTCTCAGGGTCCATGATGGCCATGAACAAAACAAAGCGTATAATGATGCAGGGAGGTACCCATTTCTCCAATGCATTTTCCACCACTCCCATGTGTTGCCCATCTCGATCCTCTATTCTGAGTGGAAAATATGTGCACAACCACCACACCTACACCAACAATGAGAACTGTTCATCACCTTCATGGCAAGCCCACCATGAGCCTAATACCTTTGCTGTTCACCTTAACAGTTCAGGCTACAGGACTGGTTAGTGTTCAGTAATTTGAATTGAAAATATCATATGTCATGGGAAAAAGAAAGTACAACCTCCTTCAATTAAATATTTTTTATTTACCAGGGCCTAAATAACAATTGTGTGGTCCTCGCCAACTTCTACAAACAAACAAATAACCTCAGTTGACAAAAAAAAAACCCAAAAAAAAAATAACCCACAACTGATTTGAATAGGTGAAAATGTAGTCATTTTTTCCAAAAAATTAAACCAACATTCAGAAACCAGGTGGAAAAAAATAAATACACCCTTCTTACTTCCACAATCATCAAAAGAGTAATTAGCAGCCAGCACAAGATTAGTTAATTATCAAGAAGCGTGACTACCTCTATTAAAGCAGAACCTCTGGCAGTTTGGTGTATTGGAACACTCATGTGTATGTCTACATCAGGCCAAGAAGAAAGGACATCAGCCATGACCTCAGAGAAGCAATTGTTTCTGCTCATCAATCTGGGAATGGTTATAATGCCATCTCCATACAATTTGAAAGTCACAGTTCTACAGTGAGAAGGATTGTTTACAAACTGGGAGCATTCAAGATAGGTACCAATCTTCCCAGGAGTGGGCATCCTAGCAAATTCTGTCAAAGGTCAGACCTTTAAATGCTCAGAGATATAAAGCACACCAGGAAAGTGACATCTGCAAGGCTAAAGAACTAAAAAAAATCAAGGCGTTGGAATGGCCAAGTCACAGTCCAGACCTCAACCCCAATGAGATGCTCTGGTGGGATCTTAAGAGAGCCGTCCATAAACAAATGGACTCAAACATCAATGAACTGAAGCAATTCAAACTAAAGTAGAGTGAGTCAAAATTTCTCCAAAACGATGTAAGAGTAGTTTATGTGAGATAAACTCCTACAGAAAAGGTTTATTTCAAGTTATTGTTGCTAAAGGTGGTTCTACATGTTACTGAATTATAGGGTGTACTTATTTTTCCCAGCTGGTTTCTGAATGTTTGTTTCCTTTTTGTGAAAAAAAAATGACTACATACGATGGATTAAAAAAGGCTACACACCCCTGTTAAAATGGCAGGTAAAAAATGAAACCAAGATAAATCATGTCAGAACTTTTTCCAGCCTCAATGTGAAATTACAACATATACAAATTAATTGAAAAACAATCAGAAACAGTAGAAAAAAGAGGAAAAATAAAAACATTACAATACAAATTGTTGCATAAGTGTGCAAACCCTTTTATAATTGGGGATGTGGCTGTGTTCAGAATGAACCAATAACATTCAATATCATGTTCAAAAGTAATTATCATACAGCTGTCATCAATTAAATTATTCTGATTAGCCCCAAAAAAGATCAGCTGTTTCTGTAGGATTTTCTTGACATCTCCTAGGTTTCATCTGACTCCTGAAGCCATGGTCACTTGTCAAAAATATCGATCAGGAGAGGGGTATAAAAGAATTTCCAAAACATTAGATGTACCATAGAACACCGTGAAGGCACCATCAACAAGTGGATGGGGCACCAAAAAATGAGGCACCACTGTGACATTAGCAAGAACAGCACATCCTTCCAAAATTTAAAAAAGGACAAGACAAAAACTTACCAGAGAGGCTGCCAATAGACCTACGGCAACATTAATGGAGCTGCAGCAAGTACTGATTTCTGACAAGTCTGACAAGTACTGATTTCTCTCTGCATGAGACAATAATCTCCTGTATTCTTCACATGTCTGAGCTATGGATCAGAGTGGCTAGACAGAAGCCCTTTCTCACAAAAAACATCCAAGCTCAACTAAATCACCCCAAACCATGTGGCAAATGTATTATGGTCTGAAGAGACCAATTGCAAAAGGTATAATAATTTCATAATTCCAAAAGGTATGTTTCATGCAAAAAAAGCACGTCACCAAGAGAACACCATCCCCACTAGGAAGCATGGTGGTGTCAGTGTCATGCTTTAAAGCTTCTTTTCTTCAGCCAGAACCGTGGGTTTTATCAAGGTGGAGGGAATCATGAATAGCTACAAATACCAGACAATTTTAGTACAGCAGGAGATAGCACAGGAGATGCCTTTACAATTTGATGGACCTAGAATTTTTTTTGCAAGAAAGAGTGGGAAAATATTGCAAAGTCAAGATGTGTCACACTGATAGAAAAGACCGAGTGGTATAATAAAATCAAAAGGTGCTTCAAGAAAGTATTAGTTTAGCGTTGTGCACACTTATGCAACTGAGTTATTGTAAGCTTTTTTATTATTCTTTTTTTCCCTAAAAAGTTTCTGATTTTTTTCACATTCGCAATTTGTGCAATTTCACATTAAAGATGGGAAAAGATCTGACATGATTTATCTTAGTTTAATTTTTTACTTCACCAAAACCTGCCATTTTAACAGGGGTGTGTCGACTTTTTATATCCATTGTTGTGGTTTTTGTTATTTTTTTATAGAAGTTGGTGAGGACCACACAATTGTTATTTAAGCCCTGATAAAGAAAAACATAGAATTGAAAGAGGGTGTACTTTTTTCCCCCATGACTGTAA
Source organism: Pangasius sanitwongsei (assembly GCA_037576675.1). Taxonomy (NCBI): domain Eukaryota; kingdom Metazoa; phylum Chordata; class Actinopteri; order Siluriformes; family Pangasiidae; genus Pangasius; species Pangasius sanitwongsei. Next base: position 9,177,462 of record CM075022.1, on the reverse strand, counting down.
TTTTATTTTATTTGATATCACACAGTTTGTGTTTTGCTTCTTAATATTGCTCTGTTAACTATTAGATAAATATTGTCTCTTACAGCCTTCTTTGGGAAGTATTTGAATGAGTACAATGGCTCCTATGTGCCACCTGGATGGAAGGAGTGGGTAGCACTAGTGAAGAACTCTCGCTTCTATAACTACACCTTGTGCAGAAATGGAGTCCGGGAGAAGCATAACATGGAGTATCACATGGTTCTGTCCAATGCTTTTGTTTCTTTTTCTTTTAAATGCCTACATAAATTAATTGAAGTACTATTCCTTCATGGATAAAACCAAGTACTCGTTTTTATGATATCTGCTACAGGTATTTAAAATAGTTACTTAGCCTTTACCCAAGATATACAGAGATATCCCCCCAAAAATTTTCAAGTTTACATAGCTTCAGTGACATTTGCAGTTATAAACCCTATATTATTTTAAAAGATTATTATTTTATTGATTAATTGACAAAATTCTTAACATATAGGACTACCTCACTGACCTTATTACAAATGATAGTATCAGCTTCTTCCGGATGTCTAAGAGACTGTACCCCAACCGGCCTGTGATGATGGTGCTGAGCCATGTTGCTCCTCACAGCCCAGAAGATGCGGCACCACAGTACAGTACAGCCTTTCTGAATGCCTCTCAACACATGTAAGCATACAATCCACAAGAGTGGTTCCAGTCTTGGAACTATTAGAAACTATGGAAAACCTACAGCAAAATGATCAATTAATTATACCTGTCCCAAATTTCCCCTAGGGGATCAATAAAGTACATCAATCTATCTATCTACCTACCTACCTATCTCTCTCTATCTCTCTCTTTCTCTATACAGGTGGGTCCATAAGTATTTAGACAGTGACATAATTTTTGTAATTTTTCCTCTGTACACCACCACTATGGATTTAAAATGAAGCAATCAAGAGAGGATTGAAGTGTAGACTTTCAGCTTTAATTCATGGGGTTTAACAAAAATATTGCATTAACCGTTTAAGAGTTACAGTCATTTTTACATAGTCCCTCCATTTTCAAAAGAAATTGGACAAACTAACATAATTACAAGGGTTATTTTTAATACTTGGATGCAAATCTTTGCAGTCAATGACTGCCTGAAGTCATTGCCTGAAATGCTGAGTTTCCTCCATTGACATTCTTTGCCAGGCCTTTACTGCAGCTGCCTTCAGTTGCTGCTTGTTTGTGGGTCTTTCAGCCTTCAGCTTTGTCTTCAGTAAATGAAAAGCATGTTCATTTCGGTTGAGGTCAGGTGACTGACTCAGCCATTTAAGAACATTCCATTTCTTGGTCTTAAGAAGCTCTTGAGTTGCTTTCTCAGTATGTTTTGGGTCATTATCCATCTGTACTGACATGTCCAATCAATTTTTACACCATATGACTGAATCTGAGCAGAAAATATACACTATATGGCCAAAGGTTTGTGGACACCTGACCATCCCTCCCATATCTGAGTCTTCTCCAAACTGTTGCCACAAAGTTGGATGCACACAATTACATAGAATGTCTCTGTATGCTGTAGCATTACAATTTTACCTTCACTGGAACTAAGAGGCCTAAACATGTTCCAGCATGACAATGCCCTTGTGCACAAACCAAGCTCCATGAAGACATTTTTTGACAGGGTTGGTGTAGAGGAACTTGAGTGGCCTGCACAGAGCCCTTACCTCAACCCCACTGAACACCTTTGGGATTAGATGGAATGCTGACTGTGCCCCAGGCCTTCTCACCTGACATCAGTGCCTGACCTCACTAATGCTCTTGTGGCTAAATGGGCAAATCCCCACAGCCATGGTCCAAAATCTAGTGGAAAGCCTTCCTAGGAGAGTGGAGGTTATTACAACAGCAAAGGGGGACTAAATCTGAAATGAGATGTTCAAAAAGCAAATATGAATGTGATGGTCAGGTGTCTGCAAACTTTTGGCCATATAGTGTAGCTATATACACTTCACAGATCATCCTGCTACTTCTATCAGCAGTCGCATCATCAATACACACCAGTGACCCAGTTCCATTGGCAGCCATACCTGTCCATGCCATAACGCTCCTTCTCCATACTCTTCTCTTTGCATCATTCTGATACAAGTCCATGATTGTTTCATCTGCCCAAAGAATCTTGTTCCAGAACTGGGCAGGCTTTTTTCTGATGTTGTCTAGCAAAGTCTAATCTGGCCATTCTGTTCTTGAGTGTTATCAGTGGTTTGCATCTTGAGGTAAACCCACTGTATTTGCATTCATGAAGGCGCCTCTTGAATGTAGACTTTGAGAGTCTTCTTGACTTGGCTAGATATTGTGAAGGGATTTTTCTTCACCAAGGAAAGAATTCTGTGATATCCACTTTAGTTATCTTCTGTGGTCTTCCAGGCCCTTTGGTATTGCTGAGCTTGCCAGTGCCAGTCCTGAATTGTTGATTTGGCCACTCCTAAAGTTTCTGCTATCTCTCTGATAGGTCTGTTTTGTTTTTTCATTCTAATGATGGCCTCCTTTACTTGCATTGACACTTCTTTCGACTATATATTGAGAGTTCCCATTAACAGACCTTTATCTCCTTAATTTATCATGAAATATTGGAAACAGGCCACACTTGGCCATGAAACTGCTTATTAGTGAATTGTCCAATTACCTTTGAGCCTGTGAAAATGGAGGTACTATGAAAAAATAATTGCTAAACAATTAATGCAATATTTTTGTTAAATCCCTTGAATTAATGCTGAATGTTTACACCTCAATCACTTGATTGCTTCATTTCAAATCCATTGTGTGAATCTCTCTCTATATATATAATTTATATAATTTATATAATTTTATAATTTATATAAAATATATATACAGTATATATGTAAATATATATACAGTCAGGTCCGGAAGTATTTGGACAATGACAGAGTTTTTGTGATTTTGCCTTTATACACCACCAC
>CM075022.1:9160488-9174402 GCA_037576675.1 Pangasius sanitwongsei | reverse complement strand
TATATATATATATATATATATATATATATATATATATATATATATGTATATATATATATAGAGAGAGAGAGAGAGAGTCACAAAGTATGACAGCATATTGTTTGAGTCTTTTGCCACGTTTGGCTATGGTTGATTTAGAGGGATATATATTTATTTTAAGCACATTATTTTCTTGATTTTGGGATATTTTATAAAGCTGTCACCTTCTTTACAAAATGCATACTGTAATTTCACCAAATGATAGAGGTGCAAACTAATCTTGTGTTTCTGCCACAAATGAAAAAGCAAAAGTTGTGAATATTCAGGTCTATTACAACCCAAAGTAGAAATTCTGAAATTGGCCACAGTACATAGTACTCTATTACAGTGAATTTTCCCTTTAATGGAATGGCCATTATTTTCACTCATTATGTAATACAAGATTGCATTCTATGCCAAGCTGCTCTAACTACAAAAAAACAGCCAAAATATCTGCAGTTCTGAAGCACAACAAAGTTATGCTATGAAAGGTAATTGAAAATGTTATCACCTTTTTACAGAAGATTTTTTTGTAAACAGTTTCTGCTCGTAATTGTCCCCTCAGCACTCCAAACTACAATTATGCCCCCAACCCGGACAAGCACTGGATATTGCAATACACTGGCCCTATGAAACCTGTTCACATGCAGTTCACCAACATGCTGCAGAGAAGACGACTGCAGACCCTGCTCTCTGTTGATGACAGTGTAGAAAAGGTGTAAAATCTCATTCACTTCACCTAACTATTAATGAATGTGAATGTGCCCACCCCTGCTGAAGTGTTTGACCCTGAGAAAAAAATGTACTTGTCTGTTTCTCTTTTCATTGAAAGGTGTACAATATGCTGGTGGAGATGGGGGAACTGGAAAACACCTACCTTATCTACATGTCTGACCATGGTTACCACATTGGCCAGTTTGGCCTCGTTAAGGGCAAGTCCATGCCCTATGAGTTTGATATCCGTGTTCCCTTTTATATACGAGGTCCAAATGTGGAGTCAGGCTCCATGTGAGTTGCAAATTAGACAAAATGCTAGTTACGCATGTAACTGATGTAACTGTGGTTATATGAAACTCATTTAATATGGAGCTTGGAAGTTGCATTTGAGCTAGAAAATATTTGAATATGAATTTCATACAATATATTTGAATTATATGCGTCACATTAAATAAAAGTCTTTTTTTCTCTGGTTAATTTAATTTACATTTTTACATGTTAAAAACATTCAAAATTACATGCTAGGTTTTGAGATTTTAAAAAAATCAGATCCGGATATACAAATCTCAAAAATAGATTTTATGTAAACTATGCCAAATTAGACACTTTAAAAGCGGTCAAAGAGAGCAAATCAGCATCACAGTCAAGTAGAACATAAATCCTTTTTTAAATGTTCGACCACTCTGAAGCGTCTACATTTCCGTGGGAATCCCGCTGTATTTTGAGACTAAAATTTTGGAGATTTGTATTTATGTTTCTGATTTGTTTAAAATCTAAAAATCATAACTCATAGTTTTGAATTATGTTTTTAAAAGCAAATCCTACCCCTAGCAAAACAAAAAAGTAAATTAATTACAAAGAAGTATGTTTAATGTGATGTGTATATACAAAATACAAAAAACCCACAAAAAATGCTTGCAAGAATAGTCTTACAATATGCATAGGCTCATGAGAAGGAACTTTAAGGGACATGAGCACAAGGGGAAGGTCACACACAGGGCTCCTATGGGGACTGCGATGTATGACAGTACCTTTAGGTAATAATTAGCCTATAGGACCCTAAAGAGATGCCATACATGCTTAGGAATGACTGCTTCACTCACACCACTGGGAGGGGCAATATTAACATTGTACAATCTGAAGAAAGTGCAAGCCCAGGTAGTAGCAGCACAGATGTCCTGGAGTAGTACACCTCTAAATGAAGCCCATAAGGACAAGATGCTCCTCGTCCCAGCAGGGGATGGGCATCCAGGCCCTCTATAGTATAAAGCTGATGAAGTCCACCACCCAGTGGGCTAACCAATAAACAGCTAGTATGAGGATTGGATGCCTGCTTTCTAACTCAGTTAATACCGCAGGACATGTATCAGGCATTTTACATGCTCACCCTCATTGAAGACAGTAAGGTTAATAGGCTGATTAACAAAGTTTGGTGATATGATCCCTGGATTCAGCCACAAGGCCATTTCAAACACATCTGGCCACCAACCAGGGGGACTGTGAGGGATGGCAACACCTTTTTCCTTTAGAAAGGAAATTAAGAAATTAGTCTATGGGGCCTTAAAGAGATGCCATCCATGGTGCTGTGGTGTGTTGGCTGCCTAAAGGGTATGTGGACGCCTAACTGTCACACTCATATGTGCCCATTCCAAAACCATGGGCATTAACACAGTGATGGTTCCCCCTTTTCTTCCCTTTTTTGGGGAGGCTTTCCACTAGATTTTGGAATATGGCTTTGGGGATTTGTTCTCATTCAGCCACAAAGCAGATTGGGCACTGATGTTAAGTGAGAAAGTCTGGTGCGCAGTCAGTGTTCCAATTCACCTCAAAGGTGTTCAGTGGGACTGAGGTCAGGGATAGGGCCACTCGAGTTCTTCTGCATCAAACTTGGCAAACCATGTCAGACTCCTTCCAAAACTGACTGAGTTGAATGTGTTGGCTCAACTGGTATGTCATTATAAGCCTGGAAGCACCTTCCGGACAGAATTGTGGACATACCATCCTTGTGCTCATCGGATAGAGTGTGACAGATGATTAGCCGCTGAGCTACAAGATCTCAAGGAGTTGAGATCAGCAATGAATTAGCAGTCCTTTCCTTACAAAAGATTCAGACACTGCATGAATGAAAGTCCCGTACCATGGTAATTTGTGGCTACCCACACTGTATGACTATGGGGACAATTATACCTGAGTGTAGAAAAGCAGACATTTGTTTTGAGGAAATACCTACTTAACAAAAAAGTTGTAAAGTAGTGGCAATCCAGTTGAATAAAAGCAAGGTTAGCAAGTTCCAGTGAGTGGTATGTTGAGGCAATACCCACACTATTGTACTACCTACTCGAGGCTAATTGGTGCTATGGATAAAAAACCGAACTCACTAAAGTAGAAAGGAATAAGAAAAAGGCCCTCCCCAGATTCAGAGGACAGGAAACCTATATCTCTGACAACCACAAGCCAATTATAGCTGCATACACTGTTCTTGTGGTCTCACCTATTTACAAATGAGAAGTAGACAGGGAATGATTGATGTATGATGGCAGAATTTGTGACAAATACTGATTCATATATCACAACATTTCCTTGTTGGAGAATCACATCATATGTGCACATATGCCCAAGCTGGTATTCAGGTGTTATACACCATCTCTGGTGGTTAGGAGTGGTGAAATACAACCGTTATTTGTGTTCATATCATATCAGTGGCTGATTCAATTTGTGAGTTTGACAACAGTAAAATGCAAAGATTTCAGTAGTCCCACTCTTTCAGAAACTTGGCCAATATTAAGTTCTCTTATCTTTTTTTCAGTAACTCCCATATAGTTCTCAATATTGACTTAGCACCCACCCTTCTTGATATGGCTGGAGTTGACATTCCTGTGGACATAGATGGAAAATCAATTCTCAAGCTGCTAGAAACTGACAAACCAATCAACAGGTACAGCTTCCAAAGACATAACATTATGCTCCTACTTCAGCTTTCAGCAAAGCATTTGTGCTATCATTAATTAAATATAAGTTCAAACACCGCATGTATAATATATCTGTAAATTGCTTATATTGTAGCTTACATAACATCTGTCTCTTTTCAGGTTTCTGTTTAACAAAAAGGGGAAAGTGTGGAGAGACTCTTTCCTGGTAGAGAGAGGGTAAGTATTTACTGGGGATAGGTAGGGACGTAACTGTTTAATAAAGTACTTAAAATGTATCCTACAAAAAGAATCCAACTCTATCCATCAACATGGATGATAAATCTCATTTACAGACACACCAGATAAAATATTGATGAATTAGAATCAACTTTATAAAATAACTGTAGGTTTGAGTCTATTATCCCTCTAACTGCACAGTAAGCCTTTGCATAAGTTGCCCAATGGAAAAGAGGATACCTGGGAGAATTCACTGCCTAAATACCAGCGTGTTAGAGAGCTCTGCCAGAAAACAGATTATCAGACTGCTTGTGAGCAGCCTGGACAGGTGTGTAAAGTAAAACACACACACACACAGACAGTCGAGTGACCTCACCCTCACTCACACTTTCTGTTTCCGTCTATCTGCAGAAATGGCAGTGTGTTGTGAACTCCTCGGGTATGCTGACACTTCAAAAGTGTAAGAGAACCTTGGATCGCTATGTCCCACATGATCAGGGCATGATGGCTAGTAATGCTCATTTGTACAGGCCTGGATCCCCTACACAGTACTGTAACTGTGAGCCTGATGTGCCTTTCAAGAGGAGGAAAACGCTGTTTAAGAGAAGTGTGTCTGAAACATGCTACGTGAATATGTATTTAAATAAATGTTTGTCTCAGAGCCATTTGCAAATGTGGCATCTAGGTATTTATATCTATGGTTGCAATCTTGTTGCTGTTTTTTGAAATAGCAGAAAATGTAATGGACTTTGTAGTTTTGTGTAATTTTTTAGTAGTTTTGTGATCAAATTGATGCACTACTACAATAGAATGCACTCTCTATATATTCCACATAATATCAGACATTTTATATAAGAAATAATCATATATCATTTTATTCCTTTACTCTAGAAATGAAGGCAAAGAAGACTTTGTCTCAGAATCGTTGGGCCCGTTCGCTCCCACCTCACCTGGACAGTACTATGTACACTCTGGATCTGGAGGAGGGTTACCAGCCCATTGTACCAAATAACATCAGTCCCAGACTGGGCAGGAAAAACGCAGTTTATGAGGGTTATGAAGAGTACAGTGGAATGGAACCTATAACCAACAACCTCACACCACACACAGCCCTGAAAGTCACTCACAGGTTAGACTCAGATAGGGTTTTGAATAGGAGATGTGAATAAATATACTCACTGTTTATATGTAAAAGTTTATGTAACTTAATGTTACCCTTAGCACTGTAGTGTTTGAGTGTGCTGAAAATCTCAGTATAGTTCTTGTTTTAGGTGTTCAATATTGATAAATGACACAGTAATATGTGATGGTGGAATGTACAAATCACTCCAGGCATGGAAAGACCATAAACTACACATTGAACATGAGGTTGGATTGTACATCATTACTGAACTACATCATTTTTTAATACTCTCACAAAGAGAATATAGTCATGTGTACATTATATCTTTCTTCCTTTATCAATAGATTGAGACACTACACTCCAAAATAAAGAACCTTAGAGAGGTCAAAAGTCATCTGAAAAAAGTTCGACCAAAGGAGTGTGAATGCCACCACAATGTGTGAGTATAAAGTTTCATTTTAGGGTAAAGGGCAAGCCAAAGGCAATGGAAATTTAGAAGACCCCATATTTACCAGACATTGTTACTTTGCTTTTGTTTGTGACATTGTACATTTATTTGTGTTTAAGTTATCAGTACAAGAACAGAGCACTCTTCAGAGTCAGATCAGGTCAGATGCATTCTCTAAGGTGAGTCAGAGTTACAGGTAAGCTTGAATGGCAGCTGTTGATGGAGATAAATGATTGAACATTGCTAGTACTTGCCACATTTCAGTATGTCACCACTTCGATTATATTGACCCATTGACTTATATTCACTTTGCCTTAGACTGGCATCTAAAGGTCAGTGGCTGCTGAAGGAACAGAAGAGCAGGAAGAAGTTGCGGAAGCTGCTGAAGAGCCTTCATACCAATAACACATGTAGTATGCCTGGCCTCACCTGTTTCACCCACAATAACCAGCATTGGCAGACTGCCCCCTTCTGGACAAGTAAGACAGTCTAACATGGATATTACATCCTCTGGGATTAGAGTCTCTGGATGACATCCCCTTTGTGATAGAGGCAATAGGTATCAGTATAATATTCCCTTTAAGAAGAATGCAGGATTGCACTCTTTGTCCAACCAAATATGGTGAGAAAAGGTCATCAAAAAGCAGTAGTTAATTTGGTTGGTAAATTTCTCAGAGGAGGAGGGAGAAGACATTGACATGGCCACTGGCTTAGTCAGGAATTAATTTCAGTGTTGATGAGCATGGGTTAAAGTGAACTGGAATGATGTGGAATGGCATTCCAGCACCCTCAGAAACTTGGAGAGAGTAAAAGATTTTTCTGCTCTGTGATGGACAGCAGGAACCAAACTTGCAGCCGCTGTGTCACAGAAACAATAAGGTGCAATTATATTTCACAGAAAAAAGTAAGAGCCAGTTATGTTTTATCTTTAAGAGATCATCCAGTTTATTGTCCATAGTGTATTCTGACATGATGTGCAAACACTGGCTGTGTTTACATTTCAAAGATCTTCTCCAGTCTGTATTAATTCATTTCATTTGCAATGAACTGTTTACTCATACTATTATTACTGTTTAATCATAACATGATTGAGTGGGTTTGTGGTTTTGGTTTGGAACAGTGCTCCTAGTGGTCAATGATACTATTCACAGCTCAGCTCCGAAAGGAAAGTAAGCATGATAATTCAGGACTCACGCATGTGTGGACAATGTCTAAGCTGTCTGGAAGCCGGTGAAGGGCATCAAATTTGTAGTCAATGCCTTGGCGTTGATCATCTCAGAGAGGCATTTGTCAGACTGGATGGTTCATAAACAGAACCTGAGACTTCACGGCCGTCATTGGGCGTCCAAAGAGGTCTGAAGCCAATTCTTCCTCATGTTACTCATCTGAATAGGACAAGGATAATATATGTGTAGCTGTGACTTAAAGGCTCTTGAGCCTGATGAGGAATCAACCACAGAGTCATTCATCAATTTCTCTGGCAGTGTTGGGAGTGAATTTGACTACCTTGAAGGCTAAAGGAAAAGGCTCATTGTGTTGATTTCAATTGTGTTTAATTTGGATGACTGAAATTGAAGTTTCTTCAGCAAATGGGCTGTATTCTTCCCACAGAACATCACAAGATTTATTAAAATCATTACACAAAGAATCAGGTTGCATTTCAATAAAAAGCATGAAATGTTCTGGAAGTAGTTTTTCAAATGAGTTTGTTTTCATAGTCCATAGCATGGGGCAAGTCAAACAGGCAGTGTGTAATCTCCCTGATATAGTTTGCAAATTTATTATCACATTTCTCTGGATCAAAATGTTCTATGTCCTTAGCCAGGTCATCGAGTTATTTTAAATGTAGGCCATCATTAAGGAACCAGTGCTCATGCTGGATTATAAGTGGACAAATAACTAGGCCCTTTATGACCATGCACTGATTGAGAAGATGGAACATAGTGATGTGGTCTGTGGGACCTACTCTAGGAGGCAGTAGAAAGTACTCTTCATGTTGTTCATGGACTAACTCTACTCTCCTTGGGGAAATGTCATGAGCATCACATTCTCATGATGGTGACAGCACAGCATGCAGTCTTCATGGGTGTCATGATAATGTGATCACTGATGAGAATCTCTGATCCAAGATCACTGATGTGAATCTCTGATTCATGGAGAAAAGGATGAATGGAGGTAGAATGACAGTCACAGGGAGGTGAGAAATAAAGGTAAGAGTGGGACAATCTAAGTGGGGCACATTTGATCCCTCACATAGTGAAAAGGTGGTTGAATGCACAGCTCTGTCAGTCTATGAAGAGTGAGGCTCCTCTATGGGACCATCTGTTCTTTGGTGAACAAGTGGTCTACTGACCAAAAGACAGAACCTATAGATTCATGGGATGGTGGAAACCTTTGGCTGGTGGACTCAGCTGTCCAGTCAATGCCACTGAGCTTCATGGAGGCCTGACTTTCTGCTGAACATGTGGTTTCACCCGTGGCTTAAGCACTGTTCAGCCTATACACAGTCTCTGTTAAACCTTAACCCCTCAGAATCTTCCTCATCATTGCTTCCCTGCCTGTAGTGTTTGTGGGTCAGATGCTCAAGCCCTTGCTGCTGATCCTCAAGTTCTATGTTTCTCTTGCTGTAGAAGCATAAGCGTATTCTTTCCAGAGCACCTGGAATGTTCAAATTTACCTCATGCTGAATGGCAGACACAATATATCTGATTATATCTTCACAGTCCACCAGAGATTACTGCTAAATATTCCTTCCCTCAACATCAGAAAGACAAGCTGACCAAAAAAGTTATTGAGGTAAACCTGTTCCAGTCCCAGGGACTGTTCCCCTGCAGTATGACTAGAACCAGAACTCATATCTGGGCCTATCTAGTTTAGCTAATTATAACAGATTAATAAAGCACTGGATACCTTAGCAACACAATGCCTCTGCACAGATGTAACACTACAGAAAAGGATAGATCTGAAAATACACTAATAAGCCTAGATCTGAAAATATACTAATAAGCCTTTAATTATCAAGAGAGTATTAATTCTTCTGCACTGACTTCAACAATGCAGGAAGGGATCTCTTAGATGTGGAAATAAATTACTAATGCATTACATCTCAGAATACTAATACCACTGGTTACAGCTGACAACAATAGCCATCTAATAAAATTGTTAATCAAATTTTTAATTAGAAAAATTTTAGTTGGGGTTGTTATATTCCAGAATGATCAGAAACATCCACTGGACATGCTATTAGTATCTATTATTAAGGTGTGACACACTCTGGAATGCTGCTTTGAGTCAAAATGGGGTCATTTATTATAATGTCCATACATGCAGGTTTTACTATTTAAGTAATATTTTTGCTTAATGATAAGTAAGATAATTAAATAATTCTTCTTTAGAGAGCCATCAGATATATTTACATTTTTACATTTACGGCATTTGGCAGACGCCCTTATCCAGAGCAACTTACAATTATCTCATTGCTGATATATGCTGTCCTGTGTGTCCAAAAAAGGTGGAGATAAAGACTATGACAACCTTTTTCTGTGCCTGAACATTTTTTGACTAGTTTCTTTTTTGTGTGGTTTTGTGAAGTTGTTGTTTTCTGAAAACTGGAAGCCCCTCATGCTTCTGCAGTTTGTTCTTTAAAACTCAACAACAAAGTAAAAACCCTGCATTTGCATAACTTATTTTGTTTCATCCTATGAGATTGACACCCATTGTGAAGCTTTTTGGCAATCTTTTTGGCAACTTTCTGTCTGCATTTGCATTTGTATTCATTTAGGGTGCATTATTCTGTTCAATCCACAAAATATATTTGTAATCAAAGCAACACTTTGTATAATAGATATATCATACAAAACAGCATCAGATCAGGTCAAATTCAGATGACAAATAATAAACCACTCTAATAGAAATGAAAACAAACTATATTTTCTATAGCTACTTAAGCCCAGATGCGCAGTATCATTTAGAGCTGGTCTTGCTCGCATACATTGTGGGGAGTCCCATTCATCAACTCACTTGGTCCGAGGAGACTGAGGCACTTAAGATGGCATACTGAACAACCCTTACTCAAAGTGGTAAGGGCAGCGTTATCAACTAATATGTAAAACATGCTGCTAAATTGTAGTCATACAATTTGCACAAGTATAGTTAACTAATCCATCAAGTTATTCAAAGAAAAAAAGTATATACAGTCAGGTCCAAAAGTATTTGGACAGTGACAGAGTTTTTGTGATTTTGCCTTTATACACCACCACAATGGATTTGAAATAAAACAATCAAGATATGATCGAAGTGTAGACTTTCAGCTTTATTTTACAAGGTTCCACAAAAATATGGCATTTATCATTTAGGAATTACAGCCATTTTAAACAAAGTACCTCCATTTTCAGGGTCTCAAAGGTATTTGGACAAATTGATATAATTGTAAATATAACCATAATTTTAATACTTGGATGAAAATCCTTTGCAGTCAATGACTGCCAGAAGTCTGGAGTCCATGTTCTCAAAACTCAAATTCTGAGTTTCCTCCCTGGAGATGCTTTCACTGCTGGCCTTCACTGCAGCCCCCCCTCTAGGAACGGCTCCTGACGTTCCTCCCTGGATGATCAGATTGACGAGCATGAAATTCCCTGATTAGTTCAGGGTCCAGGATGTCTCGTGCAAGAATCCAGGAACGTTCTTCAGAGCCATAGCCCTCCCAGTCCACCAGGTACTGAAGAGATCCTTGTACTTGACGAGAGCCCAGTATCCGATGGACTGTGTAGGCAGGCTGGCCTCCAATTCGAGGAGGAGGGGGAGGTCTGACTGCGGGAGTAAAAGGAGAAGAAACAGCAGGCTTAAGTAAAGAAACATGGAAGGTGGGATTTATTCTTAGAGATCTAGGTAAAAATAAACGGTAGGAAACTGAATTTACTCTCCTTGCAATGCGGAAAGGTCCAATGAACCGTTGAGTCAGCTTGTGGGACTCCATATGCAGCGGCAGATTCTTAGTGGAGAGCCACACCCGTTGGCCCGGACGTAAGGTGGGTGCAGATCGCCGACAACAGTTAGGCTGCCGCTGATACTGCTCAGAGGTCTGGAGAAGTTTGAGTCTGGCCTTCCTCCAGGTCAGACGGCAGCATCTTACAAAATGTAGAGCTGAAGGAACCCCGACTTCTGCCTCTTGATCAGGGAACAATGGTGGTGTAAATCCAAACTGGCACTCAAAAGGAGACATGCCAGTGGCTGAGGAACGCAGCATGTTATGGGCATACTCTGCCCAAATAAGAAAGGATACCCAGGAGGTTGGGTTATTGGCAGTCATGCACCTCAGCGTAGTTTCCAGGTCCTGGTTTAGCCTTTCAGTTTGACCATTAGACTCTGGGTGGAAGTCAGAAGACAGACTCACTGTAGTCCCCAGAAATCAACAGAAGGCATGCCAGAAGCGGGAAGAAAACTGTGGTCCTCTGTCTGTAACAATGTCCTGAGGGATACCGAAGATTCAGAACACATGTTCAGTGACAATTTCTGCAGTTTCCTTGCCTGAAGGTAACTTGGGTAATGGGATAAATCGGCATGCTTTGGAGAATCGGTCAACTACTACCAGAATGGTGGTGTTACCTTTGGATCGGGGGAGCCCAGTGATAAAGTCCATAGAGAGGTGAGACCAGGGTCATTTGGGGATCGGAAGAGGATGGAGCAAACCTTGAGGTAACTGATGAGGGGCCTTCCCCTGATTGCACGTAGGGCAAGCAGCCACAAATGCCTGAATATCCTCCTTAATGGTAGGCCACCAAAACCTTCTTCGAAGGAAGTCAAGGGTCCGAGCTGCCCCAGGATGGCAAGTGAGGTGAGAGCTGTGACCCCATTGGAGCACTTGGGATCGGACAGTGCTTGGGACAAATAGGCAGTTAGCTGGCTCCCCTCCAAGGTCTGGTTCTTGAGCTTGGGCCCTCCTTACCGTTGCCTCAATTTCCCATTTAACTGGAGCCACCACTTTAGAGCTAGGGATAATGGGGTCTACCGGCTCCTCATGACTAGTAAACTCGAGACAGGGCATCAGGTTTCAGATTCTTGGTACCCGGGCTATATGACAAAGTGAACTGGAATCGGTTAAAAAAACAGAGACCATTGGGCCTGGTGTGGATTGAGGTGTTTAGCCTGCTGGATATACTCTAAATTCTTGTGATCTGTGAGGACCAAGAACTGGTGTTTAGCTCCCTCGAGCCAGTACCTCCATTCCTCTAATGCGAGCTTAACGGCCAACAGCTCTCTATCCCCCACATCATAATTTCTCTCTGTAGGTGTCAAACGATGTGACAGGAAGGCACAAGGATGAAGCTTGTTGTCCGCTCCTTGTTGCGAGAGAATGGCTCCCACCCCCACATCTGAGGCATCCACCTCAACCACAAATGGCTTTTCAGGATCGGGGATAGTTAGACTAGGAGCAGAGGTGAAGCAGGACTTGAGTTCTTGGAAGGCATCCTCTGCCTCAGGACTCCACTGGAACTTAGAGTTTTTTCCTGAGACAGGAGCAGCTACTGCACTAAAATTTCGTACAAACTTGCGATAGAAATTCGCAAATCCCAAGAATCATTGGACCTCCCTTACACTGTTGGGAGTAGGCAAATTGGTAACTGCCTGAACTTTTCTAGGGTCCATCTTTATGTTACCTGGGGAAATGATGAATCCTAGGAACTGCAGCTCAGACACATGGAATTCACATTTTTCAGGCTTGATGAACAGATGGTTCTCTAGAAGACAATGGAGGAGAACATCATTGATTAGAGTCTGAAAAACTGCTGGTGCATTAGTGGGGCCAAAGGGCATAACTTGATATTCATAATGCCCTGATGGGGTGTTGAAAGCAGTCTTCCATTCATCTCCTTGCTTTATGCGCACCAGATGGTATGCGTTGCGCAGGTCAAGTTTGGTGAAGATTGAGGCCCCTTGGAGCAACTCGAAGGCAGAGGACAGGAGGGGTTGAGGGTAGCAGCTTCGAATAGTGATCTTATTGAGGCCTCTGTAATCAATGCAAGGGCGAAGACCCCCATCTTTCTTGCCCACAAAGAAGAACCCCGCTCCAGCCGGGGTCGATATGATCAGTGTCTCGAGAGTGTTAGCAGGATCCCTGGTAGCAAGCTCACCTTGGATAGCCTCTGAAAGTCCGTTTTGGAAACACATTGCTAGTTGCTGCAACAGTTTGGAACTGGATGGCCTTGCTGGATGGACAACAGTCTTTTTGAGGCCTCCCGACCTTGTAGGGGGTGTCTGAACTCCTCCACAAAGGCTGAGTAGCTGATACAGAAGGAACTGTGGGCTTGGCCCAGCTGGCTGTGGCCCACGACAAGGCTCTCCCGGAGAGGAGAGTGATTATGTAAGCAATTTTGGCCCTGTCTGAGGGGAACGACAAAGGTTGTAACTCAAAGGTGAGATCACACTGAGTCAGGAAGCCATTGCAAGTGCTTGGGTCTCCAGAGAACCATTGAGGAGGAGGAAGTCGGGGTTCGGTCAATGGGACTGGCTGAGTTGCTTGAACTGGAGTTGTGGAGGGAGCAGCTGGCAGTCGCTGAAACATCTCTTGGAGGGAAGTGAGTATGTCAGACAGCAACTCATCATGTTTAGCCATCAATGTCTCATGTTGCGCTAATGCAGCCCCCTGACGAGCCAATGTTTTATGCAGGTCTTGTACGCTGGCTGATTCTGCTGGGTCCATGTTTAGCTCAGTGTTTCTATCAGGGAAGGGACTCAAACTCGGGTCTCTGGGGTGAGAGACTGACGCTTTACCCTTGCACCACACGGGCTTGGGGACTAGGGGGAGCACTTGCAAAGTAGTGGACCCAAATGCAGAAACCCAGAGCACGGTTCAAGGTAAAATGTAGAAAGTTTATTTCAAAAGTAATCTTCAAAATGCAAGCCAGCGGAGAATTCCAAAAAAAAATCCAAAAGTAAATCCAAGCAGGTTCAACTGGGTAACTAAAACACAAGATACCAAAGGGACAAAATCTCAAGAGTCCAAAAATTCCAATAATCAAAAAGCAAGGTCAAAACTGGAAAACAAACAAAAAAATAAAAAAGTCTCTAGAAATTCAAAGGAACCCAGAGTAATTCCAGAAGGTTAAAGTTGGCAATAACAAAACAAGATACCATACCCAAAAACAGGCAGTTAGTAGATAAATCCAAAATCAGAACAGTCAGAAAATGACTAGGGCTTAGTCGTGGCAGGAGAAACACTGAGCAAAGAACTGAGGAATAGGGCAACTTAAATAGACACACAGGAACCCCGGCACAGGTGAAAACAATGAAATTAATTACAGACACAAAAAAAATTAACAAAAACACTCAAGGGGGACCTCTAGTGGTCAGGACAAAGCCATAACACTGACACAGCCACCTTCAGTGGCTGCTTGTTTGTGGGTCTTTCTGCCTTCAGTCTTGTCTTCAGTAAGTGAAAAGCATGCTCTATTGGGTTGAGATCA
>CM075022.1:9135298-9145444 GCA_037576675.1 Pangasius sanitwongsei | reverse complement strand
TTGTTTTATTTCAAATCCATTGTGGTGGTGTATAAAGGCAAAATTACAAAAACTCTGTCATTGTCCAAATACTTCCGAACCTAACTGTATCTCCTAAGAACAGTTTTACTGCAATTAGGACAATGGTAATGGGCCTCAGTTCTGCAGGGCAAATGGCAATGACATAATCTTTTATCTGTAGAAAAAGCACAGTACACAAATCAGGAAAAAAAAATACTAGTCCATTAATGTAAAAGCCTGATAGTTACTTTAAGTTTGAATAGCAAAATTCAATATACATTAATTCTTAATACCTTTTAATGCTTTTAAAAAGAAAAATGTAAATTAATTTGCTTCTGCTAGTATTAGTCATCAACAATAACAACAGGCTAGGGGAATAATGAACTTACCTTTGAAAACAATTGCTATTTTAAAATGGCTATCCCAGTGTTCCTTGATCCTTTTGAGTATGGTTGGCTTCAGAGCAGGGCATAAGGCACAATGGTACATCCTGCTACATGATGTGCACTGTGGGACCTCTGGGTTATCACTTAGTAATAATATTGATTCGTGCATCTGTAAGAATGGAAAAAGGTTATGTTCAACTCCCTCTGCAAACTAAAAGGATGTGTACACTATATTGTAGCTTTTCATGTTTGTTTGTTTGTTTGATTCTTGATATCATAATCATGTTTATCTCACAATGTCTATCCAGCAAGCAAGCAGCACAATGTTGAGTTTATACTTCATTATGATTTAGATTTGACATTAATCCAACAGCACCACTATGCCACCTCCACTACCTCTGTTTTCAATGTGAGAAAGTACAGAAAAACGTAAGTGATACACATAAAACGATATGATGATTTTGTTGATCTATTTCATGTATAGCAAAAAAACGATATCATGGTTGGCTAGTTAGCTAATACCACAACCATGTTTAATTAGAGCCACTGCCAAACATAAACAAATCAACATAAATTTACTTTGTATTATTGTATTTCATAAATTAGAATTCTAAATACGAAGTGTAATTATATACTGACAAAAAAAACACACATTCGGCAATGATTCTTGAAAGCTGTTGGAAGTCAAAATAATAAATATAACACCTTTCGGATTGCAGGAGTCGATTGTATGTGACGTCACAGATGGCGGAAACTGTAAGACGCAGAGGAAATGCAGATGAGTGAGCATGCACATCGGACAGTGTAAGTGCAAGTCTGCAGCCAGACTCTATTGAATCACATTGCACTACACACTTCACAATTTTAACGTTAAGCTACCATCACCAAATTTTAATAGTATGTAAAATAGTATTTTAATCTATGTTTGTTTTAGTGTTCTACGAAGCTTGGCAAGACCTAGCTACCTGTGGTGTGATCTGCACACGGTGCATGGTCCTGCAGATTGCTGCTTGCAGCTAAATTTCTTCTTCTTCTTCTTCTTCTTCTTCTTCTTCTTCTTCTTCTGCCTAAAAGCGAATTGTGCAGACCAAATTGTAAGTCCTACAGACATGAAACTTGGTCAATAGATAGTACTCCCTCACACTACTCAGGCAAGCGAGATGGGCTCAATCGGCCTAATGGTGGCACTATAGCACAGGGTTTTACCTTTTGGTCCATAGCTCCTGAACCATGAGTCCTACAAACAAAATTTATTTTTAACTAGATTCCGTGGGTTCTCCCAAAAAAAAAAAAGCTCCAAGTTTTGCAAACTTTTGCAAACTAGTTCTAGGATTTTTGGCCAATCTTCACTAATTTGGTGTCAAACTACTCAGCAGTGCGTGGATCTCGTTAATTATCAAAAACATGTTGACATTCATAAAGAATATGTCCACCACACTTCAATCAATTCTAATGAGACAGTCCCTAATTTACTCAAAAAGCTGTCACTCATAAGTGCTGACATGGATTTGCATGTAACTTGAAAGCTATGGACAGGACAAGATTCTGAGGTCACCTGCAAAGTTTGGTGCATGGTCAAAAAACAGGGGCAGAGGTAAGGTTAGATAGATGTTTCTCAGGAACGGAAGGGCGACGGAGCTGAAATTTGGTATGGTGCATCTATGTACTAATCTGTAAGTGGATTTTTTATACTGACCTAATTATTTAATCCTTAAACAGTCACACAATGAAATATTTGTGCAAAAAATATTTTTATGTTAATTCCTTCTAAGTGGATCAGATTCAACAGAATTTCACTGATTTTTTTTCACCCTTTTGATTAGGAGGTATGGACTTCTTCCAGCCAGCTGAGTTGCCTGTTTAACAGTAGAAGTGCCTACTGAGCACAATGGACCAGTAGTAGGGTTTTACTTTTACAGCTATAAAGTTAATGAATTTTTCATTGTAAACTTTTCCAAGTGCTTAGATAAGGAATTACAATAAAATACTTTTAGCTATTTAGTCTCTAGACAGGGAAAAGTTCTAGACAAGTTACATCGATAAATGTGTGTAACAGTGTGGTTCAGCCAGCTGTTAAAGATGAGCATTTGAAGGTTGTACAGATGAAAGAATGTCATTTGAATGCTGTAAGCTGAACTTAAAGCCTGTGTCTGAACATTTTATGCTAATTTACCATTTAAGTCTGCTTTGCTGAGAGCAGAAATCTTAGTCCAGGAAGAGCCTGTTAAACAACATCCATAAGTCTATTATTATTATGAAAAGGCTTTTTTGGGGAATTAATTTAAACATCATTGGGAACAAATATGCAATTGAACACAAACTGGGAGTGTTCATCAAGACTATGATTAGGATGAGTGCCATGGATCATCACATCGTAGAATTGACAGATAGGAGAAAATTGGAGAGAGTTAAATAATACTCTAATGACACATATGTTCATTATAATCAAGGGTTTACACAGAATACATATGTATTTTAAACTACCTTTATTATGATTATGTATTACTAATTCATTTATGAAGGTTTTTTCCCACCATTTTTCCACTCTCCAAATTACCCCATCCTTGTATATTTTCATGGATTTACGGTAGTTCCCAAAGTCAGTCCTACGGATACCATGGTCTGCAATTTTTCCCCCTACTCTAACACACCCGACTCATGGATAATGTTGTGATGTCTATCAAGAGAAGAATACCAACTACAGGATATAGGATGGTAAAAGGTTACATAAAACTTACTCTGTTCAGCATGTCCTTAGTCCATGTGGACACAGATCATAAGCTCATATGCCATTTGGAAGAACCATTTGGATTGCTGGGGATGGTGCCACCTGGGGGCTGTGGAGATGACTTGGGGATCTCTTATGGGGAGCTGTATTGTGCTGTGATGGCTTGGGACTGTGATTGCTGGGGTGGCTTTGGGGCTGCAGTTGCCACTAGCAGCTTCGTACTAAGGAATCCATCAGTGGACAATAGAGTTTAACCAACTGGACTTCTTGAGAAAACTGTGATGAATTTACTGGTTGCATATTTGCACTATTTGTCCATATAGTACACAATAATAGAAGGAATTTATTTATAATTGTACTATCTGTTGCACCCAGATGAGGATGGGTTTCCTTTTGAGTCTGGTTCCTCTCAAGGTTTCTTCCTCATTATTGTGTCAGGGAGTTTTTTCCTTGCCACTGTCTCCTCTGGCTTGCTCATTAGGGATAAATTCACATATTTCCAATATAGTTTTTGAATCCATTTATTTAGGTAAAGCTGCTTTGTGTCAATGTCCATTGTTAAAAGCGCTATACAAATAAAATTGAATTGAATTGAATAGTCAGTTTGTCAATTGTCAAGCACAAACTGTACTAATGTGATTTGTCTTGTTTTCAAGGTGCACAATTATCATATTTGGAGGCATGATGGATTCTCAACAAAGGTGTATATGACAGCGGGCTCGCGGCCCGCATACATAATTCTTCCATCGCTCCTCACACAACTGCCGGCGGGGTGCTGAAAGGACAGCGCCGCTTCAGCACCCCCATTGTTTTGGACAGCCGGAGTGCGCGTGGTTGCGAGGCGGAGCATATCTAATACAGCTCGTCTGGCAGCCAATAAGGGCAGCGGCAGAAATCTACCCTCACAGAGAAGACAGAGGGATATAAAAGGAGTACACGGCCGCTCTCAAAATCACATAAACGAGGTTTATGAGGTTTCTGGTGAATGTTTCTTCTTTCTCTGCAGAAGGGCATGTGAACCGAGAAGATAAGCTTAACTCTCTGCATGATATCGGCCTCCGTTTACTGAGAGCGCCCCTTGTGTATTTTCTATCCCGTCACCGTTTCTCCCTGCTCGCCGCGCTCCACTCCGGAACGACTCTTCCCTACCACCTACACACCACTTTCCTTCACTTCACTCATCTCCAACTTCCACTTCAAAAATAAAGAGCACGTTCCCCACATTTCTGCCTCTGGGTGCTTGTGTTCGACCGCCTCGTGTGTCACAGTGAGTTAATTTCTTGTTTTGTACAAAAAATTCAAGAGGTGTCTGACTATTTGATTTATTATGGTCTTGTGTTGTAAATATTTGAAATGAGTACTTTCCTGTTTAGAATGCATGGAATACAGAGTAAATGCACACTAAGACATGTTGTGTTTATAGATCACGTACACTCAAAAAAAATGAAATATAGCTGCTGTTGGTCCAAAGAATGTAAACTAAGTTTAAATTATACAATGCCCTTATGTTTGTCCATTAAAATTAAAACAACTGTGTTGTAAAAATATTTAGAAAAAGTAATATTTCAAATTTACACAGCTCGCTTAAGATAAATGAATGAAATAGTTGTGTTGCTTCTGCAGTACCGCACGTTAGTCAACAGATTTGCATATGCGCAAATTGAAAGCAGGTTCGACGATCATGCTTCTGCTCTGTTCAGACTGCGCCATTTTCTGTGAATCAAATCTCACAAAAATCGCTGTGCAAACGGATTGTTGTGTGCAAATAAAGCGGTTTTATTAAGTTTTAGTAACTATTTTTAATAATGGCATTAAATTATGGTGTTGAGCATTTTTATTTAATATCAAATGTTAACTCTCTAACTTTGGCAGCCCCAAGTAACATGGCAATAAACAGATTTGAAACTTGAATAAGATGGCGTCGTGCTCAGTAATTGGTTACCAGTTAGCTTGTTGGTTAGGTCAGTCATAATAATTTTACTAAACTTTAGTAATTGGCAGTCTGAAGTTTTATTATTATTATTATTATTTGGTGTAGCTGAATCATATCTTTTTTTTTTTTTCCCTATAGAGTTTTGGAGTCCTGCCATACATGTGGCTGTGCAGAGACTGTGGATCTTCACACACATCCAGGTCAAAGCTTTTAAAACACCTCTGGTTCGTACATGGACATTATCGACGCAGACACGCATATCCATGTGCATATTCTTACTGTCCATGCATTTTTAAAACTGGGAATGCGCTGCAGTCCCACTTATGTGCGGCAACCTCAACAGCAAAATTCTAGTGAAGGGACAGTGATAAATTGTAATGTTTGTGCTGTTACTGACATTCCTTCAGTAAATGATTACTTTCTCCATGTAAACCCCATGGAGCAAGCCATGGACCTTGTGCAGCCATGAGACAGTAAGTTGTATGTTTAAGGACTGCTCTTTTAAAACAAATGTGTATGGCACATTCAAATTGCACAAGTCAGTGTGCGTTGACAGATTTTAAGGAGGGAATAGTGAAAACAGACAAGAATTAAGAGCAATATCTGATGACACTCTTTCAAGTGAAGATACAGAAACACCTGTGTTAGAGGAGGATTCCAATAGTATTGATATAGGAGAGGTTCCACAGAACTTGCCAAAGTTGTATTTGCTTCCTTGCTATTAAAGCTGGAGAATCACTACCATGTCCCATGCACAGCTGTCGATGAGTTGTTGGAGGACTTGCATTATTTACTGAGTGATGCTTCTTTCCTTTTGTCTTACAGAAATATTGTAGACACCTTACAAAAGCACAAGAATGACAATGATGAGTTGCTAGTTAAAGATCTTGCTACGTCTTTAAGTACAACAAACCCTTTACTCACTGCAATAAAGCATGTTGGTCCACTAGCCTCTGCATTTAAATGAAAACAACATTACAGGGAAAATTTTAAAGTTATGACCCTGTAGTGTATGTTCTTGAGGCCAAGGGAAACAGAACTTTTCAATACGGTCCGATACTTGAGTCTTTACAGGGTCTACTTTGTCAAAATGACCTGCTTGACAAAGACATTGAAAGTCATTTCTCAACAGTTAAGAAGAGATGGCCATCAGTACAGGTCAATTCAGGATGGTCAGTATTTTAAAGCAAATGGTTTCTTCTCAGAAAAGTTGAGGATTTCTGTGTGCTTATATGTTGATGACTTTGAAATTTACAACCTTCTTGGGACATCAAGAAAAAAACACAAGTTATGTGCAAGGTACTGGATTTTGAGTAATGTACCATCAATGTTTCAGTAAACATTGTCTTCAATTTGTCTTGTAGTTTTATGCAAGACAGAAGATGTGAAAACATACGGATTTGAGAAAGTCTTGCGACCTCTTTTGCAGGTTCTCAAAACTTTGGTGCAGCAAGGTGTGTATGTCCACCAGCTGTTAACATTCATTAAAGGAACAGTACAATGTGTCTTGAAGCACATTGTATGGCTGGCTTCATTGAAAACTTTTCAGGCAAGTACTGTTGATTTTGTGCAGCTTCTCGTGCAGATTCTCAGACCAATGAAGTGAAAGCAGGTGAATTTACACTTCAGGCTGCAGATGAACACTAAGGACATGTTAAACCTGCTACAGAAAAAGGGGTAAATGTCATAGGTGTGAAAAAAGCATGTGTTTTCAGTGACAGCCTTAGCTACTTTAGTGTTACAGCAGGCTATCCTCCCAATTTGTCACACAATCTTTTTGAAGGCATAGTACCCGTTGAGCTGGCAGAGTGCTTTGCTGTACTTATTTCAAAAAAGATCCTGGCAAAAATTAGTGGCAATGCACATGAAAATTGGTATCTGTTAAGATTACTGCCATTGATTATTGGACAATTGGTGCCTGCAGATGAACCTGTGTGGCTTATGATTTTAGACTTAAAGGATACTGAGGACCTGGTTGTGTCTCCAGTTCATATAGATGAGACCATTGTATATTTGGAATGCAAGATCTCAGAACACCATCAGAAATATCAGGAGCTGTTCCCACATAAACAACTGCTTCCAAAGCACTATCCAGAAATGATTTGCTGTTTTGGCCCTCTAGTTTTTCTTTAGACATTGTGATTTGAAGCTATGCATAGCTATTTAAACAAGTAGTTAGGCACACAGATTGCTTCAGGAACATAACACTAATATTGGCAAGTAAACACCAATTGATGGTTTGATATTACATGCACTTACCCAGCTCTGAAAAGGCCATCTTACAGGTCACACGTGTCTCTGCAATCACTGTAGAGCTCATGAAACAGGATGTTGTACGTTGCCTTAATGGGTATCCTGGTATCACCACCGTCAACATTGCCCAGAATGTCTCTTGTGATGGCATTACCTACTGAAAAGGCATGATAATTGCCCATGGGTCTCTTTGTGGGTTTCCAGAATTTGCAGAAATTACTCAAAACATGTGTTCCTGGTATCGAGAGCACTTCAAGGCCTTCGAATTGATACCAACTCTTGAAGTTTGCTTAATTTCCCACAATGAGTTGAAAGACCCATAGCCTCTTGCTGGTTGGAGGCGTCCGGATGATTACCCTAAAAAGACACTTACTGACAGATGAGGTGTAATAGCCAGCCACTAAAATCTTGTGGGAAATTCCATCCATCCATCCATCCGTTTTCGGTACTGCTTATCCTACAGAAGGTCGTGGGGGAGCCTGGAGCCTATCCCATAGAACCATCGCACAAGGTGGGGGACACCCTGGTTGGGGTGCCAACCCATTGCAAGGCACAATCTCACACACATTCACACACTACAGACAATTTGGAAACACCAGTTAGCCTACAACACATATCTTTGGACTGGGGGGAGGAAACTGGAGTACCCAGAGGTCTGCTTGATCATTTCTCAGCCCAGCTCTTCAGAAATTTCAAAAAGAAATGAGGACCAGGGGCTCAGAAGATCACAAGCATCCTGTCAGTTATGGTTCAGATATGTTCTGCTGAATTCATGGTCATTTTAAATTTAACAATAATTCACAATAGATTAAAGGAATAGTTCACCCAAAAGTGAAAATTCAGTCATTATTTACTCACACTCATGTCTTTCGAACCCCTTATGTCTCAAAAGGTGAATTTTGGCTAGATGGTCCTGCTTGTTTCTGTCCATACAATGGTGAGTTCCTCTTCTGAATCTTCAAAAGCACACAAAAGCATTATTAAACAATTCCACGTGACTCCATATGTATGGGTTTGGTAAGAAACAATCAGAAGTGTAACTGACATTTTTTTATATATTTTTTTTTTTTTAAATCACACCATCCACCTTTGCTCACATGTGCACATTCATGAGTGTTGACTCAAGACGAACTGTTCCAAATGATTCAGTCCAATTCGGTGAGCTGGTTCAGCCGGTTCACTGAAAAGAATCAGTTCAAAAGAACAATTTGTTCATGAACCGGTCATCACTATTCTCAAGAAATGACGGAGGGTGCGGTTTAAAAAAAAATATGGGTTACACTTCTGATTGTCACCAAATCCATTTGTATTCCTTTAGAACAGTCAGATTATACAGCAGGAGTCATGTGGAATTGTTTGATGCTTTTATGTGCTTTTGAAGCTTCAGAAGAGGAACTCGCCATGGACAGCATACAAGCAGGACAGTCTTGCCAAAATTCACCTTTGGTGTGCTGAGGGGAAAAAAAGACTTAAGGAGTTTAAACGACATGAGGATGAGTAAATAATGACTGAATTTTCACTTTTGGGTGAAGTGTCCCTTTAAAGCTTGGTTTATATGCTCTGGAATATTAATATGCACATGATTCATACTTTCTTAATTTCAGGGCTTGTTTGTTGCTTTACCACTTTTCTCAGAAGCATCAGAGTTGTGATTTGTGCAGCTACAGCTGGCACAACTGTGACATCCAAGATTATTTTGTAGCTTTCCTATAGCAAAGCTTCTGGTTTAGGACCATCTGTTTTCTTGTTTCTTGGGATTTTTGGCCCTTCACAGATGCTGTTGCAGACAGTTAATTTCAACCAATGAATAGATTGGCGAACTTGACTCTTGTAGAATTAACACAGTAGGATAATCTGTATGGTGCTATTTAAAGTGTTACAGGTATAGGAATAAGTCTGAAAAGCAAAATGCTAACTTATGTGTTAATTCTGCTGAACACTGCTCATTTGTCACATTGTCCAGAATGCCACCATGGAAAAAAACATGAATGCATCCTGAGAGCACTTGCTGTTTACCTGAATGAGTACATGGTAAGTTATTTAAAATTTTTAAAACCTATTGTATGTTTCCCTAAAACAAACTCCCCATTTCACCCCTGACCTGTTATTTGTTTCTTTTCTTATTTATTTATTTATTTATTTTTTAGGATGTTTTGCATAATTAAGCCCTAACCTCTATGCGCAAGACCGCTCTAGGAATCTGTCATCATACACGAAGGAGCAGAGGTTACAGACCCTTATGAAAATGTTGGCATTATTAGTGAAGGTATCCAGATACTTGAAAACCTAACAATGTGGCAAATGGATGTGCTATGATGCTTGGTCTTATATATGCATTAAACTTGGCATAGTCATAAGATCTGAGATACATTTTTGAAAGATTTCAAAAGATTTTTATGGAGCTAGATGCAAACAAGCTCTCAAAAGGTCCAAAAAAAACTACTTTTGTAATCTCTGTAACCTGATGTCAGGACCAAAAGGCAGGGTTTCTGCTTTTTCAGTAATGTTCCACTGTTGGAACATTAGTTTGTTTGACTACAGTACATTCGTTTGAATATTGACCATGTTGCATTCCTTTCAATATTGGTCTTATTTTGAACAACTGCTGCTTTTTACAATTTAAAGGAGGCACAGACTACAAAAGAAGGTAGACCTGGTATTGCAGTACCTCCAGGAAGGGTGTACCTTCTGGGGGCAGTCATGGCCTAATGGTAACCTGAAGGTGAAACTGAAGGTCACGGGTTCGAGTCTCAGGTCCGACAGGGATTATAGGTGGGGGGAGTGAATGACCAACGCTCTCTTCCACCCTCAATACCACGACTGAGGTGAGACCCTTGAGCAAGGCA
>CM075022.1:9123675-9134475 GCA_037576675.1 Pangasius sanitwongsei | reverse complement strand
TGAGTGTACACAAATAAAAATAGACCCTTTACAGATTCAAACGATGTATTACTCTTATGTGTACGATCAAAAAAGACAGAGCATTTTAAGTTCTTTCCTCTGTTATCATTAAAAACTGCAAGTGGTGGTGCCGGCGCCACCGTCGACCCCAAAGGGTTAGACGTGTTTGATGTTAGTGGTAGCTTGTTAACTTGTTCACAAAATACCAAAGCTTCAGTGCTAACCTTAGCCCATATTAAAACCATACTAAATGTTAACCCACCACAGTGTAAACATCACATTCGGCCAGAGAATGCATATATCAAGCACTCGTCTCGTCTGTTCTCAAGATAAAATTATCCATTTTGTTATTTTTTAGATAGAAAAAAAAAGATTACTGCGATCACTTTTAACCTGGAAGCTACTGAAGCCTAGCTGAGAACTATTCATGTAATTTGAAACTGCAAATTGTCTATTAAAAACACTTAGAGATGATTTAATAAGAGTAAATGAAAATTGTTATTTTGATCACTACCGTTTAGCTATGCACGTGTGACAGGAGATGTTTACGTCTTATTAAAAATAACAACAATAATTTATCATAAATAAATATCCCAATGATAGACTAACAGCTGGGAACACTTATGATTCATATATATTTGTCCTTTATATAGATGATAATAGATTTCACCTTACCTTTGCTCTACATGCCAAGGGGAGCTTCATGTCTTCTCTTCCCCCAAGTGTTCACGCAGGAATGTGATCTCGCAATAACTACCGTGATTTTTACGCCATGATGTAATCACGTTCACCTTATGTACATGTAATTATCTAGTAAAAAATGCCTGATACTCTTTAGTAAATGTTACAGACAGCCAATTTCCTTTTTTTGAGTGTATATCTTGCCAATAGGAACCAATAGGATAGGAACCATAATCTTGCCAATCCCGGCCCACGTTTGACACCTCAGGATTAATTGTTCCCAAGACATGACTCTAAGTTAATGCACACTTGATATTTACATTATATTCTGCCCACATTTCATCTAAAACACATTTACACCAATCAGCCATAACATTAAAACCACTGACAGGTGAAGTGAATAACATTGATTATCTCGTTACAATGGCACCCGTCAAGGGCTGGGATATGTTAGGCAGCAAGTGTACAGTCAGTTCTCAAAGTTGATCTGTTGGAAGCAGGAAAAATGGGCAAACATAAGGATCTGAGTAACTTTGACAAGGGCCAAATTATGATGGCTAGACAACTGGGTCAGGGCATCTCCACAACGGCAGGTCATGTGGGGTGTTCCCAGTATGCAGTGGTTAGTACCTACCAATTGTGGTCCAATGAAGGAAAACTCATGAACTGGCGACAGGGTCATGGGAGCCCAAGGCTTGTTGATGCATGTGGGGAGTGAAGGCTAGCCCTTCTGGTCCGATACCACAGAAGAGCTACTGTAGAGCAAACTGCTGAAAACGTTAATGCTGGCTATGATAGAATGGTGTCAGAACACACAGTGCATTGCAGCTTGATGCATGTGGGGTTGCGTAGCTGCAGACTGGTCAGAGTGCCCATGCTGACCCCTGTTCACCGCCGAAAGGGCCTACAATGGGCACATGAGCATTAGACCTGTACCATGGAGCAAAGGATAAAGGTAGCCTAGTCTGATGACTCACATTTTCTTTTACATCATATGGATGGCCAGGTAAGTCACTTACTTTGAGAAGAAATAGCACCAGGATACACTATGGGAAGAAGGCAAGCTGGCAGAGGCAGTGTGATGCTCTGGGTAATGTTCTGCTGGGAAACCTTGGGTCCTGGTATTCATGTGGATGTTAATTTGACATGTACCACCTACCTAAAGTACACTCCTTCATGGCAACGGTGTTCCTTAATGACAATCCTCTTTCAGCAGCATAATGCAACTTTCCACACTGCAAGTGGTTTTAATGTTACGGCTGATCAGTTTACACAGAACATAATAGTCCATATATAGGTGTCTTGAGCCATGCATTGAGCATTCTGCCTGAGGTAATGTTACTGGATCAATCTGACCAAAGAAGCTAAAGTTTGGCAGCTACTAATAATCTTACTCATTTGCTACAGATAAAAAAGGGACCAAAATGAAGTTTGCAATGCATAACCAATTTAATAACCAAGTTGTAAGCAAATTAAAATAGTTAAAGTTAAATGGATGGAGCTTAGCTAGTTGGATCAAATTATCTAGCTAGTAACTTAGTTATTGTTTTTAGGAAGTTAGCCACATCTCTTTCATTTTATTGCATTTTACATGTATTTCAGTGTTCTGGTGTTATTGTTGTTTTGTACTCATCATTAAGGATATATAATTTAAAGTGGACAATTTGCTGTTGCTCACTTAATATTAGAATAGCTGTTGGAGGAGCTAAGTAAGTGCAAGTGTGCAACAACTGGCTTGTATTATATCATTCACACCAATTCTAAAATTTAAAAAAGTCTAGCTAGGTTTTGTTTCTTTCCAAATTTATATCATAGCGAAGTAAATATATTTGAAATTTAAACAACTTACCCTGGAACTCAGGACCCCTCCACTTTCCCACTTCAGTTTGTCTCTTCAACTGAATTGGTGCCTAAGTTTACTTAAGATATTCATGTGCTAAGAGCAGTTTTCATTTTTTTTAAAAAAAAAAATGTTTGTAATCAGAAACGAAAACAAGATTACTCATCTGATGATTCATAAAACAACATTTATTTAAAAAAAGACAGTTTTATAAAGGCAACTTTATGCAGATTTGCCATACAGGAGGTGACTGTTACACAGATCTGCCGGAGGAAATGTGGACGTGGATTGGAGTCGTCTGCTATCTGGGTTGAGACAGGTGGGACTCACAGCAAATCCATAGAAGTGTGCAATAAGGCGGGTGGAAATACAGTATCTGGGCTTCCACTAGGTCCATGGACAGGTATGTCCTCAAATGGACAAGACAGCAGTGATTGCGGCCTGCCCAAAACGTAAGCCCAAAAAGTGGAGAGGCAGTTTTCACAGCTGGCTGGCTATTATCATAAGTTTGTACCAAATTTTTTGGAAGTCACCAGACTGTTGATTGACAAGGGGAACACCAGATCTACTCCAGTGGATGGAGTCGTGCATGCAGGCTTTTTCCCAGCCAAAAGCAGTTTTGTGGGTGGGCCCACTGTCGCATTCTCCTGACGTTTCTGTCCCTTTTGTTTCGCAGAGTGATGCATCAGACAGAGTTAGGACACAAAACACACACAAACACAGAGCATGAGCTTGAAAACTGAAGCTGAACGAGGCAAAACTTGAACAATGCCCCGAAATATTGATTCTGAGTTTTATTTTCATTTTCCATTAAGTTGTGAAGAGCTTGCTGAAAAGCGCTTGTGGAAAAAAAAACCCAAAGCGCCTTCAATGTTCACCTGTCTCCTGAGTTCTCTCTATTATACTTCCACACACACCGGGTTATTTATTCAGCATGGGCTTTCACATCAACACTCGAAGTGGAGGAGGCAGGTAGGAATTTCAGGAAAGCTCCATCCAAGGCAGGTCCCCTCTTGGTGACATAGTTTCTATTTTCTAATCGTTTGCTGGGAGTTTCTTGCCTGTGGCTGTATTTAAACTATACCGTTTTTTTCATCAATAATTTTGTGCTATTGTTTTCTTTTTTATATATTTTTCACTCTCCCCTTCTACTGCTTTTTGTTTTTTTTTGTCTAAAGACAGCAAAACAGAAGCCATCCAATTTGGATCTGCCTAAAATCATCAAAGCTTCAACTAAGGTACATTTTACATGGCAAACATTCAACTTGTTCAGTGTGTTGAGTGCAAGATGTTTAGTCATTTTTCCTCCATCATTAGTAAAAGATTTCTCTGATGGAGAAGACTGCAGCATTAGAGGTGATGCTAGAGAAGCTTAGAGTAGCATAGTTTCTTTAGGGGAAGTCAGGATGCCTTAGGCAGAGATAGAGAACTCATAACTCCGGCATTAGAGCCGTCACAGTGGGTCGAATGGATGATGACTCGGCAGCATGATCGTAAAGCCAAAGCTAGTTATTCTGTGACAATCCAGGGCCAAGACCAGGGAGCAGACAAGCAGGCTAAACCAACTGTCTGCTAGCTGCCTTGAACCATCACTCAGGTTCCACCATATTGAGACTGTCAGTTCCCCGAGCTAAACACCTTTAATCTGAAGCTAGTACTGTTAAATATTAGATCTATTAATGCTTATTATAAATGAAGCTATTACTTTTCAGGAGTTTATTGTACTGTGTTTAACAGAAACATGGATTAAACCAAATGAGTATGTAGCATTAAATGATGCTAGTCATCCCGGATACAGTTATATACAGTACATCGCCTTCATCTAACTGGCAGAGGAGTAAGCGTTGCAGTTATTTATATATGATATTCTAGCCATCACACAAAAACCTGGACATGAATTGAATACATCTGTTCTTTATACTAACATAACATGTAGCAACAAAATATAAGTCTACCCAGTCATTTCCACTAATTATTATTTACAGACTTCCGGGGCCATGCTGTGCATTTCTTCATGTATTTGTGGATTTCATCTCAAACCTGGTTGTTTCCGTAGACAAAGCATCAATTGTTGGAGAATTTAATATTCATTTTGAATATTAGAATATATTCAAAGTATACACTGAGCACTTTATAAGGAACTAATACTGTGCTATACTAATACTGGGTAGGGCCTCCCTTTGCTCTTAAAACAGCCTCAATTCTTCATGGCATGGATTCCACAAGATGTTGGAAACATTCCTTTGAGATTCTTGTCCATGTTGACATGATTGAATCATGCAATTTCTGCAGATTTCTTAGGTGCACCTTCATGCTGTGAATCTCCCGTTCTACCACATTCCAAAGGTGTTCTTTTGGATTCGGATCTGGTGACTGAGAAGGCCATGGAACAACATTGAACTCATTGTCATGTTCATTAAGCCAGTTTGAGATGACTTTTGCTTTGTGACATGGTGCATTATTATGCTGGAAGTAGCCATGAGTAAATTGTAGCCATAAAGGGATGCACATGGTCAGCAACAAAAATAGGCTGTGGCATTCAAGCAATGAATTATGGGTATTAACAGGCCCAAAGTGTGCCAAAAAAAACATTGCCCACACCATTATTCCACTTCCACCACCCTGAACTGTTGACACAAGGCAGTTTGGGTCAAGAGATTCATACTGTTGATGTCAAATTCTGACCCTCCCATCTGCGTGCCTTAGCAGAAATTGAGATTCATCAGACCAAGGCTACATTTTTCCAGTCTTTATCTGTCGAGATTTGGTGAGCCTGTGCCCACTGCAGCCTCAACTCTTTGTTCTTGCTTGACAGTGGAACCCAACATGGTGATCTGCTCATCTGACTCAAGGTTCAACATGTTGTGCATTCTGAGATGCTTTTCTGCTCACCACAATTGTACAGAGTGGTTATCTGAGTTACTGTAGCTTTTCTATCAGCTCAAACTGTCTGGCCATTCTCCGATGACCTCTCTCATCAACAAGGTTTCTGTCCGTAGAACTGCCACTCACTGAATGTTTTTACTTTATTGCAACATTCTGAGTAAACACTAGAGACAGGAGATCAGCAGTTATAGAAATACTCAAACCAGCCCTTCTGGCACCACAGTAAAAACCACTGAGATCACATTTTTTTTCTCCATTCAGGTAGTTGATGTGAAAATTACTCAAAGCAGCTGGCCCATGATTTTATGCATTGCACTGCTGCCACACAAGTGGCTGATTAGGTAATTGCATGAATGAGTAGGTGTACAGGTGTTCCTAATAAAGTGTTCAGTGAGTGTGTACCTGAGAATATATTCATCAGAACATAACAGGACACACTGTTGATTTAATACTAATATTTGTATGAAATATAGAAAATAGTCACATTTCCCCACTCTAAAACTATCTCAGATCATTATGTCATCTCATTTAAATTGTGTCTTGGTCATATGTATATGTGGTCAGATGTACATTCACATCAGCTACTGTAAATAGTTTTATCAATAATCTCCCAAAGTGATCAACTTTGTTTGGATCACTGTCTGGCTCCACACATTTCAAACAGATACTACCAGAAGCAATCAAATCTCATAAAATAATCAATTATTCCATTAGCACTGGCTATGCCCATTAACCTCCTGGGGTCGACGGTGGAGCCACCACTTAGAGTTTTTAATAATAACAGCGAAAAGAACTTAAAATGCTCCGTCTTTTTTTGATCGCACACATAAGAGTAATACATCATTTGAATCTGTAAAGAGTCTATTTTTATTTGTGTACACTCACAATATCAACAAATCATTGTGCTTTTGTAAAAGAAAGAAAATATACAGGGTGTGCTTTCAGACGTCTCACATCTGTTTGAAACGCGTCACTAAAATTAACCGAAACTCAGCGAATACTTGACACACAGGGATGAGAAATATATCTGGGTCATTCTATGGAAACGTCCATTTTTCTGTCCCTAGCCTTTACAGAAATATTACACTTGAAAAACACTTTAGGTTTACAATTTTTTTATATTTTAAAATGAAACAATATGCTATTTGAACAATTACACCTTCTTGAGCCATCAATGTGGCATTATTTTTTTTTAAATTAATTATATAGAATTCGAGGCACCACAAAACTGCTCGTCCCCACAGCCATGTACAGAGGGAAAGTGCTTTGTTTTGAGATCAAAAACAGGGTTTTCTACCATTTAAAATACAAAAGTCTATTCATAACTATCAAATATATGATGTAAATGACATAAAAAAACAAAATGCCTAATAAATATTATAAAATATATAATGAAAATAGTGGTCCCCTGGAGTTGTGTCACTGGTGTTACCGTTTAACAAAAGTCTTTTATTTTGAAATAAATATCACACTCCTTCCTATTTCCTGAAGATCTATGAAGAAAGGCCCATGGTAAGTCCACTGTCTCTTTTCAGTTATTAGAAATTTTCTCATTTATCTCATGATTTCATACGAAGCTTTTAGTTGAAGTCACTGGTATGACCTACTTTATGGTTAGGAAATTGTAAAAAACTAGAGTACAAATGGATTAATCTACTTAATTTAGTGAGTGTACCATGATTGACAACATGTGGTTTGATACCTTGCAGCAGCCATTTTGTAAAATGCATTTTTCATGAAAATTGTCACTGGTGTTACTGTCACTGGTGTTACCTTCTTTATGGGTACTTGTGTCTACCATTTTAGATAAACTTAATTCAAAGCTATTCATTTAGTTCTTTTGCATAAAATAGCACTAAGATTTTGTGATTCTAAGTTTTCTTTGTCATTGTTAATCCTCCTTTGGTCAGGTATGGCTAAATTGAGTGCAGCTGAGAAGCAGCGACTTTACAGACAGCGTAGGGATGCTGATCCTGAACGTAGAGCAGAATACTTGCAGAAAAGGAAACAGAGTTATGTCAGAGACATTGAAACAAAAAAGAGAAAGAGAATAAACGATTTAAGTGAAAGGGGGAAGAGAAGTGAACGTAAGGCATGGAGGGTCCGTCAGCAAAGATGCAGGCAAAGAGTCAGAGCAGGAGCATTGACCCCCCCATCATCACCATATAGATCACCCAGCATTTCAAGGTACAAACTGAACTGTTACAAATACAGAAATCAATGGTGAAACAAATAGTTATAAAAGTGCATAGCATGCAATACCACCACACACACACAATTTACATCATCATCTGTCACATCTGGATTTGCTTCCCTGGATATTCACACCAGTACCATCTCACATACCCCTTTTGCACTATCTTTCCCTATCACCTATTCTTCATATTCACACACACAGAAAAAGAGACATATACATGCACATACAGTGAGAGAGCAAGAGAGAGAGAGAGAGAGAAACAAGCTAGGGTGAAATGGGTGAGAACTTTTTTTCAAGAAAATATTTTGCTTTACAGACAACTACAACAAGGGAGGAGACAACATAGGAGAGATGCACAAAGAAAAGAAAGGGAAATAAAGAAACTGAAAGACAAGATCATCACTTGGAAACAAAGATATGAAAAGGTGAAGAAACGTAACATACGACTGCAGCGTGCAAATCTTGACAGCCCAGAAGTTAAAACAAAAAGAATTCTTCAAGGTCAGCGAGCCAACACCCAAGTCAGGAAAGCCCTGAAATATCACTTTGCTGTTTTGGGAGCACTGAAACACAAATACAAAAGTTTTAAAGACACAAAGTCAAAACAAAGTCTTGCACAGCTGGTATCAGAGAAGCTGATAAAAAAATACAAATGCAAGACATACTGCAAGAAGCTCATCGGTTGTGATTCTCGAACCATCAGAAAAACAAAGCAAGTCCAAGAAACTGGCATACAGAAGGAGACTGTAAATTCTGTCAGACAATTTTTCCTCAGGGATGATGTCAGCAGACTGACTACAGGGAGGAAGAACACTCTAACTCTAAAGAAGGTTAAGAGACAGAGGAGGCTACTGTCTGATTCTTTGCTCAACCTCCACAGGAAATATGTATCTGAGCACCAACATATTTCCTATGCTTTCTTCTGCCGTCAGAGACCATTTTGGGTGGTTCCACCAAATGAGAGAGACAGAGAGACGTGCCAGTGTAAGACACATGAAAACTTGCAGTTCATGGCTGACAAATTATACAGGCTTGGCATTTCAGACTCCAGAAACTTAGAGGAAATGTCTGACAGCACTGTCTGCAGCACCTCCAAGACATGTGCTTATGGTGATTGTTTGGACTGCAAATTTTCTGCCTATCCCCTAAAGAGGTCTTCAAGTAGAGTGGTGACTCTAAGCCAGTGGTGCCAGGAGAAGGTGAACATCTCACTGCAAGGTGGAGAGACAAGAGCAAGTACAATCACTGTCAAAAAAGATATTCCAATACAGGAGGATGAGCTTGTGGCACAATTCCAGGACAGGCTCTTTAACTTCAGGAGACACATTTTTAATATTCGCTGGCAGTACAATGAGTACAGGAATCTCAGAGATAGCCTCACTGCCAAAGACTGCCTTCTCCACATCGATTTCAGCGAGAACTATTCTTGTAAATACTCCAATGAAATCCAGTCGGTCCACTTTGGGGGGTCACATAATCAGGCGACCCTCCACACTGGAGTGCTTTATCTGTCAAACCAGGCCCCCATGCCCTTCTGCACCATCTCCCCCAGTAGAAGGCATGACCCACCAGCAATATGGGCTCATTTGGACCCTATTTTTCATTTCCTGAGAAAGGACCACACTGATGTCCAAAACCTTCACTTTTTTAGTGATGGCCCTGCCACCCAATATAAAAACCGCTCAAACTTTTACATCATATCCACAGAGCCACACCAGAGGGGTTTCTCGACTGTGACATGGAACTTCTTCGAGGCATCCCATGGAAAGGGTTCACCAGATGGAGTGGGGGCTGCACTGAAGAGAACAGCTGACACATTAGTTCGTCAAGGGAAAGATATCCCTGATGCACACAGCTTCTTCCAGCTGTTGAAGGACACAAGCAAGGTGAAACTCTACTATGTGAGTGAGGAAGAAGTTGAGAAGAAGGATGAAGGTTTAAGACAAGTGTCCCTGTTCACCATTAAAGGCACCATGAAAATGCATGAGGTCCTCAGCATTTCTCCCGGCATTCTCAAATACAGGGACATAAGCTGTTTCTGCCAGGCTGCTGAGGGGGTGTTTGATTGTCCATGCCACAGCCTAAAGGAGGTTATTCTTGTAGCTATGGATGCAATCAATCAAACAGGTAAAGATTTCAGACCCAGTGTCATCGAACAGCATCACAGTGGGCAGTGGTGTGTTGTGCGATATGATGATGATCCCTACCCTGGCATCATCCTGCAGGTGGAGGAAGACAAAGTGAAAGTCAAATGCATGCACCGCAACGGAGTGAATAAGTTTTCCTGGCCAAGCCCCAGAGATGATGTTAACTGGTACGGTGATGACCAGATCATATGCCTGATTCCAGAGCCCCAGGCACTGAATAAGCGTTCAGTTCAAATTGATAAGCGATTCTGGGAGTTCATTATGGGGCAGTTGGGCAAGTAAAATAAGGCACCATGAAATGTAAAATGAGGACAGTTCGAAGTTTACACCTCTTAGTCATAACCTAGTATAATAGCATGACATAAAATAGCAGCGGACAATTGCAGTTTAGACAGTGTACTTTGTTGTACATTTTAGTTGTTTTAGTTCAAATGTTGTGAAATGTTGTTTATGTTCTTTTACTAACTGCTTTCACTAATTGCCAAATGTGACAATTTAGTAATTGTTAATTATAGTTGAAGAATACGGATGTTTGGTCTTATGTATGTCACCGGTGATTCATTGTGTCACTGGTGTTACTGTGTGTTTTTTTCTGTCACATTCTATAAAATGTGTCACATGTGACATGATAATTTTACATCCATTGAATTCTGCTACACTCAAGAGTTAAGATTTAAAGGATTGCATCATTACTTGTTTATAACTGTTTTTCAAATATTTTCATTGTTATAGCAAATACATGTTTGTGCAAATGAACTAACATCATTCAATTACACTTTTAACAAACCTGATTAAAATAAATAAAACATAATCTCCTTATTTGCTGCATTATCATTATTTTTCTGTAACTCTGACTATACGTGCTGAAAAAAATGAGAAACAATATTTCGTAAAAACCTTTAATATTGCCAAAGAAGTAAGGTAACACCAGTGACAAAAAATGGTACATGCCGTCTTTAAATAAATGTACAAATAATATAAAAAATCATTAAGCTGTCATTTATGTGTATTCATAAAGTCAAAAGGTAATCTAATAATGTGGTCTAAGT
>CM075022.1:9083916-9095491 GCA_037576675.1 Pangasius sanitwongsei | reverse complement strand
CCTGGCCTTGGCTCTGGATTGTCACAGATTAACTAGGCCTGTTCTGAGACTATGTGCTATGCTGCAAGAAATGAGAGTAGCACCTTCCAGAGTGGGATGGACACCGTCCCGCCCTAACAGGCCAGCCAAGGATAGTCCAATTATCTATATTATTAATTCCCTCTGGGGTTTGTATGGTCTTTCCTTCTGAGTTCTTGAAAATTGGGATTGTTGTTCTTTCTTTATTTCATTTGATGAAGTTTGCTAGGAATTTTCCAGATTTATTAATATATTCAAAGTTTTCATGCCTGAGTCTTTGTAGTAGCAATTGAGTTTTTTTGTTTTTTTTTCCTCCCCCATTTATGAGGTCATTCTATTCTAGTTTCCTCAATTCTGTTTCTGTGCTTTTTGTGTGGTTGATCGCTGTTAGTCTCTCTAATTCCCTTATTTATTTATTTTCCTTTTCAATATTTTTCTTTTCTTATGTGATGCATAGGATATTATTTTTCCTCTGAGAACGGCTTTCCCTGTTTCCCGTAGTAGCGATGGTGGGGTTTCTGGAGAATCATTTTTTCGCTGAAGGATGCCCATTCTCTTTTTTTTTTTGTAGTTGCCAACAGTCAACATGTCTTGCCTTATTGTCTCTGTGGTCTGGCAGTTCTGTGTTTTATGTGTGCTAGTGGTTTTATCTAATTCTGGATTGATGGCTGTGTTAAAGTTGCTGCCAATAATTGGAGAGTCCAAGAAGTTTCTGAGATGTTTAAAGAAGGTACCGAAGATTGAGGGGTTGTCCATACTTGGTCCATATATATTTGCTATAGTTGTTGGGCTGTTGTTGACAGAGATATTTATTATGATTTATCTGCCTTTAGGGTCAGTAATAGTAGGGTTGTTTGTGAATGAGACTTTTCTATTTATCAAAATTGCTATACCTCTTTGTTTGGTATTGTAATGGGCAGAGAAAATGTGGCTGAATTGTGCGGTGTGTAGTTTGTGGCTGGTTCTAAGAGATATGTTTCTTGGAGTAAGCGTATGTCTGCGTTTAGTGTAGTAAGCTGCTGTTTTTTTTTTGGTCTAAGAGCAGATATCGTGGATGTCCAACTCAGGAATTTGACTGATGTCATGTTTTTGAGAGATCTCTTGTTGGGTTTATCAGTAGTGTACTATTGTATGTTGATGCATATACGTGCGATGGCAATGTGTGAATTGCTGTGTAGACACTAGCTTACTTGTTGGTGTTATTTTATTGGGTTGTTTTGTATGTAAGCATGGTGGTGTATGTCGGACTTAAAACATGGGGATGGACAAACAAATAAAGAACAATAGTTAACAACAGAGGATTAAAAAGTGGTAGTGTGGGGTTTTTTTGGGTGAGGAGTGAGAGAGTGCGATGAATTCAGTCAAGCTTAAACCTAAGGTGTTTGTTCTATGTAGTTTAGGGATAGTGTGTGTTTGTGTGTGTGCTTGTAGTGAGGCAGGAATAGTGGGAAAGAAAGGTGCAGTGGACAGCGGTTCAGTAGTATTTGTGAGATTTTAAAGTGGGATATTTGTGTTTTAAAGTGGGAGAGATCAAAGGGGCTATTTTATGTAGGTAAATCATCATGATACTTGGGAGTATGTAATATTATAATACCTGATAGGTAGTTAGAAAGGTGGATGGATGGATGGATGGATAGATAGATAGATATTCAAATCGGGTATTGTTGTTTGGTTATGCGTTGTGTGTGCATAAATCTACCTTTTTAGTTTTCTTTTGTCTTTTTGTGGTGGCTGGATAGGTCGATATATGGATCGAATCAAGATAGATAGATAGATAGATAGATAGATACATAGATATTTATATAAAAGATGAAGGTTGGTATTTTTTTATAGGTAGATTACTGATAGCTGGATCCAGGTAGATAGGTTGATTGATTGATAGATAGATAGACTTTCTGGATAGGTGTTCTGGGATCCCAGAAAAAACTATATTGTCCCTCATGCTGCGCACTTGTAAATCCAGTATGGTTTCTTTCATTTGTTTGCTTTCTTTGGTCACTAATGAGAGCTGTGTCGTGAGTTTGTTAACGGACAGAGTACTGTTTTATTTTCCTTTGTTAGCACTGCGACTTGCTCCTGACTAAACTCCAGGCTTTCGTGTATTGCCTGAAATGACCAGAGTGAGTCTTGCATCAAGTCCTGAGAGTTTACTGTTGATTGAGTGTAAAATGTCACTAAGCTCTGCACAACATGGTGAAGTTTGGTCTTTGGCTTCTCTCAGTGAGCTGGATGGACGTGGAAGCTGGTAGGTAGGTGTTGTCTTGTTTGCCTTCGACTTTGCCTTTTTCTTTGTTCGCGTTGACGTAGGTATAGTAGTAGTGGTCGATATATTCCAGGCTTTTTGATGATTTAAAGTGTGTATTTTCTGTTGGTACCATGTGGTTTCTTGCACTTTGTATATAATTTAATATACTTGATTTTTTTGAAAACCTAATTTTTAAAATGTGAAAAAAAAAAATCTAATGTGAATTTCCAATAAGATAATTCTAATTAAATAAATACAGATTTGTGGTTTTCAACCTAATATATTTCAATATTTTGAATTCAGTGGTTTTTAAATTCAAAATTTTTTTAATTCAAATTTTTAAGTCACTTGCTTCCATAATATTTTATAAGACTTATCTAATGCCATATGTCCGATCTGTCCAAAAAGCATATATAAAGCCCCCTATTGCCATATAGGAACATAAGGAGAAGAACATACTCTGTCTCCGCTATCGATTACATTGACGCTAGCCAGTCATGGGCATCTGTGAGCTCATGCATATGGAAAGGGGTGGATGGCACTTTCTTCAGGGTGTGTTATGCTGGTTGGCTCACGTCACGTCTCTTGGAGAAAGCACGCAATAGCCTTTGCCTTCCCTGGTTGGTAGCTGTGATATGATAGGGGAGGGGACTGGTGATTGGGAATTGGCCAAAACTAAATTGGGGAGAAAATCGGGGTAGAATCAGGAGAAGATTGTAGTAAAATCAAGCATTTAAAACTAGTTAAAAACACAAGCAGTGGGATTAAAGATCTAAACATACTGACCCAACTCACATGTCGGTATTGTATGCACTAAAGCTTGCTCCCTTCGCTTGAATAACTTTGGATTTGATTATGTTCAACTTACCTCATAAGTGGCAATTTGCTGGTTGGAATTACATCATTTTTGACCTCGGCACATGCAACAGAAGAAGTGGAAGGAAAATGGATGCCTTCATGTTTATCTTTTGTTAGCAACAAGTTAGCCAGCCAAATGTGATGAGTGATTTATACTTTTTTCCTCAAATAACGAAATGTATAGTCAGTGTTGTAGATTTAACAAGTGAATATATCAGTATGTTGATTTATCTTAAATACTTGTATATAAAGTATAACTCACTTAAAGGAAAGAAGTGCTACTTCTACATTTACAGTTTATTTCTGATGCTGTGTGCAGCCATGTTGATTTGACGTCCCTCAATGTCAAGTTAAGGGGTGTTTTCTTTGGCTTTTACTGGTCGGGAATATCAAATTGTGACTTCGAGTCAAAAGAAAGGCTTATTAAATTGTGCAAAAATAGTAACAGCACCATTTATAGCTAATAGTGCAAACAATGGTTCTATTAAATAGACATTTATTTAAAAGAAACATTGTTTGCACTATTTGCAATAGACGGTGCTCTTACTACATGCTACAACATGTAGTTCCAACATCTACATATTCCAAATTCCAGTTTAATTTATAAAGTGTTATTTTTCAGTTGCAAAATGTAAGAACTAAAAATAAAATCAGAATTGTAATCTAGAACCGTTCATGAATTAAAAAAAAAAAAAAAAAAAAAAATTTTTTTTTTTCCTCCTCCGTTTTTCGTCCAGTATCGCTCAGACCCAAGTACAGGTGCTGGTAAATGAATGCAATATTACTGCAGTACAGGCACAGAACCTGTTTGAAGGAGAAATTATTACTTTACTTAAATTTTAGTGCCATGGAGAGCTCTGACGTGATTGATTGTAAATATAGCTCCTGTTCTTTTTCCCAGGTCCTTTGAGGAGACCTTCAACAGCTTATGCCCAGAGAAGCCATGGGTAACCAGGCTGAGCTCAGCAGGTCTGGTTTATCTTCACTTTGGTCATCGAATACTTTCTCATCTTACACACTTGGCGCAGGGCAACGGGCAGCTGGAGATCCTCTATGATAAGGTTAATTTCTGAAAGAAACAATGTTGCATGAAATAAAGGATTAGTCTAGATTTTGTACTTCATCATTAAAAAATAAACTAATTTAGGTATGGCCATATTGAGACTTGACATAAGCATGCATTTAATACAAAAGGATTTAATACAGAAATTATGCAAATCAATATTCAGGTCTCGGACGTAAATATTTACTTATGCTCTGTTTAGAAGTTGTATGATATTTATGCATGCAGGGCAGATTTTGCTAAAACAGAAGCTTTTCTGTTATGTGCCATTCTAACCTTGGACTTGAACGCATTTTTCGTTCAAGTCCATATTGACTTGAGTGAGGAGCAGCACCACGTCTACACCAACACCATGACAGTTCGATGTAACTACAAATAAATATGACATAAATATGATGCAATTAATTAATAATATTGACCATTTGAAGTCCACAAAAAGTTTTTTTCTCACATGGAGGACAATGGAGGAGACAGCATTTTAATCATAGGCACTGGACAGCACTGGAGTCAGGCAGTGAGATGACAGTCATCTGCAAAGTCCACAGGGGGTGTTACAATGACGTCTTCCGAAGTCAGCAAATGGGTGGTGTGACAATGTCCTCAGTGGAGCACGGAGGTGGAGCGATGTTCTCCACAAAACCAGAAGGAGGAGTGATGTTCTCTGTGAAGCCAGAGGGCAGAGCAATATCCTTTGCAAAGATAGAGGGAGGTACTTCCTCCTGCATGAAGCTACGGGGTGGCCAAGAGCCACAGCACGTGCTGAGAGGGGGAATTCATTGACAACATGTGAGAAGTGTATACTAGCTGGCATTCTGTCACAGAGGATTTTAGCATTAGAGATGTGCATCCAGATGCTAGAGATGACTAGTGAAAGTGAGGTGAGTATAGATTCTCCTCTATAGTGCCTTATTAGAAAATGAGCCGACAGCTCTGGCATTAGAGCCATCACAACAGGACCAATGAGTGATGATTCAGCGGCACAGTCTCAAAGCAAAGGCTAAAGCTAAGGCTTGCCCATGAGAACACCACTCCTCTCCTATTTGCATGTCCAGCAGGTTTGCCCTACTCGGTGAGGCACCCGCTGAGAAGTGTTTTGAATGTGTGCTGGTTATAGGAGACTATTTTATGATGCATCAAATTAGCTAGAATGTTAGGGGCACCATCAGCTATAGTTAGCTGTACATTGCTGCCTTTGCAAGTTTCTCTTGCATTGTCAAGGGAGGTCTCATTCTTGGTCCTACCAATATTTGTCAAATAGTTTCTGGCAGGTTGAGTCTTTGTGTGTCATACAGACCTAGGGCTGCTATCTCTAGGTAGTTGCTGCTAACAAATAGTTCCAGAGAAGCAATAAAAGTGTCTCAACATATTAACTAGTTTTAGGCATCCCCAATAAAGATTAAATATTCATCCCATTTATGTCTCTACACATTCAATCTGGCAAGCATACTTTATGGGTTTTTCATACACTGCTATTTTGCCCCTCTCTTAAGCCCACTGTTTAAATGATGGTATACTTTCTCTCCTCCATCCCCTGAGGATAATTTGCCTGCCTATCATCATGTTAGGCTGTATACAACTCTTTAAGTGCTTGTCTACATATAGAATCTACAAATAGAGCTGATGCATCTCCCAAGACATGCATTCAGGTCCATGAGTATTTGAACAGTGACACAATTTTACAGTTTCATGACCAGGTGTGGCCTGTTTTCTCGTTACTTCATGACAAATTAAGGAGATAAAAGGTCTGG
Organism: Pangasius sanitwongsei; assembly: GCA_037576675.1. Lineage (NCBI taxonomy): Eukaryota > Metazoa > Chordata > Actinopteri > Siluriformes > Pangasiidae > Pangasius > Pangasius sanitwongsei. Next base: position 9,089,559 of record CM075022.1, on the reverse strand, counting down.
CGTTGATTCTAAGGAGCCGTTTACACGACAATGGGAAACTTTTTATGTGTATTTTTTGAAAACAGGTTTCAAAGTGCAAGTTTTTGAAAACGCCGCCGTTATCGTCTCTATGTAAACATCTAAAACAGGAATCTTTGAAAACGATGACGTCATGTGCGTGCGTAGTACGTGTTAGGTATGTAGACATGCGCAGTACATGTCTATTGTAAAGGCAAGCACATACGTAATACAGCGTTTTTGGCTGTTATCGCGGATATGTGTAAACGCGAATCGTTTTGAAAACGTGTATATGTGAAAATTTTTGAAAACGCAAGAGAAAAACTTTTCCGTTTTTGACTACATCGTTGTCGTGTAAACGTAGCCTAAGTGTATTTGCATTTAGTAGTTGTTCATGGGAACTCTCAATATGTGGTCCAAAGAAGTGTCGATGCAAGTGAAGGAGGTCATCATTAAGCCGAAAAAACAAACAGATCTATCAGAGAGATAGCAGAAACTTTGAGTGGCCAAATCAACAATTTGGTACATTCTTAAAAAGAAGGAATGCACTGACAAGCTCAGCAACACCAAAAGATCTGGAAGACTATGGAAGACAGCAAAAGTAGATGAATGCAAAATTCTTTCCTTGTTGAAGAAAAAACCTTCCACAGCATCAGGTCAAAGCCAGTACAGCCACTTCACAGTACAGACGGATAATGACCCAAAACTTACTGCAAAAGCAACCTAAGGTCCTCTTTAGGCAAAGAAATGAAATGTTCTTAAATGGCTGATGAGCTGAACCCACTCTTATCTGACTGAGGAGAATTATGTGCGTTATGGGCACTGTAGTGACGTCACTTGTACTTTAACCCCCAAAATAAGTGGAATCACAAAACTACTGCAACAAAGACATGTGATGCATTAAAACAGTCAGCTTAATGAGGATAACTGCATTATGGGTATTCCAGTGATGTCATGCAAACGGACTGCCATGTGTCAAAATGTCTGGATAATGGCGTTATTCTGGCCCACGTAACTACCGCAACATAGACATGACATCAAAACGCTCAGCTCAATGAGGATAATTGCATAATGGGTATTTTATTGACATCACGTGACATCATGTGCATGTCAACCCCTAAAATAAGTGAAATCACAAAACTATCATAACATAGACATGTGACCTATCAAAAAGCTTGGCCCAGAGAGTAGAATTGCATTATGGGTATTCGGACTGCCATAAGGCCTATTATATCAAAAACTCGAGTTAAATACAATTACAACTACCTATATAGGTCAAATAAGTTGTGTTTAAACAAATATGTCCACACACATAGCTCCCCCTAATGACTGGCATGTGTGGCTGCATGTTGGTGTCGAATTTTGCATGGGCAAGCAACATTCACATTTTCTTCAGAAAATGTAAATTCTAGTTAGTGGTGCTTGCTATTTAGTGCAAGCATCACTGTTATAATTGGCCATACTTCTTGTTGTTGTTGTTGTTATTATTATTATTATTATTATTCTTTTGAATTTTTTTTTCCCAGACACGTTTTCTAACTAGTAACTAGTCCCACACCATTTGTATCACCGTCACAAAACATACCTCAAGATGTGTGGGCCCATTGGGATATGGTGACGCACGTTTTTGGCCCATAGAGAATGAATGGGGAATAAAACAAAGGTGTCACAGCTGACATGCTCGTATCACATCCTCTTGTACGTCTTAAGGAGTGGACCTGGTATATACACGTCACGTTTTGGAATTTTTGCGAGAAATATCTGGAAAATGGTGTTATTCCGGCCCCATAGACAATAAGAATTGTGGTATGGGTATTCTAGTGACATCACATCGCACACGAACAGACTGCCATAAAGCAGTATTTAGATTTCAGATTTAGTCCCCTTTGCTGTTGTAATAATTTCCACTTTCCTAGGAAGGCTTTCCACTAGATTTTGGGCATGGGTGTGGGGATTTGCCCATTCAGCCGCAAGAGCATTAGTGAGGTCAGGCACTGATGTCAGGTGAGAAGGCCTGGGGCACAGCCAGCATTCCAATTAATCCCAAAGGTGTTCAGTGGCGGTGAGGTAAGGGCTCTATGCAGGCCAGTTGAGATCCTCCACACCAAACTTGGCAAACCATGTCTTCATGGAGCTCGGTTTGTGCACAGGGGCATTCTCATGCTGGAACATGTTTGGACCTCTTAGTTCCATGAAGGTAAAATTGCAATGCTACAGCATACAGAGACATTCTATGTAATTGTGTGCTTCCAACTATGTGGCAGCAGTTTGGAGAAGGCCCAGATATGGGAGTGGTCAGGTGTCCACAAACTTTTGACCATATAGTGTATTTATTTTGGTGTTTGACATTTCGAAACTTTTAAATAACAGTCAGTTTGTATATTAAAAACTCAATTAAAATACAATAATTATGACTACCAATATAGGTCAAATTAGTTGTGCTTCAACAAACACATACACACACACGTAGCTCCCCCTACTAACCGGCATGTGCAGCTGCATGTCGGTGTCCAATTTTGCACGGGCCAGCACCACTCACATACACCATTATATTCATCTCGTTTTTACCCATTCACTTGAATGGGAATCCCCCCCCCCCCCTTTTTTTTTAATTTATTTTTATTTTTATTTTTAAAAACAGCTCTAATTCGGTCAATTCTCTACCACCAAATTTCACATGCTCAAACCTGGGTATACCAGGACCCATCCTTTCAAATTACAGACAGATCGCACTCATAGTTCTATCCATCCTTCTTTATTTCCATCCTTCTTTATTCTCCATTTTAATGGAAAAAATCTAGAGTGGGTGATGTCATCACCACTCTAGCTCTGATTGTAAATTGTCTGAATTCACTTTTTCAATGCAACATTTTTGTCTAAACTCCTTATACCTTCACCTAGAAACTCCATTTAAGATTTACATGTTATTGATATTCCTTTTTTCAAAAATGTCTAAATATCTAAACATTTCCAGATGCAAAATCTGACCTCATTAGCTTTGGCTTTTACTAAATGTTGGTGTTTTTAAACAGCCATAAATCAAGCAATTCCTGCTCAATCCAAAGACTTTTTGCATCTGCTCGATCAGAAAATTGTCCTTAACTGAACAAAGTCATTAGTTCTGTCTTTTTTAGAGATGACTAAAAAAAATACACAGGCTTTCATGGGGTGTCCTAATTTTTTCACATGACAACTGTAGTTTCACTCTCTCATACGGATTCGGAACTTAAACCTCTGCATATTCTGAGAGACACCGCAGCCCCACAGTCATTTATTTTGGAAGGTGTCATTCCTTTGTCTGACCCATCTGTCTGTGGTGCAGATGTTTTGGTTCAGGATGTTGAACTTGGTGTAGTGAGGGCCCCTTTGCATATGGTTTATCTCCGTTCTGATGTAGTGTCTGGCTTTGCTAAGGTTGCAGTTTGCACTCAGTTGCCAGTTAAGGGAGTTTCATTTATTTTGAATAATGATTTAGCTGTTGGAAATGTTTTCCTTTTACCTGTAGTAACAGGTGCTCCAGATGTGAATGAGAGTAATGACCTGTCACATGAGTTCCCCTCTGTTTTCAGTACCTGTGTAGTGATGCACGCCCAAGTTTGAAAAATGAAAAGTGCTGAGGATCTTTCAAACTCTTTTATGTGTAGTGACGATCCTGTGTTTGAAAACAAAGATTGGTTTTCCAGTCCTGTGATTGGTCCAGAAGTTAAAGGTACTTCCTTACAAAGGAAGAGGATTATGGTAAATGGGGTGTTGGGGGAGAGCAGCTGTTCAGATCTTTCGCTGTCTCACTGTATTGCTGCTGCTGTAGATAATCCACGGTTACCTCAAGGTTCTAAAGTGTATTTCTTTGATGAGGATGGATTTATGCATAAGTGGACATGCACTATGAGCATGAGTGGAGGTCAGTTTAAGTTGTGGTTTCAAAATCATATAGAGCACAAATGTTAAGTGTTGCCCAAGACAATTTGTGTGTCAGGTTGCAGGAAAGTCTAGCCAGGTTATTCCTCCAGCTCCACTTCAACCTATTTCTGTTATACAAGAACCTTTTGAAGGAAATTTAATAGATTGTGTGGGTCCCCTTCCTCGAACCAAGTCTGGTCAAACATACCTACTAATTTGTTTGTGCTGCTACTAGGCATCCTGAAGCGACACCCCTGTGCAGCATAAAGTCCCATGCTGTCATCAGGGCTCTTAGGTTTTGTAGCACTTTTGGTTTGCCAAAATTCATCCAGTCAGACCTGGGTTCAAATGTCATGTCTGTTCTGTTCAGGAGCATTATGAAGCAGGTGAACATTAATCAGGTTTCTAGTGCTTACCACCCAGAGTCCCAGGGTGCATTAGAAAGATTCCATCAGGCATTAAAGTCTATGTTTATGACAGGGAAATGATTGGTATGAAGGGATTCCACTGTTATTGTTTGTTATCCATGATGATTTACAAGAGTCACTTGGATTCAGCTCAGCTGAGTTAGTCTTTGGCCACTCTGTTCATGGGCCTTTAAAGGTTTACAGGAAGAGTTTCTGTCTCCAAATCCTGTGAAAACTCCAGCTAGGAATGTCCTAGATTATGTTATCCTAGATTATGATAGATTATCCTTTTGTGACCTGCATACTGCTTATGAATTAGCCAAGTGTTCTCTTGCTTCCTCACAGTCCTGTATGAAGACTTGCTGTGATTAAAAAGTCTGTGGTGCGTGAATTCCAAGTACGTGATGAGGTTTTGGTTTTACTGCCTTTACCAAGATCAGCTCTCCAGGCTAGGTTCTCAGGTCCCTATGTTATTGAGTCCAGATTGAGTGAGACAGACTATGTTGTGAAAACCCCTGACTGCAAAAGAAAGTCTTGCGTATGCTATGTGAATATGCTCAACCCTTATATCTCTCTGTCCACCACAGATGTCTGTGCTTCAGTCCCTGTTGTCTCTTCAGTAGCTGCAGCCTCTATGAGAGTGCCACCTGTTATGACCCAGTCTAGGGTTGGGCCATACAGAATTAGTGGCACGTGGTTAAGTTAGCTGGAGGGCAGTATGAGGTGTTGTCGGGAACACACACACGGGGCACACCAGATATATACAAGACGTATATTATACAAGATACACTATATTGCCAAAAGTTTTGGGACATCTGCCTTTAGATGCACATGAACTTTAATGACATCCTATTCTTAATCCGTATGGTTTAATATGGAGTTGGCCCCCCCTTTGCAGCTATAACAGCTTTGACTCTTCTGGGAAGGCTTTCCGCAAGGTTTAGGAGTGTGTTTATGGGAATTTTTGACCATTCTTCTAGAAGCGCATATGTGAGGTCAGCCACTGATGTTGGATGAGAAGGCCTGGCTCTCTGCTCTAATTCATCCCAAAGGTGTTCTGTCAGGTTGAGGTCAGGTGCAGGCCAGTCAAGTTCCTCCACACCAAACTCGCTCATCCATGTCTTTATGGACCTTGCTTTGTGCACTGGTGTGCAGTAATGTTGGAACAGGAAGGGGCCATCCCCAAACTGTTCCAACAAAGTTGGGAGCATGAAATTGTCCAAAATGTCTTGGTATGCTGAAGCATTAAGAGTTCCTTTCATTGGAACTAAGGGGCCAAGCCCAACCCCTGAAAAACAACTCCACACCATAATCCCCCCTCCACCAAACTTTACACTTG
>CM075022.1:9046046-9060817 GCA_037576675.1 Pangasius sanitwongsei | reverse complement strand
AGAGTTATTATGTAATCAGAAAGCTTACTTCTAACTGCATGCGGTCCTAGTACAAGTACTTCTGTCTTATCAGAATTAAGAGAATGTTAATAAGCATCCAGTTTCTAATGTCCTTTACACATTCCTCAACTTTAAGCTGGTGTCTCTCATCTGGCTTTGCTGAAACATACAATTGTGTCATCAGCGTAACAGTGGAAGCTAATACCATGTTTATGAATAATTTTGCCCAGAGGTAGAATACATAAAGAAAAGCAGTGGGCTTAAAACAGAGCCTTGTGGAGCACCAAACTTTACCTTAGTGTGCGTAGAGAAGTGTACAAACTGTGATAATGTTCAGTCAAATAAGACCTGAGCCAGGAGAGGGCCATTCTTTTAACGCCTACAACATTTTCTAATCTATCAAGTAGAATAGCATGATCAATAGTATCAAAAGCTGCACTAAGGTCAAGCCACTCAAGCAAGGAGACACAACCCTGATCAGAGGCCAGTAGTAGGTCATTTACCACTTTAACAGTGCGGTCTCTGTGAGATTATCAGGCCTAAATCCTGACCGATACATTTCATGAATGTTATGCCTATGCAGGTATGAGCATAGCTGCTGTGCTACAACCATTTCTAGGATCTTGGAGATAAAGGGGAGGTTTGATATTGACCTAAAGGTAGACAGCTGACAGGGGTCGAGGTTAAGTTTTTTTTAGTCAGGGGTTTGATAACTGCTAATTTAAAAGATTTAAGTATATAGCCAGTGCTAAGGGAAGAACTGATTATCTTTAGAAGAGATTTAATATTGTCATTTTGGATCATTGTTTGGTTACCCTTTCCATTAAAATAAGTAACATGGAAAGGCCACAAAGAAATTGGAGACTTACTCTCCATATACTTGCAAATACAGCCTTTACTAATTATTTAGGCTAAGAGATAAAGACCTTTTTTTTTTTTTTAGTTCAATGATAGGCTGGACACACCTATAGGAATACTTTGGGACACATTCAAGGCATACATTAGAGGATGAATTATTTCCTATCAAGCATCCAAAAAAAATAAAAATAGGGCAGAACTAGTGTTATTAGAATCCCAAATACAAAAATTAGATACTGAGAATGCTACCAATCCATCTACTGAAAAGGACAAAAAAAAACTGCGCTTAGATACAAATTTAACCAAATCTCTTGTCAACGATATGCAAATCTTTTCAATATATAAAGCAAAAATACTTTGAATTTGGTGATAAACCTCAGAAACCTCCAGCGCAGCAACTCTGCCAATTAGAGACTGAATGAACTACATACAAAATTAGATCAGAAACAGGAGAGCTTCTCACTTTCTCTATGAGTCATTGTACCTGCCCAAGTGGAATTTAGATCCTACAGCTATGGAACAATTCCTAAATCAATATAACCTTCTCTAAACAGCAATGTGAGGAGAAGGGGGTTTGGAGATTACTATTAAAGAAATCTCGAAGACTATAAAATCCTAAAAGGTTGCAAAACTCCAGCTCCTGACACGCTCTAAAAAATAATATACTGGTTCAACTTAAAAAGTTAAGGTAACAGTTTGCATGGATCTTTAAGATATTTCAACTCAAGCCGTTTTTGAGTAAATATTGTGAGACTTTTCTAGTTAGCCCATAGTTCACAAGGACACAAGTGGACCAAAAGCCTTTATCAGCTCTGGGTAGTGCCCTAGAAAATGATGCTTTGGAATTAGTGTTTCCTGGGGAAAAGCTGCCAGGAATCTGTGCCAATGCTCAGAAATCTTGCTATCAAGTTCAACTCTGTCCTTAAGGTTAAGAAGGTTAAGAATGCACCCTGTGCTCTTGCATTGTCCTAGAACAAAATGCCCCTGTTCTGACTTCACTTACTTGGAACTGGGATTTTTCTCCAAGACAAAACCTGCAGACGTCTGTATTTGAGAAATTCTCCATAAATCCTCCAATAGAGTGGGCACCAAGGTTATCTGCGACAACACAATACACTGTACCTTTGATATTTATTCCTAAAGACGGAATGTAAAGTCCTTCCTCTTCTAGGCTGGCAAGATCTTTTAGCAGTGGTTAACACTGCACTTTAGCCAAACCTTTTTAAATCCTCAGTGAGGACCTGAGCAAAGTTGGCACATTAACTAGAACCTAATAAACAGCAGTAATTTTGTGTTTTTTTCTTGAAATGCCAAGTGGATTACATTGCTCAAATTCATCCACATACAGAATTAGAGAAATGGCTGTATTATTTTCTGATAGCAACTTATTGTTTTTAAAATTTGTGCCATCTCAAAATAACCAGTATTGAGATTCAAATCTCCTGTCTGTTTCACAATGGGTGAGCAAATCCTGGATCTTGTTTTTCTTCAAAACCTCAAGTAATGACTTCAAAATAGGTCACTACTTCTACTTCTGTGCAAATACTCAATGGGTTCCATCATGGAAAAATGCTTCCTGAAATACTCTCTTCTTTTTTGGGATGTGGAAAGAGGACCATTTCTCTTTAGAGCTTATGTAATTGGATTGCACCCACATAGGTCTGTCACCATCTCTGCGATTACCAAATCACCAACCTCACAATTATGGTTCTTTAAGCATGACTGTAAAATCTCTTTTAAAATAGGACCTGAAGTTGATGAAGAAACAAAGTGCAATTCTTCCACTAACTCAATACACCTTTGTGGTACAATGAATATGTGTTCCAATTTCAGCAGCAGGTGGGCTAGATTTTTCTCAGTTAAGTTAGGCAGTTCTCCAATTTCTTCATCTGTAAGTTCGCTCACTGCTCCCTGAGTATCTTCAACAACAGGATCATCCCCATGCATTTAAAGGATTTACATACCTCTGCAAAAGCTCAGGCTTGAAGTCGTCCAGGGAGTAGGGAGTGGGGAGTGTACTTTCGGCTGCTATGAGAGGCATATGTTCCATAAGTGTTGGTTTTGAAAGAACAATTTTCAAAAACACAGAGAGAGTTTCCTGTTTTTTTAAATGACTGTCAATGTGCTCAAAGTATTCTCTTTCTGTGGAGATAGTGCTTAAAGAGCAACAAGGACATGTAGAAGACAGGACTTCTGCTCATGCCACTGTTGCACGTGTCGAGTGGCTTCTTGATAGATGGGTTCGCAGGCTGCCCCATGTTTTAAATGAGCAATAACACTCCCAATAAAGACAAGGGAGAAATTCTCCACCATGGCCATGTCTAAGTCTATAATGCTTTAAGAGATCAGTCTTCCTTGGCATTTCAGATTTGCAAATTTTACATATCCAATTCATTTTAAAAACTAAAGAGTTTTACGGGTAGGCCAATTACTTAAACTTAATTTTTTTGGTATGCTGAGGTGCTTGCTCAGCATCAGCCTTGCAGCAATCTAACTTATGTTGCCTATAATGCTTTGATTTGTAATGTAGTGTTCAGTTAAAAAAACAGTTGTAGAAGTGCCAAAAAACAGTAACTTCAGGAAAACGGTCTGTAACTGTGTCTAGTGTCTAAATGTCTAAACATGTCTAACTATCAAACATTGTTAAATAAAAAAATGTTCTTATGTACAAACATTACAAGATCTTTCAAGAACTGACGTAAGAATGAGCAAAATGACACTTCTACAACATAGTTAATCTTCAAAGTACAACACAACAAAGTGGCGCTTCTACAACAGAATCAAACTCCTCTGCAGAAAAAAAGTTTATTAACCTATATTTTTTACAGGTTTAGTTGAAAATTTCAGATGATACACAAACTTTCATCAGTTAAATTAGGACGAAGCAAGACTTATTCTCAAATTCAATTCAATTTCAATTCAGTTTTATTTGTATAGCGCTTTTAACAATGGACATTGTCACAAAGCAGCTTTACAGAAATAAATGGATTCACAAAAAATATATTGTTTTTTTTGTGTCTTGTTGGCAGTTCATTTTTTGGTATTTTTTCTGCTTATTTTATTACTTATTTATGTATTTATTTTGAATTTAAATTGGTACTGCTATTACTACTGGGATCCTTTCATCCTTTTATTGTATGTAATTGTGAAGTTTAATGTTTTTGTTTAAATGATTGCAAAAGATATCTTTGTGCAAAATTCCAAAAAAAAAAAATTTTAAACATATGTAATACAGTATGTCAGTATGCTTTCCACAGGCTTGACCATAAGTTGTGGTAGGTTGGCCTTTTTCAGGTTCCTCAATTAAAAAAAAAAATAAAAAAAAGGCATCATTGAAACATGTGTTCAAGTTTCATGACAATAACTCACTGTTGAATCTGTCAAATGGCTGCTGAAACCTGATTGGCTGATGGTGGCCATGTTTTTTAAGTGACCAGGTCATCATCAAAGATTCACTTGCAGATTGGCATAGAGATGTAGTGTACCAAGATTCAGCTCGATTCGACATACAATTCTTGGATAAAAATTATCTAAAATTAGCTCTGCCCCTTATGCATGACCAATCCCTAAATTATGAACATGACCTCAGAATCTTGTCCTGTATATATGGTTCAAGTTTCATGCAAATCCATGCAAACAAATTGAGTTAGAGCTGTTTGGGTAAACCAGCTCTGCCTCTTTAGAATTGATTGACATATGGCAGTCATATTGTTTACAAAGCTCAATATTTTTTTCAGATTTATTGGGATTGACACTCTCCTGCATAGTTTGACCCCAAAGTTGTGAAGATAGGCCAAAAATACTATTTAAAAAAAAAAGTTTTTTCCATATTATTCAAATTAGCTAAAAATCTAAGTGGATGGAGATATATGGTTCTTGAGAACCCAACAAATAAGTAGCAAAAAGAATTTTCACTGTTGGACGTATGGTATTTGAGATATGAGCCAAAACATTAAACTCTTCACTATAGCGCCACCTTTAGGCCGATCAGACTCTTGTCTCTTGCCTGAGTAGTGGGAGGGAGTACTACATACTGACCAAGTTTCATTTCTGTAGGACCTGACGGTCTGGTCTGCGGTTTGGTCGGTTTGGTTCAGTTTTAGTGGAGAAAAATAATAATAAGAAAAACAAAAACAGTATGGTTCCTCTGTGCTTGGCCCCCTAATAAATATAGCTGTAAGTGGCAATCTGCAGGGTCCAAGCACTCCTCACAAATAGCGCCCCCAGTTGCCAGTTCTTGCCAAGATACATAGAACAATAAAGAGACCATAGATGAACCTACTTATCAAGTTTTGTACCAGCTCAATGCTAGCTATGTGAAATGCCTGCTGAAAGCTGGTTGGCTGAAGGTAGCCATGCTTTTGAACTAATTAAATGATGAAAATTCAGATACAGATTAGCAGAACGATACATCACACCAAATTTCAGCTAAAAAAGATTTGGTTCCTGAGAAACAGCTAATTGAACGTAACTCCACCCCCTTTCAATGACCACACCCCAAACTTTGCAGATGTCCTCAGATCCTTGTACTGAATATGTCTCCTCCTCCGCCTCCTTAGAATTGATTGATGTATGGCGGCCATATTATTTACAAATGTCAGCATATTTTTGATAATTATTGAGTTTCACACACTGATGAGTAGTTTGACACCTGTTATGAAGATCCTAGGACTAGTTCACAAAAGTAAGTTTCGCAAATTAGCAACAAATCTAAGTGGGCAGAGCTAAATGGTTCTTGAGCTTGCTTTAGCACGTTTTAGAACCCAAAGAATCAAGACAAATAGAATTTTGTCTGTAGGACTCAGTTCATGAGATGTGGAGCGAAATGTAAACACTGGTGCTGAAGTGCCACCATTGGGCCAAAGTTAGGTCAAAGAAGAAAAAAAAATCAAGGTGTGGAAAAGGAAGGTCAAAGTCCCGACCTCAACCCCACTGAGATACTGTGGCGGGATCTTAAGAGAGCTGTGCATCAGTGAATGCCCACAAACATCAATGAACTGAAGCAATATTGTAAAACAAGAGTGGGCCAGAATTTCTCCAAAACAATGTGAGAGACTGATATATCCTACAGGAAATATTACTTCAAATTATTGTTGCTGAAGGTGGTTCTACATGTTCCTGAATTATAGGGTGTACTTATTTTTTCCCCACCTGGTTTCTGAATGTTGGTTTATTTTTGGGGAAAAAATTATTATATGGGAAAAAATGTTTAAATTATTAAAATATGTTTTTGTTGTTGTGATGTCATTTGTTTGTGTATAGAAGTTGGTGAGGACCATGCAATTGTTATTTAGGCCCCGATGAATAAAAACATAGAATTAAAGGTACTTTCTTTTTCCCATGACTGTACATATACAGACAGTGCTAAGCAGGGATTTAATCCATGATTTATGGGCGAGCACGAAGAGAACTCTATTTAACCAGTATGTTGACCTGCTGCCCCTGTTAATTGCTTTCATTTTCTGAATTGATATTTAACTTTGTTTGGGAGTACTTTATCTGGGTAATGCTTTTACCCATAAGAAGCTCCATAAGTATTTGGACAGTGACACACTAAATTTGTAATTTTGCCTCTGTCCACCACCGCAGTGGATAAGCAGTCAAGATGCTAATGAAGTGTAGTCTTTCAGCTTTAATTCAAGGGGTTTAACAAATATATTGCATTAACCATTTAGGAATTACAGCCATTTGTTGCAGAGTCTCTCCATTTTCACAGGCTCTAAAGTAATTGGACAAACTAACAATCATAAGTATTAGGATTATTTTTAATACTTGGATGCAAATCCTTTGCAGTCAATGACTGCCTGAAATCTGTAATCTTGAGTGTTACCAGTGGTTCGCATCTAGAAGTAAACCATCTGTATTTATATTCATGAAGACATCTCTTGACTTGGCTAGATCTTGTGAAAGGTTTTTCTTCACCAATGAAATAATTAAGCATTCAGACTTTAGTTGTCTTCCATGGTCTTCCAGGCTTTTGGGTGGTCTTGAGCTCGCCAGTGCATTCCTTCTTTTTAAGAATGTACCACATAGTTGATTTGGCCACTCCTAAAGTTTCTGCTATCTCTCTGATAGGTCTGTTTTGTTTTATTAGCATATGGCCTCCTACAGTTGCACTGACACCTCTTTGGTCTGCATATTGAGAGTTCCCATGAACAGCTACCAAATGCAATTTCAAAGTTTGGTATCAACTCCATACCATTTATCTCCTTAATTTGTTATGAAATAACGAGGAAACGGGCCATATCTGGCCATGAAACTGCTTGTCAGTCAGTTTTCCAATTACTTTTGAGCCTTTGAAAATGAAGGGACTCCATTTTACAAGTAAACCATGTAAGAGTACCATACAAGATTTTTAATTGGGTGCTAGAGGAACAAAGTGCACAGAGTAGAGGTGTAAGGTCCAGTATAAGCTGGGCTTATACGTGAGCCTTGAATTTGATATGGGCAGCTACAGGAAGCCAGTGGAGGGAGACGAAGAGGGATGTGACGTGGGTCCTTTTGTGCTGGAAGAAAACAAGATGTGCTGCTGCATTCTGAGTCATGTGATGGGTTTGATCGGGCTGGCTGGGAGGCCTGAGAGTAGTGTGTTGCAGTAGTCCAGTTTTGAGATAAGAGCCTGGACTAGAAGCTGTGTGACATGATCACTGATATAGGGTCTGATTTTCTTCATGTTAAACAGAATGAACCTACAGGACTGTGCAGTTGTTGAAATGTAGTCTGTAAAGTTCAAGTGTTCAAAAGTCATCCCAAGGTTTCTGGCTGTCCTGGTTGGCTTGAATGTGGTTGAGCCTAGCTGTATGCTGAGGTTGTGGTTGATTGAGGGGCAGGCAGGGATGACGAGAAGCTCAATTTTTGCCAAGTTGAGCTTAAGGTGGCGTTTCTTCATCCAGCCCAAGATGTCAGACAGGCAGGCAGAGATGCGTGCTGAGATCAATGGTTCTTCAGGCTAGAAGGACAAATAGAGCTGAATGTCATCAGCATAGCAGTGATATGAGAAGCCATGAGACTCTATCACAGGCCCCAGGATGAAGTATAAATAGAAAAGAACAGTGGGCCCAGAATTGACCCTGGTGAACCCCAGTTGTGAGTTGCCGAGATTCATACACTTCTCCCCTCCATGAAACCTTAAAGGATCTCCCTGAGAGATAGGATTCTCCCTGAGAGATAGGCATCTGCTGATGCCTTGACCGGAGAGTGTTGACAGGAGGATCTGATGATTGATAGTGTCAAAGGCAGCAGAGAGGTCAAGTAAGATGATGACAGATGATCTTGCTGGTTGTAAGACATCAATGATGGAAAGCAGAGCAGTCTTCGAGGAGTGTCTGCATTTGAAGTCAGACTTCCTTGTGTCCAGGAGGTTGTTCTGTGTGAGAAAAGTGGAGAATTGATTGAAAACAGTTCTTTCAAGGGTTTTGGACAGGAAAGGAACGATTTGTGCCCATTCAGCCATAAGAGCATTAGTGAGATCAGGAACTAATGTTGAACAACAAGGCCTGGCATGCAGTAAGCATTACAATTCATCCCAAAAATCTTTGGTGGGGTTGAGGTCAGGACTCTGTACAGGCCACTTGAGTTCTTCAAAAACAACCTTGATAAACCATGTCTTTATGGACCTCAGTTTGCGCAAAGGGAAATTGTCATGCTGGAGCAGGTGAGCCCCTTAATTCCAGTAAAGAGAATTCTTAATCCTATAGCATAGAAAGACATTCTAGATATTTTTGTGCTTCAAACTTTGTGGCAACAGTTTTGGGCAGGCGCACATGTGGGTGTGATGGTCAGGTGTCCACATAGTTACATATAATGTACATAAATTTATATTTCTATGTATTATTTTTTTCTATGGAATTGTCACTGTAATGAAGGTATTCTGGCATTTGTCGTGTAATTCACCAATTGTTTATTTATCCACTCATTACACAGGCTGTCGCTCCTGGAGGAATGGCGTGGGCTTAGGGACAATGCCTTATCCCAGTTCAGTGGAATCCCTGATTGTGTCTTTGTTCATGCCAGTGGCTTCATTGGGGGAAACAGAACCAAGGAGGGAGTTCTTGAGATGGCTAGAAGAACCTTCCAGGCATCTTACAAACCAGGGAACAATGCAAATAATTGCTAAGGCACCCTTGCTTTATTGCTTAGTCTCACTTCTGTTAGTTAACCAACTTTTCTTTTGTAATAATGAAATGTAGTCTCAGTGTGCATTTTCTTTATTTTTATATTTGTACAAATAAAATCTCAAGACTTGTTTTTGTGACATTTCTGAAAGCTTTCTAGATGAAAATACAAAACTTGTAACCATTAACTTAAACTTGAAGTATGTAATGAGAAACGTAGTGTAACCAGTATTTTATTATAACTAGTATTCCATTTCATTTCAAACCCTTGGCACGCACATTAGAATTTTAAAAATGGCAATAGGTTGCAGTTTTAAATCATTAAAGGCCTTTGACATTGTCATTAGAATTATTGTTTATTCCTGGTGTTAAGTTCCGTAGAACCATGGACTTCAATTTATTGTACATCTATGAAGTGCACCTACTGTATATGGTATTGATGGAATTGATTACATGGCCACTGAGTGTAGCTTCAAGATAGGTATAGCTAATATATTGGCAGCTGAGTTGTCCAGGGAGATCACATCATCTTAACATGGGGATGCATCTCCAGGGATATAGTGCAGCTCAGGCTTGCAGGTATTTAGTTTCAGCTGATGAGCTGCCATCCATGACTAGCTGCTGAAGATGGCCCTGCATTGATAGCCTACAGATAACCATGGGTTTGCTGTGGATAGGTTCCACACAGACAAGACAGCTGTGGATGTTATTTCAGCAATGCCACATACAGTTTACACTCAAGTCTCCCTCAATGAACAGTTGATAACTGCAGTTTGATACAAGAAACTCTAGTGCTTTTAGCAATGGACACTGTCACAAAGCAGCTTTACAGATATCCGGATATAAAAATTTAAGTTTATCTCTAATGAGCAAGCCAGAAGCAATGGTGGCAAGGGAAAAACTCACTGAGGCAACAAGTGGAAGAAACCTTGAAAGGAACCAGACTCAAAAGGGAACCCATCCTTATCTGATTGACACAGAGTAGTGTGATTATAAATGAGCATCATTAGAGTTTTAACTTAGAAGTTTCTTGTATCAGACTGAAGTTATCAACTGTTCAAATATGGAGACTTGAGTGTAAACTGTTCTTAGCAAGTGCTGTCTTTAGTCTATCCAAGAAAGAACATCCACAGCCATCTTACCATACTGTCTGTGTGGTACCATCCACAGTAATTTCATAGTGATCTTTAGGCTATCCATGCAAGGTCATCTTCAGCAGCAGTGAGTGATTTTCAGGTGAGCGAGGCTCCATGCAGAAGTGGAGTGTCAGGTTGGATCAGGCAGATCTGGAGGGCAGAAGGAGTCAGGATCACTGGTGTCTTAGGAGTAACATGTAGCTCAAAAGAGAGGGGGGATAGAAGTAACAGATTATTAGGTATGCTCTTGTAATGGTTTTAGGTGTAGATTGTGCATAGAGTGGCAAGACTAGCTATGACACCATAACCAAGATGGAGAGCCAAAAGGTAACACAGACATGAGGGCATCTTGGGACATAAAGTGGCCAACCACTCCACTGTCAACATATATGAGTGAACACATAAGAGTGGGGGGTGACAGCATCCAAGCATGCCAGTTTACCAGTTTGCCTGTACTGAAGAAAAAAGCTATTAACAAAAGGCTTAACTAAACAAATAATCTTTCAGCCTAAACTTTAAAAAATGAGACTGTGTCCTGAACACTAATTGGAAGGCTGTTCCATAACTGTGGGACTTTGTAAGAGAAAACTCTGCCCCTTGCATTAGCCTTCATTATTCATACATACATATTAGGTACCAACAAAGAGCTTGCACCTTTTGATCAAAGCGGGTGTTGTTGATCGTAAAACACCAAAAGTTCACTCAGGTGCTGTCGCGCAAGACCATTCAATGCTTTATAAATCTATAGTTGTATTTTATAACCAATGCAAAATTTTACTGGGAGCCAATGCAGTGTGGATAAGAGAGGGGTGATTTGGTCAAATTTTATGGTTCTAGTAAGGATTTTGGACTAACTGGAGCTTATTTATGCATCTGCTGGAGCATCTGGACAGCAAGGCATTACAATAATCCAACCTAGAGGTAACAAAAGCATGAACTAGTTTTTCTGCATCATTTAGTGACACATTTCTTGTCAATATTTCAATAATGAAAGAAGGCTACCTTACTAATATTACATGCGCTTCAAATGAGAGACTTGAGTCAATAATCGCACCAAGGTCTTTTACTGCTGCACATGATGCAACTGAAAGGTCATCCAGAGTTACTAGGTAATCAGAAAGCATGCTTCTAGCTGCCTGTAGAAGTACTTCTATCTTGTCAGAACCCAGTGTCTAATGTTTTTTTACATATTCTTCAACATTATTAAGCTGGTGTCTCTCATCCTGCTTTGCTCTCTCGCTGTGTATCTTACCGGTTTGTCCTCACCTGAGTGTCTGTCCTGTGGTGAACGGATCCTCCGAACCCACTGGATGTTTAATCTCACTGGGGAATACTTAAAAAAAAAAAAAGATTTTAAAATATAAAAAGGAAAAGTAGTCCCACCAGTATTTCTTCAGCGGTATCTCCAGGGGTCTGCATGAAAGTAATCCATTAGCATGAACAGCTGAGCGTGCTCTCATTGTCTTCATCCCCGATTATGTTCACTTCCATAAACACCCACAGTGGCACATGATGACGTGGCATAACGCGGTGACCTTGTTGGGTCTCGCAATAATGCGAGCACTAGACCAAACAATTCGATGTTTGGTTGATGGTGGTAACAAGAAACAATAACAAGTTACATGTGATTATAATTACATTAATTACATACACGTATAAAATGCAACATTATGTGGCAGTGCTACATAGACCCCTGCCAGCTTATGGTGCCGGAGGTAAGAGTCCATGATATCTTTTTAAATTAACAGTGGTTATATTGTCTGTCTTCGGTGGGTTACCCCATTGTACACTGTAATTTATTGGCCCTATTTTACTGACTGTTTCTGCTGGTCCCTCCCACTTGGGCAGTAGCTTAGCAGAGAACTTGGTGATGGCACTGGCAAGAGAGTGAGAATGGAGCCATAAAAGATCTTCTGTTGAATGTGCACATCTTTCCTTCTGATATTATAAAAGATAGTTTGTCTAGCCCTACGCAACCCCTATGTAACCTATGCTTAACCTCCTCTGCCGTTATCTTCTGTCTTTCCACCATAGGGTAGGCTGGCTTTGGGGGCTTTGGCTTTGGGGGTCAATTTATCAGCTGTGTCTGTGGTCCCTTGAGGGGTCTGCCTGTCATGAGCTTGGCTAACGTTCTCCCAGTGGTCTCATGCTGAGCGGTGTTTATGGCAAACCTGAACTCAGGGATCCACTGGTCCCAGGTATCATGTTGGTCTCCCATGTAAGATGAGTGTTCTTTTGACTCTTTTCAACAGGTTCATTTGCAGGTGGTAACTCATGGTGAGTTTTTGTTCTACTCCTCACTTTTTACAAAGGTCATCCAGCAACAATGACATAAACTGGGCACCATGATCAGAGACTAGGAACTTGGGTACCCCAATTGGGTAAAAATTTCCTGCCTAAATGTTTTGGTGGTTTTGCTGTCTTGCAGAGGGAACATCTCTACCCACTTCGCAAAATAATCCACGATCACCGGCTGGTAAGTGCTTTGCCTTTTGCTGGCAGTGAAAGGTCCCATGAGGTCCATCCCCATGGTGTACCTCGCCTCTGGTATGTCTATGGATTGCATGAAACCTGAAGGTTTGGTGTTCTTGTACTTATATGTTTGGTAGGTGGTACACAGCTTGGCATACTCCCAGACGTCTTTCCCTACTGACAGCCACCTGTTGGCTACCTCCAACACACGTAGCAGGGTCTTCAATCTTCCAAGAAGGCCCCCTTACAGGTTGGAGTGGAAGTAATGTGCGGAACTCAGTATCAAGGTTAGTGGAACTACCAGTTGGTACTTTCCCCTTTGTCTTCTAATGGGAGTCTCCTATACAGAATCTCCTGGTGGTCCTCAAAACCAGTACAGTGAGTGGGAGTTTTTTGGTCTTGCTGCTTTGCCCTTATTTGATTGATAGTGTCATCTGTGTTCTGAGCTGGAGCGATTTCAGACATGGAATGGGGTCCATTTGGTGGTGGTGGGTGACATTCAAGCAAGGTGCAGTGCCCAAGAAAAGAGGTTCAAAGGCCCTCGACAAGGCATCAGGTCCCGTGTTGAGACCGCCCTTCCTGTAGTGTACTTTGAAGTGGAGTTGTTACAGGTGCAGGGTCCACCTTGTCAGGCGAGGGGTCTTTGGGCAGCCCAGGCAAGCACGGCAGTAAAGACCTCGAACTCTACTCCTTCTAAGAAATGCCTCCACTTTTCTATTGCCCAAACCACTGCCAGTCACTCCTTCTCTGAGGTAGAGTAGTTCAGCTCAGACACTCTTAGTGTCCTCGATGCATATGCTATGACTTTGTCTCCTTCCTAAGTCTGTTGGGTCAATATGGCTCCTAGTCCCAGCTCATCTCATCAGCTGGCATCTGTGTGGACCTGGAAAGGCAAGAATAGGTTGGGATGTGCGAGCACTGGTGGGTTTTGTAGCGTGGTTTTCAATGCTTCAAAGCCAACTTGACACTCTGGTGACCACTCCTATTTCACCCCTTTCTACTTTGGGCAGTTCAGTGGTGTGGCCAGGTCAGCGAAACCCGGAATGAACTTATGGTACCAACCTTCTACACCCAGAAAGTGCTGGAGAGACTTCAGGTAGGCACCGGGTAGGCACCACCACTCACCGGGTAGGCACCACTTGGGCTTTAGCAGTGTCAGTTGTCACCTCCCCCATCTGGAGACGATATGGCCTAGGAACTTCAGCCGCTGCTTGAAGAAGTGACACTTTTTCATATTGAGTGTCAGATTTGCTTGAGTGAGTCTCTGCAACACTGCACTGATGTTCTTTACATGCTGTTCACAGGTCTTAGAATATATGATGATGTCATCAGTGTAAATGAAGCAGATCCTTCCCCTTTGCTCCCACAATACTCGCTCCATCAGCTGTTGGAAGGTTGCAGCGGCATTGCATAACCATAGGCCTTTAGTGGTGATAAAGGCTGTCTTCTCTTTGCTTTCTTCCTCCATCTCCACCTGCCAGTATCCACACTGCAAATCCAAGGTTGTGAACCTTCCAAGGATTCAAGGATGTCATGCAGTATGGTCACTGGGTAAGCATCCGGAATGGTCTTGCTGTTCACCCTCCTGTAGTCTACACAAAACTGGTAGGAGCTGTCTGATTTGGGCACTAAAACCATAGGTGAGGACCATGGTGATGATGAGGGCTCTATGATGTCTTCTATTATGTCTCTCTTAATCTGTGACACCCTGTATGCTCTGCTTTTTAACAGGACCTCATCCGGGATGGAAAATCTGTGCATCACCACAGTGGTCTGGCCCAAAATGTTGGCGGTGACGAAAGGCCAAGCCTCCATCAACTTCCGGAGCTCCTGCGGATTGTCGGAGTCCCTCTTGGGAGCAGACTTGATGCAGAATGCTTTCAGACATGGTAGTATTGACTCTGGTGGTTATGCATAGTAAAGAGTCACTGCTGAATCTAGCTGATGTTGTTTGTGTTTAGGAGGGTCTGGCATCCACTGGTGTTGAAGGAATGGATGGTAAGCATACCCTTGTCCTGAGCACACCCCGTACTGGTTGTTAGCTGTCTAACTATAGACCAATATCTAACCTCCCCAACCGGACTTCTTGCGGAAACCGTGATGAATTTATTGGATGCACAATTGCACTACTTGTCCTTATAGCGCACAATAATAGAAGGGATTTATTTATTTAATCGCACTATCTGTTGCA
>CM075022.1:8968772-8984500 GCA_037576675.1 Pangasius sanitwongsei | reverse complement strand
CTATGATTTTGAGACAATAAATCTCCTGTCGTAATGCAAGCAGTGTCTCCTGCCTTTTCTATGGTCACATTCTCACAATGTCAAACCATGTCTTTAGGTCACAATCATGCTGGAAAAGGATGGGGCCTTCCCCAATCTGTCACCACAAAGTGGGAGCAATAATATTTTTCTAAAATGTCTTTGTATGCTGTAGTATTAACATTATCCTTCACTGGAACTAAGGGGCATAGCCCAAACCCTGAAAAACAGCCCCAAGCCATTATCCATCCTCCATCACACTTTACTGTTGGCACTATGTATTCCAGTAGGTAGCGTTCTTCTGGCATCTGCCAAACCTCGATTCTTCCATTAGACTGCCAGATAGGGAAGTGTGATTCAACACTCCCGAGAACATGTTTCCACAGCACCAGGGTCCAGTGGGGGGTGCTTTACACTACTTGAGTTGATGCTTGGCAATGTCCAAATATTTATGGAGCTGACTGTATCTAGCTAACACATAAGCAACCTCTATTGCTGGCTGCTTAGCTAGCATACTGACTATAAAATGTTAACTGTATATATCCAACAAAATAATTAGCAGTAAAAACACTAAAGTGTCAATTTAAAAAAGTTACATTTTCAAAAGCATGCAGCCAACTTTGTTCTATGTTCCTCGTCTATTGACATAAAAGATTTAACTTCCAGAGCATATATGGCAGAAAGTGCATGGCTACAGTCTTATCTGACGTGATCATGGCTATGCTGTACTCACCCATCAAAGTGAGAACACTGAAGGTTCCCTCTGTTGAAATTTGGAACACACTTGAATGTCATTCTGTAAAGCTGAAAAGGTCTGTTTATTGTCACACAATCACTGGCATTTTTGTATCAACATTGTTTCAAACTTTAGTTCAGCAGTAATTTAGTAATCCAGTAAAGACTTTGATCTGTTAGGCCACTGTTAGGACAAATTATTTGTTAATTACCTTTTTATGACCATTTTTGACAAAAACAAAGGGATATCATACTTCAAGATTCAAAAGTTATGTCAACATTTTGTTAGGCACTAGTAATGAAAATGTTCACAGAGTGGTACCAGTAAACATACACAAATGCCCTTTGCCCTCATCACAACTATGGTGGTAAGCTTTCAGGTGAGCTTGCTAACACGCACTTTCCTAAACAGAAAAATCTGTAGAATTAGAATTTTGCTAAGCAATCCATTATTGATGAACAATAGCCTTCATAAGTAACCTCTGTTCAACAGCATGTTTACAGGAACTCTCCAGGAAAGAAAATGGCAAGACATAATCGAAGCCACCTTGGTATTTTAACCAAGACATGAACTTTAGTATCTCTCTCTCTCTCTCTCTCTCTCTTTTTCTCTTTGTGGACAGACGGACACTGTTGGCTGTGTTCCCCTTATTAGAAAGGGGAAAGGAATGAGATGCAGCCTTTGAGAATGACCAAATATAGGCATTTCATGGGTGCAGAGGGTGAGTCAGAGACAACTGAATATAAACTGCCCTGCTGCTTTTCAACTCCAATTCCAGATTTCAAGAAGGGATTCACTGCTGGATAAATGGCTTTAAAACAAGACATATCTTTGACACCACCTCTACTATTGGTGAGGGGGATCTGATATCACAGCTGTATGTAAATGTTCTATCTTAAACAGAAGAGACATTTAATTTCACCTGTAACATTTAGTTATCTAAGATTTAGTGAGAACACTTTTTGCCCATATTCGCAGGTTTAAATTATTGCTATATACCAAAGTAAGAAAAGTATTTAAATAGTTTTCCAAAGTTTCAACATAATCACTAGAACAGTGTCTTTCTTTTGGCCAGAGAAGAATAAAAGTTAGGAAAAGCAGCATTAGTATTTAAGAGTCATTTGAATTAAGATGCTTATTCTTTTTGCAATACTTCAAAAAAAAACAAAAAAATAAGAAAATGCAGATGTGCATATCTAACATCCAATAGCATGTTCAGTGTGACACCATCTTTGTTTAGTTTCAGCTGTGCCTCGTCATTTCATTGTCGCAATAGCATTTATTGTACCAGAGTGAATGACAGCACCTTCTTGCTCATTTGCTTGTGTTTGTGATGTGTAATTTGTGACTTGTTGTTAACTTGGTGTATGACCCTAAGCTTTCTACTGTGTATTGTCATTTTTTGGTAAATATCCTTGTGTATTGTCCAAGTCACCAGGTGTGGGTGTTTGAGTTTTTGCTAGGAAGGAAGGGAAGCATTTGTCATTTGTTTATTTTCTTTATTTGTGTAGGTAAGAGAGCTTCTCTTCCTTTAGTCATTCTGGATGTTTGTTTGTTATTTTGGCCTTGGCTGATGCAACGCAATTTTACCATGACTGTGTACATATTTTTGAAAATATATCTCCAAATCTGTGAAATCTTTTGCCAGTGTGTTCTTTATTCATCCACATTTTTCCATCACACTTTTCTGTTATTGTTTCAACCTTAAACTGGGACGTAACAAAAGTAAAATGTTTTTATGGCCATTTTAACCAAACAAGTTTTTGTCTACTAGACAATAACATCACAATTATGCTGTGTGTCAACAAAAGAAGATTTTAAACATGCTTTTACAAGTTTGTTCTAATGTAAGCTTAGTATTGTAGTCTTGGAATAATTTTACTGAAACCATCTGGAACTTCTTCAGATACATTCAGTAAAATAGCACAACACATTAATGTGCCAACAGTTACTATAAAATAAAAAGAACATTTTCACCTGCCCAGCTGATATCATAAGCGTGAGAGAAGTGGCACTCAAACATGTGGCAATACTAATTTTGAAGAGGATCAGCACCTGAATGAAATTCAATGTAGAATGAGATCATTTATCAGAAAATGAAATACTTATGTCATAAGTAATATTTGTAGTGACATAAAATCATATACTTCTTTTTATGAAATAACAAAAAATATCCTGAGGAATGTATTTCTTAAACATTAAATGAGCATAAGCGGTTATTATAAAATATTATATTGATGTGTAATAATGAACTCTGTGCAATACAGTAAAGCTTGAAAACTATTTTGAAAAAATATGTTGGAAAAAATCATTAAACATTCCATATTGTTTAAATGTAAGCTACAACTTAGCAAAAATATTTGGTTATGAGGGTTTTCATTAGCTTGTAATTTCTAATAATTTAGAAGCCAACTGACTGATTTTAATTTCATAAGAATCAGTTTTCCTGCCTGCAGAATTGCCTCCATATACATATACACATATATCCTGTATCACAAACATTCATCAGTTTACCATATGAAATATTTAATTTAGTGCAAATATCAATACAGGCTGGAAATCTTAACCTTATTAACCACCACATCTGAACCAGGCTTCCATTCCTTTCCATGCCTCATGATAGAATCCTGGGCTGAAGCTGTATCCTACAGAATTATACCGTATTCATCCTTGCCTGTCTTATAGGCCACAGTAGACTCCGTGTAGAAGATGCCAAGGCCTGATCTTCACAAAGTGAGTTGTCTGCCACCTGTTCTTCATTTAGTGTTTAACTTTTCCCTGTCTGATTATTGCAGTAGTTTTGGTAATGCAACCTATGTGAAAAGAAAAAAAAAGATGTTCAGTTAGGGTGCTTTATTAACTATATGTATTCCAAGTATAAAATGCTGCTGTCCTACAAAGCGATTGATGAATGAATGTATTACCAATGTTTTTTAATTAAGTATCTTTCATGCAAAAATATTTTAACACACATTTATTCGCATGCTGACATTTTGTGTTTTTCTAACTTCATCAGTTTAAAATGGTTTAAAATGATGAGAAACTATTTCTTGCCTTTTTTAACTCTTTAATATTGGCACCCCTTATAGACGCTAGAAGTTGATCCCTTGAATTTAGACCTCCACCTCGACCTCCAGTCCTGTCTTCAAGCTTTCTCTGTGACATAGGGGTCAGAGAGTTCTTCAGAAATTCGCCATCTAGAATTGGAGGTGGTGGCGGTGGTATTCCCACAGGTGGTGGAGGTGGGGGACCACCAGGTCCTTTAAAGGCCTTTGGATTCAACTTAGGGGATGGTACAGGAGATGGAGTCGGAGATGGCTTTGGTGAGTTTCTTGGAGAACCTTTGTTGAAGCCAGGTTGTGGTACCTTCAGTGAGTCTTTCTTGTCTCCATTTCCCTGCGCTGTGGCCTGTTTCTGCTCCTGCAACCTCTTCTGCCTCTGCCGGTCCATGTTACGACTGAGGATGTTGGTCATGGTCATGCGTGGACCAGCCAACTCAAAGTGGTAGCCCAGTTTGAGTAGAGTTGTGTTTTCCTTCAAAATCTTTGTCATCTCCATTTCTGTCTTGCCTCCACAGATATGCCGCTGATTATGGAAGCGAAGCTCAGTTAGGGAGGTGTTGTACTGGAGGGCTTTGACCAGTGCCATGATGCCCTTGCTGGTGAGAAGATTAGAATCCATGTTGATGCTAGTGATGATTTTGTTGTTGCATAACATGCTTGCAATAGCATAGGCCACATGGTCATCTGCGCGGCAGTTAGCAAGGGCAAATGTCTTGACATATGTGTTGTTATTTAGTGCTTCAGCAAACTGAATGAGGGTTTTGACATTGATAACTTCTGAATTGTTGACATTGACCTCGGTCATCCTGGGGTCATTGCTGCGTAGTCTCTCTAGATCTTCAGCATACATGCTAGCAGACTCTTCTTCCTGTTCTTCTTTATTCATGGTTTTTGAGTTATTTTCTGCCACACAATTTCCAACCTTTTGTTCTATATTGGATTCAGGTGTTTCATTTTGGATCTCATTTTGCACTTTTGTTTTCTTTTTTCCAATATCAACAGAACTCATTTTTAATTCTTCTTTCACTTGATTAATATCCTTATCTCTCTTCTCAATCTCACTGTCTTTATCTATACTATCAATATTTTTCCTTACATCCTTCAGAATAATTTCTTTTTCCTTGCCATTGCTAACTAGCTTAACTAACTCTACTTGTTCTTCAGTCTTCTCTTTGTCATCTGCCCTACTGCTTTCCTCTTTTTTGTTTCCTACAACCGAATGTCGGTTTTCCTCTGACTTGAAAACAAGGCCTCTTGTCTTAATGTCCTGTCTTTTCCTGATTTCAGCTCTCATTTCTCGTTCCTTTTTTTCTTCCTTCTCCTGTTTCCCCTGTAACCTAGAAATCATCTCCTTTGTCTTGCTGTCTCCTGATTCTCTCTTCCAGCTTTCATCTCTTCTCTCCTTCTCTTTACAATCCTCTTTTTTTTCTTGAAGCTTGGATATCAACTCCTTTGTCTTGCTGCTGCCTTCTTTTGTGTCCCGTTTATCTTTGAGCTTGTAATCATCATTCTGTTCTTTCTCCTTGACCTCACATTTCTTTTCACTTTCCTCATTCCTCTTGAATCTCCTTGCCCTAGCATCTTTAGCATCTTTAGCATCCTCTGTGGCTCGTGCGTTACTCTCCTCCATATTTTTCTCTTGTTTAACAGGAGCACTGCACATGGAAGTCTGGCATCCTCCTTCCCTGCTGTCATTACTGGAAATATTTGTCTCCTGACTCAGGCCCATTTTTCTGAGATATTCCTGTTTCCGACTTTCCTTTCTGGGCTCACCCTAGCAAGAAAAAATAGCCAGGCAATCTTATGGATTCATGCATAACCAGTTAGTGGATATTCATGGGAAAATGTATTAGGCCCAGAGTAAATAACAGTAGGGCAGAGCTGGCACAATAACATTTTATGTAACATTTAAATTACAGACCTCATACTTCCAATGTAACATCATACACTTGTTTACTTGTTTTATCACCTGCCAGTTTTTCTATACCACCAGTGATATGGGTGTACATTTTCACTGAACCCAAAAGGAGTCCCGTGTTACAACTGTACCCACAAAGTGGCATAATTATAACATCGCATGGGTCAATTGTAATGCATGCATTCACTTCTCTGTGTGATATTCCTTTGAGGGTGGCATGGAAAATATTAAGTAAGGATCACTGCATGTCCATTAGGCACATTCAGAGAAGCAGGCACAGAATAACTGCCCATTTAAACAGTTACTGTAATTGATTGATGGTGCAGAACTCAAGACGTTATCTTTTTTATTTTTGTTATTCTTTGTTTCTCAATTTTTTTTGTTATAGTACCCATGATTACTATGGTATGGAATATGGTTACTATGGTTTAATTATAATTCTATTATTTAAAAAGGATAGGGTACTTATGCGCTCTGCAACGACTGCAATTCATTCTTAAGTGGGCAAAAATGAGTATGTGCATCTTTTCTGTCTCAATGCTGCTATCTGTCACTACTCTTAACAGTCTCAGACCCTCTGAAGCAAGATTCTGTATAACAGTGTTAGAATTATACGGTATTCCGCATCCATGCTGGGCATATGACAAATAAAATGACTGACTTTGACTTGTTCTTGTTCTTGACTTTGTTGTTCTTTTCAAACTGCAAAGTGACATATTGTACTGTATATGCATGCAATGAAGTCAGAGTTGCATGCACACATTTATAGAAAACAAGCGTGTTACAATTGTGCAGTTTTACAATTGCGCGCGCTCTCGGCTAGCTACAAGTCTACAGGTTGTTGTTGTACAGTTTATTAAGTGAGACTTCAGTTTATACAGTATGCTGTACACTGAGCATCAGATAATTAATATTTTATAGTGGAAACATAAATCTAGTAAGCAGACAATGGATCGATTTGTAAGCTACAGTCTGTTTGCTGTGCAAAGCCTGCAGCCTTGTCAGATGTAACCTTAAAAGGCAGTGTGTTAAGTAGCAATGAAACAATGTATCCCATCAAACCTAGCTTCAGAACCACCACAGATCAGAGCTTTGCAGCACACCATGCAATTAGTGCTGCTTATTCTTTCCCCCAGATAATTTATTCTCCTCTCATTGCAGATAAAAAAATAAATGTAGGCTTTCAGAAGGGAACAAAAATAATCATAATGCACAAATTATCAAGTTAACTATTGTTGCATTTAAAACACTATAATCATTAGGATAGATAGATAGATAGATAGATAGATAGATAGATAGATAGATAGATAGATAGATAGATAGATAGAAGTACTCTATCTGTGTACCTGTCTGTCTGTCTGTCTATCTTTTAATAGCTAAAAGTACGTGAGGACTAGATGATAAAAGAGCCGGTTGAAGACTAAAACTGAAGCGTTTTCATACCTCGGTGGAGAGGTTCCTTTGCAAACCAGTCTTTAACTCGCCGTGATTAGTCAAGGTGGAATCTCTTTTATTAGGAATGGTTTGTTTTAAATCGGTTTGGTCTACTATGATAATCTCACTCGGGTCTGGGTCGGGCACTGTCGACACCTCCTTCTGTAGCTCTTCCATTTCTTCAGGCGACAGGTTTGACAGCAAGTTGTCGAGATCCGGATCCTCGCTTACCTGGCGCCCGGTTCGAGTGAGTCCCCTCACTTTTCTCCTAGACATGATCACGAAGATTGAAAGACGCAGGACAGATAGAGTAAGGTTATTTGGCACGTCCCCGTGTAGCTGTAGTTGTTAGTCGCTCCTTGTATATTTCCATAAATCAGACCAAACCTTTAAGAAAAAGCTGCTGAGTGAAGTGGACTCTGTTTCGGCACTGTGATGCGCTATCACTACTGCTGTGTGCTGCTTGGAAATTCCACGAAATCCATTCCGAAACCATGCCCATATTTAGTCGCCAGTACACACTCCTTTAAAGGCAACGGGGAGTTTTGTGGTTTACTAAAACTCCAAGGCATCCTAGATACAAACATTCTCCTTCCTATTTGTGATGAAGTGCGACAGCATTTCTTATGCTATGATGAAGTAAGCAAACTATTAAAAACCACAAAAATTATTGGCACATATAAGCAATCCGTGATATTTTGAGCTTAAACCTATGGGGACGCTGTAGCCTAGAATTTTATTGTAACACAATTTTAAACATAAAAGTGTTTCTTAATTAGTATAAGAAACGATTTTCGGCACTCCTACTATTAATAGGCCTGCTACCCTGCAGAAAATAACAGAACTAAATCTCTTCACTTTTAGAAGGATCTTGTATCCACTTCTCCATGGAGAACACATTGAGTTCCTTTTATTTCTTCTGTGTGTGGACTCTTCAAGACTTTAGACTACAAGCTTCTGGAGACAGTGATTTGCAAAAATATTTTTGTGTTCCTGCAGCCATTTCTGTGCTATATGTATGTCTTGGATCATTATCTTGTTGAAAGATCCATCTAGTCTTAACTTACTGGCAGGGGAAACCAGGGGTCTCATTTATCAAAGCGTGCATAAGACCACACAAGCAAATTGCTATTTATCACTCGTGCAATACGAATAAAGTTAAGATGTGTTATTATTCGACTGTAGTTGGTTGGAAAATGTCAGACCTGTTTCCACTTTCTAATTGAAACATACCCATGGCTAAAACCTCTAGAATATACAGGGTGTCCCAAAAGACTCCATACCCAGGGGAAATTAACACCTTTTAGCAAAATGTAACTTTATTTACAAAACATCCTCTACATGATTGCAATTTCTTTCTAAACACATGGAGTTGTCTCTCTCGACTTTGGCTCCCAGTTTGGCAACAGTTTCATGAGAATGATTTCCAATACATTCTTCTTTTGTCAAAGGCATTCTTAAAGGCTATCTGAAAAAAAAAATAATATAAACTAAGTATGAGACATTTTATGTCTCATACTTGTTAATGTTAATTTCCTATATGTGTGGAGACTTTTGGGACACCCTGTAGATCAAATAATTGCACTGGGCAAATGAAATCGATTGATGATCCACTCTCAGCTTAGCATATTGAGTGGTGCCTAAAACACATTTCTCCCTCCACAAAGCTGCATAAGCTTAATTTTCAAACAAAGTATCAACCCAAACTGTGTGTAGATTTCGGTACGAGTATAGGTACATGTTAATAACAGTCTTAAGGGAATACTAAATTGTCGCTCCAATATTTTTTGTAATGTACAAACTGCCAGTTTAATCAGCATTAAAAAGGGTTGCATCGATCTTACACATTACTCAGGCTCCCCTCCTCCACTTATTCTGCAGGGGTAGAGAATAAGGTGACAAATCAGCCATCATGGAAAATTTCATGCATAATGCCAAACTGTGCATTTGTCATTGCTTCAAGTGTGAAATGGTCATGACATCACACTACAAAATTTTTGTCTGTTAGAACTGTTCCTTTGCTATAGTAATGTTAGCTTGCATGTACAATAATAACTAACTAGTCTACAAGTGTAGTATAACTCATAAATTGAGAAAACTAAAAAAAATGAATGCAACCAGCTTCAGGGCTTTTTTGATTTTCCTCAACTTTTAGGGCAATTAGTTGTACAAACCTAACAATTAAAGTTGAAGTGTATGTACATTTAACATTGTGTTAATTTAAAAAAAACTCATAAAAAATAATTCTTTCTACATGTCTACCCATGTACAAGGTTTCATTTTTAAGTTTATCTGACTAGAAATGTAATGTTTTCCTGGTGCAGAAATGTGTCCAGAACATGATATTCTTTGTTAGGCAGACCTTTTCCACTAAAGAATGTGCATCAATCTAACTTGAGTGAATGCTATTATTTATTGAATACCATTCAATAAAATCAACACATTGAACCTCAGTAAATCTTCAATAAGCAGAACCAAATGGTCACAAACATTAATGATGAAAGGCAAACCCACACATTTGCCATGGCATGGATTATACATTTTACAAACAAATTCACTCTCTTCAATCTTAAATCAATTATAATAAAACAAAATTGGATAAAACCATGGTAAAGAATTTGTCAGACTTTCTGCATGGCAAAAAAGCTGTAGTTTGAGTTCAAACAAATCTGTAGATCCAGTTCTAAAATAATTAAATAAAACATTGAGAAGGAACCCTCCCCCCAATCAAGCTCACTGCTACAGCAATAAAAGTCCATACAAATCTTGAACCAATTATGAAACAGTAAACCTGAATTAAAGAATGAGACAGAAGAAATTCCACGAGTGTAAAATGCTATTTGAAAAGTTTGAGTCCAAAACAAATACAGCACCAAATACAAAACAACACAAATGGTTGAAATATTGGGAAAGACACTACAACTACTTTGTTGGATTCACTGCTATGGCCATAAAAGTGCAGTTTGAACAGTTTGAGTCTAAACAAATCAAGCACCAATGACAAAACTATAGCAACTATGGAGTCCCAATAGTGTTCATAAAAGTGCAGTTTGAATTGCAGAGAACTGCCACCTTTACAATTGACTAGTTTAAACAAACAGCTTCAGAAGCTTATTCTTCAATAATTGTATTCTTGCAGTACACTGACAGCCAAGGTGCAAAAATAATATCTGGATCACCTCAGTGGTGAACTTTAGCTCTTTGGGGTATGCAATATTAAGTGCATACATAATACCAAAGAGTAAATCATCAAGAGCAAATGCATTTGGCAGGTCATCAACATTATCAAGCACAATTTTCTCTTCCACCACCACTATGCCTCTTGTGTTTGCTTTGGAGTTTCTTGATGCCACATCTTCTTCAACAATAGTGAGCATACCAACTTTGGGTCCCTTATTGCAGGTTTCCTCCTGGACTGTGTCCTACAGAGACAAAAACCTGGGGTCAAAAGCAATAAATATGAAATATGATTTTTTGTCAATCGTGGTGATGGTGTACCCCAACAATGCACAATATCACCCTTAATTAGCACATCTGATTAAAGCTCTATATAATTAGTAGAGATTCCATAAAACCATTTTGTTGCAGCAGGCAAGAGAAGGATCCAAAACGTACAGTTTTGGGGGACTCCAGGAGCAGCATAGGGAAATACTGTCCTAAATAAAACACTAAGCTTTTACAGACTCCATAATGAAGTCTGTGAAACTGGGAATTGGTAATAAATACTTCAACTGTGACAATACTTGACAATGGTTTAACTGCATTACCAACTGTAATCTTTCAGCTTAGATACCAAGGTTGGTGGTAATATCTCTAGTGCCTTTTTTTAACCTTTCCATTCCTACCTGTCATACTATAAGTTTTTGGTTTCATATGTTCACTCATTATTTAAACTTTTGTTTTAAGGTGAGCCCTCTTGTTTGTAGGCTATGCACTCTCAGTAGCACATTCTGAATACCCTTCAAATGCCATTTGTCTGCCTTTTCTCTCGGGAAAAAGGGAAGGCCGCAAAGTGCTGCAGATATCCAGTGTGTCAGGATATCAGTGGTCTAAAACAACAAATATGAAGCAGAAAAAAACATGGATAAAGTAAATGGCTATTACTACTACTAACATTTATAATATGCAGTTATGTTTGTTAAAACCTCAAAATTTGTGATCATGAAGAAAATGTCGATGAATGTCCAGGCCATCTTTCCATGACCTCAGCAACAAGTGGTTCTTGCTCCACTATCTCTTTCCTCAAGAGTGAAAATGTGACTTCCATCTTTGAGCTGATAAATGCCATATTATGATTCCGCTTCTTTATTTCTTCTTACAAAGCTTTCTGCTCTGTTTCAGTAGTCTCATTGGTCTGACCAGCTGGATTATCCTGGTAGAAAATTCACCTCTGATCTTCGGGCTCTCTTTATAGGGTGATTGCTCGCCTCTCCTTCTCTCTTTCGATTGCTCCCCACTTATGTGCAGCCTGTTGATCTTAACTTTGATCAATAATTAACTTGTATTTTATACTAATAGTCCATCCATCATACCCTGTTCCTGAGCCTGGGTCTTTAAGGAATGGGTATTTTTGTATAAGAGCTGCCACAGACCCTTTGGCAAGTCTTAACTCTACATCATAAGAAAATTTTAGAATAGGGAATGGGGAAGGCCATTGTTCTGTATTCTCTCGTTGCTTCAGCACAATTGAGGAGGAACTGGGGGATGATGCAGGTGAAACACTAGCCGTGTCCAGGGAGGATATGGAAGATAACTCTTCTTCAAGGCTGATCCAAAGAATTTTTAACACTGCCTTTTCAGGGGAAAGTTCTGTGATGTCACTTAAATTGCAGCGTTCATTCTAGCATTATGGGTCCTCAAATTGACACTGAAATTCATCTTGACACTGAAATTCATCTTGAAGCTTAAGCTTGAACTCCCCAGATGATAAAACCATGCCCTCCTTGTAGTGGGTCCATTGATATTGTACACTTGAAGCTAGAGATACAGTCTGTCTATGTGGATATGTTGTACTTCATTTTTAACTGCTGCAACCAAAGTACTGGTTTTCACAACTCTGAGTTTCTCAACGGATTAAATAGGAACAGTGCTCGATGTCTGGGTTTAAGTCTAAAGTCAGGAAATGTCTTGAGCAACAACTCCCGGTGATCCATTACTTTTATGTCTAAAAAACTTAGAGATGCTTCAGACAATTTTGGTAATACAGACGACTCAACAATGTCTCTTAAATCCATCAAAATCAGCCAAGGAGCCTTATATTCGGGCACATGGTTCCCTTCCTAAAGTTGGCTTTGTCAATTCTCTTTGGCTTGTTCAATCTACCAAAGTCCTTATAAGGAAAAGTCTTGATTCGGCTGTTAAGGAAATTAAGAGTGAAGTACCTTTTTGATATCAATTCCTTCAAACAGACAATTCAACTGGGACAAATCCCTCAAAGAAGTTCAATAGTTCTCAATTCACAAATGACTGCAATCTTAAGTTTGTATGTCCTGTTTGCTAGCAAAGCAAAACCGACAAAGGTTTTCTACACAAAAGCCTTCTTAAAGCCAGCTAGTCCATGCGCTGCAAGATTGTCAGCACATACACAAAACACTGTTCCTTTCAAATGGTCATCAAGTGCTTTGATGTGCATACCATCCTTTTCAAGAGTCCTTAAATCTTTTATGATAGGATCAAGAAATTTGTCATAAATTTGTCAATTTTTTTCAGGTCATCAGTTTTGCCTAAAACAGCCTGCTGAATTGTGGAAACACTTGAGCGGAACTGGGCAGGCAAGTTAAGTATTACACAGTACACAATAGTAATTTTGTGAAACTTCCTAGAAGTTCCCAACGGATTGCTAATTTCAAAGTCATCAACATAAACACCAAAGAAATGCTGTTTTGATTTGCTAAAAGTCTATTTATTTTAAATTACTCTCCATCATGAAAAAGACCTGTATTGCCCAGCAGAGGTTTCCTCATCAACAATTGGAACACATTTTCTCTGTTCAGCAAAACCTCAACACTTTGGGATATATATAAAGTGTTCTTTTGTGCTAGATCAATTGGATTAGTGACAGTAAAATGCTCTTTAAAGTATGCATTTCTTCTGTAGTCAGTTGAAGTACTGGCCCTCCCTGAGGTGCTTGTAAGCAGTGGATTTAAATTGAAAACTGCATCTGATATCTCATTAGCAACTGAATCATCAGTGAGCCCTCCATACTTTCTTAGAATATTTTCAACTGATTGCTTTACACCACACTGAGAGAATGAAACAATATCACTCACTTCACTTATTTGTTGCGTTGCACATTTTGAAATATGCAAAACAGTTTGTATGCATACAAATGAGGCCAGTTTACATTCAAGTGTTTGATAATTGATTGATTCTAACCCAGAGTCTGTTGCTTCCTCATGACAAATTACATAACTGCTTTCCCCTTCAACAGGGTATGTGTCTGTTTTAAGGGAATGGCTGTCACCAGGTATTGACTGTACAGTGTCTTCTGGTTCTGCATTTTGATTAACAACTGTTGCTCTTAAGTCTTTAATAGAAAAGCTGTGATGCTTTCGACTTCTGTGACAACTAAATGATGAAATCGGATTTGTTTTGAAATCACAGTCAGCAAAAGGGCATCTCACAGTTTCATGATTTCTTAAATGTCTCCAAATATGGTTACATAGATGTTTTACAAATGTCCTTGAAGTCACACAACAAAACATAAAGTGACTGTCATGTGATAATGTACGTTTGTATGATATGGTAACGTGAGATTTTAATGCACCAGTGGTACTGATGGAGCAAATGCAATCTGTGGAGAGGCAAGGTAATTGGTTGCTGTTGCAATCTATAATGCTTCAAAAGGACCTCCGGAGTAGGATGTGCAAATTTGCAGAACTTGCACTGCAAGTAACAAAATTAAATATATATACATAGATGTAAGACATGTGCAAGGCAACAGCACATATGCTGCAAGTATCTTTAACAATGTATAAAAAAAAATGTGTAGATTCCCTGTGGTATAAACCTCAGGTGATCCTGCTGAACCTTTTTGAGGACTACCACCACAGGCTACAAAAATGCAAAATTAAGTTTAGAAAGCTAATAATAAATATTAATTTGTTGAATGGATTGGGAAAATAAATTATTAATCATTTAAGCTGTTAATATAGTTTTAAACAATATACTTTCTTTCTTGTAAGATTACTATTTTGCTGAACAGTTCCTACAGATGGATGCAATATACAGCACACATAGTTGACATTAAGCAAGCAATACAAGTAATACATATATTACTTAAGTGGATAATGGCCTTTGTATTACCTAAGCATGCAGTTCACAGATTCACTGTTGGACAAAACACAATTACAGTTCAGCTCAGCATACTGTGAGCTCCACCTCATGGCCAAGCTTGATATTGTAGGTTCTCTCTGCTTTAGATTTCAAGTTGATCATACTACATCATCTAAAAATTTACTTTATCCAAATTATCATCCGACTTTTTCTACATTAGATAGTTAAGACAACTTTACAAAATGGAAGTTGGAGTTGTTACAGTGTGCTGGGTTAACTTACAGTAATGGGAAAAAGTACACCCTCCTTCAATTCTGTCAATTCTATTTTATCAGGGCCTTGTTACAATGGAAAGGCTGTGGCGGATGCAAGTGCAGTGGAGACAGTTTAATGACAACCAGCAAAAAGTTCCAAAACATAAGGCAAGTTCAAAGTCAAAGACAGGCAGAGGGTCAGGCAATCAGCAAACAGGATATCGTAGCAAAAACCAGAATACAAAAAACAGGAAACAAACAGAATCAAAAACCAGAATTGCAATGTACAAAAAAAAAGGCTTGGAAAAGTCAGAGTAGGCACAGCTGATCGTTTACTTTGCAATGTCAGTGTGAATGAATGTCTCTTTTTAAAGTGTCTGTGTGTGTGATTAGAACACCTCAGACTGTGAACAGGTCGGTGGAATGTTGAGCTGGGGATAGTAGTCCATGGCAGCCATGTTTGTAGGCCACGGTGTGTTCTGTGAATTGGAGTTCAAGGACAGCGTTAACCTTCGTGGTCCTCACCAACTTCTATAAACAAATAAAAACCTCTGATGACACCAAGAAAAACAGAATGTATTTCAATATGTAGTCATCTTTTTCCCAAAAAACAAACAACATTCAGAAACCAGGTGGGAAAAAGAAATACCCTATAATTCAGTAACATGTAGAACCACCTTTATCAACAATAACTTGAAGTAAACATTTTAGGTAAGAGTGTATCAGTTTTGGAGAAACTCTTCTTTACAACATTGCTTCAGCTCATTGATGTTTGTGGGCTTTAGTTTATGCATAGCTCTCTTAAGATCCAGCCACAGCATCTCAATGGGATTGAGGTCTAGACTTTTACTTGGCCATTCCAAGACATTTGTCTCAAGAATGCTGGTATAAAGTGAAGTGTGTGTGTGTGTGTGTGTGTGTGTGTGTGTGTGTGTGTGTATATACACTCCTGAACAGGGAAAATATTACAAGTATTCACACTTCGCACTGGTGGATCGTAACCAGGTTGTAAGTACTTCTTCAAAATGCCA
>CM075022.1:8952595-8965383 GCA_037576675.1 Pangasius sanitwongsei | reverse complement strand
CTATAGCTCAAAAGGCTCTCCTTCCATGCTATTTGAAATACTACCGATTTAGTTTGATGCCATTTACGTTCTAGTTTTCGAGTGGTCTGTTTTAAGGTGCGTGTGTGATTGTTATACCAGGGTACTAGCTTTTTCTCTCTAATTATTATTAATACGTTTATAATGATTAATTATTATTAATTATAAATTAATTATTATTGGAACTACCTTATCTAGCATGTAGCTTAGTAGTTTTTCTGCTCCAGAAACTGGCAATCTTGACTGTGTGACAGGCATCATGGATTCACAGAAATACCAAGCCATTTTGAGGAGGAATGTTATGCCTTCTGTGATGAACCTGAACCTTGGTGAAAATTGGACTCTCCAGCAAGACAATGATCCCAAGCACACTTTCAAGTCAACCAAAGATTGGTTAAGGATTCAGTCCTGGAATGTTCTGGAGTGTCCTTCTCAGTCTCCAGATTTAAATCCCATTGAAAATCTTTAGTGGGATTTAAAGAAAGCAGTTGCAGAAGGGAAGCCATTGAACTTCAGTGAGCTAGAAGCTTTTATACAAGAAGAATGGGCAAAGATTCCATGACAGCGGTGTCAAAAGCTTGTCAGTACTTAACAAAATCGCGTTATCAAGGCAAAAGGATGTTCCACCAAATACTGAGGTTGGGGGTTGAATAATAGTGCACATTGACATTTGTCAAGGGAACTAGATGTTTTTCATTTAAACTCAAAATTATGTCAACTTATGTTATCAAAATTGCTTGAATATATCAATAAATATACTTTATTTGTTTACTGAGATGTTGTATATTTTCAACAATTCTATACACATCTCCATAATACTTTTTAAGGTGAGGAGGGTTGAATATTTCTGACTGCAACTGTAAATGTATATATGTATTGGTGTGTATGTGTATATATCATTGTCATTGTGTTTTTTATATATATATATATATAAAATCAATGGCACCTGTCAATCAGCAAGTGAACAGTCAGTTCTCAAAGCTGATGTGTTGGAAGCAGGAAAAATGGGCATCCGTAAGGATCTGAGCAACTTTGACAATGGCCAAATTGTGATGGCTAGACGACTGGGTCAGAGCATCTCCAAAATGGCAGGTCTTGAGGGTTTGTTCCTGGTATGCAGTGGTTAGTACCTACCAAAAGTGCATACTTTGCATCGCACTGCATACTACTTTATATAGTTTTGTGAGCGCTTGCAAAATAATAGTAAATTTAATCCAGTAAAGTAAGCAAGATATAAAATTTGGGTTTTAGCCCCATATCTACATAAATTAATTTTGTACAGAACTTAAAACATTTAAGTAATTCTAATAATTTGCCATTTGTTTTTGTCATATTTACTGAACTACTGACTCATATTTTTCTGTAAATCAGGTAAAGTTTGTAATTCTGAAGCTATGATTTTTGGGCTTTCTTTGCCTCCCTTCTCATCCTATTCACTGCAAGGGATCAGTATGCTCATGTGTCTTCTTTCTGGGAAACTTCAATTGTTCCAATTTTTTTATTATGGCCATAATGGGTTTATTGATAGTTTCATTGAATATGTATTTTTATATCTATCACAGACTTGTGCAGATGAATACCATCTGTTTGGAAATTTCTGTTTTTTCCCATGCTGATACAGGACAAAGGAACATTGTGCAGCAGCATATTTATACTCTTGAGAAAAACAGAAATAAAGGTTCAAAACATTAAAACGAATGTAAAGTAGGTTCTGAAGTTTGTTTGATGTTAACGTAAATTATTCTCTTTCATAAAATTATTAATTCTTTACTTACGTGAAATCTTGCTAGAAACATGCCTGTGCAGTTTGTATCATTATTATATTGCAGGCTGTACAACATAATAGAGTAACATAATAATACAATATAATAGAGAATAATAGAATAATGATGAAAGGGAGAAGTAAAAGACCAAATATTTTATTGTAAAAATTTAGTTATGCAATACTTACATGTCAGTATTTCAGTCTGATGAACTCTCATCAGACTTTCTAACCTCAGTAAAGTTTTGCATGATTCCAGGAGTGAAATGGTTATTCTTCTGTCATTACTGTAATTACATATCTGTGTCCTTCAAAATGTACACTATTAAATGTTCACAAAAATTTGAAGCTTCTGTGGTGATGTTATTGACTAGTCCTTTTAACAAAAATAACCCCATGATGTTTTGATTCATGAATTCTGTAAGAACTAAAGAATTGCATAAATGTCCTGATTTGTTATTATTAACATCTTTTCGCCAGACTGCTGTGAAGTTGTTTATGTTGCAGAGGAGATGCCAGTGTCAGTGCACTCTGAGACACCCTGCACTACCCTATTCTAATCAGTTTTTGTCAGATTCATCTATAATCAATCGTACAGTTAGCAACAATTTAATTAATGGACCACTGGTTAATTTGAAACCATGTTGACAGAGGCTTTAAAGTAAAAGAAACTTAAACAATACACAATGACTGCTATATCTGTTTTTATCCACACTGTACAACAGATGTTTAATTCAAGGGGTACTGCAAATGAGTTCATGTTGGTTTAGCATAACAAGTTTTAGAAACATTTTCACAAAACTTCCTGATTCTTGCAACCAACTTCTTTTCAGTCCATAACAAAAAAAATTCACCACCAATTTGCCTTTTTTGTCTCATTTAGTGTAATAAACATTTTAAAAAGTAAAGCCTGTTTAATCTTAGTATTTATCAAAATTACAGTTAAAGTAAACTGAAAGAACAGATATACTGTCAAAATCTGAAGAGAACACCATTAAAACCAAAAGCTATTAGGACTACTTTTATGTACTGTAGACTATACACCAGTGAGTATGTTTAATGTAGTAATACATTTACCCTGTTAAGTTAAATTTGAACTCCAAGAGTAAAATAGGCATATTAGGTTCATCGTCATGAACTGTAGGTGCAGGAAAAGGCTGCATGTAATTTACATCACATTATTATTAAATTATAAAGTAACAATTATTAAGTAAAACACAAAGCTGGAAACCAAAACCAGTGACCTTGTCTGTTAATTCTTTTGCTAACTCCCAGACATTTTTTGAATGGTAATGTACCAACGTTATTATATCTAGACAATTATGTTAACTGAGGATTGGTGAATCCTAAATAAGTTGAGTGTTTTAGGGGGAAACCTGTTTTGCCAGTCAGTAATATGAAACATCTCTACACTTCAGACAAACAATAACAGGCAAAACCAGGCCCTTCATGCTTCACTCCAGAGATTATTTAAAAATAAATATAATAAATATGACTTTGTAAAGTGTTGCAGATTATTCTGAGGATTCCTCAAGAGCAGGGCCCCATGCCACAAACTCATTTTATGCTCCACTTCCTGGAGGATCTCTCAGTGGCCTGGGTTCTGGGTGCTATGAAGCAGAATATGGTGGAGGTGCTGAAATATATGAACACAAAAGATGAGTTAGGCAAAGTTTGTTCATACTTACACAACACCAATTACATGCACAGGTTTCTTAAATGAATAAAGAATAAAGATGACGGATTCTGCCAACTTTGTAAGCCACTATGAAAACAAATTAATTAAACAAGATATTGGAAAAATATGCAAAATACAACAACAAATAGCAACTTCCAATTTGCAACTTCTACAGTTCCTCAGCTACATGACTCAAGTTCACTGGTTTCATCCAGATGCTCTGTGGACTGTTCTGGCAAGCATTCTATTTAATGTGACTGAGTAAGCTAGGAAACTATATTTCAAACCAATTACGTCTTTCACAAATCAGTAACTACTGATTACAACTGTCAGCAAAAGCTACCTAATAATATTTTATTAGATTTTGTCTTGGGTTTGCTACATTACAGAAAGATCAGAAAAGTTTACTGGACATATCAGAATATTCTATGAATCCGAGACACAGTGCTTTAAGCAGAATTTTATTATGATGCCCATAGGATTTTCCAGGAAGATTATCTTTCAATAATGATGCCAAACATTCATTTGAAAATGACAAGGTACAAGTTAATATTTTTGAAATTAATTATATGGAGCAGTGGCTGTATAAATAAAAACATATTACTTTTGTGAATTTTGGGCCAGTTTGTATCTAGATATGGTTTTATTTTGGAGCTCAGTAAGGCAAAAACAATGTATAGTGTGTCTCCTATTCTTATGTTTATTTATATCTATTTAGAATACATTATCCGTTCATTCTAAATGATGTATTCATATTCGGTTTTCACTTTTTGTCTCTTACCTCCTTGACTGGGCCCAGGATTGGCAGGAAGACATGGGGGGTATGGCACCTGAGGGAAGCTGGGACACTGCTGAGGCATACCAGGATACTGAGGTGCCACTGCATATCCAGAGTACTCAAAATTTCCAATAGGTTTACCATAAGCATCATACATGGGCCCCACAGGGTAGCTGGCCATAGGAATCTGCTGGGCTGAAATTAAAGTGCATGTTCATGTAACTGATATCCTCATTTTCAGCAGGCCAAGAATGTGGCTCTGTTAATGTGGATGGATTTATATAAGCCATCATTTTTAACATTATCACAACCTTCTAAGAATTAGCTGAGGATGCTTGAAAAGTAACTGAAACAGACAATATACACTGATCAGCCATAACATTAAAACCACTGACAGGGGACGTGAACAACACTGATTGTCTCATTACAGTGGCACCTGTCAAGGGGTGGGATATATTAGGCAGCAAGTGAACAGTCAGTTCTTGAAGTTGATGTGTGCATAAGGATCTGAGCAACCTTGACAAGGGCCAACTTGTGATGGCCAGACAACAGTCGGAGCATCTCCAAAACAGCAGGTCCTGTTGAGGTGTTCCTTAGTATGCAGTGGTGAATACCTACCCAAGCGCCCAAGGCTCACTGATACGCGTGGGAAGCGAAGGCTAGCCTGTCTGGTCAGATCCCACAGAAAAGCTACTGTAGAACAAATTGGTGAAAAAGTTAATGCTGGCTATGAGAGACAGGTGTCAGAACACATAGTGCATTGCAGGGGTTGCGTAGCCACAGACAGAGTGCCAATGCTGACCCCTGTCCACTGCCAAAAGCTCCTACAATGGGCACGTGAGCTTCAGAACCATGAAGCATTGAAAGAAGGTGGCCTGGTCTGATGAATCACATTCTCTTTTACATCACGTGGATGGCCAAGTGCATATGCATCGCTTACCTGAGGAAGAAATGCCACCAGGATGCACTATGTGAAGAAGGCAAGCCGACTGAGGCAGTGTGATGCTCTAGGCAGTGTTCTACTGGGAAACCTTGGGTCCTGGCGTTCATGCGGATGTTACTTTGACATGTACCACCTACCTAAACAATGTTGCAGACCAAGTACACCCCTTCGTGGCAATGGTGTTCCCTAATGGCAGTGGCCTCTTTCAGCAGGATAATGCACCCTGCCACACTGCAAAAATTGTTCAGGAATGGTCTGAGGAATATGACAAAGAATTCAAGGTGTTAACTCTCAATCTAATCGAGCATCTGTGGGATGTGCTGAATAAACAAGTCCGATCCAGTGAGGCCCCACTTCGCAACTTACAGGAATTAAAAAATCTGGTGCTAATGTCTGGGTGCCAAATACCACAGCACACCTTCAGAAGTCTTGTGACAGCACAAGAGGGACCTACAAAATATTAAGCAGGTGGATTTAATGTTATGGCTGATTGGTGTACAATATATGCGTAAAGACTATGTATAGGGTGCTTTTGCACATTCTTTCACCAAATATCCTCTGCACTGGAAAGAATTTAACTGGTGTGTATAAGGAGTGTGTATTTAAATGTACTTACAATCATAAGATGTCCTGCCGTGTTGCCTGTGCCGCTGATACAGGTAGCAGCAAGAGCACATAAAGCAACAGACCATGGTGGCAATGGCAGCCACAAAGAGTAGGATGGACGAAGCAATACCTGCTATAGTGGAGGGACTAAGGAACAGAACACTGATCAGACAGTTATAGTACACTTTCACTTATTAGGGAGAATATAAAAAGAATTCCTGCATGACTCATTCACACTGCATGAAATCACCATAACAGTTCATCTCTATAACTTACTTGTATGCAATTAAGCCTTTATGTGTGAGTGGGACATTAAATGCACTTGCTGCTGCTTGGTCAAGAGGACAGCAGAGGACTGGGGGAAGAGTCTGCCAAGCAATCTACTCCAAATTACAGTGCCAATATAACCAAATTTGGGATTACAGTACAAAAAAGTACTTTGTGAACCAAGGTTTCTCTTTTAGTCATAAAAAGTTACTGTCCTATAAAATTATTTATCCATGTTAATTCTGGCTTGGGAAATACTATTAGTGAGGTTGTACACACACATATACATACACACTACCTAAGATGAAAGAGCATGCAGCGTTTCTGTCCACTTTCTGTGATCATCTTGATCCTATCCAGACAGCAGTAACGATGGTGGCAGTTTCCACAGCAGAAGGTGATGAGTGGGCAGTCGAAGCCATTGTGCCAGGTCCCATTTTTGTCCACATACCACAGGCAGTCCTCATTGGCATTGGCTGAACAAAGCAAAATACTGTAGCTATTAAAGAGCAAAAATGCATAAGTCTGAAAAAACTGCCAATACATACATGTATATCTTTATAGACTAGTCTGTGTAGTGCTGATTTCTCTAGGTAATTTTTATTTTGCACAGGGTGGTTTTTGATTGCTCATAGCCTGAAATCCTTTGGGAATATGGATGTATTATTAAAATCCTATTTCAGGTGGTTAATAATTGCTGGTGAGTGGTTCAGAAGGTCAAAACCAAACCCTAACCCAATAAACCTAAACTAAATATTCTTTTAACACAGGCATTATAGATGTAATGATATTATAAGACATTCCTCATGACTTATGTTTATATTTCTTACAATGTTTTAATACACTCATATATAAAGACGTTTATAAAGCAGTTATTTATCTGTTATCTCCAGTTTTGCTACCATCCTCTTCTCTGTGATTGTTTCTAATGGGTCTAGTGTCAGTCATGTGATGGAGTTGGCCTTTCTGATCAGCTTATTGAGGTGCTTGGCATCTCCTGCAGTGATGCTGCTCCCCCAGCAGACCACACCCTAGAAAAGAACGCTGGCCACAGTCAATTGATAGAACAGCCCCAGTAGTCTGCTGCATTCATTGAAGGACCTGAGCTATCTTAGGAAGTAGAGCCTGGTCTGGCATTTCTTGTATAGTGCTTTGGTGTTGTCTGTTGTCTAATGTGCTATTCAGGTAGGCCCCAAGGTACCTGTAAGACTGCACCATCTCCAGCTCCTGAAACATAAGTCAAAGTCCTCCACCAATCCTCTGTACTCTGATTCGTCTACATTGTGAATGCACCCCACAACAGAGGAGTCATCAGAAAACCTCTGCAGGTGACATGTGCTCATGTTGTACTGGAACCCCGATGTGTATAGATTGAAAAGGTGATACGGTCATTCCCTGAACAGCTCCAGGCTTGCTTACCAATGTTTCAGACACACCGTTTTGGAGCCTCACAAACCATGGCATGTTGGCCAGCTTACTATACGTACATCCATGTTAATTGCCCTATGTTTGTTCCCCAGTCAAACAGTCAGGATGGTATTAAAATCACTGGAGAAGTTGAAGAACCTCACTGTTGCTCACATAATCCTCACTGTTGCTCCAGGTGTATGGCTCAGGTGTATGGCTCTGTGTAGCATGTAAATCAGAGCATCATACACACCTAAATGTCGGTTTACATCCATTTTATCTAGCCTAAGGAAT
The DNA here is from genome assembly GCA_037576675.1 of Pangasius sanitwongsei. Classification (NCBI taxonomy): domain Eukaryota; kingdom Metazoa; phylum Chordata; class Actinopteri; order Siluriformes; family Pangasiidae; genus Pangasius; species Pangasius sanitwongsei. The sequence continues at coordinate 8,957,630 of CM075022.1, read as the reverse complement.
TCATGGTCACCATTATGGTTACTGTTTACATACCACTGGTCCTGTGATGTCATACACTCGGCTACTGCGAGACTCCAAACTCGGCATCCAAACTCTTTCATTGTCATTTCTGGGGATTTTAATCATGTGTCACTCTCCACTATATTATCACAGTTCCACCAGTTTGTCAACTGTGTTACCAGTGAGAACAGAACACTGGATCTTCTGTATGCAAGTGTGAAGGGTGCATACACTTCATCTGCTCTTCTCCCACTGGGAAGGTCTGACCACAGCCTGGTTCTACTGACACCCACATACCAACATACCGTTGTCCCTAGTCTGTGACAAAGAAGAGCATAAGACGATGGTCACAAGAGGCAGAGAAGGCTATGCAGATCTGGTTTGAGACCACAAACTGGGAAGTGTTATGTGAACCAGGACTGCATAGCGGACTACATATCTGCACAGACACTATAATTCCAGTCAGGAGGGTGCGTTGTTTTCCTAATGACAAATGACAAACACTGGATCGCCAAGAATCCACCGGAAGGAGCTACTGAATAAAAAGAAGCAGGCTTTCAGGCAGAAGGACAAGTAACAGATGAGGAGGGTGCAGAAGTAGTTGAAGGTGAAATTCAGGGTGAACAAATAAGCCTACAGAAGTAAGCTGGAGTGCAGGCTAGAGCAAAACAACACAAAGGAAATGTGGGCTGGCATGAAGCAGGTCACTGGTTTCAAAGCAAAACAAGAACCTGTGGGGGCAGTCTGGAAAGAAATATCAAGCTGACTTTGTTCTTTAATAGGTTCAGCATGATGCGCCCCCCCCCACGTTCTCACCAAAACTCTTCCCCAACTCCCCCAAGATCAAACATCTTTTCTCACTTTGTCGTCTAAACCAATTCTCCCCTGCTCATCTCACAACCGTTCATCCCCCTCATCCCACAGCCTTCTTCACCTCTCACACTTCTACCTTCCCCAATTACCTCCCTTCAACCAACAACTATCTTCAAGGGAATCACAACTACCAACCGCCAGCTATCTGTCACTACCGGCCAGGTGAAGAGACAGCTGGAGAAGCTGAAACTTGGGATCTGTGTGGGTTCCTCCAACAACTCTTCAACCTGAGCCTTTAACAGGAGAAAGCACCAGAACTGTGGACAACATCCTGCCTGGTTCCTGTTCTGAAGAAGACAACTCCCTCAGGTGCTCAGGTGTTTATGCTATATGAAGGACATCATATGAGTTCCATCTCTGATGTTCTTGGAAGACGTGTTTCCATTAGTCAGTTGGCTGTTGGTTTAAAAACTGACTTATGAAAGGTGTTGCTGATTTTGAAGCCGGACTGGTGTAAGGAGAGTCTTTGTGAGCTTGCTGATAGTCTCGCAGTGTATGAGAGAGATTCGAATGTGAAAGTGCATGTGTCTGCTTTGTTGCAAACAACTGCTAATGTGGTAAACACTCAATCCATTCAGTGGGATTAGTGCTGGTATTGTCACAAGCAGGGGCATTGGGAGTATGTATGCCGTAAGAAGAAGGCTGACTCGAGAAAGCTGAGAGGGAAATGTGCTCTGACTTACAGGGTTTCCCAGCCTTGCCATCATGCCAGAGGTGGCAGGGCAAATAATTCAGCTTGTATGACACACCTTACAACACTCAGATGTTTTACCTCCACCTCCCCCTCCTCCTTTTAGATATGTCTGCTGTGAGAGCCTATTTGCAGCCAATTATGCATGAGCAGGATACCAGATTGTATGTGATAATCACTGTGAATGATCATGAATGCAGTTTTCTGACTGACACTAGTGCACAAGTATCAATAATTCCAATAGAGATGGCTAGAAAGTTTGGTCTTTGTCTAACTAGAACTAGGACTGGGGAAAATTCTAACACTTACAGAACTGAACATAGTTGTTTATGTTTTGGTCCTGAGTCACTTTCTATCTCTCTTATGGCAAGATGGATTAACAGCCCTCATATTTTAGGCATCAGTGTTATTTCACAAATACACCTGTAGTTGGATTTTGAGTCACTTATTTCATTGTTACTGCCTGTGTTCCAATAGTGTTAACACAACATCTTACTGTACATTGTCCACATGCTGTTCTTACTCTGCTGTCCTCAGCTTGTGTGATCACAGTGATTGCCCAGAGATTGGGTAATTGGCTCAATGCTCTCACAGCACCCAACATTACCCTGCAAAGGGCCAAGATCACCAATCCTTCATCGTTAATGATGACTGCAATGTCTGATACACAAGATAAGCGTGTATTGAGTGATCATCACTGTGCGATGCTTTCACACTCACCACCTCTGAGCCTTTCTGAGATTCCTCTTGAAAAGTCCAGATGTGATTTTGTTTACAGATGGTTTAGCCCAAGTACTGAACAAATGCAGATGTGCTGGATGGACTGTTTGCTCATCACATGCAGTGACAGCCCAATGTGCTGGACTTGTGGCTTTGACTAATGTCTGTATTCTAGCTACTGGTTGTACTGCTACAATTTACATTCACAATATGTCTTTGGAAGTATTTGGAGGTGACATGCCTTTTTGACAGCTGCAGGCCCATTAAACATACCTCATTTGTGTCTGACCTCTTGTCAGCATGTGAATGTTCAACATGTTAGGCTGTGGTTAAAATTAAGGCTCATTGCTCCCCAGACACTGCTGAAGCTCAAGGTAGAGCTATGGCTGATGCTGTAGCCAAAGATGCACGCTGTCTTCCTTCTGTAACGATCTTGTCACGACCCAGTCTAGGGTTGGATCATACAGTGTTAGTGGCACAGGGTTGTTTTAGCTGGAGGGCAGTATGAGGTGTTATTGGGAACACACACACGGGACGCATCAGATACAAAACGTGGTATATTATGCAAGATATATACAAGTGCTGTACAAGCAACAACCGGGTGGAGCTCCAGGGTGGTCCAAGGCCAAAATAATAAAGAAAAGACACTGTTTTAGTGAAGTACCTGACCTACAAAGGAACACAAAAAAAATACAGCAAGACTTCTCTAAACTGTACTCCCTAAGGGCACAGGGGTTAACCTTGAATTGAAGATTTCCCTTCCCCAACATGCAATTAGAGCTCCGTACTCCTCTCAGTTGAGTACCAAGTTAGGCAGGGAAAGACATTAACCAGTTATAGTGGTAATTTACACAGTTAAACAATTAAACCTAAAACATCTGGTTAGTCCACATATGTGCCTATTTTAAATAAAATTTTGGATAGATTAAAAAACTTTTGGAAAAGGGAAAAGAAAAACCTAATTTGCTCCTGTGTCTAGTACAAGGTACTGCTGTCTTTTGTGTGTGTGAGTTTTTTGCAGGAAAACCAAGTAAGACGTATTTGGAGTTGGTGCAGGTGCTACAAGAGAATCAAGAGTCTACTACTGGATCCATCGGGTTTCCATTTGCTTCTAACTGGCCCCCACAACATGCCTCAACACTTTCTGCCACCTGTGCGTACTGTGCTGAAGCAAGATCTATCCATCCTTGCCATCATCACAACACAAAAGCCTGATTCTATACATCAATCAACAACTTCAAGCGGTATCACTGATTACAAGATAGTCACAGTCACTGGTTTCACATTATATAACAATACATATGCAGCCACTGGGCCTCTGGGTTATTCGATTAGATGTCAAGAAGCCTAGTTCTCCTACAGTGTGGAGAAAGCATGTAAAAGCTATCACTTGCTCAGTCAGTGCTTTAACCGCTCATTCACCGCCTGAGGTCAAAATCTGATAATTAGAGACATATCAGTTAAGTTCTCAAATTACGGTTAAGGTTTTTCTAAAGAAACTTCAGGAAGACATGGGCTATTTTTTGTTACTATTCAGGTACTGGGTTTACAGGTTCTGATAATCTCAGTAAGGGGTGGGAAATTCTCATCTATGATTGGGAGATTGAGATTTGGGACACTTCCACTCAGATTTATTCTTTTTGATTATATTAAGGTGTCAGTTGATATTATGATATTAACCAGTTCTGCATCAGGCTCTAAAGCTGATATGGGAAACACTTTCCAGGCTTTGTTTATGTTAACCCAGAACACTCTGTTCCCAGGCTTTGAGGTCTGCATTCCTCAACCAGTGAGTGTGTCTGTGACCCATGTAGCTTTGCTACAACCAGATGTTTCTTCATTTAATGTCACAATGTTACACGAGCAGTTACAACTCAATGTTGCTCAAGGTTTATCATCCTGTAATCAGACATAACTCCCTCCTCCCGCAAAATTCACAGAGTGTTGCGGGCAGAACCATCTGTTCCTCAATGTGGCCAAGACCATGAGGATGGTGGTGGACTGCAGAAGAAAGAGAACCACAAACAACCCCATTATCATCATGGGTCAGGATGTTGAACTGGCTGACACCTACAGATACCTTGGTGTCCACCTCGACAACAAGCTGGACTGGAAGGTCATCTCAAAGGCTGTGTACAGAAAGGGATTAGCAGACTCTACTTTCTGAGGAAGCTCAGGTCCTTTAATGTTTGCAGCAAGATGTTAGAGATCTTTTACCAGTCCGTGATAGCCAGTCCAGTCTTCTTTACAGCAGTATGCTGGGGAGGCGGCATCAGAGCTGGAGATACAAAAAAAAAATCAACAAACTGATCAAGAAGCCTGGCTCGGTCTTGGGCTGCTTTCTGGACAGTTTGGAGGTGGTGGTGGAAAAGAGGACACTCAATAAACTCACAGCCATTCTGGACAATAAACAGCATCCCTTCCATGACCTACTGGTTAAACAGCAGGGCTCCTTTAGTAGAATGCTCATTCAGCTCCGCTGTAGAAAGGAGCAGTACAGGAGATCATTTGTATCAAAAGCTATCAGACTGTACAACAGCTCATCACTATGCTGGGCCACTATTTTGCAGTGAGCCAGACTCATTATCAAATACACAAAGGTATTTGGACAAAGTGACATAATTGTAAATATAATCATAATTTTTAATACTTGGATGAAAATCCTTTGCAGTCTATGACTGCCTGAAGTCTGGAGCCCATGTTCTCAAAACTCAAATTCTGAGTTTCCTCCCTGGAGATGCTTTGCCAGGC
>CM075022.1:8919017-8929083 GCA_037576675.1 Pangasius sanitwongsei | reverse complement strand
TCACTTGCATTGAGATCTCCTTGGACTTCATATTGGTAGCTCCAGTCGAACAGCTGCCAAATGTCAACTCAATACCTCATATCAACTCCAGAGCTGGGGGAGCTTGAAAAACACACACATGCGCACACACACTTGCACAGAGCGTGAACGTTGGACTTGAATGGGGTGAAAGCCACGGGCTAGTGATAGCCCCTTTTCTGTTTGTCCCCCTTTGTTGAGTTTTTGAAAAGTGAAAGTGAGCTGAAGGTACAAGGAAAATAAAAGAGAGCCCAGAGCTCTGTTGACACTCCCCCTGCCTCCTGAGTCTTCCTCCACAACTACCCATACCGATTTCTACAATGGTGCCAAAACCCAGAATTGAGGAGGACTCAGACACCACCATGGAAGCCTCCCCACTTGGCGAGATTGTCAAGTCCCTCGCCAGCCTCCACCAAACCCAACACCAAGCTTTTCTCAATCTGCACCACGAGTAGCAGCTGTGTTTTGAAGCCATTGCTCAAGAGCAGGCCGAGAGCCGGTGGGCACTCCAGAAGCTGCTTCAGCCCATCACATCTCCAGCTGTGTCCCCTGCCACCATGCCACCCCTAACGCTCACCAAGATGGCCTCCACCTCCTAGCTTGCTGTCCAGCAGCTGCCATAATGGAGTATTCAAGCTTCACGAGGGCAGTCCTGCAGCACCTCGGCTAGGCACCAGAGGAGTACTGCCAATGCTTCCAGTCACTGCAGCTCACTGAGGTTGGCTGAGCCTCTGTCTACATGCTGTACCCAAAGCACTCCTGTCACTGGTGGCTGATGGCAGAGGAGAGGGACGCAGAACAGATCATCGAGGTGGTGGTACTGGAGCAATTAATGGCTTGGCTCCAGACAGGAACTGTGGAGTGGGTCCAGTGCCACCGACCTGCGTCCCTGGACAAAGCCTTTCCGCTAGCGGAGGAGCACTTGATGGTGGTCCCTTGCTTTTCTTGCTCTCTCTCTCCTCTCTACCTTTTTTTCCTTGTTCCAGCTCCCTGGAAGTGAGGTGCCAGTTCACCTAGGTGCCAGTTCAGCCCAGACCCGGGTTCCCCCTCACTTTTCCTCTCCTGCCACTCTAACGTCTCCCCATGCTCTGTGTCTCTACACAGGGGGGAACATCCCATGCCCACCAGAGCTAGGACAAAGTCCAGGCAGGTTTGGAGTTGGGAACGCTGATCCGGAATCCTGATGCACCTCAGGCCTCCCCCGACTGAGCAGGGACATACTGCATACCGGCAAGCATGGCCAAGTACCTTTCACCAAGTTAAAGTAATCGATGGTCAAATAATCCAACTAGAACTTGCGAACCAAGAGAACAACCAGCTGTACAAATTATTATGGACTAATTCATTTCGCATCAGCATTTACCATCTGCAAACAGGTGGCCTGGTCGAGCAGGTTAATCGAACTCGTAAGTTTCGTAAGTTTGTTCACAAGGATGTGCTGAACTGGGATAAGTGGCTTGAACCCATTATTTGGAGTACAAGAGGTCCACATCGTTCTCCCCATTTGAATTATTGTACAGGCACAGGCCCTGTGGCGTCTTGGACATCATTAGAGAAATTTGGGAGGAGGGACCCTCACTAAAAATTAAATTCAATATATTTTGGACCTGAGAGCAAAACTTGAGAGAGCAGGCCCAACTATCACAGGATACTCGGCTACAGGAATTTGCACCAGGAGATAAGGTACTCATTTTACTACACACATGGAGCTCTAAATTATATGCGAAGTGGCAAGGGCCCCTTGAGGTTACAGGGCGAGTTGGGGAAGTTGACTATGAGGTCAGGCAAACAGATAGAGTCGATGCACTGCAGATATACCACCTCAATCTCCTCAAACCACGGAGAGAGGTGATTCCTGTGGCTCTGGCAACAGTGGTTCCAGAGAAAGAGGAGCTGGGACTGGAGGTGCCCTTAAAAACTCTGCTCATTCCACCCAGGTTCCTTGTGGAGACCATCTCTCCCCATGGGCACAGGTTACAATGTTGCAAGGAGAAATTTCCAATGTGTTTTTGCCTCTAGACAGTCGCACAAACTTCATAGACCACCACTTTGAAACTCCCCCAGGTGTGGTGGTAGGCAGCCGCCCCTACTGTTTACAATATCTGAGAGCTGTCCTGAGATCTTTGAAACAGGCAGAACTCACAGCAAACCCAAGGAAGTGTGGAACTGGACAGGTGGAAGTATGGTATCTGGGCTTTCACTTGGGCCATGGGCAGGTGCATCCCCACAGTAGACCAAAAAAGGGGTAAGGCAGTTCCTGGGGCCTGCTGGCTATTATTGTAGGTTTGTACCTAATTTCACCAGCCTGCTGACTGACCTCACTAAAAAGGGAGTGCCGGGTGCAGTCCAGTGAATGGAGCCATGTGAGCAGGCATTTTGCCGGGTAAAAGTGGTTTTGTATGGGGGAGTTGCTGGTGTCAGCTGCAGGCTGGATGGCTTCCCTGCTTGAGTCATGCAGTAGGGGTATGTGGCAGTGAGGGCGTGGTCAAGCATCAGCTGCAGATGGCGAGGAGGTGGGGTGAACTGGCAGGTAACGTGTATTTTCAAATTCAAATCAAATTCACATTTTATTGGTCACACACAACCAAATACAGTACAACATGCAGTGAAATACTTTTTATGACTGTCTGGTGACAAACAGAATTTACAAAAAACAATTTAGTAGCATTGAAAAGTAAAATATAAAAATATAAAGGATATAAAAGATACATGGATGGGAAAAAGTATGGACTGTTTGAGGAATAAACTGCAGATATGTGCAGTATGTGCAATACAATGCTGTGCTGAGGTAGTTGCAGTGAAATGGCTAACATATAGTAAATATTAATAAATGTGGGATAATGTAGGAAAATTAACAGTAATGTAGGGAGTATGGGTGTTGCGCAAACAAATCCAGGGAGTGGAAGCACTTCCCTGACCACAACAGAGAGAAGAGTCCATTATTCGGATGGCTGTGGGCTCACTATGGCCTTGGTCAAGTACTGCTTGCCATACGTAGACTGCAGATCAGGGAGCTCAGTGCAGATAATGCACTGAGTGAGTCTGCTTATCCTGCTGCTTGGTGCTGTTCCCAAACCAGGCTGCTTCCCATCAGGATGCTTTTGATGGTGCACGAGTAGAAGCTCCTTAACACCTTAGAAGGCAGTTTAAAGTCCCTTAAGCATCTAAGGTGGTAAAGATTCTGATGCGCCTTCTTCACCAGGGTGTTAATATGACAGGACCATAACAGGTCCTGAGTGATGAGAATACCAAGGTACCGGAGATTGTCCACTCTCTCCACTGGGGTCCAGCTGATCTCAAGGGGGGTGGGTAGCTCCTCTCCTGCTTCGTGCTGAAGTCCACTATCAACTCCTTTGTCTTGCTGACATTCAAGAGGAGGCTGTTCTCCTGGCACCAGTTCTCCAGGCTTTTAATCTCCTCCAAGTAGGCCTTCTCATCATTATCAGGCCCACCACAACAGTGTCATCAGCAAACAATATGGTATTAACAATGGTGGTACAGTGGCCACACAGTCATAAGTGTACAATGAGGACAGCATGGGGCTCAGGACACAAACATGGGGGGCTCCAGTGCTGATGGTGAGACATGTCTGCCCACCCCATCTGCCAGGTCTGCCTGTCGGGAAGTTGGTGATCCACTGACACAGGGAGGGGCTAAGCCCCAGGTCCTCCAACTTGGTGGTGAGTTTGGAGGGGAGTATAGTGTTAAATGCTGAGCTGTAGTCAACAATTTCCCTTCCTGGTGTCCAGATGGCTCCGGGCTGTGTGAAGATGATGTGTGATGGCGTCATCAGTTGAGAGATTGGAGCGGTATGCGAACTGGAATGTGTCCAGAGTGTCAGGTAATGAAGAGGTGATGAAGTTTCATGGCCAGTTGGCCTGTTTCCTCCTGTTTCCCATTTCATGACAAATTAAGGTGATGAAAGGTCTGGAGTTGATTCCAAGCTTTGAATTTGCATTTGGTAGCTGTTCATGGGAACTTGCATCAACACCTGTCGATCCAAGTGAAGGAGGCGATCATTAGGCTGTAAAAAAACCCAGACGTATCAGAGAGATGGCAGAAACTTTAGGAGTGGCAAAATTAATTATTTTGCAACACAGCAACACCAAAAGGCCTGGAAGACCATGGAAGCCAACTAGAGTGGATGAATGCAGAATTCCTTGTTGAAGAAAAACCCCTTCACAACATCTAGTCAAGTCAAGAACACTCTGGAGGAGGTAAGCGTATCATTGTTAAAGTCTACAATCAAGAGACACCTTCATGAATGTATACGCGGACAGTTTACCTCAAGATGCAATCCACTGGTAATACTCAAGAACAGAATGTCCAGATTAGACTTTCCTTTATAAAAAAAACAAAAAAAAAACCTGACCAGTCCTGATGCAAGATTAACTTGTACCAGAATGATGTCAAATGATGTCAATCATCTGTCAAACATGGTGGAGACAGTGTTCAATTGTCATTGTCACAAAGCACAAAGTGTTATGGCAGGGGCATGTATGGCTGCCAATGGTACTGAGTCACTGGTGTTTATTGATGATATGACTGCTGATAGAAGTAGCAGGATGAATACTGAAGCGTAAAGAGCTATACTTACTGCTCAGATTCAGTCAAATGCTGCAAAACTGATAGGAAGGCGCTTCACAGTACAGATGGCTAATGACCCAAAACATACTGCGAAAGCAACCCAAGGGCTTCTTAAGGTAAAGAAATTAAACAGAGGTACAGAAGTAAAATTCATCATGTGCAGCAGTAAAAGACCTTGGTGTGATTACTGACTCCAGTCTTTCGTTCGAAGCTCATGTAGAAAATATTACTAGGATAGCTTACTTTCATCTCAGAAACTTTGCTAGGATAAGAAATATAATGTCACAACACAATGCAGAAAAATTAGTTCATGCTTTTGTTGCCTCTAGGATTATTGTAATGCCTTGCTGTCTGGATGTTCCTGTAGAACACCTGTATAAACAAGCTCCACTTAGTCCAAAATGCAGCAATGAGAGTCCTTACTAGAACCAAAAGATATGACCACATCACCCCTATTTTATCCACACTGCCTTGGCTCCCAATCAAATTTCGTACTGATTATAAAATACTACTATTGACCTATAATGCACTGAATGGTCTCGCGCTGCAGTACCTGAGCAAACTTTTGGTCTTTTATGATCTGCCACGCCTACTTTGATCAAAAGGTGCAGGCTATTTGTTGGTACCTCGAATAGTGAAGGCAACAGTAGGGGGTAGCTTTCTCCCTCTCATGTCTGTGTTACCTTCTGGCTCTCCCTTTTAATTATGCTGTCACAGCTAGTCTTGCACTCTGCATGCAAAGTACATTGTCCTTAACTACACTGCTCAAAAAAATTAAGGGAACACTTAAATCACACATTTGGATCTCAATGAACAAAATACACAAGTTGAAAATCTTTACTTATATACATTGTGTAATTTGTTGAGAACAAAATGATGTCACAATGGGCAATGGAAGCCAAGGTCATCAGAACATTGAGGGCTGAATTCAAAGTCACACTGAAAATCAAAGTTAAAAAATTTAAATTACAGGCTGATCCAACTTGCATGAATTTCATCATGGCAACTCATAATGTAAGCTAGTAGTGTGTATGGCCCCCATGTGCCTGTATGCACATCCGATAACCTCTGGGCATGCTCCTGATGAGACAGCAGATGGTGTCCTAGGGAATCTCCTTCCAGACCTGGATCAGGGCATCAGTGAGCTCCAGCACAGTCTATGGTGCTACTTGGCGGCTTCGGATAGTCCAATACATAATGTCCCTGAGGTTTTCAATTGGATTCAGGTCTGGGGCACGAGTGCCAGTCAATGGCATCAATGCCTTCGGCATCCAGAAACTGCCTACACACTCTGGCCACATGAGGCCGGGCATTGTCATGCACCAGGAGGAACCCAGGGCCCACTGCACCAGTGTAAGGTCTGACAATAGCTCTGAGGATTTCATCCCGGTGCCTAAGTGCACTAAGGGTACTGTTGACTAGCAAGTGGAGGTCTGTGCGACCCTCCAACGATATTCATCCCCAGACCATCAATGACCCACCACCAAACCGGTCATGCTGGATGATGTTGCAGACAGCATAACGTTCCCCACGGCATCTCCAGGCTCTTTCACGTCTGTCACATATGCTCAGGGTGAACCTGTTCTCATCCGTGAATAGAATGGGGCGCCAATAGCAGACCTTCCAATTCGGATGTTCTCTGGTAAATGCCAATCGAGCTGCACGGTGCTGGGCTGTGAACACAGGTCCCACCAGAGGTCATTGAGCCCTCGTGCCGCCCTCATGGAGTCTGTTTCTGACACTTTGGTCAGAAACATGCATGCCAGTAGCCTGCTGGAGGGCTCTGGCAGTGCTCCTCCTGTTCCTCCTCGCACAAAGGAGCAGATACCAGTCCTGCTGCTGTGTTGTTGCCCTTCTACGGCCCGGTCCAGCTCTCCTCGTGTAATGGCCCTTCTTCCAGTATCTCCTCCATGCTCCTGAAGCTGTGCTGGGAGTCACACCAAACTCCTTGGACAGCACGTATGAATGGTGCCATCCTGGAGAAGCTGGACTACCTGTGCAACCTGATTGGCTTGCAGGTAGTGCCTCATGCTACAAGTAGTGATAAGAACCCTAACATAACACAAAACTACAGACAAATTAGTCAGGAAGGATAAAGAGAGAGCAACTGTCTGTGGCCACCACCTGCAAAACTGTTCCCTTTTTTTGGGGTTGTCTTGCTGTTTCCTCTCCAGTGCACTTGTTGTCACTTTCATTTGCACCAAAGCAGGCGAAACTGATTCACAATCACTTATACTTCCTAACTGGACAGATTGATATCACTGAAGTTTAACTGACTTGGTGTTATACTGTAATGATTAAGTGTTCCCTTATTTTTTTGAGCAGTCTATTACGGGACAAAAGCTTACCCAACAATCTCTCTCTCTCTCTCTCTCTGTTGAGCTACACATGCTACTCCTAAGATACGAGTGATCCTGACCACTTCATCTCTCCGGACCTGCCTGATCCATCCTGATGCCCTACTTCTGGTTGGAGTTCTCACTGGTTGCGATCGCTCGCTGCTGCTGGGGGTGACCCCACATGGATGGCCTGAAGATAATTGGGATTGCTGACGATGGTGCCACTTGGGGGCTGTGGAGATCTCAATCATGTGGGTAGCTCGGAAGTGGTAGCTCAGTGGTTAAGACGTTGGACTCCTGAAACGATAGGTTGAGAGTTCAAATTCCAGCACCGCCAAGCTGCCATTGCTGGGCCCTTGAGCAAGGCCCTTAACCCTCAACTGCTCAGTTGTATAAATGAGATAATTGTAAGTTGCTCTGGATAAGGGCGTCTGCCAAATGCCATAAATGTAAATCATGATGTGATTGAATCTCATATGAGGAGTTGTGCTGTGGTTGCCATGGACAGTTTTGCACTCAGGTCTCCATCAGTGGATAGGTTCAACAAACCGGACTTCATGTGAAAACTGTAATGAATTTACTGGTTGCATAATTGCACTATTTGTCCATGTAGTACATGGTTATAGAAGGGATTTATTTATAATTGCACTATCTGTTATCACCCAGATATGGGTTCCCTTTCGAGTCTGGTTCCTCTCAAGGTTTCTTCCCCATATCATCTCAGAGATTTTTTTTCCTTGCCACCATCACCTCTGGCTTGCTCATTAGGGATAAATTCACATTTTTACAAATAATTTTGATTTAATTTAATTTGAATGTATTTATTTCTGTAAAGCTGCTTTGTGACAATGTCCATTGTTAAAAGCGCTATACAAATAAAACTGAATTGAATTAAAATTATGAAGATTGTGTCACTGTCCAAATACTCATGGACCTGACTGTATATACTGTGTGTGTATATGTGTAGGTATGTATGTATGTACACACACACACACACACACACACACACACACACACACACACACACACACACACACACACACACAGTATATAAAGCACTGCTGGTTGTTGGAAAATTCATAGGTTTATTTTTAAACATATTCCCCGATTTCAGTGGGGTACAAGGAGAGGCTATTTATTACCATGGCACGTGGAATCTTTCACACCCACTACATTCCACAGCCATAAAGATGTGGATCATGATATCTTAGCATGACAAAACACATGAATTTTTCCCAACATTCCCCACATCAACTTCATCTGTTGTTCATCAAAATCTATGCCTTCCTTTACAGAAAGATTTGTAAATCTCCATGAATTGATATGAGAGAAAACAGATAACAGTATACTTTTTAACCATTCTTGATATTAGTCCCTTTGCAAACAAATTAACTGATACCCTTCAAATCCTTGTGCCTTGTTTACTGTATCATTTTGTGCATTAACGGTATTAAGTTCTTTAGCATGGGTTGCATCCTGGGTGATCCTCAGTGGATTTCTTCTGCATCTCCTTAGGTATACGAGTAGACAGGACATGTCAATATGTGCATTGTCTTTGAGGGAAAAAAAGACAAAGCCCTCAACTGGTTTTAGGGTTCACAAGTGCAGGCTAAAAAAACTTTGCAATGGCACTCCAGTCAAGTTTGCAGTCATACAAGTGAGTGGTAAACAAGGGCACAGTTTTTAAAGTTGATGAGTAGAGGTGCAGTTTAAATTCCAATGGACTGAAGAACCTTTCTCTCAGAGTCATTTAGATGGCCAAAAAACATGCTGTAACATGGCTGCTGGGCAAACTGAGACAGGAAATCTGTAAGATAGGCCTGGTGAAGAGAAAAAAGCCATTTATACAAGTTAAGCACAGCTTCTTGCAGTACAGAGACATAGCAAGCAAGTTACCTGAAGGTCTATTTGATATATAGGATCTTTTAAAGCATCTGGGTCATCTTCATCATCCTCCTCATAAAAATCATCATCTGAAAAGACAAAAAAGTACATTACATGGATGCATAGAAAATGAATAAATTCTTCATTAGTGCAAAACAGATCCATGGTGATATTTATCAAACTGACAATATAATAAGAATAAACATTTTAAGACCCTACAAGAGTTCTAGAGGAACCAGACATTCATCTTGATTCTTATCTCTTACATGTTCAAATAAACTGGAAAATATGCAGAACATGATAAAAAAATAATGGTTTAAGGCATGATATCAGCACAAGTGTATTAAGTGGCTGAGAAAACCCATATGGAAACTGCCCACAATTGTTTGCATGGGCCTCCTGTCAGTCATTTTTTGGACACGCTTTGGATGAATGACAGTGAAATGAATGGAAACTGAGATAACATGGAGCTTTGCTAACTATGCAAACAGCATTATGTTGAAGTGAAGTCTCTCTAAAACTCATTACAAACTAAAAACAGAGCAGTCTAGGCACTCCATCATACTCATAAACCAGTATGAGTCATATTCTGGAGCTATAACTTGGTTTTCAAGCAGGTGAATGGCAGATTGGGCAAAGGCTAAATGCTAAAGTGCTAACATCAGCCAGCCAGGAAACTGGAGACAGGGGGCTCCAGTGCTCATCGCTGTACCAAGCAGACTACTTGTGTAACATGATTAGACAATAAATCACTCAGCATAAGTGAAATGTAATGGTTATTAATCACTAAATGCCATAAATCATTGCCTTCCAAGAGCCAGGTAAGGCAATTTTTTGGATGAACCACCTTCATAGAAATATATATAATTATAGCTAACCACCAGTAAGCTATGCTAACAATGCTAATAGCAATACATTCAGCTGAAAAATCGCTGAGAACTCATAAGGAAATGGTAGGAAAGTAGAAGTACTCTGACTCATACTGATGATGGTTAAAAGTTAGCTTGTTTCTGGTACCATCATTTGGCTTTCAAGCAGCTGAATGGCTGAGTGGACAAACGCGAAATGCTAACATCAGCTAGCCAGCACACTGGAGAGATGGGCTCCAAAGGTTGCTACTGTAACATGCAGAGTATTTGTGTGACATAAACATGTAGTAAAAATAATAGAAGGGATTTATTTATTTAATCGCACTATCTGTTGCACCCAGATGAGGATGGGTTCCCTTTTGAGCCTGG
>CM075022.1:8896003-8913423 GCA_037576675.1 Pangasius sanitwongsei | reverse complement strand
AAATGAGGATATGAAGCTAGTGGGTGCAAGTGTTGAGGATGCAGAAGATAGGGATAGGTGGAGAGTGATGATTCGCAGTGGCGACCTCTGAAGGGAAAAGCCGAAAGAAGAAGAAGAATATAAATAAATAAAAATAAATGACAGTTGCAGTGTCAAAGTATACAGATTGACAGATAACAGTGTTCTAATTACATACCTAATATAAATGTAGAGTACAAAATGAAACATAGCAGCATTCCCAGAAAATGTGATAAAACATAGAGGATTGTATATCAGAGGATTGTACATGTGCAAAAATTTGTAGGACAAAGTAAGACACAGCAGCATATTTGTATATTGAAAGACTGTTATATCAGCTTCAGGGCAAACAAAATAGCTAGGGCAATACATCAGGTTATTGCCCATATGTGTGAAGCACAAACCCAGTGACTATGCAGTCCTAATACTGAATGAATGCAGTTACAGTGGCTGGATAGATTGAGTAGAGACTAGGTGTTGCAACATGCTGAGGGCAGAGGTTATAAAACCACAGGTATTATAGACCTGCAGAACCATTCTTTCCCACACTGTGGGCAGAACAGCCGATTGCTGAGCTGCCAAGTTGCACCCACCTCCTCTAGAGAGCCCAGTGAGCAGCCCAAGGAAGAGCAGACCTTCCTGACTAGCTTGTTTAGTTTCATTCTGTCATTGTTTTCCTCCAGCAGACTGCAAAAATGATGGGTTAGGCCACCACAGAGAGTCTGGCTCTTCCTGTATATGGCATCAGACCAGTCCAGGTAGGGACAACACCCAGGTATTTGTATGATTGAACAAATTTACTCCTTGAATAATGATAGGTGAGTGAATCAGAAGAACTTCCAGTCACTGGTTGCTGCTGAACCAGACGCCTGTACAGGGATCTGGATTCCTCTGTCCGCTGTCCCTGATTCCATTACAATTAAAATTTTAACTGTGGATGCTTCTAGCTTACTGGTGACTGAATTCTATAGTGAATCAGTCTCCACTAAACTGGGAAATAAACAACTGAATCAAAGATTTCTTATTTCAATCACTAGATCACTGGATTCAGAATGAATATTTCGGGAAGGGAAACCAGTTTTACTGTGAATGCTCTTTCAATAGGCTTGTTTCCTACTTTAGTTCAACATGATTTTGGATACTCCTGGATACAGCTGCCTATAACTCAGGGCTGCAGATCAGCATCATGGATGAATACAAAGCAGCTTCCTACAACCTGAGAAAAACAGTGAGGGAAGCCAAAAGGAAATACAGAGAGAAGATCAAGACCCAGTTTGAGCAGGCAGATTCCAGGCGTCTGCGGCAGAGCCTGCAAACTGTTACAGACTACAAACCCAAGCTCCCCTGCATTAAGTATGCCAGTGCTTCCCTAGCCAACAAGGTGAGGTGAGACCCTTGAGCAAAGCACCGATCCCACAACTGCTCCCCGGGCACCGCAGCTAAAAAGGCTGCCCACTGCTACGGGTGTGTGTGTGTTCACTACTGTGTGTGCGCGCGCACTTGTATGGGTTAAATGCAGAGCACAAATTCCAAGTATGGGTCACAATACTTGGCCACAAGTCACCTCACTTCACTTCTAAAAAATGGTTCTCTGTTATAGATCTAGCACCTTCTCCAGTCCATTCAGACAGTCAGTTTTGGTTCGCATTTACATTTTAGAACAAAAGGTAGATGTGGACTGTTTTGCCACAGGTCATTTCAGAGAGTCCAACCAAGCTTAGTATGGAATTGGCTAGGAATTTAGAATCTTTTACACCTCCTCTTACACATCCTTTCTTAAATCAGTTCATCAATGATCTGTTGTTGTGTTCTTCCACAGAGGCCCAGTGCACTTAGGCATTACTGTTGTCACAGCAGTCAAAAGGTTTCTTTAAAAAAAAAAAAAAAGTTGCAACTTGTAAAACCATCAGTGAAATACCTAGGTCATATCAAGGTCGTTCTCTTGATGAATCACACATATATCTGCAATCACCTCCCTGCCAAAACCTATCACCAAGGCTCAAATGATGTCATGGAATTCCTTAACCTTTGGTCCATAGCCATGTTCTCTGAAAGAAGGACCCTATTACTTGGACCCTGTCTGTTGAAATTACATTTAAAAAATTGAAAATTTCTCTCTCTTTGGTACCTGCATTGAGCATTAAAGATCTCCCTTTTAAATTATGCATGAATGAAAGGGATGATTACATGGCTACTGAGGCTGTGCTCTCGTGCACTGACTTAACTGCCATGCACCCACTGGATTGTGCATATTCCACATGTGATGCATTCCATTCTCACCCAAGCACGCACCTCCCATCTCATAGCTGTGTGCACGCTATCTTACCAAAACATTCTACTTACAATGTTCCATAATTCTATCCACCAGTATAACACCCTGAACCCAGCTATACTTTTGCTAAATAAAACTAAAGGCCTGCCTCATGAGTATGTGACTGTTATAGAAATTAACTACAAGCCTAGACCTGACATTAAACAGACCGCTACTGACAAGTGCGAAAATATTTCTTTGTGGATGGCTCTTGACTGAGATTGAATGACAGATCACCCTCCACTGCCTATGCAGTGGTGGATTAATTCTCTGTGATAGAAACTGCGAAACTTCCCACCACCCTCTCTGCACAAGCTGCTGAATTGTTCGCTCTGACGAAAGCATGTATATTATCCAAAGGAAAATCCTTAACAGTGTTTTCAGACAGCCAATATGTTTTCTCTATCTGTCATTTCACAGGTGCTATCGGGAAAGTAAGAGGTTTTCAAACCTTGAATGGGAAACATGCTAAAATTGTTAGTAATCTTTTGGAGGCTTTTAATTGCCCAAAGAAGTAGGCATTTGTAAACATCAAGCTCATTCTAAACAAACCGATGTTACTTCAGAGGGTAATGCTCTAGCAGATGCCACAGTGAAATGCACTGCTTGTTCCTGCTCCTCCGCATGTTTACAAATATAACTTCATTCTTGTGATGATTCTGACCCCAAAGTAGCTCTCACTTCTCTCAATAGATTTCAGCCCACCCAGTAGGGGTGTGCCATATCATACCATCCACGATAATACCGGTATAAATTTTTACATGATAAAAAAGTGTCATATCGCGATATCAATGATATAGCGACGCGATGACGTATGGCGCATTTACATTCCCTTTCTGAGAGCAAGAGCAGCTCCAATAGTATGGATGTGGTTTGGTTACAAGAGGTCAGACCTCCAACAAAGCACAATGTTGTTAAAGCCATCGCTCTCAATAACTGGACCAGACTGTCATGCTTTGGACATCTTTGCACATTGCTATTGGTAAGTTTCATTTACCAAACAAAAACTTGTAATTTATTTTTATGAGAAATGGCTGTCACTTTTCCCCAAAAACCTAAGAACAAATAAAAAAAAATCATAATCCTCTCTATTTTAGCTCTCTAGCCCAGTGGTTCCCAAAGTGTGGTACGAGTACTAGTGGTACTCAGGCTCCCTCTAGTGGTACGCAGAGGAATCACTAAATTAATTATAAATTAATGTTAAATACATTTTGCACAATACATTTTAAGTTAATCTTTATTTGAGTAAATTTTTTTATTTTTTTTTTTACATTTAAGTACAGTACAGTTTTTATTTAACTTTTAGGTACAACACATTTTAATTCAATCATTTTTTAAGTTTTTTTTATTTACCTGTTTGTAAGCACTCTGCAGTGTTAATGTTCAAACTGTGTATTTACAATGTTACAGTGGCTGAAAATAAATATTCTTATTTGGAATAAAACTGCCTTGTTTTTGAACTGTGCAGAGCTGTAGCTGAATAGGTAGGCCTACTATGCTACTGTATTTTAATGTTGGTCATTATGGTGGTACTTGGAGAGCCAAATATTTTCTGAAGTGGTACTCAGTATAAAAGGTTTGAGAACCACTGCTCTAGCCCCATGCCTATTCATAACAGCAGGCAGTCCCAAAACAATTATTCTCATGGGTTGTACTGAGAGTGTGTGTGTGTGTGTGTGTGTGTGTGTGTGTGTGTGTGTGTGTGTGTGTGTGTGTGTGTGCGCGCGCGCGCGAGTGAGACTAACTGTCTTTCTTTATCTTCAGAGAGGAGTATGAAAGACTCCCGGATTGACAGAGCAGTTGGAGTTGGAAAAAAGATTGTGGCTGCATTTGCTCACAGCTAGAAGTGGCAGCGGGCACTCCGGAATGCTCAAGTCGAAACGGGCTGACCTCAGCACAAACTGGTCACAGAATCCCCCACACGATGGGGACCAAGACAAAAGATGATCCAGCGGCTGTTGGAACAAGAAAAGGCCATCACACAGGTTTTAGCTGCTGACAGATCAACAAGACAGCTGGTGCTAACGTGGCAAGATATAGAAGTCCTTGATTCTGTGAGCAAGGCTCTAGGTCCTCTCCTCGAATTTACTGATGCATTCTCTGCTGAAGACTACGTCACCATCTCATTCGTAAAGCCTGTTCTTGAGTTATTCAGTAATAACATCCTACAGGCAAAGGAGAATGACACGGACCTCACGAAGGCAATCAAGAAGTCTGTACTGGACTACATGAACAGCAGTTACGGAGACACTATGACTGAGGAACTGATCAATCTGGCTACTCTGCTTGAGCCACATTTCCGCACTGAATACATGAGCGAAAGTGAGAGCAAAGCCATCCAAGCCAAAGCAGCTCATTAGGTGGAATCCCTTCTATCAGAGCATACAGCTGCATCTGAACTCCCTCTTGAAACAGCAGAAAACACCCAACTCACTCAAGGTGCCTCCAAGAGACCAAAGAAGACCCTTGGAAGCTTTTTCAAGGGCACAGCAACAGAGAAGACAGCCGTGTCTGAGAGAGAGAAAATCACAGCTGAATTACACAGCTACTTGAACTGTCCACCAGCAGACAGCGAGTGTGATCCCCTTATGTGGTGGAAAATGCATGAGGTGAACTTTCTTCGGATCAGCTGTTTAGCCAAGAAATACCTATGCATCCATGTGGATGGCTAGTTAACTCTTAAAGTGTTAACTTGTACAGTTCCAGCACTGACATTCTAACATGACTCATTTCATGGTATATCCATTTTATGTTTGCACAAAGAATTAGAGGCAATGCAACAGTTTCAGCACTGATATTCTACCTCATTTGATGGTAATCCAAAAAATATGCAAGGCAACTGTTACTTAGATTTTGATAGCATTTTTGTTTTATTTTTATAAGCAGTGAGTGTTTTACATTTTGAAGGTTTGTTTGGATTGCTGCTGTTTGTTTACATTTCTACTTTTGTACATTTGCTCCTGAAGAGTTACAAGGTTAAATTTCTTTAGTTATTGTTAAACTAAAGTGTTAAGGAGTTATGTTATACTTTTAGTAAAGATTTCCAGGGAAACACTACCAAGGCTACTTTTGTACTTTGTTTACATTTGACTCATGCTGTGTGACTAGGTCACTACTACTGCACAATAATGCTGCTGCTGCCGTCAGCTTATGACAATAGATTTACACTTTGAATTAGGTAGTCTGTCATCAATGACAGTAGCTCATTGGAAAAGGATGGAAAATGCCCTTCGTTTGGTTTGCACTAATAAATGCTGCTGCCTGCCAGCTGCAATCACTGTTGCACAGATGCAAATAAAATGTTCCACTTTTTTTTTTTTTTTTGGTACATCATCATAAATATCATCGCAAATATTCTTGAAATATCGTGATATAATTTTGAGGCTATATCGCCCACCCCTACCACCCAGCTCCAGACCAGCCTTTTGACCATATAATGATGGATTTCACTAAGCTGACTCCATTCAGAAGGTACTCGTACTACTTGGTGCTGGTTGCCAGAATGGTACTTGCCTGTGCCAAGTGTAAAGTTTGGTGGAGGGGGATTATGGTGTGGGGTTGTTTTTCAAGGGTTGGGCTTGGCCCCTTAGTTCAGCATACCAAGACATTTTGGACAATTTCATGCTCCCAACTTTGTGGGAACAGTTTGGGGATGGCCGCTTCCTGTTCCAACATGACTGCACACCAGTGCACAAAGCAAAGTCCATAAAGACATGGATGAGCGAGTTTGGTGTGGAGGAACTTGACTGGCCTGCACAGAGTCCTGACCTCAACCCGATAGAACACCTTTGGGATGAATTAGAGCGGAGACTGCGAGCCAGACCTTCTCGTCCAACATCAGTGCCTGACCTCACAAATGCGCTTCTAGAAGAATGGTCAAAAATTTCCATAAACACACTCCTAAACTTTGTGGAAAGCCTTCCCAGAAGAGTTGAAGCTGTTATAGCTGCAAACGGTGGGCCAACTCCATATTAAACCCTATGGATTAAGATGGGATGTCATTAAAGTTCATGTGCATGTAAAGGCAGACGTCCCAAAACTTTTGGCAATATAGTGTGTAACACATATATAGTGTCAGATCCATAAGTATTTGAACAGTGACACAATTTTCATCATCTTGCCTCTGTACACCACCATAATGGATTTGAAATGAAGCAAAGATGTGACTGAAGTGTAGACTTTCAGCTTTAATTCAAGGGGTTTAAGAAAAAATATTGCATTAATCGTTTAGGAATTACAGACTGTTTATTTATTTTTAAACATAGTACCTCTATTACCTTTATTTTTAACATAGTAATAGTACAGTTGACTGATAAGCAGTTTAATGGACAGAAGTGGCCCGTTTCCTCCTTATTTCATGAAAAATCAAGGAGTTGATTCCAAGTGTTGAATTTGATTTGGTAACTGTTCATGGGAGCCCTCACTACGTGGTCCAAAGAGTCGATACAAGTGAAGGAGGCCATCATTAGGCTGCAAGAAAAAAAAAAAAAAACCTATCAGAGTGATGGCAGAAACTTTAAGAGTGGCCAAATCAACAATTTGGTACATTCTTAAAAGAAGGAATGCACTGGTGAGCTCAGCAACACCAAACAGGAGACCACGGAAGACAACTAAAGTGGACGATTGCAGAATTCTTTCCTTGGTGAAGAAAAACCCCTTCACAACATCCAGCCAAGTCAAGAACACCGTGGGGGAGGTAGGCATATCATTGTCAAAGTCCACAATCAAGAGACGCCTTCATGAATGACAGTTTACCTTAAGCTGCAAACCACTGGTAACATTCAAGTACAGAAAGGCCAGATTAGACTTTGCTTTATAAAAAAAAAAAAAAAGAAAAAAAAAAATCCTGACCAGTTCTGATGCAAGATTAACCTGTACCAGAATGATGAGAAGAGAAGAATATGGAGAAGAAAAGGAAGGGCTCATGATCCAAAGTATACCACATAATCTGTCAAACATGTGGAGGCAGTGTAATGGCATGGGCATGTCTGGCTGCCAGTGGAACTGAGTCATTGCCATTTATTGATGTGAATGCTAATAGAAGTAGTAGGATGAATTCTAAAGTGTATAGAGCAGGGGTGCTCATTACATCGATTGCAAGACAAGCACTGGTCAATCTTCTTAATAGGTCAATGTAGAACCCCGGTGAGAATGTGTGTGAAGGAAGGCTCGGGAGACAGAATTTTTTCCCAAAAAATTCGGGAGGCAGAATTTTTGCTGAGCTCTGGGCTCACGTTTATTCAGACTGTGCTTTTCAGTGCACTTTCAAATACTCAACAAACCCAAAACAGCTCAACAGAAACGGGTTCGTCCTGGACTCTCAGCTTTCACTCCATCAAGTTCAAGTTCACGCTTCGCAGCATGTGCATGTATGTGCTCGTGCACATCTCGCAAGCTCAGCCAGCTATATCGCATTCTCTCTCTGTGGTTACAGCAGTTACTGAACACACAAAGAGACACAAATAAGTAGACTGGCGGTAATAAGACATAGGTGAGAATCATCACGCGTTACCTGCTGGGTCGACCTGCCTCCTCTCTGTACACCTCTGATGCTCGACCACACCCCTGCTGCTGTACATTACTTTTGCAATTTCTTTGAATCAAAATTGATCACATCATTATTTGAATAAAAACAAATCTCAAAATAATTTCTCAAACTCCATGTACACAGTGTATGTGCATATTTTGCATGGTGGATCTTACCATAATAATAATAATAACAATAACAATATTATTATTATTATTATTATTATTATTAATGATAATAATATAAAGAAAACGTACATCTCTTGTCATAGAGGTGTGAGCACCCCTGGTATAGAGCTATAATTTCTGTTCAGATTCAGTCAAATGCTGCAAAATGGACAGGACACAGTAATTCATAGTACAGATGCACAATGGCCCAAAACGTACCACAAAAGTCCCACAAACAACCAGCAACTGAAGGCAGGTGAAGTAAAGGCCTGGCAGGAAGAAGGGAGGAAACCCAGTGTTTGGTGATGTCCATGGGTTTCAGACTTCAGAAAGTCATTGGCTGCAAAGGGTTTGCATCCAAGTATTAAAAATAATCCTAATATTTATGATTATGTTAGTTTGTCCAATTACTTTCAAGCCTGTGAAAATGGAGGGACTCTGTCTAAAAAAAAAAAAAAAAAAAAAATAAAAAAAAGTCTGTAATTTCTAAATATTTAATGCAATATTTTTGTTAAGCCACTTGAATTAAAGCTTAATTAAAGTCTACACTTTAATCACATCTTGATTGCTTCATTTCAAATCAAACATGGTGGTGAACAGAGGCAAAATCACAAAAATTGTATCATTGTCCAAATACTAATGGACCTGACTGTACCTGAATTACATCCCTACAGGCCTCCTGCAGAAGGAACCCTAAGAGAGACGGATGATCATATGATTGCATACATTGTCCAAATTGACTAAAATTTTACAGTCTGTCCACTCATAGATGAAAATTGCTCTGCCTATGAGTCATAGTTCCTGCATCGATCGGCTGGCTGTAGGGGCCCGGGTCATAGTAAAGGATCTCAGACGCAAGACGTGGAATGTTCCAAGGTGGCTGGGACCTTGGCAGGTGATTCTCACAACTCAGAAGGCTGCTCAAGTAGCTGAGAGTGATACATGGGTGCACAATTCTCATTGCAAGAAAGTGCAGCCGCCTTCAATATCCTTGACAACAGCCATCTGTCCGTAGAGCCTTCTTGTTAAGTTTCCGCAGGATGTGCCCTGGTTCTATGACACTGGACACCCTGGCAATTTGTTGTTGAAGTTGTTCATAGAACCACAGTTACATACAGTCCCCTCTGAAAGTATTGGAAAGACAAGGCCAATTCTTTTGTTTTCGCAATATACTGAAGACATTTCAGACAACAGATCAGAATTTCAGCTTTCATTTCCTAATGTCTATGATGTGTTAAATAACTTAGAAAATGTCACCTTTTGTTTGAACCTATCTATTTATCTAGTAATCAAAAATATTGAAACATGTGACTGACAGGAGTTTCTTGTTGCCCAGGTTTTTGCCAGTGAAGACTGCATTGGTTGTTAAAAATAATAAACAAAGACCAGAGAGCTGTCTATGAGAGAAAAGCAAGCCATTTTGAAGCTGAGAAAAGAGTGGAAAAAAATTTTACCACTGCCACTGGACAAGCATTGGGTATAACAAAAACAACAGTCAGCAATACAGCCAACCTCCTCCACAGGGCATAGGTGAAATCCACCATTCCAAGAAGACTTCAACGGCAGAAATATAGAGGCCATGGCACAAGACGCAAACCATTTATCAGCAGCAAGATTGGGAGTCACAAAAAAAAATACAGAGATGAGCCACAAAAGTTCTCGAACAGAATTTTAGGGACTGATAACACCAAGACTAATATCTGCAAAAGTGATGGAAAGGCCGATGTGTGGAGAAAGAAAGGATCTGCTCATGATCCCAAACATAACAGCTCATTGGTCAAACATGGTGGAGCTGGTATCATGGCTTGGGCTTGCATGGTTGCTTCTGGAATAGGCACACTCATCTTTAGTGATGTAACTCATGATAGCAGCAGAATGAATTCAAAAGTCTACAAAAACATTGTCTGCCAATTTACAGATATGCAATCCAATCTAACTGGGAGATTTCATCATGAACTTCATCATGCAGCAAGACAATGACCCAAAACACACTGCCTGTGAAGGTAGTTCCTGGGACATAGTTTTATAGATTGTCTCCTGTTTTTAGGAGTGTGTTGAGTGCAGGATGTTTAGTTCTCTGTCATTAGTAGTAGCTTTATTTGTGAAAAGTGTATATTAGTTAGCTCTCTGACAGAGAAGATTGCAGTATTAGACCTGTGCTAAAGAGGGTTAGCAAGAGGGAGAGCAGCATAGTTTCAGTAGGAGAAAGTCTGGGTGCCTTAAGTGGAGATATCAAACCCCCAACTCTGGTATAATGCTAAGGCTTGCCCCCGAGAGTCAAGTCAATCAAGTGGCTTTATTGTCATTTCAACCATATACAGCTAGTACAGTACACAATGAAACGAAACAACGTTCCTCCAAGACCATGGTGCTACATAAAACAACACAGAACTAATCTAAGAGCCTACCCATTACTACATAAAGTGTGCAAACAGCACAAGACAGTACTATAACTACTAAAACAGGACAATAGGCACTGTAATAGACAGCGCAGCACCGACCATGGTGTGAGGGGTGTGTGGGGGGTCATCAATGCTGTTGGGTGTGCAGATGCAGCGTGTGGTGTAAATGTCTATGATGGAGGGAAGAGAGACCCCGATCTTCTCAGCTGTCTTCACTATCCGCTGCAGGGTCTTGCGATCCGAGACGGTGTAATTTCCAAACCAGGCAGTGATGCAGCTGCTCTCAATTGTCCCTCTGTAGAATATGGTGAGGATTGGGGGTCGGGGATGGGCTTTCTACAGACTCCAAAGAAAGTAGAGACACTGCTGGGCTTTCTTGGTTATTCAGCCAGTGTTGAGGGACCAGGTGAGGTTCTCCGCCAGGTGAAAAAGGAATTTGGCGCGCTTGACGATCTCCACAGGGGCACCAGTGCTCAGTGTGGTGGTGATGGAGATGCTGTTCCTGATCCGGACTGACTGAAGTCTACCAGTCAGAAAGTCCAGGATCCAGTTGCAGAGGGAGGTGTTCAGGCCCACGTGGGTGAGGGGCAGATGGAGGGTGGTGGTGATGGTGCCATTTGTTGAGTGTTTGGGATGATACCTGAATTGCAGATGTTGATGTCAGTGAACCATCTGCCAGCTGGTCTGCACATCCTCTTTCTGCCAGAAATGTTGTCTGGTCCAGCAGCCTTCTGTGGGTTAACTCTGTGTAGAGTTTTCCTCACATGAGTCGTGGTTATAATCATAGAAGGTATTCAGACAATCTGGAAGGGAGGCATCACTGTCACAGGCAGATGGTGTTGCCCTGTAGTTGGTGATGGCCTGCATGCCCTGCCACATGCGCTGCGTGTTGCTGCTGTACTTGAAGTGGCTGTGGATTCTCTGTGTGTACGCACGCTTTGCCTCTCTGATTGCCTGGGACAACTTGGCCCTCGCTGTTCTTAGGGCCACCTTGTCGCCTGCTCTGAAGGTTCGGGTCCTCAGCAGCGCACACACTTCTGTGGTCATCTACGCCTTCTGGTTCGAGCCTGTGGTGATGGTCTTGGAGACAGTGACGTTATCAATGCATTTGCTGAGGTAGTTGGTCACTGATGCCGTGTATTTGTCCAAGTTGGTGAAGTCGCCATCGGTTGCAGTCTCCCTGAAAATTTGCCAGTCAGCGTGCTCAAAACAAACCTGAAGAGAAGTAGCAGAGAAGTTTCACCTGCTTCAGAACCGGTTTGGAGCGTCTGACCAGCAGTCTGTATGTTGGGATACATCGGAATAGCATAAAAGGAGATGTGGTCTGAGTAGCCGAGGTGGGGGCAGGGCTCCACCTGGTAAGCACAATATCCAAACTCCTCCCGAGTCTCTCTGTGTTGTTCCTCAGGATCTGGTAGCGCTTCCCTGATGGGAGCACTGAGAAGATACTGTGTCCAGGGTGGTGAAAGTCTTTTACAATTCTCCTGGCCTTGGTCTTGCATTGCTGGTTGTAGATGTTTGTGATGCAGGGGAGAGAAGTCCTGATAAGGCCTTCTCCACTGCCCTCACCACTCTGGACAGCACCTTCCAGTCCTTGGCTGTGGTGCCTCCAAACCAGGTGGTAATGCTTCTGGTGAGAAGACTCTCAGAAGACTGGTGAGAAGTGTAGAAAGCCTTCAGCACCCTGTGAGAGACCTTGAACCTGACCAGACATCATAGATGGTAGAAATGCTGGTTTGCCCTTGTCACCAAGCTGTTTGTGTGTGTGTAGTCCATGAGAGGTCTTATGTGAGATGGACCCCAAGGTATTTAAAGCTGCTCACCCTCTTGTCTGGGGCCCCATTGAACAACAGGGGGCTGTAGTTCCTTACCTGCTTCTTCCCACAATCAATAATAATCTCCTTAGTCTTGGTTATGTTCAGGGAGAGACTGTTATTTTGACACCATGTGGAGAGGATATTCTCTTCCTCTAAGCAGGCCTTCTCTTCATTGTTGGTTTCGAGGCAGCAGGGTGTTGAGTAGTCTGACTGCCTCAGGGAAGAAACTGTTGAGGAGATTGCTGGTGGTGGCACGGATGCTCCTGTACCTTCTGCCAGAGGTGTGAGAAAGGTCCTCCACAATACTGGTGGCTTTGCTGATGAGACCCACGACTGTAGTCTCATCAGCCAACTTGATGTGATTAGAACTGAACTTTGCAGAACAGTCTTGAGTCAGCAGTATGAACAGCAGTGGACTGAGCACACAGCCCTGGGGAGAGCCGGTGTTCAGTGTGGTGGTGCTGGAGGTGGAGTTGCCGATCCTGATGGACTGGGGTCTCCCAGTCACAGTCCAGGATCCAGTTGCAGAGGGAGGTGGTCAGACCCAGCAAGCTCAGCTATGTTATCAGTTGTTGTGAGATGACTGTGTTGAATGCTGAACTGAAGTCTGTGAACAGCATCCTTACACGGTTGTCTTTTTTGTCCAGATGGGTTAGAGAAAGGTGGATGGTAGCAGAAATGGCATCCTTTGTTGAGCAGATGGGATGGTAGGTGTACTGTAATGGGTCCAGTGTGATGGGAAGACTGCACTTTATGTGTTTCATGACCAGCCGCTTGAAGCACTTCATGATAGGTATGAGTGCAACAGGCCAGTAGTCATTCAGGCAGGACACCGATGATTTCTTCGGCACAGGGACGATGGTTGTCGTCTTGAAGCACACAGGGATGACTGCCTGGCGCAGGGAAATGTTGAAGATGTCTGTGAGGACATCGGCAAGCTTATCAGTACATTCCATGTGCACCTGGCATCACCATCACAGACAAGTGGCGTAGCTTTGTAGTCTGTGATGGCCTGAATGCCTTGCCACATACACCTTGTGTCCTTGGTGTTTATGAAGTGACTGTGGATTCTTCCTGCATAGTTGCAATTTGCCTCTCTGCAAGCACCGTGAATGGTGGAGTAAAGGTGGTGTACATGCCAGGTGGAATGTACACTGTGACAATGAGCATGGTGGTAAACTCTCTGGGCCGGGAGTATAGCGGGCATTTCATAGTCATAAACTCCACCAGCGATGAACAGTAGCTTGAGACCAATTTTGTTAAAAAAAAAAATAAGACGGAATATAAAAATTGCATTTTGTTTTTTATTTAGTACTGGCCTGAATAAGCTATTTAACTTAACAGCTGTTTACATACAGTCCACAAGACAATTTACACAAATGAACCAATTCAAGTTTACATAAACTTGATTCTTAATTCTGTGTGTTGTTACCCGGATGATCAATGACTGTTTTATGTTTTGCGATAGTTGTTCATGAGTCCCTTGTTTGTCCAAAGCAGTTAAACTGCCCAATGTTCCTTAGAAAAGTCCTCCATGTCCTGCACATTCTTTGCTTTTCCAGCATGTTCTGGATATTTGACCCTATATTTGGCTATATGATGTTGAGATCCATCTTGTCATACTGAGGAAAACTGAGGGACTCGTACACACTGATCATCCAGGTAACAACAAAGTATTAAGAATAAGCATATGTAAACTTTTTAACTGGTTCATTTGTGTAAATTCAGTTATTATTTTGTCTTGTGGACTATATGCAGTACTAAATAAAAAAACAAAATGCAACTTTTAGGATCCTGCTTTTATTTCTTAAATTATTAACATTTTACAGATTCTGCAAGGCGTACAGTACACCTTCAGAGGTCTTGTGGAGTTCATGCCTCGACGGGTCAGAAGGGAGATCAATATTAGGCAAGTGGTACTAATGTTATGGCTGATCAGTATATACTGCAAATGTAATGAGAATCAAATCAAAAGGAATTTTTCCAACAGATTACTTCTGATTCAATCATTTTGCTTTATTTTTTTTTTATTTGCAGATTTTTCTGATGCTTTTTTTTTGCTTCTTGCATCACTTCTGTTTCTGGACTTTTTTTTGCTTCTGTAATCTTTAAATGTTTGAGTTTTGGCACATTTTTTATGGGATGGGGTGGAAGGGCGGAGGGGCAGCCTTAGAAGATGGCATTCACTATTAATCTCACCAAAAAAAAGGCCACTATGCAGGAACCGCACAACCAATCAAAAAGCTGCATACAAGCACCCCTTTTACTGGCCAGACACAAACAAAGCATTGGTCCCGTTTTGAAAGTTTGAGTAATTTATTACTGGTGAAGCTGGATGCGCTATCAGCAACGTTGCTCATAGACAGGTATGTAAACATAATCTGTATAAGGCATTCAACTATTTGAATTGTGTCTTCATATAACAAATCAAGTAAATAAATTTTTATCATTTAGAGAGCCAGACAATGCTTAATTGGAAAATGGATTTAATTAGGATTATGTCAGATTTTAGCTTGCTAATGAAAAATGAGTTATCATTAACACACTTTGTCAGTAGCTGAGTTTATTTTATTTTGCTCCCTAGTGGAATAACTAGCGCTTTACATTCAGTTATGGTCTGAAAGGTCTGGATTCAGTTACAAGACCATTTTAATTTACAACACAGGCCACATATTTCACAAACATGGTCTAATACTTAAAACAGGCATATTAGAGGTATTCTAACCGCAGTAAATAAAATCTTATAGTATAAATCTTATAATATGAAATAAAATCTGATTAGAAATTGCAACGCTAATTTTACTGAATGAATTAAAAGGATCTATCACATTTTGTGACAGTGATATTTTTCTTATTACTTGGATCAAACCAAATAAAAAGCCTCAAGAACCATTAAGAACAAATTCTACATAACTGTCATTAAAAGTGGCTCAATGCATCTTCAGACTTTACCTAGACTTTTGATTCTCAAAACCATGAATTCTCAAAGTCACGCTCACATCTAAACATGATTCAGAAGCACATTGTGTGTTGTGCTGGCAGTGGCCAGAAATTACTTTCAAAGGCATGAGGAAATACCCAAAATAAAATCATAATTGTTTTTGTCATCTGTACAAATTGTTAAGTGTGATGTGCTCATAAATTTCAGACGGATGTCAGACAGCAGCAGGAGCGGTGATGACATGAATTTGTTATTTAATCATTTAAGTCATGAAATATATTTACGACACTGAAAAAGATTAAAATAAAGTTAATATCAAGGGGAACTTGCACCTTATAAATTCTTATCTATTTTCTTACAATACAATGTATTGATATTGCAGTGGTTAGATTTGCTGTCCTTACAAAATAAATATATTGAAATGTAATATTTTATTGGTGTCAATATTGTCTCATGAAGCCTGTACTGGGATATGTCTTGTGTCATGGCTTTTGTGTACATTTCATGCTTACTTGCAATGAAATAAGCTGTATCCCTAGTTCATGGTGATGCATTTAATTTAAACAACATAAAACTTATCAGTAAAAATTGCACCCGTTAAAATGTAAATCTATCATTTTTATGGGGCCAGGTAGGATATATTCTGTGATCTATGAAGGCAACTAATGCCTTAATACTGGTCATGGGTTCAACAGTAGTCATTTTAATAGGTTTTCTTTATCTTCCTGCCAAAAGTAGTAGGCTTTGCCATTGTGTTTTGTGTAAAACCCATTCAAACACATTTTACAGTCATGTGAAAAAGAAAGTACACCCTCTTTCAATTCTAGGTTTTTATTTATCAGGGGCTAAATAACAATTGTGTGGTCCTCACCAACTTATACAAACAAATAATGGGTGACAACAAAAAACACAACAAATGTCAATATGTAGTCATTTTTTCCAAAAAAGTAAACCAGCATTCAGAAACCAGGTGGGGAAAAAAATAAGTACACTATATAATTCAGTAACATTTAGAATCACTTTTAGAAATAATAACTTATAATAATAAGTAAATATTTTATGTAGGATATTTGCTTCAGTTCATTCATTTCAGAGCATTGGTTCATGCACAGCTCTCTTAAGGTCATGCCACAGTATCTCAATGGGGGTGAGGTCTGGACTTTGACTTGGACTTAACAACACCTTGAATTTTTTCTTCTTTAGCCATTCAGATGTCAATTTGCTAGTGTGCTTGGGATCATTGTCCTGTTGCATAACCCAATTTTGGTCCAGCTTAAGCTGCTGGACAGATGGCTTTGTCTCAAGAATATTATGGTATTGCTCTCTCATTGACTGCATGTTTCCCAGGTCCTGTGGTTCCACAAGCCCAAATCATAACCCCTCCACCACCATGCCTGAGAGTTGGTGTGAGATGTGAGGATACACTTTGCCTGGTTTTCGCCAAACATGGCACAGTGCATGAAGACCAAACATCTTCACAATGGTCTCTTCAGTCCAAACGATATTGTTCTAGAACATCTGTGGTCTGTTCAGATGCAATTTTGCAAACCTAAGTCAGGCTGCCATATTCTTTTTGGAGAGAAGGGTTTTTTTCTAGCCACACTTCTGTTAAAGCCATACTTGTTCACTCCTTTTCTGATAATGCTTACAGAGGCCTGTAGTTCACATAATGTAGCGCCTGGGTTTTTCTTTTTTCTCTCTGAGCATTAAATGGTCAAAGCTTGGACTGAATTTGCTGACACTCACTCCTGGGAAGACTGGCAACTGTCTTCAAGACTGTAAACAGTCCTTCTCACTGTAGAATGGTGAATTTAAAATTGTTTGCAGATGGCCTTATAACCCTTCCCAGATTGATGAGCAGAAACAGTTGCTTCTCTGAGGTTATGGCAGATGTCCTTTCTTCTTGGCATGATGTAGACACACACTGTAGAGTGCTCCAGAACACCAATCTGCCAAAAGTTCTGCTTCTATAGAGGTAGTCACACTTCTTGATGATGAATTGTATCTTGTGCATTTCATTAATAAACTTGGCTGCGAATTACTCTCTTAATGATTGGGGAAGCAGGAAGGGTGTATTTATTTTTCCCCCACCTGGTTTCTGAATGGTAGTTTATTTTTTGGGGGAAAATGACTACATATTGAAACCTGTTGTGTTTCTTTGTTCAATTCAATTCAGTTTTATTTGTATAGCGCTTTTAACAATGGACATTGTCACAAAGCAGCTTTACAGAAATAAA
>CM075022.1:8866934-8879356 GCA_037576675.1 Pangasius sanitwongsei | reverse complement strand
CCATTGTGGTGGTGTATAGAGCCAAAAATGTTAGAATTGTGTCGATGTCCCAATATTTATGGACCTGACTGTAGATCTATCTACTAGGGTTCTAAATCACTCCAGAATTTAGACATAATCAGGTTCAGACCTTTGTTGGGAAAAAATGTAGGTGACTAGACCTCTTTGGATTTTAATTCAATACCCTTGGTTTAGTCTTTACCTGGTTTTGGAAAATGTAGTACTGTAGCCTTTTTCCACTCAGCTGGAACTACACTGTCAGCCCAAATTTTATTAAACAACTCAAGTATAGTTAAATGAGTGTCATCGGGCAGATGTTTAAAGATTAAGTAACATATCCGATCTTATCCTGGAGCTGTGCTCTTGCAACTGCTAAATGCAATTTTTTAGTTCAGTCAGTGCAAATTCTGCATCTAGTGAGCTTTCAAATTTCAAATATTTCTCTTTTCTTGAGTACACTGGGGTCAAATGCTGTTCATTTGTTCAAATGTTCATCTCCCCAGTTACAACAACAGGGTTTTATAGTACTTACATATTTATCATAATGTGGGGAAGACCATGACTAACACTTCGTTTCCTTTAGAGACAGCAGCTACATGTCCTATTATTGTAACCTCTTAATGGGTCTTTGTACATTTTAACCATTTGTTTCTTGCATTAAATTGAAATTTTCAAAAATGAAATGACCCAATAAATAAATAGGCAACAAGAAACACCTGTCAGGGTAAAACTACTTTGTTTTTTTGTCTTTAGTGGAAGAAATGTGATTTTGGCCCAAATTGCCATCTCAGCTTTATTAAGAATAAATTAACCATACAGGTTGATTACTGGCTTGCATGAGAAGGTGGGTCTAAATTGCTGATTGTGCCCCCACTAGTCAAAATAAGAGTCTACCACTGTTAAACTTCCAAGGCTGCTAGAGACCTAGTTCTGTACTGGCATAATAAGAACAGTTCTAAAACATTCCTTTAAAATCACTGTTACTATCACTTAAAAACAAATAAAATACAAAAAATAATTAATTACATTAATTGAGTAATACATTTTAGACACTTATTGTGAATGTATTCTATTTGTAATATTGTTGTTCCTCTTTTGGCTGCTCCTGTTAGGGGTTGCCACAGCGGATCATTGGTCCGTGTATTTTTTTGGCACAGGATTTATGACGGATACCCATCCTGATGCAACCCTTCTCAATTTTATCTGGACTTGGGACCGGCAGCGCACTGTTGCATGCAACCCCAGCAGCGGGGGTAGGTTCCCTGGCCAGGAATTGAACCTGGGCCGCAGCGGTGAGAGCGCTGTAGCTTAAGCACTAGTCTTTCAGGGACCCCAATGTATTCTATTTGTAATAATGTTACAAAATAAATTGTTAACAGTGTGACTGGGATATATTGGGACACTTTTTGACTTTCCACACTGTCTAAGCTTTCTTGCCATTCATAAAGGATAATACCACACATACTACCCTTTGAAAGTACTGGAATGGCAAGGCCAATTCTTTAGTCTTTGCCTAAACATCTTAGAACATGGCATCTTTTGTTTCAACCCACCCAAGTTTTTCAACTGATCAAAAATATTGGAACATGTGACTGCCAGGTCTTTCTCGTTGCCCGGGTGTGCCCTGTTAAATTGATTGTTTAAACAATTAATAGCTCTGAATGTCTACTCTTGGTTTGAGCCTGTGAAGACTGCATTTGTTGTTCAAAAAGAATAAACCAATTTGAAGACTAGATAGCTGTCTGGGAGAAAAGAAAGCCATTTTGAAGCTGAGAAAAAAGGGAAAATTGATCTGAGCCATTGCACAAGCAGTGGGCATAGCCAATACAACAATTCAAAATGTCCTGAAAAAGGAAGAAACTAACAGACATCAAAGAAAACAACAGTAGATGATGACAGCAACATTATGAGAGCTGTGAAGAAAAACCCAAAACCAACAGTCAGTGTGCTCTGCTCATGATCAAAAGCATACTCATCAGTCAAGCATGGTGGAGGTAGTGTCATGACTTAGGCTTGCATGGCTGCTTCTGGAACAGGCTCACTAATCTTTATTGATGCAACTCATGATAGTAGTAGCAGAATGAATTCAGATGTCAATAGAAGCATTCTGTCTGCTAATTTACAGAAACATGCATCCAGTCTAATTTGGAGGATCTTCTTCATGCAGCATTGGGCAATAGTCATTGGGCTTTGTATTAAATTGTAAGAAAATATACACTCACTTTCCACTTTATTAGGAACACCTGTACATTCATGCAGGTATCTAAACAGCTAGTCATGTGGCAGCAGTGCAATGGAAAAAAAAAATCATGCCGATACAGGTCAAGAGCTTCAGGTAATGTTCACGTGAAACATCAGAATGAAGAAAAAGTGTAATCTCTGTGACTCTGATTGTGGCATGGATGTTGGTACCAGATGGGCTGAGTTGAGTATCTACAGTCATGTGAAAAAATTAGGACACCCCATTAAATAGTCAGTTCTTTATTAAGAAATGTCAGCATGTCAATTTCTGATCTTGTTTTAATTTGTACCTGTAGATGAAATTGATGTAAACAATAAAAACTCACTTTGTTTTCACTTATTAAACAAAAGAAAATCAACAAAACAGCTATTTATGCCCTAGTAGCTAGTGTTTCCCTCTTTGGCTGAAATAACCTCAATGAGACATTTCTTGTAGCCATCTACCAGTTTCTGACATCGACTGGAAGAAAAGTTTCCCCCACTCCTCAATGCAGAATTCTTTCAGCTGTGTGATGTTTGAGGGGTTTCTTGCATGCACAGTCTGTTTCAAATCACCCCACAGGATCTCAATAGGATTTAGATCTGGGCTTTGACTTGGTCATTCCAGAACTCTCCATTTTTTACTTTTCAGCCAGTCCTTGGTTGATTTACTGGTATGTCCAACATGTTGCAAGGTCCAGTTCCACTTCAGCTTCAATTTTTTGACAGATTGTCTCACATGTTCCTCAAGAACCTTCTGATACAATGTAGAATTCATAGTGGATTCTATGATGGTGAGCTGGCCAGGCCCTGCTGCAACAAAGCATCCCCAAACCATAACACTTCCACCTCCATGTTTCACAGGTGGTATGACATGCCCTCTGTTATGGTGTCCAAATAATTCAATTTTAAACTCATCTGTCCAAAGCACATTATTCCAGAAGTCTTGGCCTTTGTCTATGTGTTCTTTGGCAAACTTCAGACTTCAGACAACCCTCATGTTTTTCCTTAGACAGCAAAGGTTTCCTCCTTGCACACCTCCCATGATAAAGTTGTGCAGTCTCTTTCTGATTGTAAATTCATGTATTTTGACATCAACTGTAGCAAGAGCCTGCTGTAGGTCCCATGATGATATTTTAGGGTTTTTGGAGACTTCTTTAAGCATCTTGCGGTCTGCTCTTGGGGTGAATTTGCTTGGACGGCTTGACCTGGCCATGTTGGCAGCTGTTTTAAATGTTCTCCACTTGTAAATGATTTTCCAGACAGTGGAATGGCTGATTACAAATTCTTTTGAGATCTTTTTATATCTCTTACCAGACTCATAAGCATCAACAATCTTCTTTCTGAAGGCCTCAGAGAGCTCTTTGGACCTCACCATGGGGATACCTCTCACTTCAACAATTAAGAGCAAACTAAACTAAATGTCTGAGGTTTAAATAGGCAAGCATCCTTCAAATTGCTCTGTAACGATATTCTAATAAGTTGCACCTGATGTGATACACCTGTAGGTAATTTTAGCCATTTTAAGTACAAATAAATGTGGGGATGTCCTTACTTTTTCCTCACAAGAAATTGGATTTTTTTTTTAAATTACATTTTACAGATCATTTTAAAAAGACTTTTCTTTGGTTTTATTTGTTTAGTTATATTACTTGAATCTCCCAATATTGTTAAAATGAAAATCAAATGTCATGTTTAAAAAAAACAAAAAAAAAAAAACACAGGCTTTCATGGGGTGTCCTAATTTTTTCACATGACTGTATATCTATCTATATACTTGTGTTCTCCAGGATCTACTGGTACAGCTGCCTTCTCCTGAAGAAATAATCCTACCTGTAGAGGATATTAAAGAATCAGGAAAGTATATAGGTGCATGGGTAACCCTGTTACTTACTACCAATCATTTAATTAATATAATAAAATTGTTAGCTTGTGCAGCCATGTTTGTTAAGCTCACATCATATGGTAACTGAATTTTGTTAATGGCTTTTTGTTCATATCATTACAATTTGCATTCATAGGTAAAATAAATGCCAATGTCTCTTTTTTCCATATTCATATATTTTGGTGAAATAAATTCAATACAGACAGAATGCAGTAACAGTGATTATAGCATAAATATCCAACCAAAACGTATTAAGTGCATATCAGCATCAACATTTTGTGATGAAAACCTTAATGCTCACTTGGCTGAGTGAAACACCCAATATAGCTCTAAACAATAAAAAACATATTAAAGGCACCAGTAATGTCAGGGTAGCAGTTTGAAGCAGCTACTACCATACATTCATTCATTCATGAACACCAAATGGTTAATCTGAAATATCCGTACTGGAGCTTGCAAAGTATTTGAGATCAGATCTGATCAGATTCTCAGTGTTATAGTGATGAGTCTGCTTTGTGAGGCCCACTAAAAATAGTGTGTGCATGTGGAAAGGCTTTGAAGATTGTGTTTTTAGTAGCTTTGGGCTGTATTTGTAGCAACTTTGGGCTTAGCACAGAGGCTACTGGTTAATAGGTAAAGCGTTGATTCTGCCTATAGCCCAACTTATCCAGATTGGGGTTGCAGGCAAACTGGATCATGGGAGGTGGCCCACACATGAGGATCATACAGTCATCACTGGGGGCTGGAAGGTGCTCCTGGATCATGTCTGCATCAATGAAGCCCAAACTGTACTCCCAGTCTACATTTCAGGACACACACACATACCAGAGTAAACATGTAAAAAAAAAAAGTATAATTAAAAGTGGCAGAAATTAATAGTGATAGGATAATGGT
Organism: Pangasius sanitwongsei; assembly: GCA_037576675.1. Classification (NCBI taxonomy): domain Eukaryota; kingdom Metazoa; phylum Chordata; class Actinopteri; order Siluriformes; family Pangasiidae; genus Pangasius; species Pangasius sanitwongsei. The sequence continues at coordinate 8,874,357 of CM075022.1, read as the reverse complement.
AGAAAACTAGTCTGAAGAGCAGGTACCTGCAGGACCCTGATCCACTGTGAACCACAACTGAAATTTATCTGGATGTCTGGCTTGGATCTCTTCAAGCTCATCCCTCAGGAGAATATCCTTCTCAGTCTGTTGTAAGTAATTACAAAAAGATGACACCCCCACACAAAGACACCACATGCACACACTTTCATTTTCATTGTCAATTTTCATTGCCTGCCAACTCCAGTGAAAAGTAAAATTAAAAGAAGTGTATATTGATAAACAATGGGCCTCATTTATCAAGCTGGATATGAACAGATTTATTCGTAAATCATTCGTAGGAGCATTTACACAAGAAATCTGGTATTCGTGAATATCCCATACATTTGGAAAAACATTCAACATTCACCACAAGACTCTCTTGTTCATCTTCATGAGTCAGAATTTTGCACAGCATGGCAATGGTTTGCTTCCAAGATGGGGAACCACACCTGCTCCACGCAGATGCTCCACTGATGTCCCACAAGGCTCAGTACTTGGTCCACTTTTGTTCTCCCTCTATACTTGATCTCTTGGTGAGGTCATATCCTCACATGGGTTTTCATACCACTGTTATGCGGATGACACTCAACTTATCCTCTCCTTCCCTCCCTCAGACACTCATGTTTCCGCTCAGATCTCAGAATGACTGGCAGACATGTCATCATAGATGGCAGCTCACCAGCTGAAAATTAATCCCATGGTGATTCATCCCCATGTCAGGATCTTGTGATCTACTTGGACAACTCTCACCTTTGGTCACTGCACGCAACCTTGGGATAAACAACTGTCCTTTTCCTCTCACATTGCTAATCTGACACTCTCATGCTGATTTATCCTTTACAACATCAGAAGGATTTCAGAACATCAGAAGTGGTCATACAGGCCACTCAGGTGCTTGTTCAGTCCCTTGTCATCTCCAGACTGGACTACTGCAACTTGCAGTAAAAGCAGCTGCACAACTTTTTTTCCAACTTTCCTAAGTTCTCCCACACCACCCCATTGGCTTCCCGTAGCTGCCAGTATCAGATTTAGAACATGCCTACAAAGCTAAAAACAGGCCAGCACAAAGCTAACACCTCGCACTGCTTGACTGATCCCACCATCTCTCAGGGTACAAGGAAGGCATGAATCATGACTCTTCTCTGTTCTGGCACCTAGGTGGTGGAATGAACTTCCCCTACATGTCCGAACAGCTGAGTCATTGGCAGTCTTCAAACAATGTCTAAAGACCTACCTCTTCCTGCAGTACTTAAATTATCACTTTAATAAAAAAAAAAAAAGTGTTGCCTGTGTGCTTTTCTTAGTATATTACCTCCTCAACAGTTTTTAGACTGATAATATTCTTAGTCCATGACCTAGTGAACCAGTATCAGAATGTATTTATTCATAGAGACTTCAAAGCACTTGTGTAAGTCACCCTGGATAAGGGTATCTGCCAAATTCAATAAATGTAAATGTAAAACTCAAATAATCAGCTTCAAATAATACAAATCGAGATGTGTTACTGAACTTTCATATATAGATTATACTGTCACGTTTAAATTGTTGTGTACTTGTAAGTTATATTGAAACCTAGTCATTTCAGATTAATGGCATTAACTAAAGAAATACTAAATATGAAAAAAAGAGAAAATAAATGCATAAATTAAAACAAATAAGCCCAGTCAGTTAATTAAGAAGGCCACTGTATAAAAGGAGGACAGATTGTATGAGGAGGACAAAATTTGTAGGAGGAGTAGTGAAAAAACTGTTTTTGACAAAATCCAAGATGGAGGAAAATCTAATTAGGCAGAAATTGACAAGTTCAATGCACCCTATGACTCGACCCAGGGAATCCAGGGATGCCTGTTAAATTTTGGATACACGGTTCAAAGGTTATGACCATAAACATACTTCCAAATTTAGCCCAAATTTGACCCAATGGTGGCATTAGAGTGTTGGCAACACTTGGCCCAAATTTGGTCAGAAAGTTCTTTAGTCCCTCCCCAATCAGTGCGCCAAATTTCATAACTTAAATACCAGACAGTTCCATGGGCTGCCATAGAAGAAGCCAGAAGAAGAAGAAAACATAGAATAACAATAGGGTGCCTATGAACCTTCGGCGCTTGGCCCCTAATAATGATAATAATAATAATAATAATAATAATAAAAAAAAATTTAAAATCATAAATCAGTTTCTCTGTGTGATGTGCTTGATGTCCATGATCACCTGGGTACAGTAGCTATATATTTTTTTCTGTTTTCATGTCAAACCTTTTTTTCACCTCTCTTAATTCATATCTAATTAACTTTTTCTGTAATTGTGCTCCAGATTTTGACCTTTCAGGTGCTGCTATGCTGTTAAATTATACATACACCAATCAGCCATAACATAAAAACCATTGAATAGCGATGTGAATAACACTGATTTTCTCGTTACAATGGCACCTGTCAAGGGGTGGGATATATTAGACAGCAAGTGAACAGTCAGTTCTTGAAGTTGATGTGTTGGAAGCAGGAAACATGGGCAAGCATAAAGATCTGAGCAACTTCGACAAGGGCCAAATCGTGATGGCTAGAGGACTGGGTCAGAGCATCTCAACTTATAGGACTTCAAGGATCTGCTGTTAATGTCTTGGTGCCACAGCACACTTTAAGAGATCTTGTGGAGTCCATGCCTCGATGGGTCAGAGCTCTGACATGTGCCATTGTAATGAGATAATCAATGTTATTCACATCACCTCTCAGTGGTTTTAATGTTTAATGTCTGTGTATTTTTATTGACATAAACATGAGTCAAATAATTATCACTTTTACCAGTGAGAAAGTATATTTTGCCTTTTGCTGATCAGCTTTGTGAGCTTTGCCTTTTATAGAGTTTTGTGGGTATCACTAAATGCCAATCAGCTGTGCCATTTATATGCTTGGTAATTTGTGATGCCATTTACACACAACTTTAGTACCAGATTGATAAATGAGGCCCAATGTTTCCATTACTAAAATTACTCATTTTATAATGAGTAAAACCTTGTAAAACCTTATAATAAATGATGAAGTGCACATCTAGATTGAATGTTTAAGTCAGTTTAAGCAATCACCAGTATAAAAAACCATTAGGCAACACACCTGGTTGGCAAACAGCAACATGCACTTAGTAGAATCTCTAGGGTTCTTCATAATGTCACGGATTAGCTGCAGCATAGGGGTGATGCCTATATAAATGGAGAATGAGGACTCACCATAAAACATTCAGCTCCAAAATCATTCACTCTGTTTCTTTCTATAGAAAGCAAAATACATAGTACATGTATTGTATATACACTATACCTGTTCCACCAGCGATGAGACCCAGTGAACTGGCCTTCTTGATTTCAGCTGGGGACTTCTTATCAGCCTGTATGGCAAACTGCCCTGTTAGTTAAGAATGTAAGTATGAAGTGAGGGCACAGTGCTTTGGAATATTCAATTAGACCACTATTATCCACATAAATAGTAATAAGTCTTACCATTCCCTTTGTATTCGAGTAAGCCTCCTGGTCCTCTAACATCAATCACATCTCCAAGCTTCAAGCTCTCTAGGTACTGAGACATCTTTCCTCCTTCGGGAAACTTAGGGTTGACATTCTTAAAGTAGATCTGTAAAGTAATGTAAACCTGTTAAATTTCTATTACTATATGTTAACTATTGGTAGCAAAGTGTATGTGAACACTGAGTTGAGATCAGCTTGTAGAAATGAGTGAACATTACCTTAACAACCAGATCAACAAATCCCTTGTCATCATCACTGGAGACAGGAGTGTAAGGACGCACAATCAGGTCTCCATCAATCCGGGCAGAGAGGTACACATGTTTTCCTTTGAAATACAAGAGGTGTTTTGTCACAAAACTACAGTGTGGCAAGACATATTTTTATAAAAACTGTACAATGTCACCACTTACGTACCTACAGGCAGGCCTAGGACATGCTGTAGGCTTGGCAGGGCAAAACGAAACCTGCGTGTATCGTGGCTAATAACCTGTGACAGAAACATTTTGTACAGCACAACAGAATGACAAAAAAATGCATCTACCACATATGGCCAAAAGTTTGTGGATACCTGACCATCACACCCATATATGCTTTTTGACTATCACATTCCAGATTTAGTCCACCTTTGCTGTTATAATAACCTCCACTCTTCTGGTAAGGCTTTTGGAGTGTGAATGTAGGGATTTGCCAATGCCACAAGAGCATTAGTTGGGTCAGGCACTGATGCTAGTGATTCTTCAGTTGGGTTGAATTCAGGGCTTTTTGCAGGCCAATCGAGTTCTTCCACTCCAACCTTGGCAAATGGCCCGCGCTTCGTGCACAGGTGCATTGTCATGCTGGAACATGTTTGGGCTGGGCCCCTTAGCTCCAGTGAAGGGAAACTGTAATGGTACAGCATACAAAGCCATCGTCTACAATTGTATGCTTCCAACTTTGTGACAACAGTTTAGAGAAGGCCCACATTTGGGTGTGATGGTCAGGTATCCACAAACCTTTGGCCATATGGTGTATTATCTTTTTTAAAAAAAAGTCTAGACATTGAAATGCCACCTTCAGTGAGTTACAGAAGAATAAATAGTCAATGAAAAATTTACAGATGGTACAGTACCTCTTTGTCAATAAGTCTCAGTTTGTATTTTTCAGAGGGGTCAAGCAAGGTGACCAGTGGTTTCTTCTTTTGGCCAAGGTACAAATATCCTAGTAGAGCAACAGTTGAGAACACCAATACTCCAGCTGTCACTGCTACAGCAGTAGTCTGAAAAAAGCACTTTAATGTCAGGCTCACTTGCATAAGCAATCCACTTGAACACAGGAACCATTTGCTTGTTTTGATTTGCAACATTTGCAACAGGCAGGAAACCACAGGGTATCCCAATGTATCAAAAACAGACTAAACAAAGGAGAAGCAGTATGTTTATGCCAGTATGTGTATTTGTGTTTGCTTGGTGGATGTGCTGCCCACCCCATGTGAGTCAGGCCTAACAGGGACTGGATGAACATGTGTAGATTTTTAACTACAGTCAGGTCCATAAGTGTTTGGAAAGTGACAATTTTCATAATTTTGCTTCTATACACTACCACAATGGATTTGAAATGAACCAATCAAGATGTGATTGAAGTGTAGACTTTCAGCTTTAATTCCAGGGGTTTAACAAAAAACATTGCCTTAACCATTTAGAAATTACAGACTTTTTTTTTTTTTTATAAAAGTCCCTCCATTTTGCCTGAAATTTGGAACCCATGGACATCACCAAATGCTGAGTTTCCTCCCTTTGCCAGGCCTTTACTGCAGCTGCCTTCAGTGGCTGCTTGGTGTTGGGTCTTTCTGCCTTCAGTTTTATCTTCAGTAAGTGTAAGTGTAAAGCATGCTCATGGGTTGAGGTCATCGGACATTTAAGAACATTCAATGTCTTTGCCTTGAGAAGCTCGTGGGGTGCTTTCGTGGTATGTTTTGGGTCATTGTCCATCTGTACCGTCCTATCAGTTTTGCAGCACTGAATCTGAGCAGAAATTATAGCTCTATACGCTTCAGAATACATCCTGCTACTTCTATCAGCAATCACATCAATAAACACTAGTGACCCAGCCATACATGCCCACCCACCCAAAACTGCCTCCACATGTTTGACAGATGATGTGGTATGCTTTGGAACATGAGCCTTTTCTTTCCTTCTCCATACTCTTCTCTTCCCCTCATTCTGGTACAAGTTAATCTTGCATCAGAACTGGTCAGACTTTTTTTTTTTTTTTTTTTTTAAACAAACTCTGGCCTCTCTCTTTATATCTTGAGGTAAACTGTCTGTATTTACATTCATGAAGGCATCTCTTGATTGTAGACTTTGATAATGATATGTCTACCTTCTCCAGAGTGTTTTTGGCTTGGCTAGATGTTGTGAAGTGGTTTTTCTTCAACATGGAAAGAATACTGCATTCATCTACTTTAGTTGTCTTCCATGGCCTTCCAGGCCTTTTCGTTTTGCTGAGCTTGCCAGTGCATTCCTTCTTTTCTCCTTTCCTTCATTCTTCATTCTGCTATCTCTCTGATAGGTCTGTTTTACGGCCTAATGATGGCCTCTTTCAATTGCATCGACACCTCTTTGGACCCATGAACAACTATCAAATGCAAATTCAACACTTGGTATCAACTCCAAACCATTTATCTCCTTAATTTGTCATGAAATAACGCAGTAACAGGCCACACCTTTCCCTGAAACTGCTTATCAGTCAATTGTCCAATTACTTTTGAGCCTGTAAAAATGGAGAGACTCTATAAAAATGGCTGTAATTCCTAAACAGTTAATGCAATATTTTTGTCAAACCCCTTGAATTAAAGCTGAAAGTCTATACTTCAATGACATCTTGATTGCTTCATTTCAAATCCATTGTGATGGTGTGCAGAGGCAAAATTACGAAAATTGTGTCACTGTCCGTATGGACCTGTCTGTATATACAGTCATTTAGACACAATGTTTACTCAGTGCTTTCTACCCGTAACTTGTTTTAGGTGGTGGGCCACCCAAGTCTCAACATTTGTCTTAGTTTTTGAGTTGAATGATCCCTGGCTTTGATTTGAGTAAAAACTAACTCATACATAATTAGGTTTTTTGTGATTACAATGGAAATTGTTGGCATTCTAAATTTTCATAGATATTTTTTGTAAACTTTATAATGTTTTAAAGCTATTCAGGCAGACAACATTGGCTACTAAGTTAAAAAAAACAAACAAACAAACAAAAAAAAACAAACAACAAAAAAAAAAAAACAGTCTCACATTGTTCCCCCCCCCCCAGTCAGCAAATCACCACCAGCATAGCAAACTCCAGAAGTAGAGAGCTGTGTTAGCGCTCAGATTTTCTCACAGAGATAGATACACAGGCAGTCTAGTTTAAACAGCTTGCTATGCAAAGTGATTCAACATAAAGTTTGCATTATACTTGTTATGTTGGGTATATACACCGATTAGCCATATCATTAAAACCACTGACAGGTGAAGTGAGTAACATTGATTATCTTGTTACAGTGGAACCTGTCACAGGGTGGGATATATTAGGCAGCAACAGTCAGTTCTCGAAGGTGATATGTTGGAAGCTGGAAAAATGGGCAAGCATAAGAATCTGAGCAACTTTGATTTGTGCCAAATTGTGATGGCTAGATGACTGGGTCAAAGCATCTCCAAAATGGCAGATCTTGTGGGGTGTTCCTGGTATGCAGTGATTAGTACCTACCAAATGTGGTGCAAGGAAGACCAACTGGTGAACCAGCAACAGGGTCATGGGCACCCAAGGCTCACTGATGTGCAAAAATTGTTCAGGAATTTGGTTTGAGGAACATGACAAAGAGTTCAAGGTGTTGACTTGGCCTCCAAATTCCCCAGATCTCAATCCGATTGAGCA
>CM075022.1:8833312-8845361 GCA_037576675.1 Pangasius sanitwongsei | reverse complement strand
CCCGGCGCGGCGCCCCCCCCTCCGCCCTGGTCCGGGCGCGGGGGCCCCCCCCCGCCGGGGGGGGCGCCCGGGGGCCCGCCCCCCCCCCCCCCCCGCATGATAGTCTAGGTTATGTAAACATAATAATAATAATAATAATAATAATAATAATAATAAATGTAAAAACAACAGTGATCATCTTTGTCAGTTTTCAAAGCCTGAGCAATATCAGTGAGCATAGTCATTAAAAATGAGTGGAAGGTGATCTCATCTTTTAAAATGTTTTTGATGGTGTTGCCATCTTTCAGCAGGGATCAAGCAGCTCAAATGGTGCAGGTAAGGGAGCACTGTCAAAGTGCACTTTTTTTTGAACTGGCTGTTGTAAAACTCTGAAATGCACTGAAACACATATTTAATGATGACGGTGCCTGCCTTGTTAAAAGGCAGAGATGTTTGATGTCCAATTAAATATTGTGAGATGTGCAAATACATGTGTAAATACAAAATACAACATGAATGCAAAATTATCAAATGTAAACAAGTGTTTACTTGTAATTAAATACTATTCAGTCATAGCATAAGAGGCATAAATAACTGTAATAAATAATCAAGATAGACTGGGTTCAGAAGGTATTCGCATAATTTCAGTTTTTGTACAGTTTGTGTTATTTAAGCAATATTGCACGAACAAAGTGCTGTTATTCTGAATATTAGCACAGCTGTGATTCGGCCGTGGGCACTCACAGTCATGCTGATATTCAGTAGAACATCAAGACTGCAATTGCGATATTGCTTTTAACCAACAATTCTATTAATAAGAAATTAATCTGCTTTGTCAACAGAAATAGTTCCCAAAGAAGCATCAGCTGGATAGTGTCTTCCATGTTGCCATGCCAAAGCACAGACTGACTGACAGTGTAAGTGTAGTAATAGTTTCAGTGTAGATTTGGAAATTTATGTACCGAACACAGACAAGTAGAGTGATACAAAGAGTGAAATGTTGTTATACTAAATATCAGCACTCTTGGAACACTGCTTGACCAATCAAATTAGTCCACCAGAACTAACTGTATTATAAAGATTTATATGCAAAAACATGCCTTTATTAGTTGTTGTGCACTAAGGGCAAAAAAGAAAGACCTTGTCAATTTTAAATTAAAAATATATAATATTAAATGTGAAGGGTCTGAATTCTTTCCAAACCCACTGTACAATTTACTGGTCCACATTATAGGTGTATCTCACCACCTGGTGTTTCCTAAACAACTCCCTACATGCATATTAATTGCAAAACTGACATGTCTCACCAGCTTGTTTTTGTGTGTGTGTGTGTGTGTGTGTGTGTGTGTGTGTGTGTGTGTGTGTGCGCGCGCGCGCGTTCTCTGGATGTACAGCCACATTGGGTTTGAGAAAACTAGCTAGCTAGCTACATAATATTAAACCATTACCTAATATTAAACCAATTTTCTTGAATGTCAGCATAATAACAACCTATATATAGTCATATATGTGATTAGAGGAACAGTGATCTCTTATTGTTCTTTAATATACTATATTTTGATTTAAAGGTAGAAGTGTACAAACAAAGGACCTACCTGGTCTGTCTCTTTCCATTGAGTAGCTGCTGGGCCATTAAGGCACTCTTTTCTGCATCCTGGACAGCCTGTCTTAAACGGAGTAGCAAGTCCATCTCAGGATACATCATCTTCTCTGCCTCCACAATCAGTGCACGAAGTTCCTCCAAGTCTGGTGGGATAACAAATGATAAAAACTTAACAGAATATTCTTCAGCACACAAAGGGGAAAGGCTGTCTGCCTGCTGTAATTTATAAATTTGTACCCTTACCACTTTTATTGTCTTGGCCTGCCTTTAAAATTATGTTAACTTTAGAAGCCCAGTCACTGTATGACTCAGCATGTACTGCCAAAGTCTTGAACATTTGGTTCAACATGCCCAAGGTGTACTTATAACTGCAAGACCACAAAAAGAGAGCATGTTAATGAATAAATCACAATTTGGAGGCACAATTCTGTTTAACAAAACAAGAAAATACCCTTCATTAAATCAAATTATCATAAACATAAAATGGCAATGGATCACAGTACTTCATTTAAACATATAGAGACCCACTTCAGCGTATAACGGTTAGGGGTACAGGAGCACAAGTCCTGGAGGTGGTGTAGACACACCAGCTGGCCAGGGCTGCAGGGACAGGTGATGGCAGATAGGTAGCAGGTAGTCCTGCATTTAGAACACTGCCTCTCCTCATCTGGCTGCTCATCATAGTCCACCTGCTGGGAGTGCCACACACCCTAAGGAAAGGAATGAACCAGCAATAGCATCAATTATTAATGGAGAAAAACTGCATATAATAACAGAAAAGGCTGGATAATTGGTAAACAAACAAACACAGTTTTACAGGTGGCTAAACATCCATGTTGTCATGCACTATACTGGGTGGAGGCTCTTATTAACAATGGTGGCAGTATCTGCCAAACATGTTCTGAAATGTACAAACTGAAACTGAAAAATTAAACAGTTTCAAAGATGTGGCAAACTGGTTATAAAAATGAACCGGGACACTAATACTGAAAAAGTGCCATGTCTCACCAGCTTGTAGGCTTTTTCACGCAGCTCTTTCTCCTCCTGAATCATAATGCTCATGTCCCTCTGTATGGCAGAGGCCAACTCCAGCTCCAGGCTGTCTGCCTTGGCTGCAATATTACAGACCATCTCATCATGGGAGAAAACACAGTATCTGTTTAATGAGCGATAATGCTCTACACACTGTCGACCAAGTGGCATCTGCAACAAATCAAACATTTTATCACTAACAGGATATATAAAACATTACATCATTATCATGATATACCAAATACATTGATATGCAGCAGAGTTGCTTGTAAAAAAAATAAATAAATAAATAAATAAAATAAAAAATTTAAAAAATTGTTATTCATTGAGTGGTGTTTTACCCAGTCTACTGTGCAGAAGTTAACAGCCTCTGCAAAGTTAAAGCCCTGATTGAACCCGCTGTGATACGCTCTGGGGAAGGTGATAACAAACTCACCAGCACACTGGTTTGTGCGGTAAATCTAAAAACAAAATAAATAAAAAATAAATAAAAAAAGAGAACTCATTGGTGAATTCATAAAATGACAATTTGTTGTATTTATACCACTGCATATAGTAGACAGCATGACTGGTTTGAACACTAAAGTCAAAATCCTCTAGGGACTTGATGCAGTACAATTTTTAACATCACCTATACCTGTATAAGTATACCTGTAAGTGAAGAGAGCAGGAGTTAAACATTTCACATTACACATTTCAATTTACTGCAAGCTTAAGTATCTCTACTAGGGTATTTGGGTTCATTTTAGAAGAGGGCATACTACAATGCCCTGCATAAAATTAGTGACGATCAAGTCCACGTGAAAGCAAAACGAAGCCAAGATCCAGACCAAAAACCACAGTTGGACTTAGGGTGGTAGGGGCACCTGGGCTTGAAACATTGTTGGGGCCCTATACATACACCATGACCTGAATCTACAAGTGCTCCAGCTAGCAAAAAACAAGGCTGCTATTACACAAAATTGTACCTACTGTAACAAAAAAATAGCAAGTATTCTCTGACCAGAGAGAGACAGAGAGAAGCAAAGTCAACACTTATGGACAGCAACAAAAGCAGAGAACCTGAATGACAGATTAGAAACAGACAGAGATACAGTGCATCTGGAAAGTATTCACAGCGCTTCACTTTTTCCACATTTTGTTATTACAGCCTTATTCCAAAATGGATTAAATTCATTATTTTCCTCAAAATTCTACAAACAATACCCCATAATGACAACGTGAAAGTAGTTTGTTGAAATCTTTTCAAATTTATAAAAAATAAATAAATAAATAAATAATTGTTTTTTTTTTAAATCACATGTACATAAGTATTCACAGCCTTTGCTCAATACGTTGTTGAAGCACCTTTGGCAGCAATTACAGCCTCGGGTCTTTTTGAGTATGATTCTACAAGCTTGGCACACCTATTTTTGGGCAGTTTCTCCCATTCTTCTTTGCAGGACCTCTCAAGTTCCATCAGGTTGGATGGGGAGCATCGTTGCACAGCCATTTTCAGATCTCTCCAGAGATGTTCAATCGAGTTCAAGTCTGGGCTTTGGCTGGGCCACTCAAGGACCTTCAGAGTTGTCCCGTAGCCACTCCTTTGTTATCTTGGCTGTGTGCTTAGGGTTGTTGTCCTGTTGGAAGATGAACCTTCACCCCAGTCTGAGGTCCAGGGCGCGCTGGAGCAGGTTTTCATCAAGGATGTCTCTGTACATTGCTGCATTCATCTTTCCCTCGATCCTGACTAGTCTCCCAGTTCCTGCAGCTGAAAAACATCCCCACAGCATGATGCTGCCACCACCATGCTTCACTGTAGGGATGGTATTGGCCAGGTGATGAGTGGTGCCTGGTTTCCTCCAGACATGACGCTTGCTATTCAGACCAAAGAGTTCAATCTTTGTTTCATCAGACCAGAGAATTTTGTTTCTCATGGTCTGAGGAGTCCTTCAGGTGCCTTTTGGCAAACTCCAGGCGGGCCATCAAGTGCCTTTTACTGAGGAGTGGCTTCTGTCTGGCCACTCTACCATACAGGCCTGATTGGTGGAGTGTTGCAGAAATGGTTGTTCTTCTGGAAGGTTCTCCTCTCTCCACAGAGAAACGCTGGAGCTGTGTCAGAGTGACCATCGGGTTCTTTGTCACTTCCCTGACTAAGGCCCTTCTCCCCCGATCGCTCAGTTTGGCCGGGCGGCCAGCTCTAGGAAGAGTCCTGGTGGTTCCAAACTTCTTCCATTTACGGATGATGGAGGCCACTGTGATCATCGGGACCTTCAATGCTGCAGAAATTTTTCTGTACCCTTCCCCAGATCTGTGCCGCGATACAATCCTGTCTTGGAGGTCTACAGACAATTCCTTGGACTTCGTGGCTTGGTTTGTGCTCTGACATGCACTGTTAACTGTGGGACCTTATATAGACAGGTGTGTGCCTTTCCAAATCATGTCCAATCAACTGAATTTACCACAGGTGGACTCCAATCAAGTTGTAGAAACATCTCAAGGATGATCAGTGGAAACAGGATGCTCCTGAGCTCAATTTTGAGTGTCATGGCAAAGGTGAATACTTATGTACTTTTCATTTATGTGATTTTTTTTTCATTTTTTATTTTTAATAAATTTGCAAAGATTTCAAACAAACTTCTTACATGTTGTCATTATGGGGTATTGTTTGTAGAATTTTGAGGAAAATAATGAATTTAATCCATTTTGGAATAAGGCTGTAATATAACAAAATGTGGATAAAGTGAAGCGCTGTGAATACTTTCCGGATGCACTGTACATACAGTGGAAAATCTTGCAGTGGAAAAGTTATAGTCTATAGCCACAACAAGACAAGAACGCAAAATTGAGCAAATTATTTGTCGAGAGAGAGAGAGAGAGAGAGAGAGAGAGAAAGAAAGAGAGAGAGAGAGAGAGAGAGAGAGAGAGGGTGTGCGTGGTGTAATGCAAGAGAACATTAGATTTAGGATCTAATAGCAACTACTCAGCCACTCTCACACATTAATTGTATCAATTAAAATTTTGTATTTCTCATTAATTATTAATAAATTATTAATTAATAAAAATCCATTGCATGTTCATTACAAATAATTTTAAATATGCCCAACCAATGGACTCATTTTGGAGCTACTGTTCTAATAATATTTCCTAATTATTTTCAACTGAAAAAATGTAGCTAATCAGTTTGTCTGTGTGGGCAGTAGTTGGTTAGTGTGGTTTGCATTTCATAGCTCCTATGGAGTAAGATCCTATTGAAATCAGAGGGCTGCTCATGTCTAACACTTTTTGCTGGACTTTAGTTACAACCACTAATAATTCAGATGCTCAGAGAGAGAAAATGTTTTACTAACCTTGAATTAGGTGTTTCTTGACTTGATTAAACGAGTTGTAGTTGATTCTCCTTTCAAGGTTACATTCAAATCATATAGTCTTACAATACTTAATCAAACCTCTATGTAGCCACACCACACATTCAGATATGGATTATTAACAGACAGTAATAAGATCCATGGAACAAAAGCTCCTATAAAGCCAGTCCAAAGGCTTTTTTTCCATCTTTTTTGCACTCCATCATATTTTCTGTTGTCCGAAGTTATGACAATTAGCTAGTAGGCATGAGACAGAATATTATTGTCTCAAATATCACGATACAAATTACTGGCGAGACGAATTTGCTGCTGAAAATTTGATTATCGTGTATTGCAATATTTCAATTTTAAATTCATCATGAGCTTCACCTCGACTTACACAGTAGGAAAAGACAGAATGAATGTTATTTTGACTAACTCTTGGATGAGACCAAGACCATATTTAGCGAGACCAAGGCCAGAGACTGAGGTAATTCTGAGTACAAATGCCTATAAGTCAGAACAGTTCAAGTCAGTACAGGAAGCATCTTGTGACTGGACACAGATTCAAGTCCTCTAGCCCTACTAGTATTATTTTCCTAATATGATTCACACTATATTTTTAATGCATCACTTCGAAAACATGAAAAATACATTTTAAAAAATAAACAGTGTTGATCTTTGCTACTCAGTCAATAAAAGTCCCATTATTTATAAGGTACTTGATTTAAAATAAAATGACCCCATTGGTCTATTTGTTGCTAAACTGATTGTTTTGATTTTTTTTTTTTTTTTAAAAGCTGTTATAAAGTTGTTAAACTAAAGATTTACTATGAAGAAACACTGTGATAAATGCATTTGAATGTCAGAGACACAAGGTCAGAGCTCCCACCCCACATTTCAATCACGTCACTACCAGGCAATCACTGCGGAGGTGGCTGTGCAATTTGGATACTTCAGTTCAGACAGCAACTCTTAAACTTTTCCAAACCCCACATGCTGCCCTGCCTCTTCAAAAGGTAGCATAAATCAGGCTTCAATGTAAGTAAATTCGGTCCTGCTGTGCACTCTCAGCATGGAGATTCAGTCCATAATAAATATGTAGATACAAATTCCTGCAACTACTGGCACAACCCTAACTATAACTTTCATCTACTGTACAAGTGTGAAGATTTTGAGTTTGCACACAGCAAATCATGTTTTCCATTATGTATACAGTAATTTATTCCATTATGTATACAGTAATTTATTCAAACACATACATATTCAAATTCACACTACATTACTCATCACCTTGTTGTGCTTGTGTATTGCATGCATGTACTTACAGGGACTCCATGCTCCATTAGCACATTGGGGTTCATGATTGTGACTAACTGATGGAGCAAATCTGGCTGAGACTCAAAGAGCTCAGGGGCAAGTTTCTTCATCACTGCTTCCAACTGCTCTGCTACAAAGCCAGGAGCACCGTACCATGTCTTTGGCTCTCCCCTACAAACACACAGAGGCAACCATTTATGAATCAAAACCAGTAAGGTGATTATGGCCCTTTTAGTAACACATTCCTGTTAGGAAGTTACTTGACTCCAGCATAGTATGACTACTCAAAGGCACCTGATTTAACTCTCCAGTTAAGCACCATGTTTGCTAGGTGATAAATTATCAAACTGTACCGATGACCTTTGCTTTAGACAGTAATTGTATTATTCACTTTGAGCAAGCAGATATTGTCACATGAAGCTCACAGCTGCACCAACAGCATCACCTAAACCCATTTTATTTTTGTGTGTTTCTTTAATCATTTGCTTTCGAAAGTCAAAAACTCATACCAGTGCAAATAGTTTATAGAATAGCTCCAATGATCCTCAATATGCCAACAGAAAGAGGAGAAGCACATGCCCACGTAGAGCCAGGGCAGCTTCATCCCACATATGTCAGCCGTGATGTGAGTCAGCACAGATGCATCCAGCACTGGCATGTTGTTTAGGTTCCAGCCACAGCTGAGGTAATGCTACAGGGACAGAAAGGAGTACAGGTATGAAAAACATTCATCCAATCATATTACAGAGTAGACAATTTACATTATCTTTTAGGAAGACCACAGAAAAGATGACAGACAGACACCAACACAAACACAAAGTATAACAGTTCTTTCCCTATTATAATAATATAATATAATGGCAGGGGAAACACTGAATATGAAAGTCCAGAAAGGCCATGCGTTATTGACTGGCAATGAAACTGACCATCCATTCAGAATCACCATAGTGTTCATTACGGTATATTTGCAGATTTCTAAGTTGCCTTCTCAAGTGACAGACACTAATTTGAAAATGGTCTAGCACTAACCAAAATATGGATGGATGGGTGAATGGAAAGACATTATTGATCCCGAAGGGGTAATCTGGGAAAAATATAGTCAAACGCCACACTGTGAGCCCCCACACCTCGGGGGTGGAAGGCCCTATCTCTACCACTGTACCAACTTTTTTCTGTTAAGGCACACCCTGTTATGGACAAAAATGCATTTCGACATGAGAAAAATGTGTCATGATCTCGAGAAAACAACTTTTATCTTCTTAAGGTAACGAGGGAAAATAAAGTAACACATGGCCTTTTTAGACTTCCGTAAATAAATGTAGTACAACTAAGAAAATTGCGCTATCAGTATTATTGGAGACAGTACAACATACCTCTTCATTGGGCATGACTTTAAAAGGACCATTCCTGACAGGGAAGCCACTGCCAAAGTCCTTTGAGGCAATGTCTGCCCCATACTCTACTATGACATCTTCCTCAATGGTGCTAACTAAACGCCAAAATTCTTTCTCAACCAGCTCAGTAGGGACCATCTGCGGAGAAAACATAAAAGTCAGTGTCAGGTTCTAGACCATGCACATCACTCACACATCTAATATCTGAATTGGAATCTTTAAAGCATACATGCACAGGCATGTTGAAATAGTCTGACTTGAAGGAGTCTGCCATATCTCCAAAGGAGCGGAGTGTGTAGTCTCTGGGTGCCTGTTCAAAGCCGAACGCAACCTGAGGCTTGCCACACTCCTGTGGAAAAAAGAACAAAAAGTACATATAAATAATTACAAGATCACAGAATTTCGGCAATGTGTACACAGTATGCTGGAGAAATCTGGCTTTTCATGGAGTTTTGACAACAAAAAAACAAAACAGATTTCAATATGTAGTCATATTTTTTCCAAAAAATAAACCAACATTCAGACCAAGTGGAAAAAAAAACCCACGTAGGACCACCTTTAGCAAAAATAACTTGAAATAATTTTTCTGTAGGAGTTTATCAGTCTCTCACATCGTTTTGGAGAAATTTTGGCCCACTCTTCTTTACAACATTGGTTCAATTCATTGGTGTTTGAGGTCTTAAGATCCCGCCACAGCAACAGTGGGGTTGAGGTCTGGACTTTGACTTGGTCATTCCAACACCTTGTTTTTTTTTTTTCCCTTTTAGCCATTCAGATGTCGATTTGCTGGTGTGCTTGGGATCACTGTCCTGGTGCATGACCCAGTTTCGGCCCAGTTTAAGCTGCTGGACATTGTCTCAATGACTGCAAGTTTCCTAGGTCCTGTGGCTACAAAACAAGCTTAATAATCAACCCATTCTTGACAGTTGGTATAAGGTGTTTGTGGTGATGTGTTCGGATTTTGCCAAACATGACGCTGTGCATGATGACCAAATATCTCCAACTTGGTCTCATCAGTCCAAAGGATATTGTTCCAGAGCTTCTGTGGTCTGTTCAGATTTTGCAATTTTGCAAACCTAATTCATGCTGCCATATTCTTTCCAGAGAGAAGGGGCTTTTTCCTAGCCACCTTCCATGAAAGCCATATTTGTTCAGTGTTTTTCTGACTGTGCTGTCATTAACATAAACATTTAATGTGCTTACAGAGGCCTGTAGGTCACATGATGTAGTTCTTGGTTTTTTCTTTATCTCTGAGCATTAAAAGGTCTGACCTTGAACTGAATTTGCCGGGATGCCCACTCCTGGGGAGATTGGCAACTGTCTTGAAGGCTCTCCATTTGTAAACAATCCTTCTCACTGTAGAATGGTGAATTTCAAATTGTTTGGAGATGGCCTTTTAACCCTTCCCAAATTGATGAGCAGCAACAGGTGCTTCTCTGAGGTCATGGCTGATGTTCTTTCTTCTTGGCATTATGTAGACACACACCTGAGTGCCCCAGAACACCAAACTGCCAAAGATTCTGCTTTCATAGAGGTAGTCAAACTTCTTGATGATTAACTAAATAAAAGTAACATTTCATTAGTAACACCTAGCTGCTAATTACTCTCTTAATGATTGTGAAGTAGGAAGCGTGTACTTATTTTTCCCCACCTGGTTTCTGAATGTTGGTTCACTTTTTGGGGAAAAAAAGACTACAAATTGCAATCCGCTGTGTCTCTTTGTTGTCACCTGAGGTTATTTTTTGTTTACAGAAGTTGGTGAGGAACACACAATTGTTATTTAGGCCCTGATAAATTGAAGGAGGGTGTACTTTCTTTTTCCCATGACCGTAATCTATTCTTATGGGATTTATGTATGAGAAAATCCTTGTTTTTAATGATATAAAAGATACTGTGACTTCAATTAATTGCAGTGAGCTCTTTGACCACCTGTGCCAGGCACTTGGGACATCTCCAGTCCCCTTTGGGGACATCATGGAGTGGTGGGATAAGACAGAATGTGTGGTAGCTGTCATCGCACCCATCACACAGCAACAGCTTGTCCTCATCACCGCCTCCCCCACACACCAAACACATGTACTGCTCCACCTTCAAATGCACACACAAAACAAGGAACATCCAGTAACTGACTAGAAAAATTCACTATACCATTATAAAATGCTTGATGAAGACAGAGGTATAGTGTGGTCAAGGCAATTTTTAGAACTTGCAAATCAAACCATTTAATTTCAACCAGTCGGCAACATTTGGACTAATCAGCAACTTTGGTGCTGTCCTTCACCTTTGATTTTTCTCCATTAGGCATTGATTCAACTTGTTCCATAGGCTCCTGTTTCACCTCGACTGGAAAACTTCTCACTGAAACAAAACATCCATACTATTCACTTTAATCAACCATATTTAGCAACTTTTTAATGATACAGAGTTTAAATGTGCAAATCCTCTAGGTAAATCACCTGCTTCTGGTTTTGCCACGTAAGAGCCCATTCTCCTTCTCAGGTTGGGTCTGTTCTCACACTCTTCCTCCTGCTCACTTTTGAAACAGCGACCCTAAAAAAGAGAAAACACTTTCTGTTGAAAATGTAAGCAAACTGAGGATAAAACCAAATACTTTGCTGTAATAATTTGTTGTGTTTTGTTTTGACCCAGGATAAAAATCCACACTAAATTAAACATTTTTATGTAATGCAAACTGGGAAGGCAGGTGAAGAACTAAACCCACGCTTTTAAGGAGGGTATTACCAAAAAAAAAAAAAAAAAAAAAAAAAAAAAATTATTTTACCTTTAAAGAGATTTTAGACCGTTTGGCTCTGCGAGCAATGGTGGAGGTTTCTGCAGGCTGTACAGACTGCCGCTGGGGCAAGTCATGAGATTTATATACCTTATCTTTGGTATCATTTGTGAGAGTGGGCTTCTGTGAGTTCTGATAAAGAAAACACAAAATTGACAAAGCTTAGACATTATATGATTAATAAAAACATTCACAGTCACAATGTGGAGAGTCCAGTGTATGTGAATCAGTTCTTATCTAACAAAACCTCGACAAATAAAAGCTCAATTACTTCCAGCAATTACACATTAGTGCTGTTTTTTCATTCCACCAACAAAAAGACACCAAACAAACCCAATATGGTTCTAGTTCCATTTTTTCATCACCAAGTGATAAAGTCTGGATTATACCTTCTAAAAATATGATGACCAATTCTTTTCTTTTTTGCTATACACTGAAGACATTTGGGTTCAAACCAAGAATAGCCATTTTGAGCTATTAATTCAAGATTCATTGCTCTCAACAAAGAAAGAAAGAAAGAAAGAAAATCCCAGCACTTATAGAGAGGAGTTGTACAGCTTGATGGCCACAGGGATAAAGGATCTTCTGAAGCACTCAGTGGAAC
>CM075022.1:8821969-8833212 GCA_037576675.1 Pangasius sanitwongsei | reverse complement strand
GATTTTCTAAAGTCCACTACAAGTTCCTTTGTTTTCCTGACATTGAGCTGTAGGTGATTGAGCTCACACCAGGTAACGATTAAAATGGCGTGTAGTATGGGCGATGCCCCACAGCCAAAAGTTCAATATCGGGGTTGCAAACACGCTCTCTCACAGTTACATGACCTGGGTGGCACCACATGTTGTTAATATAAACAGCCAGTCCTCCTCCTCTCCTCTTACTGCACTCCTCTCGTCTCCGGTCCCCCCACACTGCACTGAAGCTGTCTATATTAATGCTGGAATCAGGTATGCCATCATGTAGCCGAGTCTCCGTAAAACACATCAGACTGCATTCGCGAAAGATGTTCTCCCTTCTTACTAAAGCTGTCAGCTCGTCCATCTTATTGTCCAGCGACCTCACATTACCCATAATGAGAGACGGGAGATACAGTTTATATTTCCTCACCTTCTCTTTGCGCGCTGCTTGGCTCCACTCAACTTTTCCTCTCCACAGTTTTCTTCCACCTCTGCATCCTCTCACTGTCCTTCTTCATATCTCATCAGGGATGTTTAAGGTCCGATACAAAGTCGGATCAAAAATGCCGGCCGGTTGCAATGCAATCAGCTGATCTTTGGTGTAAACAAAAGAGCCGGCACCGTGTTGCTGCGCGCCGGTCACTCTTAAGACAAAACCTCTCTCAAATCGCATGATTAGAGAGGGAAAAGCTTATTACTGGTTACCGATAAAAATTTAAAAGAGAAAGATAAAGAAATAATAAGTCAATTATAAAAAGGAAGGAGAGCAACTGTAACAGGCTGCTGCACGCTCGCACACGCGCACATATATAATTGTCTAAACAATAAATCTAACAGGGGACACCTGGGCAACAAAAAACACCTGTCAGTCACATGTTCCAACATTTTTGATCACTTGAAAAAATGGGTGGGTTCAAACAAAAGGTGCCATGTTCTAAGTTGTTTAACACATATAGATGTAAATATCAGGAAACAAAAGCTTTAAATTCAGATATACCATCTCATTCATGTTTCGATCTCAAACCCAAATGTCCTCAGCAAGTAGCAAAAACAAAATAATTGGCTTTGCCGTTCCAATACTTTCAGAGGGGACTGTATAACCACAAGAGTCATCTTGTAGTTCCACTGACATGAAACCGTCCTGACAAACTACATATGGAAGCATATGGAAAGGAAGGGACTTCAGGAACCAGTTTAGCCCTCTCAAATCAGCCAGAAACCACTGTCCTTCTTCTGAACAACATTAAACAATAATGAATGCTGTACAATGAATGGATGAATTAATGTGGAAAAGAACACTTTGTGCTCTTTTCATTCATGCTTCTGTACAAGATAGAACAAATTTCCTTGGTCAAAGAAACAGCTTTGCTGGGGTCTGATATGACCAAGGCCCTGAGCCCAGTGAAGGTTGGGGCCAGGGATGGAATTGAAGTTTGTATTCCTGAGACATTGTCATCAGTACCCACTGATCTGATGTAGCTGTTGTCGTTCCAATAGGTGATGTTTTGTGCTCTTAAACTTCTTGTCACCAGCTCCTGCACATCATGGGCATACTCCATGTGACCCTAATGCGAGAGGGCACTCTTCGCAGTCCACCCCACAAAATGGTCATGGGGAACTCAGATGTCTGCTAGGGGAATGTGGATGTGACTCTCTCTGCTTAAAAGCTGGTTTGTACTTGACACATAACATTACGTGCGTGTACAGAAGCAACAGAAATGGAAGCTGAACTGTTCACATACTGGCTTGCATATCTTATGTACATCTGGAGGATTAAGAGCAACATCTTCTAGATGGCAGGTCATAGCCAAAACACCCCTGTCCATCTGGATTCTAAGTCAAAGTGTAAAATGTTTAGTGATTTCATGCATAGTTAAACAAACTGGCAAGCTCTGTTTCTCTTTAAAACGTTCTGCCATCTGCATGATTGTTGTCATAAGCTGTATCTCAAATTGAACATTCTGACCTTAAATTCAAAAGTATTTACTAGAAGATCCAGAATCCTGGTACTCAAAACAGATCTTTGGGTAGGTTTTTAAAGTTCAAACACTAACTGTAATAGGAAAACCCGTTAGTGTGATTTGAGTATGCGATTTGAGACACAATGTAAGTTTGTTTATTTAGTTGCAGACACACTGTCACATGGTGCTAAACTGATCACACTATTTACATTGGTATTGCACCACACAAGCGTGCACAAGGAATGCTCCAAGCAACTGCAGGATGCATGTGTCAGCTATCTTGCGTTTGCACTGTTAAAAGCAAGTATAATAGTACCTTAAGGCTAGTGAAAACCCTGAACAGAGCTGCTGTTGCCTAAAAATGCCACATAGACAGCTCATTTAGTCTGGTTCACTGGGAGTGTGAAACCTATGTTTCAATCTAAGGACCTCATTTATAAACCATGTGTATGCATAGTTTTGTGCATAAACCATACTGATGCATGTTTCTATGCACTGAATGGGATTTAGTAAGTTTTGCTTACACGTGAGGATGTGTGTATACTGTATTTCCACTCCTGACCATGCGTTTGCAAGAACTCCTAGTGGTAGAAAAGTGTAATAGTAGGTAAACAGACATGGCAGAGCTTCTATATCATGTACTATGCATCATATGAGCATAAGAGAGAGAAAATACTGATTTTGGCACTCATAACATTTTTCTCTGACCTCTCTCATTAACAAGGTTTTTCCACCTGCAGAACTTCCATTTACTGGATGTTTTCTGCACCATTTTGTGCAAACTCTAGAGAATGTTTTGGATGAAAATCCCAGGAGATCAGTGGCTTTTCTAACCAGCCCTTTTGACCCCAACAACCAAAAAGAGGTCAAGGTCACTGAGATCACAGTTTTTCCGATTCTGCTGTTTGATGTGAACATTAAGTGAAGCTCCTTGCCTGTATCTGCCTGATTTTATTCATTGTGCTGCTGCCACACAATTCAGATAATTGCATGAAAGGTCATGTGTACAAGCATTCCTAATCAAGTGGTGCATGAAACTATAGACTGTATAAATAAAAAAAACTGCCCAGAAAGCACACTGTGTATGCAAAGTATGTGACAGTGAATATGGGAGGAAGAATGAGAGAGATAAGAAAAGAGGAAGGAAAAACAGTATGTGACAAAGAAGGCTTAAATGCCTCACCAGAAGGTTGGCCCCTGTCTGGAACAGGTAGTAAGGATAGAGAATCCTCTCATAGTGGGCACGTAAGTGAGATCCAACAGCCTTGCCAGGAGCAAAGCCCATTTTCAGAGCTATCTGGGTCCATTTCCGTTCCCTGCAGACCACGTCAAAGCTGCCCTCCTCCATCACCAACTGCAGAGGGCACAGAGACAACCAGTTTCAGGTGATAGGTTAGAATGCATGACCAAGGCCATGCAGACATACAGCACAAGTTATGTTGTAATACTATACCTTGTAGAGCTGATACAGGTCAAGAGATTTGCGCTCCACATGAGGGATTTTCAACGTGCAGCCCTGCAGCTCCCAAAACTTGGCTATCTGATCCAGAAAGTTGAGTCTGACTCTGGTTTGAGCCTGAGAAACATGACAGATAAAAAAAAAATCAAAGTAATAATAATTAAGCTACTACTTCAAATCACATACATTACCTTGTGCCTCCATGTAATATTTCTTTTTACTCTTTTCCCCCTGCTCTAGCCAGACTACTTTAAAACAGCAGTTATTTAAGTGGTAGCTGAGATCTACCACTAATCCCCCCCCATCCCAAAGGTGCTCTGTTGTATTCAGATCAGTTGACTGGGGAGAGCACTGCAGTACACTGAACTCAATGTCATGTTCTTTTGAGATGATTTGTGCTTTGTGACATGGTGCTATATCATGCTCAAATGCTCAACTAGTATTAAGGGGCCCAGTGTTTGCTAAGAAAATATTACCCACACTATTACATCACCAGCAGCAGCCTGATTTTGAATGATTGTATGCATTGTACTGCTACCACATGATTGGCTAACTGGATAAGTGTATGAATAAGGTGGTGTATAGGTGTTCCCAGTAATGTGGTCAGTGAGTATACCTATTAGTTTGTTATTTTTCCGATTAAATAGACTATAAAAATTTTAATAAAACTAAGAAAAGTGCTGTTAATATTATACAAATCTCTCTCAACGTCCATCCAACTGGTCTGAATACTGTCGAAAAAAAAATTCATAAGAAGCTTAAGTGGTTTAATTACTAAACATGGCACAAATCTTTGTAATATGCTGAATCTGGCATGTGCATTTTTTTAAATACTGGAGAATGTTTGAGAAACCCTGACATAAAAGGATCTTAATATTAACGTGATGGCCCAACATCAGAAACCTTTGCCCTTTTCTTGCTAACAAGACTCACCAGAAGCTAGAAGCCTGATAGCATGATGTCAATTTATGCTATCAAGACATGTGAACATTTCATTTTATCTTACAGCAGTCTACAGCTGAAATATGGAGAGAGAAAAAAAAAAAAACTTACAAGCAGGGGACTGACAGAGCACTTACCTCCAATTCATTGAGCCTCTGTATGCGTGGCGTGAAATGCAATCGGTCCACATCACAGGCAAATGGTGGCTGCCACCCCTAGAGAATTATACCAAGCCATGCTGAGCCTAATGATGTGCCATTTGCCACAAGCAGCCTGAATTTATCGTCAACACTTCTGGCCTTCAGAATTTATTCTACAGATTTTATTCTTATTTATTCATACCTTTTTTTTTTACATTAGTTAACGATGCCACATTCTATAAGCCTACAAGTCTATATTAAATGCATTGCATTTTAATTCCTGATGCATTATTTTAAAATGATTTAAAACACTATACACTTAAGCATGCATCCACCACATATGAAGCCACATGAAGCAAGAAACTCTAATGATAACTAACCCTGAAAGTAAAATGTATTAACCAACATATGTCACTGTTTGGTGGTGTGTAACTGTGTAGTGCTGAGCCACGAAATGCGAATTTTACATTTGCATTATTTATTTTTTTTCACATTTCGGTTTCAATTACTGGTAAGGAAATGGTCTTATGCAAAACTATAATAACATGAAAAACACCTTTTACATCCTGCCAAAGGTCAGGCCTAAAATGGCCCCTCATCTGCTCCCCGAAACTGCTATAATAGTTCCATTTTATTTTTACAACATAAAACAGTAAACGTAGGAAAGCACGTGCTTTGAATCCAAAGCGACCGTGAAGTCAGTAAGGGTTCAACGGGAAACATACACGCGAATGAAATTTGATTAACGATAAGTCATGTGGTCAAGAATTCTTAAGGTTAACGACAAAGCAAAACATAATTGAAACCGCAACGCAGGTTGGAGTAAATTATTGCAAGATTAATAAATAAGCAGGATGAGAACAACGATATGAAAACTGTAATTAATAAATGTGTCCAAATACAATTTGCCGGGCAATATGTAATAAATGGTCTTCAGTTTAAAAGCTCTCAGTGCTTTGCTCGTTCCTGTTTGGGTGGATGCCCTACCTAAGCGATGGTGTAGCTTGACAATAACCAATAGGTTGCTACTTGTACAGTAGACCAACACGTCTACCCAGAGAAATGATAATCAAAAGATGATTCCTTTGCAACATACGAGCGTTTTTTTTTTTTTTTTTTAAAGTAGCAATGTAGCAACTATTAGTGCAATTCATTCCCACAGCTAACCGCTTCATTATACCAGAGCCGCAATCCGCCATATTGAAAACCTGCCTTCAAAAAGTGTTTCAGACTTAACTGTAAGGAACAATCAATGATAAATAGCAACACAACTATGTCTCCATTTCATATTTCAGTAACGTATAACTTACCTGCGGCGGCCTGATCTTACAAATACCAGTTTTTTCTGCAATGGGACGTATTTTGTTGATAAACGCAAACGGGTCCTCGAATTCTTCCCAGCTAGGCTCAAACACAGGACATTCCGGCGGTGGAATAAACTCGTTGGGTCGAGGTTGGGTCATTCTGGGCAACTACATCCAACCGATGACATGTAGAAACTGTAATAAACTGTTTAAAGTAATACTTTATCAAGTATTCTCGTAACTACTGCATAATAAAGAATGATTACACAAAGTCCGACAACTAACTAATCCTCATCCACTTTGGAACGTACACACGAAGGGTTGACGTTTGAGAATCGTATCGTGTTCCGCTTAAAAAAAGTAGAGTCCTCCGCTGTACACTAATCATCGTTCTACAGTGTTCATTAAATGGGCATATTTACAGCGAACATTTTAGGCTAACAACAATTTAAATAATTTAATAACTGGAAAATAAACGCTGAGATCCACCCACATACTATATAAATATTAACACCATTTAATACCTATTACGGCCATAAAAACGCCACCGATCAACATCAGTCTTCAAAAGTTACATTTCCAGTGTAACAGTCAGAATGTCAATATCACGTGACGGATGGATTGTGGAAAATTCATTATGCAAACATAGTTCCGATAATAATACAAATGCCAACAAATTGACATTTTTAATATATAAAATACATACGCATACTTAAGCATTTAATTCGTCCATTTGAGAAATCGTTATTAGCTTTTAATTAGCGTCAAAGTTTCTCCTGTTAAATAATAACATGTATTATCCTAATGTTTGAAATCTTCTTTGCTGTGATGTCCAACTAAATTATTTAGTTTTTACCTGATAGCTACGTTTAAAAGTAAAATGTGCAAATGAACGGCTTACTAAACAACACGCAGTGAAGCACAATACAGAAGTAAAACAAGAGGCAAGTTGCGCGGATTAATGTACAACAGCTGAGAACTGCACGCCGACCGGAACTACTTCTTTAAATGGACTCTCTGAAGTTACCTACAGTTGATGTTGTTTAACGTCATCCCCGGGAGCGATCTGCTCCATTTACCTTAGCCAGCATATTACTCACAATTGACAAATATACTCCGCGATGACCCATTGTTTTAAAGGACAATATGATTTTTTAAAAAGAATAATTAGATTTTATCTCGTCAATGTAGGCCTGATGCGAATATAGCTAGGATTTGCAACGTCACTCACATGCGATTTTGGAACGAGGATCAGAACTACTCGAAAAAGAAAATTATCGAAGGATATAGTAAGTACGATAGCTTACCGAGGTATCGCATCAGTTCGGCTCTAACCTAGAAGTACTTTGCTTAAATGCCTTTCTAGCGATGAAACGGCCATCGCTGCTTCTTTCCATTCACACCGCATCTATTTGCACGTACCGCACGTCAACGCGGAAGCAGTGCCGCCCAACTGCACACGTTACTGACCCAGCCTCCAAGAGGAAACACTTAGCAAAATACTAAAATTAAATAAAGACTTTGCACGTTGTAATCAATGACGATTTTTTTTTTTTAAAGTGCATTTAAAAAAATATATGTTTCGTAAGGTATATTATGTCTGATATTAATCAGTGGCCTTAAACTCGAAAAAAGCCCCCCCCCCCCTTTTTTTTTGGCCCCTTTCGGGAAACGTTCCAAACAGAAGACCTTCAAGAAGATATAACTCATAAATAACACCTTTTTTGTGCCCTGGACCTACAACATGTTCCTTCAGGAAAATCAGTGTACCTACAACACAAATCAGCACATATAATATTTTCCAACTGGAAAATGTAAAAACACCACTTTCGTCTGAAACGCTGTGTTCGACTGTCTTTAATAGCAAGACTGTGTTAAAAGTACTTTACTGAATTCGTGTACATCAGCATTAGGAAAAGAGTCCTTAATGAATGAAAAACAGGGTATTGATCAAGCATATTTAAAACAAAATGAACAATGAACAGAATATGAAGAATGAAAAGCTAAACGCAGCTAAAAATGCAAAACATTATACAGCATCAAACACTACTCCCAGTGAACTGATCAAGGAGGTATTTTCAAAACTATGCCATAAATGTGTAACAAGAACAAGCAAGCTGTGTAGCACGATCTTGTACAAAACAAGTTTAAGCACTCTACACATGTTTAACTCGATCCAGTGCTATGTAGAAACATTTCTTGTCATCAAGGTTGTGCCATCCAATGGGTCCAATCTCACAATCGGCACAGATAAGATATTTTATTTTGCCTACATCTTTGGTGAAGCCAACATTCTCAAAGGTGTACATATCATCCACCAGCCAGTGAGCTGTTAACGTATCTCCGTCTAAAGTTCCATCAGACTGGTTAAAGTTGTTGTTCTTTTGCATTGAAGGTAGAAAAAGCTGGTTGTCGTGGGGATGGGTATTAAGCAAAAAGAGAGCACACAGGCATTAAATCAGTCGCACTGAGATTAAAAGTAGAATTGAAAGGCACAACTAGAATTAAAAAAACAACAACAATATACTTGTTATACAAAGATGATATTTTATTCTGTCCACATTTTAATTTGAGAATCCTTTGAACATATACTGATCAATTATAATCGTACCTGCTTTTCTGCAAATACAGCCATGCCCGGGCAGAGCACTTTTGATCCACAACGCTGGCATACTACTGATTTCGTATTTTTTCCATCTTCTGAAACAAGGTTGGATGGGTCACTACATCCCTCAATGCAAAAGCTCTGATTACTCTCCTCCATGATTTAAAAAACACTCCAACAACTAGGGTACAAGAAAAGAAACATTTAATTAATACAGAACTATAACAGTATAACCGATCGCGTGGTACTACTCAGTAAAATGATCTCAATAAAGCAGCAATATTCTAACTACCTTTACAGTGGGTAGAGCTATCAAACCATAGATAACATTTAGCCTGATAGTGCAAATACTGGCTTCTTGCATACCATGAAAAAATTTTCAAGTATTTGCAAAAGAAAAATACATATCATGTATCCCCTCATACGTACCGTACACAAGATTGAAATATGGTAAATTGTTAAAACCAAGATGAAAACTTCATAGTTTTTGTTTGTTTGTTTCTTTGTTTCTTTGTTTTCCTTGCTAAAACAACTGGCTGCCGGTGACAGTCCGTCACTAAATCATATCGGCTGGAAAACAAAACACAAACGCAAGGGTCCTGCTGCTTCTTCTCTAACTTAACAGTGGTTGGAAATCCCTCGTGAGGGTGCAATAGCGCCACTAACTGTGCTGGAGGTTGGAGAAGCAAGAAACCCATCCCTGACACCTCACTACTCCGCGGTTGTGAGACCCTTGCTTAATAAAAAAGAATGCATAACCATAACTTCTTAATGTATGGAAACGAGATACTAATATGCGGTCACGACTTAATAACGAGAAGCAGCGAGAAAATTAAGCGCGGCCACATAATATGGTGCTCATCGTTTTGTACCCCATACTGATGTGTATACGGGGTTTTACGGAAAACACCAGGCGCTTGGTGAAAAGCTGCAGGTTATACGAGGCCGGCTCTAGGCAGGGGCAAGAGGGGGCGTTGCCCCCTTAAATCAAAATTTTAGAAGTTGAGAAAGCACATTTTATTATACTCAGAAAATTAATACATTACGAGTTGACAAAATCATCTACAGTAGCGGACAAATCCGCCAAAAATAGGACACACACGATACAGTATTAGCTTCTTTCTCGTTCTCATCTCTCTGTCCCTCCGCGGTGCGTGTATTCACAGGCTGCGCAGCACACACAGTTTCCCCCCAGCCCTCAGTAAACATCCAATGACTGTTGCAGTATGCAAATGAACCACCACGTGTAGTGTCAGGTTTCAGCACGGCCACGCGACAAGGGAAAAAAATAGAACTTGGTTGACAGAGCAAAGTCCAGTAGAAAAGTGTTCTAAAATCCTGTGCGCCAAAGCCCATAGAAATGGCTTAGTTTTCTATCAAATCCATGTGTATTTGCTATTACCGACCATTCGGGTTAATGTACCGTTGGTTAAAAGCACGACTTTTTTCCTTTAGCAACCGTTGCCATGGGTAAACAAAATTAACCAAGCAACACAGATGATCTAGCACGTATTTGACTGATAAATCCGGCAATGTATTGGCATAATATTGTGGACAAGGCCATTGTTGATTAAAATAGCATTAAAGGTAAAAAAAAAAAAAAAATGTCTTTCTGTCATTGTTATGCCTCAGAATAGCGCTAAATTGTGTTATTTTGCGTTTTGATGGCAGCACTGTAAATGGAAATATCCGAACATTAGCTACATTCCATAACCTGCATTTAACGCGCCGGTGTGCCTTTACAAGCACAGAGATGAGTGCCCACGTCCACTGCATGTGACAAACTGAAGACAAATGACCCGTGTCTAACAGACCCCTACGTAAAGCCCCTCCCCATGCTGTAGTTCTGCACTGTTTTGTTTCATATAATCTTTTTTTTTTTTTACAAAGCCAGCTTACTTATTTTCTGCCCCAGCTTCCACCAGCTCACAAAGAGAAAGTTAACGCTGTGTAATGCATCCGTTTTTCAGAGCTTTTCAAAAGTGTAGTGCTGCTCCTGCATGTACTAACAGTAGTAGCAATGATGCTGCTGCTAGTACATCAGAGACAGCAGCTAGCATAACTGCACCTTTAGTATCAGCAAGCACTGCTTCTCCTGCACCTCCATCCATCTCCCTAACAAGTGCTGCCCCAAAGCAGCCTGCTCAGCTACCCAGTGACTTAAATGGCAATGCACCATCTCAGCCAATACTGGGTAGCTACCCAAAGCGTGCATTTGGTACAACACTGAGATCATTCAATCCTGCCTGGTACCGCACACGACCATGGCTAGAGTATTCTGTGGTGCGAGACGCCTGCTTCTGTTTCCCCTGTCGGAAATATGGCAGCACTGTTAATGAGAGGGATGTTGTATTCACCTTAACTGGTTTTAACAACTGGAAAGCAGCACTTGATCGAGACAAGGGGCTACAGAGGCATGTGTCCAGCCACAACCATGTGCATGCTTCAACTGTATGGACTCAGCACAAAAGCAGAGATGCTACAGGGGGAACTGTTGACTCCCTGTTGGTTGGTAAAACACAACTTGAAAAAAACTATTACTATGTCAAGAGTGTGGGCAGTGCTGTTAAGTTTCTCTGTGTAAATGAGTTGGGGCTCCGTGGGACTGCAGAAACTTTTAGGCATGGTGCAGCTGACGATGACATTGCTTCGGGTCTCTTCATAAAACTGATGGAGTATACCTTAGAAAAGGACGAGAAGCTAGCAAGCATTGCTAGGGGTATCCCAAAGAATGCAAAATACACATCTAAGGATATCCAAAATGAAATTATTGAAACACTGGCAGACATGGTGCTTGGGGAGATCAAAAAAAAA
>CM075022.1:8784269-8804094 GCA_037576675.1 Pangasius sanitwongsei | reverse complement strand
AATTCAAATATTTATAATATATTTTTTGTTAATCCATTTATTTCTGTAAAGCTGCTTTGTGACAATGTCCATTGTTAGAAGTGCTATACAAATAAAACTGAATTGAATTGAATTGAAATGCACGAGTGCATCAAACTTACCAATTTAATTGTACAGTTGTGATTTTATTTTGTATATTTCCTCATCTCACCAAAATTAATTTCTGCTTACTGCTTACCTTTTTTAGAGTGTGATTTACATCAAGCGGAGCATACAGGCGTTGATTTTAACCCGCATTTCAGCACTGTGAGATGTAAGCCCATGCATGCTGTATAATGGAGGTCACTACACTACAGATCTGTGGTAAATTCTGCATAGTGTGAAAATGTTGAGCAGTAGTGTACTACTAGCCATTTTTGCATTAATTTTTTTTTAAGTTTATGAGGGACATGTTTGACACGTGCGAAGTTCTTTATATAACCTAAAAGTAAATATAACATTAAGAAATCTGTCACTGTTCACCTCCAGCCTCATAGTAGTCAACACTGAAAAGGTGTCTTGGATTGCAAAGGAAAAAAGAACCACAAGCACAGAACAAGACTCATGGTCAGACTTCACATTTGAAGAGATAGCTAAAGTCATCAAACAGACTTCACAACTGGACGTCACCTGGCCCGGACAAGCTGCAAGATTCTGGCTCAAGTAACTCGCTGCCCTACATTCAGATCTTACCAGGACCATAAATGAGACAATCTAGGATACAGTCATTAACATCTGGAACCACCTTCCTACTCTCAGAAGGCAAGGACACAAAGGACCCAAAGAACTACCATCCAATGCAGCCCACCTTCTACAAGCTACTCATGGCTGCGCTGACCAACTGCATCTACAGTCACCTGCTCATATCTTATGCATCATGTAAGAAAAAGAAAAGTATTGAAAATGAAAGTAAATTAGAACCAAAGATTAGGGAGTTAGAGAAACTAATAGCACTCAATCCCACAGAATGCACAGAAACGGAATTAATGAAACTCAAACTAGAATACAATGACCTAATAAACACAAAAACTCAATTCCTACTACAAAGACTCAGGCATGAAAACTCTGAATTTAATAATAAATCTGCAAAATGCCTAGCAAACCTCTTAAAATGAAATAAAGAAAGAACAACAATCCCAATTAACAAAAAGCAGGAAAGACCATACAAATCCCAGAGGCAATTAATAACACATTTAGATCATTCTTTCAAGACCCGTACTCATCACTTGCAGATCCACACATGGAAGACATCACTAATTTCTTAAATAATATCAACCAACCAAAATTAACTAAAGAAAAAGCAAATTCCACAGATAAACCAATAGAACCACAAGAGATCTACAATGTCCTTAACAACATGCCTAATAAAAAAGCACCAGGTCCTGATGGTTTTCCAGACGAATTCTATAAACAGTTCTGGACTATTTTAGCTCCACTATTTAACAGATTAGTTTCTGAAATTAAACAGAATATGACACTATCAACAGAAATGAATACCGCCAGTATATCACTTCACCTAAAACCCAATAAAGACCTTCTAGTTACTGTCCTTTATCACTGATCAAAACAGACACAAAAATAAATATAGCTGCAAGCAGCATTTACAGAGTCAAGACCAACATAGGCAACGTAGATGCTAAGAAAGCATCAGAGCATGACCAATAGTTCAGTTTGGTCTAGCAATATGAAATCCATAACTTATTGCTGGCATGGATGGAAGATGATCAGAGTCAAATGTGATGGTCTAATCAAATTCGATTTCCATGAAAATTGGACAAATGGTCTAGGAGGAGTTCAAAAAAGTAGATTTTTCAGGAAATTCAAGGGCAGACAGCAAGTTTGGCCAACCATGACATAACTGGTATCATTATTCTCGGCATGACCCAAGGAATCTCTCAAGACCTCATGACAGTCAACAAAAGGAGTCAAAAGCTATTAGCATTTTTTGAATTATAAATTTTGACCACAAGGCGGTGCTGCCCTGAAACTTTCTGTATACCTTCAGGGCATGGTGCCGATGACAAATACCGATTTTCGTAACGACACGCCAAAACATTTGTAAAATACTGTATTTTACATCTAAAATGGCTGACACACAAAATGGCCGACATAGGAACATTTGATATCTTTCGACTTGGTATGTCGCACAGAATTTATGTAAGAGACCAGTTTCAAGATTTTACAACAAACCGTTCACAAGTTATATAAAAATATGCTTTTTTCATATCTTGTGAGCACTGAGTGGCGCTGTTCCGAAACCGGGTAGGTATCCTCAAGTCATGATGGCTGTGACATATACTAAGGTTGGTATGAAACGCTAAAGTGTTATGGAGATATAGTCTCATGTCCATTTTGGCGTGCTCGCCTGCGAAGTCATTTGTGCGTTATTCAAGAATGATTTGACTAATTGACTTGAATTCCATAACTTTCTGTCCACATGGTCTGAAAGAGGAGTTTGAAAAAGTATGTTTTTCAGAAAATTCAAAATGGCGGAAAATCTAGTTTGGCAGATATCCGAGGAAAAAAAATTTTGTTCTAGCCTTTATTTTATTTCAAAAATTATTAGCATAAACATGAGTGAAACTTTGACCTGTTGGTGGCACTAGAGGGCTTGAAATAGCGACTCCAAATTTGCTATGGTAAAATTTCATACTGTCCTCTATCTGTGTGCCAAATTTCATAACTTTCTGATGTACGGTTCTATGGGCTGCCATAGACTCAAGAGTGGAAGAAGAAGAAGCAGAATAATAAGAAAGCTGACAATTACAATAGGTGCCTACCCAATAAATCAACCCAGATCAAACTGATTCATTAAAAACAGACAGTCAGCCACCAACATGCATAGACTCCTCAACTTGATACATTATGCATCACATAAAAATCTAGAATCAGCAATAGTAACACTTGATGCAGAGAAAGCCTTTGACAAAGTTAACTGGATATTTCTACTCACAACACTTTCTAAATTTGGTTTCGGTGAATCATTTATTCAGTGGATAAAAATCCTCTACACATTAACCCATTACTGAACACCATAAATAATGATCTTCAATGCTGGATAAACATTCCCCTTGCTCACTGGCAGAAAAGCATCCATAAAAATGATGATAGTACCAAAATAAATTACATATTTTTAATGATCCCTGCTCAACCTCCCCCTTCCTGGTTCAAATCACTCAATTCCAGTATCACTAAATTTTACTGAAAAAACAAACCACCCAGAACCACCTTACAGAGACCCAAATATCATCGAGGACTTGATGTCCCAAACATTCAGCAATATTACCTCACTAACCAACTCCAATATATAATAAAATGGATAAAACCCAGTCAGACAAACAATATTTGGCTAGAAATGGTGAATTTATAATTTTATAAAATTTCCACCAAGCTGTTAAGTTGCTGCAGTTGTTGGACTTTTGAAGCAGAACAGGCACTATGCAATGAAATCAGAATCTCGCACCTACCATTCATCAGCACAGCTATTAAAGGCCACCCCTGCTTCAAAAGTCCAGCAACTTTAACAGCTTGGTGGAAATTTTATAAAATTGTAAATTCACCATTTCGACTAACTGAACACACTCCCATATGGCACAACCCCGAAGTCGCAAACACCATGAAGATAAACATCTCCATATGCGTAGAAAAAGGCATTAAGCAGCTTAAACGTAAAACAACACCTTTACATCATTTCCATATCTAGACGAGAAGCATGGACTAGAAAATAATTTCCTTGAATTTCTACAGCTCCGTTCCATTATATGTTCTAAAATCAATCTAAAAGGACACCATTTGACCTCCCCCATTAGTATCAGAACTACTGAATTTCTCACCACCAGCT
Organism: Pangasius sanitwongsei; assembly: GCA_037576675.1. Classification (NCBI taxonomy): domain Eukaryota; kingdom Metazoa; phylum Chordata; class Actinopteri; order Siluriformes; family Pangasiidae; genus Pangasius; species Pangasius sanitwongsei. The sequence goes on along the minus strand of CM075022.1, from coordinate 8,800,235 downwards.
AAAGTCTTATCCAAATCACATAAAAGTAATATCCAAATCCAACTCCTCAATTACCATACCATGTAAAAATGGGAAGATAACTTAGCAATCACACCCTGAGAAGCATTTTGGCCACACATATTACAGAATATGTCCCTCATATTTTCCAAACAGATCCATCCCACTCTCCCTTCACTATGCTTACTGAGAGATACATCTGGGATCAACATCAAAAAGGAAAACACAAAAGTCTTTCTTACAGCACTAACCATCGCAAAAAAAACATATATACTAACAAACTGGAAATCAAAGAATAACCTTAATATTGGAAAAACTTAATGATCAACTATATAACAATGGAAAAAAAACTCTGCCTCAATCAAAAACAAAACTACCAAATTTAACTCCATTTGGACACCACTGATCACCTACCTACACCAGAAAATCACCTTGCAATAGCTAACAATACAAAAAAAAAATATATATAGTCACTTGTTCAAGAATGGGATTAAGAAGAGAAAACTGTTATGATCATCTGCTGGTGAGTAGGATGGCTGTAACAACCATGAAGAAACACAAGAGGAATCTGGGTATGACATGAATAGACTACAGAAAGGCATACAGCAGCTTGCCCCATACCTGGCTGGTTGCAGTCATGAACATCTACAGAGTATATGTATATGTAAACCAATCACTTGGTTTGTAGAAGAGTCTATGAAAGAGTGAAAGACCGAGATGTGGCTGTAGTATGCTGGAGATCACATCCGAACAAGAAACATCAGTTTTTCAAGGTGAATCACTGTCTCCCTTACTGTTCTCTCTAGCACTGATTTCTCTAACCAATATGCTGAACAGTCAAGGCATGGGGTTTGAGATTTATGACAACAGCAAGGTTAGCCACCTGTTCTACATGGATGAACTGAAGCTATTCACCAAGGACGAAGATCAGTTGCAACAGTTTTATGAGTGTGAAAGCATTCAGTGATGACATCAAAATAGAGTTTGGCCAAGACAAATGTCCTACTGCAGTCGTCAAACGTGGCAAACTAGTCAAAATCCAAAACATCCAGCTGAATGACCAGACAGTGATCAGGAACCTGTACACCAATGAATCATATACGTACCTGGGCATCATGAAACAGCATAATCATAGAGTGCACCAGATACTCAAGGTAAAACTTAACTCTAAAAACAAAGTAACAGCAATCAGCACTCTAGCTGTCCCAGTTGTGGCCTGCAGTTTCGCAATATTCGATCGGGTGAGAACAGACATCCAGAGGATGGATCGTACGATATGTAAATTCCTAACAATAGGGAGTATCCATCACCCAAAGGCTGACATCGAAAGACTTTACATCTAGAGACAGATGATGTAGACCAGTCAAACTGGAGTCTGCAACTCAGCCATTGTCAGCCTAAGCAAGTACATCAAGCTATGCAAAAAAAAAGTTCACTAGGCTAGTGAGAGATCATGATGCCAGCAAAGTAAAGTTCTCTCTCCAGAAAGAAGCAAGAAATACTTGAAGCAAGGGGCCATCGCTATGAATGCCTAAAGCCAGCTCAAAACTTGCACTGAGGGGGAAAAGAGGGAACAGCATCAAGCCAGCAACCCACCGACCTCACCAAACTGCTGCATTCTTCTTTTGTTCTTCTTTTCTAGGCTTGTACTGCAGCTTCTTTCAGTTATTGTTTCTTTTGTGGGGTTTCTCCCTTCAGGAGGTAAAATGCATGCTCAATTGGCCAGTCTAAAACCTTTCACTTTTTTCCCCTGATGAAGTCCTTTCTTGTGTTGGCAGTGTGTATTGGGTCATTGTCTTGCTGCATGAAGAAGTTCCTCCCAATTAGATTGGATGCATTTCTCTGAAAATTGGCAGACAGAATGTTTCACTACAATCATGTGTTACATCATCAATAAAGATTAGAGAGCCCATTCCAGAAGCAGCCGTGCAAGCCCAAGCGATGACATTACCTCCACCATGCTTGACCAATGAGCTTGTAGGTTCGAATCATGAGCAGATCCTTTCTGTCTCCACACTTTGGCCTTTCCATCACTTTGGCAGAGATTAATCTACAATAGAATTGAACTTGCCATTCCAATACTTTCAGAGAGAACTTTACACTATATGGCCAAACGATTGTGGGCACCAGAACATCACGCCCATGTGTGCTTTTTAAAAATCCCATTCCTGATTAAGTTCCCCCTTTGCTGTTGTAATAACCTCCACTCTTCTGGGAAGGCTTTCCACAAGACTTTGAACCATGGCCATGGGGATCTGCCCATACAGCCACAAGAGCAGCCACAAGAATGCCTGAGGTCAGGCACTGATGTTGGGTGATAAGGCTTGGGGCGGAGTCAGCATGCCAAAGGTGTTCAGTGGGGTTGAGGTCAGGGCTCTGTGCAGGCCACTTGAGTTCTTCCACTCCAACCGTGGCACACCATGTCTTCAAGGACCTTGCTTTGTGCACAAGGGCACTGCCATGCTGGAACATGTCTGGGCCCCTTAGTTCCAGTGAAGGGAAATTGTAATGGTACAGCATACAAAGACATCCTATACAGTGTGCTTCCAACTTTGTAGCAACAGTTTGGATGTGATTGTCAGGCATCCACAAACTTTGCCATATAGTGTATATACATTTAGAAAAACAAGATGAGTAGGTGATTAAGAAATACTTTAGGCTGTCGCTGCCACTGCAGTATACAAGATCGGTAACATGCGAAATACACATGTTTAGAAGATGCTATATAATACATTTCATATCATATTCATGTTTAACTGCGAGTTACGTTTTTTTTTTTTTTTAGAAAAATATGCAGAAATATTGGCAACAGAAATAACAGATAACCCTTTTAAACAAATAACCCTTTTAACAGAAATATTTTAGACCTGTATACAAAAAGCCAGGGATTGATGAAATGAACGATATCGAGGCTTGGTCCTGAAAATAATTTGTGGAGATGTAACTTGCAAGTTTTGGTCTTTTCGTATTGACTAACTTGGGAACGGGCGGGGTTAAAAATAGTACTGTAGCCAGCCATTAGAGGGCCTCAGACACATTTTGGCTTCACTTTAAATCCCTGTTATGACGTGCACCCCATACACAGTACACAATCATTGGTAGCGACAGATGCAAATACTTCGGCGCAGGAGTAGAAACCTACGACGGTGTTTTAGGGCCATGTTGGAAAAAAGAAATTACAAGATTTTGAGAATAAAATCATAGAAAGTCCAGTATTTTATCACACACTGATAGGAACTAATTTGTCATAGGATTATTTTATTCTCGAAACATTTTCCTCTAAATATTACGAGTTTATTCTCGAAATCTTGTAGTGTTATTTTTTAAACGGTGGCCTTAAAACGCCTTCGTGTTGCAAATGACGTTAACGCACAGTCCCGCTGAGCTTATGATGTATGAGCTGCATGAACTGCAGAACTATGTAGTAATTTCCCGAAAAACAATAATATTAATCGCAAATTAACACTGTATTTTAATGGTTAGTTGTGTTTGACAAAAAGTTTTGATTTTACAGTGTGTCATAGAAGAAAAACTGCTTGCAAGAGAATTTGGTTGAGTTGTATTGTAAGAGCTGTAGTTCAGTAAAAGAGAAATCCAAAGATGTATATTTTATAACCGTTAGACTTTTAAAACTTTATTCATTCATTTTTATTTTTCTATATTATCGCGATATACTGAATCTATCTCGGCTATACCCCTGCAATTATAGTCTTTATAGACAGTTCAGAATGTGTATATGTGGTATTCCTAGTTTGTGACCTTGTGAGCCAATATCAGAATGTATTTTTGATAGACTTCAAAGCACTACTGTAAGTCGCTCTGGATAAGGGCGTCTGCCAAATGCCATAAATGTAAATGTAATGTAAATGTATATAGCGAAATATCGTTAAAAGTTTGTTACAATCGCGAAAAGTATGTTACAAGTACGAATATACTGACTAGCTAACATGGTGCCTGTGAAAACATCGCTCAAAATTAGCTCTAATACTCTGCCTTGTATATTTTGGCTACTTATATTATCTATCCAGATAGCTGGCTACTTACCATGGCGTACGTCATGACCGATAACCGGGATCACCAGCAAAATGAGATTTATTTATGGAATGCGCAAAACTAAACCAATGTATATATATATTATATATATATTAAAAAAAACCACTAGGTGCGGCTGAATTGAGACTATGTAGTCTGTGGAACAGGAGACGCCTTCGGCTGCAAACTAGGTGTCGAAGAAAATCATCACTGCGTCTAATTTGCGCAATGTCCACTGACATTTGTACTCTTGGGCACGAGCCCCAGTAAAAGTTTGCTGTACCCCAGTAACGTTTTCCTGATAAATCATTGTCTGATGAGGTAGATTACAGTAGATACATCTGAAAATAAGCTTCCCTATTCACTGAACGCTACATCATTTTAATTATTTAAAATGAAAATATCCTGCGCATCCTGTTCAATACGCCTCGCTTCAATACGCCTCGCCTCCTCGCTGTGCTCTTCCTCCCTTCATTTTTCCCTTGGAAACCTCAAATTGCAGTCAGACGATAACTCATAATACGGCATTATAGCCGATGAGAGGAAACTACCAGGCTAACGCTTATCACTGTATTAATGAGTAGTATGTGAAATTATATTTAGTTGAATGAGGACATCCCGTTTTCCAGATCTAATTTACTTGGCACAGATTTGATCGATAACGTTACCTTGTTGACTGCTAAAAGAATGCTTGCTTATCTCTTCTAATTTGTCATTCCGCCACAAACGATGTGATTTAGTCATCAGCAGTGAAAGATTTTTGAAGTGATTTGTTCATGTAGGGGGCTAGTTAGTTAGCTTGCTCACGAAAACGCTAGTGGTGGATTTAAGTTTTATTTATAGATTTAAAAAAAAAAAAAATGTGTTAGCTGTTCTGTTTGCAAGAAGTGATCTACTCAGTACTACTTAGCTTATTTTTATTTATCCAGATGGATATACGAACTTATTTCATTCCAAGAGGTGGCAGAGAGAGAAGAGCATCATCAGTCAGGTGAGGGTAAGCAGACAGCAGGGACAAACGTTGCATTTGAACGATCTTCATTTTAAATGTCTGCATTTAAGGGTGAAGGAAAGATACTAAATTACAAGAACTTTTTTTTTGTTTTTTTTTTTTGCTATTTTTCATATTCGTTAGGAAGAAGACATAGAGAAGGGAGAGAGCAGGGAGGGGAGGCTGCAGGAAAGGGCAGAGAAGAGATTCCGGGTTAGACAACCACACTCCTTCAGGTGACTTTTTCAGGTTAAGCAAATGAATATATAAAGATCCCATAAAATAGATACATTTAGAATTTTAGAACAAACTGCACTCATCATTGGACAAAATTCTGTCTAGTGTAGGTGGAGTCATCAATATTTCTGATCCGTATTAGTTGAAGAGTGAGACTGTACATTTGAAATGCATATATATTAAAAAAAAATAGTTTTGTCAATGTTTATGAGAAGACTAACATACAGACGGTCTTAATGCTAACACAGACTAAAAGCCACAAAATTCCAATTTTGATTTCATGGGGTCTTTAAATGTGTTACAAAAAATGTTTGGTTAGTTTGCTGTTATGGCCAGTTGTTTGTCTGTTTTTCATGAAGACTGAGAGAAGGGAAAGAGCAGGGTGGAGAGGCTGTAGGAGAGTGCAAATGATTGTAAAGTGAAAACACTGAAAAGGGAGCATTAGAACACAATTACTCAGAGAAGGGACAGACACAGGGACAAAGTGCAGAGAGAGAAGACTGTGCAAGAGGAGAGACAGAGAGGATACTGAATGGGAAACAGGAGCAGAATGTGGTACTGGGTAGAGAGCAAAGTCTATTCCTAAGGATGTTTTACAGGTATTAGTAGAGAACAATTCTGTGAATGACTTAGGAGATAAGGATTCAGGTCCAAGACAGGTTAAGCTGTCTCAGTATCCATAGCACCAACATAGGTCAGAAAAGAAAACTTTTAGTCACAATTGATTTCAAAGCTTAATTGGCTTAAGTATTCTGTGAAAAGAGATGCAGCCTTTTGTTTTGCAGGCTGCATGTTTGGGGAAAAATGTCAAGCAAAATATGTTGGCTAGCAGTGGGTTCACAAACTGGAAGAAGGCACTGGAATTATAGGGAACATGATAAAACACCAGCACATAAGGCTAGCATAAAATCTTGGAGATGTTACAAAAACAGTGCAGTGCATGAAAGTATTATGAAACAGCTGCATGTAGCAGATGAGTCAGAAATAAAAGAAGAGAATACCTCAGCCGTGTTGTTGCAGTTACCATGTTCTTGGGAAAACAAGGAATTCCTTTCTGTGGCTATAGTGAAGCAGAGAACAGTCACAACCAGGGTGACTTCATAGAATGCATGAAGCTCCTTAAAAATTGGACCCAGTCCTACAAACACACACTAGACAATCACACAGCACATACCTTTCACCTTCACAAAATGAAATGATTAAATGCTGCACCCAAGGAGTTACAATGAGCATCATTAAGGAAATAAAAGAATCTGGAGTGTTTGCAGTGATTGCATATGAGACAAAAGATAAGAAGGTTGAGCAGTTGGCGATCTGTGTTTATTGTGTTGCAGGGGGTAAAGTGAAAGAGTAGAAAAGCTAATTGGCTGATGGTGTCAATGTTTTTTAAGTAATTGTGTCATCATTAAAAATCCACCTACAGATTAGTACATAGATGCATTCTACCAAATTTCAGCTTGATCGAACTTATTTTTCCTGAGAAAGAGTTATTTGACCTTAGCTCTGCCACCATGTACGACTACACCCCAAACTGTGCAGATGACCTCAAAATGTTTTCCTGTATATTCTTTTCAAGTATCGTGTCAAGCCATGTAAGCAATCATGAGAACTGATTGACATGTGGTGGCCACATTGTTTATAAATGTCTGTATGTTTTTGATAGTTATTGAGGTTCACACTCTTCTGAGTAGTTTGACTAGTTTGTAAAAATAGATTTCACATGTTATGCAAATTGTCACAAATTAGAGTAGGTGGAGCTAAATGGTCCAAAAGGCAGTTTTTTATAATGTGAATTGAATCGATTGCAAAAGAATCAAGGTAAAAAAGAAATTTCACTGTATACCTTATTTTCCAAGAGATATGTTTAGTTTTGTGGGCATAAACACAAATAGTGCCCCCCAGTAGCCAATTTGAGTGATAATGCATCAGATTGTACTGGGTCTCTAAACAGCCTACCCTTCAAGTTTTGTGATGATAACTCAGTGTTAATGCTACGTTCGACTCAAGGTTGCAACTTGTAATTCTCTAACTCTAACTAGTAAAAGCCAAAGAAAATGCCCCTTCAACTTGAAATTACTACTCATCAGCTTGGAGTTGTCTTCTCAACTACAAATTCCTTCCCCAGTTACAGAGTGATCTCAAATCAACATGGCTGCACACAGCATCGCAAATAAACAATGTAGCACTTTAAATAAGTTACACTGCATTAGATCCATCAACATACAGACATATTCATTTGTTAAATCTGTAACACTGATTATATGGTTCACTCTTTGAAGAGTTTATGATTCCTGAGTTATCCAACCACACCCCTAACTTTGCATATGACCTCAGTATCTTGTCCTGTACCTTGGCCACAGGTTCCCAAAAATTCTCAAATTCATTTATTTTACAAATTAAAATTTGAAATATCAAAGACAGATTTTGTATGTAAATATTTTGAAATGTAACTGGGAGTCACTGCTGCGGTAGCTTAGTTCAGCAAAAAAAGGGCACATTTCTTCATCCATCTGCCTACACTAAACAAACTAGCACTGTGTCTCAAATAGCATATTTATGTACTATTCTAAATTATTATTGAGTAGTAACCGGTTTTCCTATTACAGTTAGTGTTTGAATTTTAAAAACCTCTCATGTCACATTCAGACATACTGAAAGGTCTGTTTTGTGTACCAATCTTATGGATTTTCCTGATTAACAAATACTTCTGAATGTAAGGTCAGAGTTTACAATTTGAGACGCTGCCCAGCAATCAAGATGACAGTGGAAAGTTTTAAGAGAAACCAGCTCGTCATTTCGATGTGGAAACCTGATGAACAGGCATGTTTCGGCTCTGATGTGCCGTCTAGTGAATGTCATTTTTAAATCTTATGGCTGTACATAAAGTACGTAGTGAATATGTGAATAATAATGCTACTCTCACTGCTGTTGCTCCTGAATGTGGACACCAAATCACGCGTCAAGTATAAACCAGGCTGCGTTGCGTTGGGCCGAATCACACCACACCTGTGTAGCTTATTTGCCTATTACAACACAACACTTCCCACTAGACTGGTAAGTCAGTGCAATGAATATTACTTTTGTTTTTTAGTTACTTGTGTTGCACACACGTACAGTCCACTCCAAAAGTATTGGAATGGTCATTCTGTTGTTTTGCTATACACTGAAGACATTTGGGTTTGAGCTCAAAAGATGAATATAAGATGATAGATCAGAATTTCAGCTTTCATTTCCTGATATTTACATCATGTGTTAAACAACTTAGAATATGGCACCATTTGTTTGAACCCACTCATTTTTCAAGTGATCAGAAATATTGGAACATGTGACTGACAGGTGTTTCTTGTTGCCCAGGTGTGCCCTGTTAAAATGATTGTTTAACAATTAATAGCTCTGAATATCTACTCTGGGTTTGAACTCTGGGTTTCCCCTGTAAAAACTGCATTTGTTGTTAAAGAGGATAAACCAAAATGAAGACCAGGGAGCTGTCTATGGAAGAAAAAGCAAGCCATTCTGAAGTTTAGAAAAGAGGGAAAATCTGAGCCCAGATTGGAATTCGAAAGGAAATACAGAGATGAACCGCAGCGTTCTGGAACCATGATTAACCTCTACCAAAGTGATGGAAAAGCTGAAGTGTGGAGAAAGAAAGGACCTGCTCATGATCCAAAACATAGCTCATCAGTCAAGCATGGTGGAGGTAGTGTCAAGGCTTGAGCTTGCATGGCTGCTTCTGGAACAGATTGACTAATCTTTATTGATGATGTAACTCATGATGGTAGTAGCAGAATGAATGCATTCTGTCTTCCAATTTACAGAGAAATGCATCCAATCTAATTGGGAGGAACTTCATCATGCAGCAAGACAATAATCCAAACACACTTCCAACACAAAAAAGGACTTCATCCTTTATTCCATCAAGCATTCCATCAAAGTTGAATGTTTTAGACTGGCCAAGTTAATCACAGACCTTAACCCAATTGAGCATGCATTTCACCTTCTGAGGAGGAGACTGAAGGGAGAACCACCCACCCCCCAAAAAACAAACCACAACTGAAAGAAGCTGTGATGCAAGCCTGGAAAAGCATCACAAAAGAAGAATGCACCAGTTTGGTGATGTCAAATGCAGTGGGGATGCTGATTTAATGCAAGGAATATACAAACATATATTAATTGTTATTTACTTTAAGATTATCTGTTCTAATACTTATGCTTATGTAAAAATTGGGTCTGCCACCAAATATGCCATGTTCTAAGTTGTTTAACATCATTGGGCACCCCAGTAAGTAGTATGAGGACCACCCATTTGATGGCTAAACAGTCCTCCACCGTGCTCTACTTAGACTCCTGAGAGCTGAGAGCTTCCTGCTGATGTACAGTACTGGGCAGTCCTCCCCGTCTGCCGCCTGGGACAGAATGGCCCCTAGCACTCTGTCTGATGCATCGGTCTGCAACACAAAAGGGGGAGAAAAGTTAGGGGAGTGAAGCAAAGGGCCCCTACAGATAGCAGCTTTAATCCTCACAAAGGCCTGCTGGCACTGTCCCGACTACTGGACTTCCAGTGAGATCAATCAGTGGGCTGGTGAGGTCCAAATAATTACGCACAAACCTGCAATAATATCCCACCAGCCCCAGGAACCTCAGTCTTACCTCCTTTTTGGTCTTGGGTCTCAGGCAGGCAGCAATCACAGCCATCTTATTAATTTGGGGATGCACCTGCCCATGACCCAAGTGGAAGCCCAGATACCGTACCTCCACCCATCCAACTGCACACTACGCTGGGTTTGCTGTTAGCCCGGCTCACCTCAAAGACTTCAGGACTGCCCTCACATGCTGCATATGCCATCCCATATCGTTACTATAGACTATTATAATCATCTAAATATGCAGCCGTATATGCATTGTGGGGCAATAATAGCTGGTCCATTGGTTTGTGAAACATGGCCGGCGCCCCGAAAGGCCTGAACAGAAGTGTGATGAATTGGTGTAAACCGAATGGTGTAGAGAACGCTGTTTTTTTCTTGGACTTTGGTGACAAGGGAATCTGCCAATAACCCTTGGTCAAATCCAGGGTCAGATAAAAACAAGCCGTGCCTAGCCGATCTAGGAGCTTGTCAAGTCAAGGCATTTGACAGACATAAAATTTAGAAACTGCATTCACCTTGTGGAAGTCCACACAAAAATGGACCATTCCAATGGCCTTGGGTATCACCACAGTGGGCCTGTTCCAGTCACTGTGGGACTCCTTGATCACTTCCATCTCCAGCATTTTTCATAATTCATCCTGACCCACTTTTTTTGTGTTCAGGTAGGCGATATGGGTGGCTGCACACAACCACACCAGGAGTGTGGTGTTCTATGAAGTCTGTGTGACCAGGTAGGGGAGAAAGCTTTTTTCTGAAAAATTCTGATTATGACTCTGTCCTCTGGGACGGTGAGAGATGGTCTCTAACTGGGACCGGAGTGGAATCAGCTGAGATCAAGTCATCTCTCTCTGCCTCTGATGTCACCAGTGTAACAGGGACTGTCTCCCTCCATTGTTTGAGGAGGTTAAGGTGGTATTTGCCGTCTGTGTGCAGACTTCATAGTCAACCTCTCCCACTCGCCGTATGACTTGGCAAGTAATTTCGAACTGGAGGTGGGAAGTAATATGAGGATTTTATCTCCCAGTGTAAAGTTTCCCAGTTGGGAGTGCCTATTATAGAGCCATTGCTGCCTCTCCTGGGCCTGGAGCAAATTTTCCCATGATAAGTTACCTAATGTGTGGAGTTTTTCTCAAAGGTCCATGGCATATTGAATTTCATTTTTACTGGGTGTTGTTATCGTCCTCCCAGTTTTCTTTAATCACGTTCAACGCTCCGTTGGGCTTCCACCCATATAATAGTTCAAAAACCCCATGGAGGCCTTGGGATCCTCCCAGACTGCAAATAATAGAGCTTCCAACCATTTATCCCAATTCCAGCTATTTTTGTGCAGGAACTTACAAATCATATTCTTAAGCGTTTGATTAAAGTGCTCCACTAACCTGTCAGTTTGAGGATGATAGACCAAGCATCTATCATCCTCAAACTGACGGGTTAGTGGAGCGCTTTAATCCTCAATAATTCAGAATGTTTGCATAGAGTACATTGACATAACCGATGTGACTTGGTCAGGTTCTCTTTCAGATCCCAACTTGGGAGCTTACTCAACACAGTGCCTCTGCTACACTCTTTGTGGAGATTGTTCTCAGAGGCATGACTCTGGGATATCTTGTTGCATAGTCCATCAGAAGTAATATGAAGTGACATCCACATGTTGACCAGTCTAATGGCCCGACGAGATCCATGCCAATTCTGTTGAATCGGATCTCCATAACAGGGAGAGGGCGCAATGGCGCGTTAGGGATGGCCAGCGGATTCAACAGCTGACATTCGTGGCAAGACACACACCTCCTGAGTACATCACCTCTGATGCTTAGCCAATAAAAGTGAGCCATTAATCGGGCTAGTGGTTTATCCACCACGAGGCGCCCTTCCATGGGGTTATAAGGAGCCAAGTGAAAAAGCATTTCCCTGCAGCTTTTCGGTACCAGCAACTGGGTCATTGTTACGCCTGTCTGAGTGTCCTGGCTCCCTCAGTATAAACAATCTCTAATTATAGCAAAATGGCGAAAGGTAAGAGCTGCCCCATCATTTCCCTGTCAGTTACCTCCACCTGCTTGAACGCATGCTTTAACATATCAGCACATGACTGTTCCAGTGAAAAACCTGATAGAGGCTCAAGGTGGGGAGGCAGGTCTGTTTTTACTTTTTTGTTACTTTTTGGTCAAAATTTATATTTAAGAATATAGAACAGAAAGAATACAGAATAGAAAGAAGAAGCAGAAAGAAAAATCCATCCAACAATTCCAATATAGTCCCAAACACTTTTGAATGAAAACAATCAAGATTGGCTCACATAAACAGACAAAACGGTAAACACAACACAGGAAACGCATCATGTCACTAATACCAATATCAATTCAAGTCTAATTCAAAAAGAGCATACATCAGCTATAAATGTGGCCTAAAGAAAGTCAGTGGTACAATCAGGAAGTGGAGATTTCTCAAGGATCTTGTCCAAAAAGTATACAAGTTTGATAAGTGTAACACAACTGGATGTTAGTCTTACAGATGGTAATAATATCTATACTTTTGTTTCCCTAGAGTTCAGCCAGTTGGTCAGCTGGCTTCATAAAGGTGTAGCCCACAGAGAGATCTGGTAAGTGTGGGGGCCAACCAGGAATGTTCAGCCAGCTATCAAACTACAAACCTAATGGTATATCCACAGAGAGTACAGACTTCATCACAATCTACTCACACTATGCACACAGTCTGGTCTAACTGCCTCCTTCTTCATGCCTTCAACTTTGTGGACGCTCTTCATTTTGAGGTCAGGGAAATAATCTTTGAAGAACTCGAGATATCCTCAGCAATCACACTGCCAAACTTAAACTTGACAATATATGCCCTGTGGGGGCAGTAGTTGCAACTTACATCATAAATATACATTAGAAAATAAATTTTTATACTATGTAAATAATATATCAAAAGAGCAGAATGTTTGTTGTTAAATATGTGAACCTTAAGGAAATCATCAAAGTGAATTTGGCAAGATGGTCCAGGTAGGACACAAAGCATCAGCCTTTTTGTGTATTTCTGTGAAGCTGCTTTGTGACAATGTCCATTGTTAAAAGCACTATACAAATAAAATTGAATTGAATTTTTCATAAGCTGTTTCATTGTATGTGCCATCAGGTTCAACAGCTGATAATAAGAGGAAGCCTTAAAAACTAAAATGACATTGATAAATTTCTTCAAACCAGCTAAAAACATTGTGTTACACTGGGAAAAAAAAAGTTAAATCCTTATTATAGGGGAAAAAGATGAGAAAATATTTGCTGACCTGATTCAATCATGACATGTAGTTTGTTAGGAGGATGGATTTCTCTAGTGTTGTCCATGTGTTTTCTCAGTAAAGCTCTACCTGTTGCTCTAAAAAATAAGTCTAATAGCTTAAGAGGAGCAATGCATCAGCTATTAAAGGGATTTATTTATAATTGCACTATCCGTTGCACCCAGATGAGGATGGGTTCCCTTTTGAGCCTGGTTCCTCTCAAGGTTTCTCATATTGTCTCAGGGAGTTTTTCCTTGCCACCGTTGCCTCTGGCTTGCTCATTAGGATAAATTCACATATTTACAATATAATTTTTGAATCCATTTATTTCTGTGAAGCTGCTTTGTGACAATGTCCATTGTTAAAAGCGCTATACAAATAAAATTTAAGTGAATTGAATGAACAGCACATCATACCTAACAAAGAAAATCTCATTGCTAATTAATTGCAGTATGTATTAGTCGTTCAGGGGTGCTCCATTGTTGTGCAATTGAGTTACTGACCTCAAGATCTACTTGAAAACATTGTCACAGGTATCTCACCTTCTCCAAACTCCTGTTAACAGAAATTCCTCAATCACACCATCATACTCCTTTTTAGCAGCCACATAGCTTCAGTTTCATTATGATTCTGCTCAATTTGTATTGTTAGTATCTACTCACTAATTCTTTCATCATCCGCTTTATCCTGGTCAGGTTAATGCTGTGAGCAGCCATGTTGATTTGATGTCAGTGGCTGAAATGGGAGGTGAGGAGACCATCCCGAATAGGAATTTCCAAGTTTAGTTTTTCCCTGGTTGCACATTAGGAGCTATACGACCTATAGACCAACTTGCTCTATTGAACTCTAATAGCGTTCAGAACTGATTTCATACTATACTGCTATCCATATGAAGGTGGAAAAGGTGCATACTGATCCTTGGTCAATCAAAGGCTGCGTACTGAATGGAAAGCTGAAATATTTCCTCAGAATTCCAATGATCCGGGAATATTATAATCAGCATGCTGCCGAAACTTGTAAAGTCCTGGATGAGGAATTTGACCATGCCCCACTCCTGACCATCACGACTAAAGGAAACGTTTTGTACTTTTAGAGTCGGATGAATGTCGAAGCGCAGCCCATTTTGAGGACACCGATTACACTGCATCTTCAGCATTTCTGTCCCTGCTACACATTTGCCTTCATAATCCACCTTTATATCAAGATAAACACACTATTTTGAATTGACAGAAGCTTGATGACGTAGCAACGTCCTCTGCTTTGTCGTAGTGAAGAACAAACCCATATCCCTAATAATAACAGCGATGGTCCGTTGCTTCCAGCATGTGAACTGGGTTACCAGAAGCCACTTAAGTATCCACGATGTGGGTGGAAACTGGAGAGCCCAGAGGAATCCCACACAGACACAGTGAACACAAGGAGGGTGAAACCAAACACAGACAATAACCCAAGGTCACGATCGAATCATGGACACTGGATCTGAGAGGTAGCAATGCTACCCACTGCGCCACTGTGCCACCCTTTAATTGAAATGATTTAATTTTATCATTCATTTAGTAGCCACTTTATAAATCTGGTCAGACTGGGCACAAGGAAGGAAAATTTTACCCCAGATGGGACACCATTCCATTGCAAGGCACCATGTACACATATGAGCCGTGATTTACTTTAATTAATTTATTTTAAAAATTGCTGGTAAATATTTCAGCTTCATTATCACTAATTACATTACAGGCCGGGGCATTGGACCACAGGTGACAGTGAATCTGACTGACAGGGGCACTCCCTGGAGTTCATTTTGGTTTCTAAATTTTATACTCTTTATTATTATAGCAATATGATAATATTTTAATAAAACAAGACTTAAAAAAGGACATCTTCTTTCACTGTAAATTCTTATCTGCCTCAATACTTATATAGCTGCTGTCTCCTTTAGTAATTAGACCCACAATCCATCAAAAACCAAACTGATTTGGCCCTCTATTATCTACTGTATATGAAGACATATGTGCAATTCTACATTTGACTTACCATGGAACTGGGAAGTCGGAGGTTGGAATTATGTCATTTTTGACCTCCGTGCATTTAAGCTACAAAAAGGGAGAATGGGAAGGTTCTACCTGTGGAGAGGGATCTGGGGAGACATCAGAGAAGGAGGAGAGGGAGGGAAAGAAAGGCAGGGTGGAAACCAAGTTTGGGGGGCCAGTTTTGGGGTCCTGGCACCTCGGTCACAGTGAGCTGAAACTAGAGAGAGAAGAGAGAAGGAGAGAGAAAAGGAGAGCCACCTGCCACCGCATACACTGCCAGGTGATCCTCTACTAGCTGGATGTCTTCTTCCAGGGAGGCTGGTCAGTGGCACTGCACCCACTCTGCTGTTCCTGCTGGGAGCCATGCTAAAAACTGCTCCAGCACCACCAGATCGAGAATTCCCTCAGCGTCTGGTACCTCCTCCTGGGTTTTCCAGCACCACTGTAGACCCCATCATGTGTAAAGGTGGGTTGGATGGAGGACTCGGGAGACAGACAGACTTTCACAGAGCTTCGGGGCTCACTTTATTTCTCTAACAGCAGCGTTTCGGCACACTCTCCACAACTCAACTGGAAAACAAAATAAAACAGTCCCAATATTTCGGGGCTTTTGCCTCGATCAAATTCACCAACAGTTATCAAGCTCACACTCCGGTGTGTGTACAGGTGCATCTCAATAAATTAGAATGTTGTGGAAAAGTTCATTTATTTCAGTAATTCAACTCAAATAGTGAAACTCGTGTATTATATAAATTCAATGCACACAGA
>CM075022.1:8769321-8782054 GCA_037576675.1 Pangasius sanitwongsei | reverse complement strand
GTAAAGCTGCTTTGGGACAATGTCCATTGTTAAAAGCGCTATACAAATAAAACTGAATTGAATTGAATTGAATTGGAAGAGAAGAGACATAGGCCTATATGGCTGCCAATGGAACTGTTTCCCTTATATTTATTGATTATGTGACTAATGACAAAAGCAGCAGGAGGCATTCTGAAGTGTACAGGGCTATATTATTTGCTCAGATTCAGCCAAATTCTTCAGAACTCATTACTCAATGCTTTGCAGTGCAGATGGACAATAACTCGAAACATAGTTCAAAAGCAACCTAAGACATTTTTGTTTAAGAGGCAAAGAAGTTGAATGTTCTGCAGAAGCCATGCCAGTCACCTGGTCTGAATCCAATTGAGCATCTATTTCACTTGGTGAAGACAAAACTGAAGGCAAAACACCCCAAGAACGAACAGGAACTGAAGACAGCTGCAGGAAAGGCCTGGCAGAGCATCACCAGGGAAGAAACCCAGCATTGGGTTAGGGACTGTAAAGTATTTGCATCCAAGTACTGAAAATGACAATTTAATTTATGATTATGTTAGTTTGTCCAATAAGTTTTAGTCTGAAAGTCTGAACTTTGAGATCATATCATCATTAATTTCAACTCCAATATTCTGTGGTAGACAGCTAAAATAACAATAACTCTGTCAATGTCTAAATATTTACAGACCTGACTGTATATGGACCACCACTGTAAATAAATAACTTACTGGTTGCTTCCATACTGTTGGCCTGTAGTGTACATTACCTGGCTGATGCAGCTTAATGATCTAAAAAGCACACTTCTGTTACATCCTTCTCCTTTGTGTGCACCTTGTTTGTCATTTGTCTTCATTAACTTCTTTCTCCTGGTCAGGGTTGGGGTGGATTTGGAGCTTATTACAGGAAAGCTGGGCACAAGGCACGAATTGACCCTGAATGGGACACCATTCCATTTCACCACACAAACAATTTATATGGAGCGTGGAAGCTGATAAAAGTATTAAAAGTATTGAAGTATTAAAGTATAGTTTTTTTCTATGTGGTGTATTTAATAAAAGTACATTTTGTCCTGTTTTCTTCTTTATTTTGAACTTGCAAGGGTAAGATTTGCCTTTAAAAACATATGACTGAAAACTGTGGGTTGCGGTTTTGAGAAAAAGAAAAAATTAAAACATTAAAAATATAAAAAAGAACCCTAAATCCAAATCTCAAAACTCCAAATCTAAAAAAATACATATTTTATGCAAATTAGGGCAAAGGTGAAACATCTAGGATTTCCCATGGAAAAGCAGACACTTTCAGAGTGAAAAAACTCAGCATTTAACCAGTCACAGTTGTCTTCCATGCTGGTGCTGAAGTGAAGAGACATGGAGTACAGTTAAGTCAAAATGTAAAATATGAACCATCATGAGGTATGTAATAGCTAAGCTCTTATTTAAGCAGCTAATGTTTACCACCAAACGAACATTAGAATAACCTAACTAGCTAGAATGTTACCCTATATAGTTATGATGAGCATCTAATGAGCATATAAGCAAATCTTTAAAAAACTGTAGAAAACTAGCTATTTGAGTAGAACATCATTTTTTTCAATTGTTTGATCACTCTGAAAGCACCTAATTTATATATATATATTTATATAATATAATATATTTTTGAGATTTGTTGTTATGGTTCAAATTATTTAAAAATCTCTATATTTTTAAGGGAAATCTTACTCCTAGCAAGTTCAGAACAAACATTGGCAAAAATGTAAGTTTATTAAAAACACAGAAAAAAAATGTTTCATGTGACATTTATTTTATGAGAATATACAAAATTCAATTACTTTATCAGCTTCCAAACTCCATAAATTTAGCCAATCCATCTCTATTTTGAATGGTACTAGACATGTACATGGGGAGAAGGTGAAACTCCACACATACAGTAATCCAAGCTTAACATCAATCCCTGAACCCTGGAGCTGTGAAGTACCAACACTACATACTTCATCACCATGCCACCCAGTGGTACTGTTGTTGTAATGTTTACAGTGGTCTCCATTATTACTGTAACCCTTCATGAAAATTAAACAAATTAACATATATCAAGAATAACATGTCAATGATACAGGATCATTCTATTATTTTTTTAAAGATTTTTTCTAAAACAAACAAAAAAAAAAGTAGTGCGTTTTATTTTTCTATAAAATACTGGTTTCAAAATGATCAGCACCCTTACGATTATTATTTTGCGAAAATAATAATAAAATAACAGCACTAACAGCACAGAGTTTCTTCCAGTAATGTCTAGAGTATGTCTAAAGTTAGAGATGCTAGTGGAGAGACCTTGGCTCACTCCTCCATGCAGTGTTACAATTTAAGCTCATTTATATTCTTAGGTTTGTGCATGTTCAATTCAGACCCCATGTTTTTGGTACATTTCAGATCCAGAGACTTAGATGATCATTGCAAAACAGTGAATGTTAATTTGGAAATTCACTTTATCTATGGCCAAGCCTGAACCTCCTAGCAGAGGTAATTAGGTTTTGGGATGAAATATCCTGATACGAATCAGAATTCACAATTCCACTCTTTTTCACGGGATCCTCTGAACCATCAGCCATGAAAAAGCCTCAAAGCATCACTGATCCACCACTATGTTTTACAATGGGTATCCATTGCTTTTCTTTCTATTCAGTCCCCCTTTTTCACCAAACATGCTTTTTGTGTGCATGACCAAGAAGTTTCAATTTGATCTCTTCTCAGCAAAATACATGATGCCAATTGCAGTCCTAATGACACTTGTTGAAGTTTAGTCACTGAATTTTGTGAGATGCTTTCAGGAAGAGATCCTTTTTACAGTGCTTCCCAACTAAATTGTACAGTAAGACATTTTTCCCCTCCATCACCATTCTCTTCACTGTGTAGAGGGGGACAGTGTCCTCATGTGTCCAATTCCTGGCCAGTTCCTGTTTCAAGCATCCCGTTTCAGTTATGAGCCTAAATACATTATGCTTAATGTATTTTACCTGCTTATGTATTATTTTTATATCCATCAACAGGCCAACAACTACCTGTCTCTTTTGTGCCTTTTCCCATAGCAATGGATGACAAATGGGTTTTACATGTGTGCAACCTCATATTTATTCATCAGGGAAACAGGTCATGGTTAAAGGCATGATGACAGAGAGCAAATGAAAATTTTTTTTTTCAAGACTGATCTTTTGTTTGCATTTATTTAAAATATTTCTTAATGGGTGTCTAATTTTGGCACATATGTTTTGGAGAGAACATACTATTATTTAAGAAAGCAGTTCTCATGAATTTGTTAGAATAAATATACATACTGTCTCATATTATTTGAATGTTTTAACACAATAATCTTTCCTCATTTTTATGAAGGGTGCTAATAATTATGCAGGGTACTGTATGATGTGTTTTCCTTTATTTGTCAAATGTCCTCATTATACCTAAAACATTTCAGAAAAATGTCTCATACTGTATACTTGGGTGTATGGGCAGCAACAGTAAAATTACATTTAAATTAAAAAACAAAATAAACACACAGTTAAATAAAACAATAAAACATCTTGAGTTACACTGAGATTTCTAAGACCACACTCCTCTCCATTTTATTTGCATCAGTAGCAACACAGAATGACAAGGGAAAATGTAACACATAAAAACTACCCTTAGTAACAAATTACAGTTTGTTATAAAAAAGAAATAGAAAAATCTATTCTGTTAACAACATTGTTTTCCACAGAAGTTCAAAAAGTAAAAGAAATAAAAAAAATTACTGTAATGTCTTTTACATAAAATGCTTTTGAAAATATAAAAGCTTAGCCAAACTACAGATACAACCACTGATATTTTCATCTAATTAATCAATAAATTAAAACATAAATAGGACTTTTGTCAGTGAGGGTCCTTTTGCTACACCTGGCTGACAATCTCTTGGTCTTCTTCTTCATACCATTTCACTTGTGTTCTGTCTGCAGTCCTTTGGGGGACCTGGAACAGAGCAAACAAAAAGAAAAGATTTGCAAAATATGCAGAGAGTGCCTAATTCCTGCAAACTGTTGAGAGAGAGAGAGAGAGAGAGAAAGAAAAAGAATGAAAGTATCCTGTATTGCGTATTGCCACTGAAACTCTGAGGGACTGCCTTCACACAGAGGGAATGTCTTCACTCGGCGGTGTGGGTGACACAGTGACTCAGCGGCCAATATTTTCTCAGATTCACTGAAATGTTATTCCTTGTCTTTTTTGGTTTCTTATTTTATTGTTATGGTATTTACACTATAATAGGAACACCTGTTCCCCTGTTCATTCGTGCAATTATCCAATCAATCAATCAAGTAGCATCAGTGCATAAACATCATGCAGATACAAGTCAAGAATATGATTTTAGTGACTATGGCATAGTTGTTAGTGCCAAATGGTTTGGTTTGAGGAAATTGCTGATCTCGCATAATTTTCACACACAGCCGTCTCCACAGATTACATAGAATCCGTAGAAACAAAAAAAATCCAGACAGTGGCAGTTATGCCTTGTTGATGAGAGAGGTCAGGAGAGAGATGGTTTCAACTGGCAGGGAGCCTTCAGTAACTCAAATAACCACTCTGTACAACCATGGTGAGCAGAAAAGCATTTCAGAATGCAAAACACGTCAAACACGTTACAACAGCAGACTTCATCGGGTTCAGCCAAGAACAGGAATCTGAAGCTACAGTGGCCACAGGCTCACTGGACCTGGGCAGCTGAGGATTGGAAAAACACTGCCTGAGCTTCTGGTGCTGTAACCTACAACCATGCCAAAGTCTCTGAGATCACATTTTGTTTGATGTGTATTCCTAATAAAGTGGACAGATAATGTATATGTGGTTTATAAGATTGATTAGTGTCAAAATAACACTGTGCTGGAAATCAACTCAGGAGAATCACATATGGCTTGTTTACTAATTATTAGGCTAACTGGTCAAAAGGAAGACTGCTGGAGGTTATAAATACTTAAGTTAAATGAGTAGCATTCTTAGCATTCTTTTTAATTTGGACATATTATGTGCTGGAAATTACCCCAACAGCTGTCTTTAGAAAACTGAACCATCTAAATCATTGGTAATGGCTGAAATGTGATACAGGAATGCAGCAACTATGTGTGTCAAGCGGAGTCAGAGTTCCCACATCCTGTCCCCTGAATAAACTCTGAAAACAGAGAGAAGTCTTCCATCCAAAGCTTTTCCTGAAGACTGAAGCACACATAAACTCAGACGCAGTTAAACCTTAAATCTGCAGTGCAGTGCAGAATCTGAAAACAACCAAATCATGTATTATTTTAACAAAGAGGCAATTTTCTTAGATTTCTTTGATTGTTACAAAATTATGAAAAAAATGTAAAGGTAGGTACATTTATTGATTTTTTTATTTCACTTGTCCAAGCAAAGCATTTCCTTTTAGAGCTGGATACAATTCTGGGGGAATTCTCATTCATTTATCATCTTACTAAGTCATTTTACTTGGGTATGTGCAGCAAATCTTTGGTTTACAATTGTTTTCCTTGGTATTGATTGTTTTACTTTTAAGTAATCTTAGAGAAGTCATACTGGGTTTTTTAACACTTGAAATTTTCTTCCGACGTGGCTTCACAAACAGGCCCAGACAGTGCCAGAATCCCTTGATGTGCATTTTCGGTAAATTCTTTCCTCCTCCAACAGATAGAAACATGATAGTAAGCTGAGCTTCAGGAATTCTGTTTCACAAACCTCTCAGCTATGAGAAAAGATGAGGGATGTTTGTTTGTGGCACTTCCATCAATTAATTAACTGACAAATCTATAATCAAGTAATGCTTTAATAAAGCAATGGATAATTGATGAACAGGTCAATCAGTGGAATAAAATCTAGATAAAATAAAGCATTTTTTTCTTATTTTTTCAAAAGTCAGATGAACAAATTGCATAGAGAATCACCTAACACTGTATTTGTGCTTGTGACTTTGGACAAAAATAATGGCTAGCTTAATGTGCAATGTTTGCTTTCTGTTCTGTAAATTTGATGCATCTTTGCTTGCTAGCTACATAGTTAATTCAAGCTAACTCTAGCTTGCTGACCACATGATAAAATCGGATCGTAGTTAGATGATGTGGCAAAAAATAATGATAGCTACCTAGGTCCTGAAAACATAAAAATGCCCTTAATAAAAGATATTCTTGTAAATTGCTTTCAGATGATTACCACATTGGGTTTACTTAATCACCATTACTTAGTGTAATGCCGATCAAGAGAACCCTAAACCACTGAAAGCTTCTGTACCATTTTGTGAAATGATTCACATCAGGTTCAATTCCATCTAGTGGCAAAGTGGTTTAATAAATAAGTAAAAAGAGCAATAAATTATGCAATCAACAAATAAAGAAATATAATTATTAATCACGTTTAACATGTTTGTATTAATTCTGAAAATCACATTTTCAGTTTTATTTTTATTATATGATTAATTTGCTATTGTTTTCTCAACTGACTTAATTTCAATTCACTCATTTTTAATTTTCAAATTATAATTTAACTACTGATTTATCTATTTACCCACTGACTTAAACATTTCCTTTATTAATTGATTTGTCAGGAAATACTAATCTGCTTTACCTGATCATAGAAGTCATGCTGATGAGAGAGTGGCGACTCATGTAAGGGCAGGTTCCGAATGTGCACCGCACCCTGTCTGTCTAGAGACCGTGGCCGCAACTGACAGCGCTGATGCCATGACTTCAGCTCATTTGAAACCACCTGTCGTGGTAGAGCTCTGCTTGGGTGCTGGGGGTACTCTTTGAGTGATGGGGCTCGGGATAGCTTCTGGTGGCGGGGGATCAGTCTGCCCCCTTGTTGGTATAGTGGCGATTCTTCGTACCAGTACTCGTAGTGACCACTGATGCAAGGAGAAGGCTGGTGCCTGATATACATTCTACTCAAGTCCATATCATGGCCCCTTCCCTCATCTATATATCCTCTGTAGAGCTTGGGGGAAAGCTGGGCTGAGGAGTTTTTGTAGTACCTGTGAGTTACATAGGACGGTGAGATGTGATTAGAGTAGTGGTATCTGTGCTCTGGCTCAGCCAAAAGCTCCTGGCATGGTGAGCTGGTGTAGGAAGGAGCCGACGAGTGCTCAGAGTTACTATCCTCTGAGCTGGAGTGGTGTAGTGGGTTTCCCATAGCCAACATTATAGGGGAGTACTCCGGTGTCTTCAAAATAACATCGGTCAGTCGTTTTCTGGGACCGCGCGACCGGCCTCTGTCATGCTCTGCATTATTTGCTGGATCACTACTGGGAACTCTGTCAAAGTGCAGACATTTATATCCATTAATATGAAAATCATGAAACTCAAAAAAGTCAAGGAAATAAAGAAATATATAAGGGTGCTTTTACATATGCAGCTCAATGTGTTTGATTCGAGCCCTGGTGCATTTGGCTCCTTGGTGCAGTTTGTTGAGCAGGTAAGGATACAGTAATTGCACTGGAATTACTGGACCAATACAACTGGTCCAAGATTGCCTGAACTGCTTCCAAGTGAAATCTAGCTCAGTTTGATTGCAGTGACAAAGCAATTCGACCCTGAATCAACCAAACTGCAGCAAGTGAACCAAATATGCTGTCTATTTTGGGTTGCAGGCAAAAATATATCAATTTTGGTCCTTCCTTTGCCAAGCCCAAATTGGACCAAAATTGATATTGAAAAAAAATATGTGAAAAATTGCTTGAAAAAGCAATTTTTCACACAAGCAATTTTTGAAGCAGTTCCTGACCTGAGGGACAGTACTCTTCGAAGATGCATCTCTGGAGTAGAGGGGGTACTGCTGGACTGTGTGTGTCTCAGTGCTGTATGTTTGGGTATCTGCAGCTTCAGGGCTACCTCTTCTAAACAAGTTTCCAACGGGGGCAATGTAGGACAGGAGGCAGGACTGCAAGTTAAACAATTACAGTGATTTTGTGACAGACACTTTCCCAATGTAGGGCCAAATGGTTAACCGCTACAAGGGCCTTTTCATCTGGACACAGTTTGGAGTGGAACGCTTATAAATATCCATGCTCAGTTCAGCAGAACTATTCTATTGTGATGGCTTAATACCTTAATACCACTGTTCTGATGCCCCATCTATTGTTTTTTACTTCCTTATCATGTTGAATTCATGAGACAGTGTAGTTGAGCAGTATAGTAAATACTTGCACTAATTGTGCTAAACAGCAGAAAACACTTCCTTGTCCCATTTACTGGTGACTGCACCAGTAAAGAACAGCATAAAATGGTGGTGGTAACCATTCATCCCTACAGTGGAAAAGAGTGGTTTAGTTGCGTTACAAATAATTTCCTGCCAGCTCTATAATTTGTTTAAGATGGCTATTAAAGTGGAGGTGTAATTATTTACCCCCCAAAATTACTAGTGTTTTATAATGATCAAAAAGCACATGAGAGGGTTCAAATGCTGAGGGGAGGGTCTGAAAATTCAGTTTATAAACATAAGCTGCATGCTCCCATTAACAAATCTCTTATGTTGACATACCTGGAGCTAGTGCTACTGGAGTGAGACTTCTTCTGTTTCTGGTAAGGTTGATCAAGGCTGGACTCCTTCCAAGGGGAATTCTGGATTGGGGCAGGGTCATACTCCAGCGAGGGGCTGTGACATGGGTGCAAATGCTCGAGAGGTGGCTGATGGGGGCTGGGTCTTGGCTCAGGGGGATGAAACAGGGGACCAGAGGGATTTAGAGAAAGAAGGGAAGGGCCTGGGGCTACAGAATGAAGCTCTACAATAGAGGGGGGATCAGAGGAAGCCTGGGATGACTGGCTTGTCAGCTCTTCTGAAACAAGAACAAGAAAGAAGATACTGTCAATGAAAATAAATTGGGACAAAACAAATCAATCTAATAATATATATTACCTGAGTTTAATGTTCTATTTGTTTTAATAGTGTATTATTATTATTATTACTATTATTATTATTATAATATAATAAAAACAAAAAGGTTTTTTTGAATTCAGCTTGGTAGTGGACTTTTCCATCCTACTGTATATAGCATAAGGGCAGCATAAGCTTTATGTATTTGTTCTTACATTTACCAAGGATGTAACCAAATACGAATGTATTACTTGACTCGAGCAGAAAATGCATCCTAAATGAAACCACACAAAAAGACTCGAAACTAATTCTTTGGGTATAGGCTGACGCAAAGCATGCCAGAAAGTTCCACAGGGTGTCTGGTTGCTAATCTATGTTCTGCAAATACTATTTTTTTTAAATTTGTGAATGGAAAATTCAAATTAACTTCGTTTTCCTGGGTATAGTGGAAGGGCATAGTGAAAGGGTAAAATAAAAAAAAAAGAAACTTCTGGTATAATCCATGTCCACTTCCAGTTTAAATAAGAATACAGATAGATAGAAATATCGATACAAATATTTTGAGCACTAGTCAAATACAGATAATGGCATAGTGTTATACCCCTAACATTTACCTTCATCCAACACTGCAGAATCTGACAATGAACTGTTATCCGAAGTGCCATGATCTGGAAACACAAGCAATGATACTGTCATTAAATGTGACATTGGAGATCACAAGAGGCGAGTACCAGTGAGTATTAAAGCGAAGAAGCCAGCTATACTAGGTCCACTGACAAAAAGGGTCCTTACGTTTTTGTGTGATTATACAAGGTCGTGGTGAGGAGCGGCCATGCTCGAGACGTAGTTGGAATACGTAATCTTGGAGCTCCTTAAGTTTCTGCTCCTCACGCTTGCACTGCTGCACTCTGCTTTTCTTTACTGCCTTGCTCAGATGCTCTTCATAGCACAGCCTGTGTGCTGCTATGTAGATCTGTTGCTGCAGGGCCAGCTTAGCTTCCACTGAGCACAGCTCTGAGTCCTGAAGGTTGATCAGTAGTGTTAAATTCATTTAAAATTAAATTAAGTTGATTCATTCATTAATTATTACAACAAACCAGATTTATCTAAGATAAAATGTGAGGTGAAATGTGACCTTACAATCTTTTTGGCTTTAACCCTAAAGAATATACATTTAATTCTAACGTAAATCATTTAATTTAAATGTAGGTCTAAGGTTTTATGGGAGGTAATTATGGCAAGATAAGGTCTTTGGATTAATTTTGTACCTCTTCTCTGTGCAGAATGCTTTGGTCATCCAACTTAAAAGAAGCCCCAATGCGTTTGCGTATCTGTGGAGGTTTCTCTCCAGGCAGCAGAGGGTAGTCAGAACACAAATGTCCAGTGAGCTCCTGTATGAAGTGGAAGATCTATTATTTTATTATAGAGGGTAAGCAAATTAAAACACTTGCAAAAAGGACACAGTATCAGGGCATGCTGATACTTGTAATTTCATACTTTACGTAATTTCATACTTCACACCCACAGGAGCATAGCTGAAATGTAACCAAAACTTTTGCAGAGGTGTATAAACTAACAAGTTAGTTGGAAATGTGGCTTTAACTGGGGTTCCTGCTTATCCTGTATGAATCACTGCATTCAGTCCAGTCAAGTCCAGACAAGTTTGTGTTCTCAACCCCTGTAAGCTTGCACAATGTGGTTATATGAAGATTTTCTTTTCTTTCTCATCCTGCTTCCTAAGGCAATCCTACTGTCCCTCCCAAGATCAGCT
This sequence comes from Pangasius sanitwongsei, assembly GCA_037576675.1. NCBI lineage: Eukaryota > Metazoa > Chordata > Actinopteri > Siluriformes > Pangasiidae > Pangasius > Pangasius sanitwongsei. The sequence goes on along the minus strand of CM075022.1, from coordinate 8,771,419 downwards.
CTGTTTGAGGCAAGCAGAGTAAGGCTTGTGTTGATATCTCTCTAACTGAGGAAGTAACCTTCACATGGCTAGCTTTGGTGAACCACATCAGGGGTGTGTCTGTTCAAGTACAGACAATAGACACACAGTCACTACGGAATGACTTCAGTCCTTATTGTGACAGAGGGCTGAGGTGTCATCAGAGACAAGCCCACACAAGTGCAAAGGTTATTCTTACAAGAAGCAAAGTTTCCCGAGTGGTCAGGAAGTCACTCAGTGGAAGGAAAGTATTTCCCATGGTTGAAAAATAACCGCACTACTTCCAATTAATATACCTGATACAGTAAAGTCATAAAATCTAGAAATATTTACACTTTTTTCATACAGTGACCAACTGTATATACAGATCAGTTAATAACTGACAAAGTTAAAGGATGTTTTTAATTATAGTATAAAAATAAGTTATCAGTTTTAGATTACCAATTCTGTCCTGTTAGATTACCAGTTCTGTTCTGTCATTCACACAAATCAAAGGTAAATAGAGATTTTAATTGGCTTGCTTTCCTTGCTGAAGTTCTCTGTAGTGTTGTTCACAAACTAGAGCATGTCAGTTAGAAGCGTGTACATGTGTGTGTTTTGAACATTACTCACAGCCTCTCTAATACAGAGTTTCTTCAGCTCCAGAATACAAAGCTCAAGCCTGTCCTGTAATGACTGCCGTTTTAGCTTCACAGCCCGAGTGTGCGTACTGACATCCTTGGTTACAATAATGGGACTGTCCAGTCCTACAACACACACAGAAATACTCAAAATAGTCAGGTTAAAGTTAAAGTAACTAAGAATACATATTTTCCTCAGCCATTCACTCTCTTCTTTTTACTTTATTGTTTTCATAGTGTCTATATAACAAAGTACACATAATAATGAGTAGTAAATTGCATTGCTTTTATTGCATATAAAAGTAACATAAGATGCTTATTCCTAGATTTATTTTGCATTGTTTCAAGTTGACAGGCTCTGAAAACTTGTTCCAGTATGGTAGCATATAGTGTGTAAGGTTAAAAAAAGCATATTTATACAAGAATAATGTGCCCAAATTGTGAAACGGTGATTGCTAATGCCTTTCACCAGAGGAAATTGGCCTGACAAGAATGCTGGGGACTAAGTTCACTCTCTCAGGTCAGCAGTGACTTGAGGCAAAAGTGATTGTGTTAGGAATGTCTGAGGAGATCACACACTCAATGCATTTGCATTCATAGGTGCAACAGCACACAAAGAGAAATTTGACTATGTGTTACTAGTATATAGCTGTGCATCAGTAGAGATGACCCAGCTGTACCAAAAACAAAAATGCCAACTTCACTGTAGATTTTTATAGAATTTTGTGTGACTATTACATCCTTAGGGAAGAATGTGTCCTCAGCTCCAAAATACACAGCTATACTTATGGGCACTGTGAACACAGTGTTGTCACTTGCCACTTTTCAAGGTTTCCTTAAGTGGCATGGACAAACAAGTGTGCACAGTGATTAAGGAGAAAAGACTTTGTAACTCAAACTTGTAAAACTTCTCATTCTTAATGGTAGATTTTTTCCCTTTAAATTTTCTAAAATATAGTGTTGGTGTTACCGTAATAGGCACAGACATTTTACACATTTGATCACAAATTTCATTCAGTAGCAGCAGTCACAGGTCTAGGGCTAGGAGTTTATATATATTTACTGTATTTACTGTATGTGTGTGTGTGTGTGTATATATATATATATATATATATATATAAAATAACACATACATATTGTTGTTACAAGACAAGCTTCAACCTGCAGGGAAAAAAAATTATAAAAAATTATACACACACACAATATAATGTGTGTGTGTTTGTGTGTGTATAATCTTTTATAATTTTTTATATATATATACAGTTAGGTCTGGAAGTATTTGGACAATGACAGAGTTTTTGTGATTTTGCCTTTATACAGCACCACAATGGAGTTGAAATAAAACAATCAAGATGTGATCGAAGTGTAGACTTTCAGCTTTATTTCCACAAAAATATGGCATTTACCATTTAGGAATTACAACCATTTTAAGCAAAGTACTTCCATTTTCAGGGGCTCAA
>CM075022.1:8740562-8762606 GCA_037576675.1 Pangasius sanitwongsei | reverse complement strand
GTCAGTTCGTTGTCTTCGTGTTTATGCGCTCTCAGCTCCGTGTGTGTTTTTGTTTCTTTTCCCTGAGGATTACCTGGGTTCCCTGCCTGTTCACCTGGACCATCTCCCGTTCGCTGCAGCCCTAGTGTCGCTTTCGGACGCCTGAGCAAAGTCTGAGTTGCTCGCACCTGAATCCGCCTCGTTTTCGCCGAGACAGGTTCTCAATAATTTTCATCCTATTTCAAAACTACCTTTTCTCTTCAAAATTATGGAAAGGCATTTATTTCTCAGCTGTGGCCTTATTTGAATAAATATGATATCCCTGAAACTTTTCAGTCTAGTTTTAAAGCTTGCCATAGCACATAGTCTGCCTTACTAAAAGTGACTAATGATCTCTTGTTTGCTGTTGATACTGGTAACTGTTCTGTATTAATGCTATTAGACCTCAGTGCTGTGTATTTGACACCACTGACCACAACTTTCTTATTGAATGTTGTCGAGCTTCAGGGGACTGGTTCAGCTTGTAGCTTTGTCAGAGGACCTTTTCAGGTAATGATGGCAATTATTTTTCACCTGTTGCCACTATGGGCCACGGAGTCTGTCCTTTTTTCAGTATACACCAATCAGCCATAACATTAAAACCACCTCCTAATACTGTGTAGGTCCCCCTTGTGCCACCAAAACAGCTCTGACCCACTGAGGCATGGACTCCACAAGACCTCTGAAGGTGTACTATGGTATCTGGCACTGATCTGCAACAATGTTTAGGTAGGTGGTACGTGTCAAAGTAACATCCACATGAATGCCAAAACCTAAGGTTTCCCTTTGCACAGAGCATCACACTGCCTCCACCGGCTTGCCTTTTTCCCACAGTGCATACTGGTGCCATCTCTTCCCCGGGTAAGTGACACCCATGCATCTGGCTGTCCACATGATGTAAAAGAAAATGTGATTCATCAGACCAGGCCACCTTCTTCCATTGCTCCATGGTCCGGTTCTGATGCTCACATGCCCATTGTAGGTGCTTTTGACGGTGGAGAGCGGTCAGCATTGGCACTCTGACCAGTCTGCGGCTAAGCAGCTCCATATGCAGCAAGCTGCAATGCGCTATGTGTTCTGACACCTTTCTGTCATAGCCAGCATTAACTTTTTATGACCCTGTTGCCAGTTCACCAGTTGTCCTTCCTTGGACCACTTTTGGTAGGTACTAACCACTGAATACCAGGAACATACCACAAGACCTGCCGTTTTGGGGATGCTCTGACCCATTCGTCTAGCCATCACAATTTGCTCCTTATCAAAGTTGCTCAGATCCTTACGCTTGCCCATTTTTCCAGCTTCCAGCACATCAACTTCAAGAACTTCGGTGTATATGCTTCTGCTGGGTAACACCTTTGGGAAGTATAAAATTTCTTTTCACTGTTACGCTGATCTATCATCCTCTAAAGCCCAATAATTTGTGCTTGCTAAAGTGTCTCAATGAGTATCTGGAAGAGGTTAAAAACTGGATGACAAACCAGAAGAGAAAATGGACATCATTCTTTTCAGCCCTTCCAAACACACTGCCAGTTTACCTTGCTGTCATTTTGATCCTGTCTTCAGATTTGACCAACAAATTTATTCTGTTGTCAAGAGTAGTTTTTTATCATATTTAATTTTTATTAGTTTTTTATCATGCAAGTGGTTGTAAAAAAAAAAAAAAAAAATCAAACCCCTCCTCTCCAACCAAGATTTAGAAAAGGTCATTCATGCATTCCTCTCTTCATGCCTAGATTACTGCAATTCCTTATACATAGGACTCAGTAAGTCAGCACTTGCTTGCCTTCAATTAGTTCAGAACATAGCAGCAATACTGCCTACTGGGACCAAGAAAAGGGTTCACATCACTTCAGTTTTAGCCTCTCTTCACTGACTCCCTGTTCAGTACAAGATCCAATTTAAGGTTCTTTTATTTGTTTTTAAAGCTTTTAATGAGCTAGCCCATTTCTACGTTGTGGACCTGTTCTCTCCATACTCAGCTTCTAGGTCTCTGAGGTCATTTGTTCAGTCACTCTTGGCTGTTTCATGGTCTTGGTTGATGCTAAAGGTTGATCGTGTTTTTGGTGGAACAGCCTAGCCCTAGATATCAGGAGTGTCTCGTCAATTACCATTATTAAATCAAAACTAAAAACATATCTTTTGATGCTTGCTTTTTTCTATTTATTTTCGTATGTATTATATTTTTGTTATTGGTATTACTATTATTACTATTTCCTCTCAGCATTATTATTTATTTATTGTACCCTGTCTGTATTTTTAGTCTTTTGTTATTTTATAATTTTATTCTTATGTAGGTACAGCACTTTGGGCAACTATTCTTGTTGCAAATGTGCTTTATAAATAAAACTTACATATCAAGATTCCTATTCATAATGTGCACATACCCAACATCTTATATACCAGTGGTTCTCAAGATAGGGTCTGGGGGCCACCAGAGGTCCGTCATTTTTTAAATTTCTTTTAATAGTTACAGTCATGGAAATGACAACCCAACAATATCAAAGTTACTTTATTTCTTATTGAGTTCATATAGTTATTAGTCTGTTTAATTTAATTAAAAACTCAATAACTCAAAACCAAGTAGGTTTATAAATAATGTCAACTTGGCCATAATGTATTCTGTCGGTAGACATGTCAGGAATGGAAAACTCTATTTATCTAATACATAGATACAATATTATCGTACACATTGAAATAATGTTCATGAAATAAATATGTATTGTGTGGGTCTATGGAATTTATTTTACTGTTAATGGTGTCCCTGGCTACAAAAGGTTTGAGAACCACTGGTATAGCCTATATTTTTAACACATTGCTCATTAGGCATCTCAGTGTAGAGCTGGACAACTGCAAAACTATGCTATGACAGTTTTTATTCTTAAAAGCACTATACACATAAAACCGAATTCAATGTATCACGCGGATTGTTTACGACGACTGTGAGCCAGTTTGAATAAATAATGATAACAGTATATCACCGCACAAGAATTTTATTACTGGACGTTCTTAATACCCAAACTGTCCACAGTCACAAACCGAAATTTGTAAAATAAGTGCCAGACTATATACTGACACATATCCACGCAGATCTTACTCATGGAACAGATTAGCAGATTAGGACAGATCTTATGTATATAATGTCATGTAAAACAAGTTTCATGCATTTGCAGAAATTGTTTTCGTTAAATAAATCACTGCAACTGCAACTTCCTAGTTAAATTTCTTCGAGTTAACTAATCTCATTGTAGATCCGCGGGACCTAACAGCGATCCGTAAACGTGGTAACTAAAGAACTGAACCTGTTTAAGTTCCTGATTTGAAAAAAAGTTCCCGATTTGACCCTAGCTTTTGTTATTCTGTAAATAAATAACATCCTTTCAATATTAAAAACTTGGGCTTTGTACTGTACCTACTTTAAAAGAATATAGGCTAACAATGAAGGTGGTATAACTAAAGGTCAAGTCATTTTATAGGCCTACTGTAAGAAACAGATTACAGCCTATAAGTACATCTCAATGTATCGGCTTGTGCGTCCTATTCATTTAAAATGCTCTTATTATCAACAAAGACAAACGCTGACTTACCACCTGCACTCATAACAAACGCAGATTCACACTCAACCTTTCAAGTTTCACACCGGAACATACAGTTACATGCAGTTACATTGCATCCACGTTTTCCAAACCATCGCATTCCAGATTTGTTGTAAGAAGGACTCTGAAAGGAGACCATACCAAGCTACAGACTGCAGGGAGGCTGTTCCTGCAGTTTCATTCTCAGCGACCGACGTACTTACGTAGTTTGATCGCTGAAGCCAAAAAACAACGTTGTCGTTAATAACTGTAAGGTATTCAGAATCTACTGACTTCAGTTATATTCCAAGATTTTATAAAACTTTCAATACGTGGAATACTGACCCCCCATACGCTTCCAAAATGGTATTTTCCTCACTATTCACTAAAACTTTTCCAGTCATTAAAAAGCCCCTTCTGGTGCGTACTAACATCACGTGTGCTGAGTTGTGTCAAAAGGTTTAAAATGTACGTCTTACCACTGTAACGAACCTTTAACATCTCAAAAAGTTAAAGAGACCAGAAACACCATGGACTAAATCGGCCAGTTTTAGTTTGCCAACCGCCGAATTGAGCTGAAAAGTACGTGCCCCCACCTCTGAGCGGAAAGGGATTACCATAAGAAAGAATCATTTGAAAGAGAAGGGATTGTTAAACACGACCGTTTCAAAGGAATCCGTCGCTCACGGTAAACGAAAAGAGCCTAGACCGTCTATGTAGCCTTTCCTTTTCTGTTTAATAAGAAAAATAAATACAAAGTTAAAATAAAATATTGGCAGATGAAGGGTTATACAGATCTTTGGAGGTGCCGATGCTAAAATCATTATTATAAAGTCATAATGTATAAATTCAGTAGGGTAAACTCAGCTGTATTGTGTTTTTCATATTGTCTAAGCTTTCTTATCATTAATTAAACAAAATTAACCCAACACATCATACATTTCACATGTCCTCAAAGTTGTTAACTCTCTAAATGTGAGGGAAAATATTTATCATATTCTAAAGAAGTATGGGACACACAGACATCCAATAGAACACCTTTGGGATGTAGTAGAACAGGAGCTTTGCAGCATGAAACTGCACCTGAAAGATCTGCAGGAATTGCATGATTCAATCATGTCAACATGTACCAGATTCTCAAAGGAATGTTTCCAAAATCTTGTGGAATCCGTGCCATGATGGACTGGGGGCCCTACCCAATATTAGTATAGTGTTCCTAATAAAGTGTTCGGTGGGTATATGCTCATTGGTTTAGGTCTTTACATTCATTCTCAATGACACAATTAACATTTTATTTAGTTGTAGCACACAAATTCACGGCATCAATAAATACGTTCTTACAGCAAAAACAACAATAACAGGGTCACTATTTACTCTTCACTATTTTCCAAATTCATCACCAATCTTTTCTAAATTTCTTTTGAATTCTTTTGACCACTACTAATGCTTTATGTTATGCATATTTTGTTGTATTAGTACATCTTGTGCATATATGCATCATAAGTATTAGTCATGACAACTTAAAAAAAAAAATAGCCAGACAATGCCATAGCAATCCAAGGGAGCAACAGCAACACTAGCCCTTGTGGGCATCTCAGCTCATGTACACAGAAGAGGGCTGATAGCGCTTACCTTTGAGTGTATTGTGCTGCCCTGTGATGCAGCATGAGCAACAGTTTGAAAAGATGCAGTTGGCTGGCTTCATGTGTCTTGGAGCAAGCAAATGTTAGCCCTCACCCTACCCGGTTAGTAGTTGTTGTATAATAGAGAAGAGCTGGCTGGTGGGAGGGAATTGCCAGGTGATGGGACAAATTGGGGACAAAATTAGTTTTGGGGGAAAACTGGTAAAAACATATGTAACTCAAGATTTTGGGGTCAACTTCCTGTTTGATGCTTACCACACCCCCTTACATGTTCTATTTGGCAGTTTCACTACAAGGGCTGAGTAAAATAAGTTTTGAGTTTATTATCAGGCCAGAAGATCAATGCATTAATAAATTTTTTTGTACACATCTTTGATGGTACCTATGTTGGAGGCCACAACTTGTCTTTATTATTAACTAGTCTTTATTAAGACTAGTCTTTATTCAGTCCTTCTCTTTATTCAATCTCTGTAGTAGTAAATAATACAAAGCAAACTAAGCAACTAAGGCTATTTAACCTTAGATTCTTTTTGGAAAAAGACCAAAGGTGGCTTTTTAATATTTTTTTAAGAATTCTAACATTTTTACAAAGAAACCATTATAAAAAGGCATACACACTGTAGCTACTCCTAGGAGTAAGAGGGTTTAACCTAAAGGATTCATGATTAATAGAATTTTAGCTTTTTCTTTGACTGAATAGGAAAGACATAATTGTTTTCTAATCATCTATATCTTTTGTTCTAACTAGCATGACAACATAGGCCGACTAATCTGTGTATACAAATCTTTGCACATTTTGTGCATTTCTGATTCTGTTATATTTAAGATAGGTCTAGTCGACTGATAAAAACAATATGGTTTTTATTCTTATAATATTTTGTAATACTGATCATTACTGCAGTAGATAATTACATCCAAGTGTCAAATACATGGGTTGGGGGCCTATAGCAGACAAATCCAAAACATTTTTGTACACAGCATTTCTGGTAACTACAGTGGTGTCCAAAAAGTCTGAGCCCACTAGTGAAACTGCTTCTAATTTGCAGTTATCTAAAAAAAGTTATACAAAAAATACAACATTTTCCATTAAGAAAAATTATATTATCAGCAGTCAGCAATCAGTAATGTACATTAAGTGAAAGCAGGACACAAATGGCTCATGTTTATTTGCACCACGCTTTTCTGCACACCTTCAACAACTCAATCAAAAAAGACAAACCAGCAGAAAAGGGGGCTGTCACTAGCTTGCGGCTTTCATCCAATTCAAGTTCATGCTCAATGGTGTGTGTGTGTGTGTCTGTGTGTTGCCCGCTCCGCCAACTGTATCACACTCACTCTGTCTGGTTACTGCCGTCTTGAAAGCACAAAGAAACACACCTAAATAGACTGGCGGTAATAAGACACAGGTGAGAATCATGCCGGTTCAACCCCCGACCTCTCTGTTCGTAGCTGCTGCTCGACCACGACCCCCCTGCCACAATTACTTTGGCTGTTGAGGAGCTCATCTGGGCCTTAAATGATGAAGCACCTTCAGCAAATCAGCATCACACTATTAGCATCAGCAGTCCTATGCTAAAAACTAACCAAGATGTGCATGACCTGATATTGCACAACCAGATAAATATGGTGGTTCTCTGGGAAAATGCAAGGGTTATCCAATGCAATGTTCAATCTTGTTTGCAGTACCAATAAAATGAAACTGGTGGTACTGTTACTTACCAGAAGAGCACCAAACTGCTGTTTGTGACCAAGCGACGCTACAACAATCCTATCCATGAATCGAGAACAAATTCCACAAGGTCTTTAATCATCCAGCTTCTGGACAATACACCGGTGAAAGAATCCTAGTGCTCAGACAGGGTAGACAATCTGCAGTAGATTATTCCTTGACGTTTTGTACATTAGTGACAGAGATTAGATGGAATGAAAGTATGGAAGGTGGACAAACAAAATTGACTCTCAAAGAGAAGGAGCACCAGTGGTTCCTGTATGTATGTCCTGGTGCTCATTCTGTGAATATTTTCCAGCCCTCATTGACTCTGATGATACTGGTAACTTCCTGCATGAGGAAGTGGCAGAGCAATTAGCAATTCATTGTTCCCATGCACAGGTTCCTCACCATTCATGCCCTGGATGGTAACCCACTTGGTAAAGAAAAAGTCACTTAATGCAGCATTCCTCTCACCATGGCCACTAGAATGCTATACAGTGGGGTCCAAAAGTATTTGGACAGTGACCAATTTTTGTAATTTTGCCTCTGTACACCACCACAATGGATTTGAAATGAAGCAATCAAGATGTGAATAAAGTGAAGAATTTCAAGGGGTTTAACAAAAAATATTGCATTACCCTTTTATGAATTACAGCCATTTTTACATAGTTCCTCCATCTTCACAGGCTCAAAAGTAATTGTATAATTGACTGATAAGCTGTTTCATGGCCAGATGTGGCCTGTTTTAAAATTACGGAGATAAAAACATCCACAAGATGTTGGAATTTGCATTTGGTAGCTGTTCATGGGAACTCTCAATATATGTCCAAAGAGGTGTCGATGCAAGTGAAATAGGCCATAATTAGGCTGAAAAAAGCCCAGACCTATCAGAGAGATAGTAGGAACTTTAGGAGTGGCCAGATCAACAATTTGGTACATTCTTAAAGAGAAGGACTGCACTGACAAGCCCAGCGACACCAAAAGGCCTGGAAGACCACGGAAGACAACTAAAGTGGATGAGCACAGAATTATTTCCTTGGTAAAGAAAAATCCCTTCACAACATCCAGCCAAGTCAAGAACACTGTCGAGGAGGAAGGCATATATTGTCAAAGTCTACAATCAAGGGAGATGCCTTCATGACTGTAAATGCAGAGGGTTTACTTCAAGATGCAACCCACTGGTAACACTCAAGAACAGAAAGGCCAGATGATTTAGAAAACATCTAAAAAAAGAGCCTGCCCAGTACTGGAACAAGATTCTTTGGAGAGATGAAACCGAGATTAACTTGTACCAGAATGATGGGAAGATAAGAGTATGGAGAAGGAAAGGAAGGGCTCATGATCCAAAGCATACCATATCATCTGTCAAACATGGTGGAGGAAATGTTATGGCATGGGTATGTATGGGTGCCAATGGAACTAGGCCACTGGTGTTTATTGATGGTGTTTACCTCATCCCATGCTTTTCACTTACTGAAGACAAAACTGAAGGCAGAAAGACCCACAAACAAGCAGCAACTGAAGGTGGTTAGGCAGTAAAGGCCTGGCAAAGCATCTCAAGGGAGGAAACTCCGCATTTGATGATGTCCATGGGTTCCAGACTGATGTCCAAGGATTTGCATCCAAGTATTAAAAACAATCTTTATATTTATAATTGTTAGTTTGTCCAATTACTTTTGAGGCTGTGAAAATGGAGGGACCATGTAAAAATGGCTGTATTCCTAAATGGTTAAAGCAACATTTTTGTTAAGCCCCTTGAATTAAAGCTGAAAGCAAATCAATCACATCTTGATTGATGCATTTCAAATGCATTGTGGGTACTGAGGCAAAATTACAAATAATTGTGTCATTGTACAAATACTTATGGACCCCACTGTATAATGAAACCATCTCATTCTTGATCCTCAAATCTCCCCAAAACCAAGTAGTGCTTGGCTCTCCGTGGATCACCACACATGATCCCTCTATTTCATGGAGAAAAGGTAATCATTATGGGTATGTTTCCTTATTCATTTTTAATTTATTGATTTACTTTTTTTTTTTTCATTTTTGTATATATATATACTGTATAGGTATATATTTATTTTATTTTATTTTATTTTATTTTTTCTTTCTTTCTTTCTTTCTTGAGAGCAATTGTAACATGGCAAGCAATTTCCCCCTGGGATTAATAAAGTTCTTTGAATCTTGAATCTTGAAGTTGTTGTCATGGAGTAAAGACAGTCAATCTGCCTGTCTCTCTCTTCCCTGTCGCACTACACAGGGAGAGAGCCCTGATGTAAAGACTGATGTGCAGATTCTATCTCCATATCTGGACTTGGCTGAGGTATTTTGCAAAGCCAAACCCTCTAAGCTACCACCTCACTGGGAACTGAAAACCACCTCACCTCCATGTAGCTGAGCATATCCCCTCCCAGTTCTTAGAAGCAAAGCAATGGAGGACTATGTGAAAGTAGCTCTGGCTTAAGGATGGCATTCAGCCATCAAAATACCCTGCCATCACCAGTTTCTTGTTCATGGAGAAAAAAAATGGAGGGCTCTGGCCGTGTATTCCTGTGCCTACACATCTCCATTACCTAACATGGTCACTAAACACCCCTTCCTTAATAAAGAAGGCCCAACAACGCCTCTATTTTCTAAGGAGGTTGAAGAGAGCTGGCATGCCCCCTCCCTCTTCACTGGTTTCTACAGATGTGTCATTGAGAGTGTACTCACCAGCTGTATCACTGTCTGGTATGGAAACTGCTCAGCATCTGACAGGAAAGCCCTACAGTAGGTCGTGAAGATGGCACAATGCATCACTGGTACCAACCTTCCTGGCATTAAGGATATTTACACCACAAGTAGTGTGAGGAAGACAACTTCCATCAGGAAGAACCCCTCTTGCCCATCCTACAACTGGTTTAAGCCCCTCCCATCTGGGAAGAGGCTAAGAAGTATTCAGGCCAGAACATCTAGACTCAGGAACAGTTTCTTCCTGCAAGCACTCAGACTTCTGAGTGTGAACACCCCCTCCCCCTAAGTGTGAACACCCCCTCCATCTCCCCCTCTATCCCCCAAGGACTGTGAGCATAGAGAATAGTGCTGTTGCTTCATATTCAAAGGGGTGTTGGTTCAAGCCTCAGCTCAGGTTTCTTTCTAAGAGTCTTTATATTCATTATGGGCCTCTGAGGGTTTCCTAGAGGTTCCCCAGTTTCATGGGCAGTGGTAGCTCAGTGGTAAAGACGATGGCCTCCTGATTGGAAGGTTGAGAGTTCAAATTCCAGTACCACCACTGCTGGGCCCTTGAGCAAGGCTCTTAACCCTCAACTGCTCAGTTGTGTAAATTAGATAAATGTAAGTCGCTCTGGATAAGGGCGTCTGCTAAATGCCATAAATGTAAATGTGAGCATAACCACCGACTGCATTATCGTCACTTTAACACTACCAAGGCCTGAGACTGACCTACCAACCAAAGACTGAACAATAATATGACTCTACCTCATTCAACAAGTGTAATATTATTATGACATTACTATGTGCAATAACTGTATATATTTATTCACTTAGTACGGATACAATGTTCATACATTACACTTTTTTTAAACTGTATGTCATCTCCTCACTGCTGCTACACTTTATATACATTTCATATATTTCCTATTTATGTGACTTGCTTAAATTTGTGTGATTCTGTGTACTTTATGGTATTATTGTCTGTGTTTACTGTCCATATTTATTAGTGTCTTTTAGTCCTCGTCATTGTCTACTACATGTTGCATGGTAGTTTTCTGAAGGAACTGTGTTTCTTTTTTTATCCATTGCCATGCAATGTGCTAAAAATGACAGTAAAGCTGACTTTGACTATTGATTACAGAGGTCTGATTATCCAGTGACTGTCAAACACATGTTCCCTTCCTCTTGTTCCATCAGCCCTTGAACAAGTTAGAGGTACCAGGATATTCACAAAATTGGATCTCTCCACTTCAGAGAGGCAGATGAATGGGAAACTGCATCCAGGACACTATGGATATTTGGTAATATCCTATAGCTTGGTCAGTGCTCCCTCAGTGTTTCAAGCATTTGTGAATGATGTTCTTGAATAATTCCTGAATCAGTTTTTTATCCTCTATAGTGATGACATCTTCATTTTCTCACCCTCAGAAGAGGAACATATGAACCATGTCCTTCCATTTTAGCTCCATAACCACCCCATTGACTTCCCTCCTGAATTCCTTAAGAGAAAGCCAGAACACTTCATTGGACTGGGGAGGCCTTACACGGCCTTTCAGACATCGAAAGACCAATTCAGAAGTGCACCTATCCTTTAACACCCAGATCCTTCTCTCACCTTCTTTGTAGAAATTGATTACCCAGAATCTGGGACAGAGTGAAACTATGATATTGCCAACCAAGAACTCAGTGTTTAAAGCAGCCCTGCAAGAAAAGAGGCACTGGCTAAAGGGAGCAGTGTATCCTTTCTTGATACTGACTGACCACAATAATCTTGAATGTGTACTATCTGCTAAAAAAAAAAAAGTTTGAATCTTGACGATGCCACGTCCATTTGCTGTGGGAGGGATGCCATACCTCTCTCTCCCCTATCAGTCACAGTGACACTAGCCAATTGCTGCCATCTGTGAGCTTGCAGAATAGGGTAGATAGCGCTGTCCTCTGAGTGTGTTATGCTGCCCTGTGACACTGCATGAGTAGCAGTTTGAAAAGATGTGGAGGTTGGCTGTACGTGTCTTGGAGGAAGCACATGCTAGTTCCACCGTTCTTGGTTGGTAGATGTCATATGAGAGTCAAGTGGAGAGTCAGCTAGTGGGTGGGAATTGGCAAGACCAAATTGTGAAGAAAACATTTTAATTTCACAAGCATGAAAAGTTTCCTAAACTTATCTGAAACATTAACTTGACATTTCTCCACTCCATGCATGGGCTGAAGAAATCACTCCCTGGCACCTGTTGATTGGTTGAACATATATCTGCTGTGATTGATTGAAGTAACATGGGTATTAGCAAAAACTTGTCTCACTTTCTGATTGGCTGAGCAGACCCAGTGAAAAAAAACACACATATATTTGGGTTGAGCTCAATAACTGTATATATGAGTGGATGTCATAACAGGGGTTTAAAAATGAAGCCAAAATCAAATTAAAAGTGAAGCCAAAATAATTATTGCCTTAAAGAACATTGGCAGATGTCCTTGGGCAGTCAGTGTTGTAGTCAGAAAGGGCAGGATCGGCTAAGCTGCAGGGGTCAGCTTTGTTATAAAGTTACTGAATACGAGATTGGTTTCTTCATTTCCAGATAACTGATGTTGGCACTTGGTTGTACTGGGAGCCATATGTATAAGCAATATGGATGAAACATTTCAATCATAGAGTAACTCTACTCTCAGCTCTACCTCATGATGTCCTGCATGAATTCGCATGAAACTTGAAATACATATACAGGACAAGATTCTTATTTCATGTGCAAAGTTTGGGGTATGGTCATGCATAAGGGTCAGAGCTAAGGTCAGAAATCTGTTTCTCAAGAACCATATGTCCAATTGAGCTGAAATTTCGTATGGTGCATCATTATGCTAATTTGCAAGTGGATCTTTGATGATGAACTGGTTACTTAAAAAAACATGGCCATCATTGGCCAAACAGATTTCGGCAGGCATTTTAATATGGTTAACATTGTGCTATCATCATGAAATTTGTATGGTAGTTTCAAGTATGGACCCACTACCATCTGATGCAATCTCACTCAAATTACTATTACTATTACTATTCATCTTTTTGCTTACAGAAATGAGTATATCTCTTGGAAAATAAGAACCACAGTGAAATATCTTGTTAGTGCTTGATTCTTTGGCTCAGCCAATATAAATTTGCCATTTAGCTCCACCCACTCCAATTTACAATAATTTGCATAATATACAAGACATACTTTTTTTGAACTAGTCCTAGGACTTTTTTCAGAGTGTCACATATTTGGTGTCAATATACTCAGGGGAGTTATCAGAAACATACTGAAATTTATAAACAGTATGGCAGCCGAATGCCAAATTAACCCAAGTGGGGTGGAGCTGGTTTACTCAATTAGCTGTAGTGCATGAATGCTTGCACAGAATTAAATGAAATGCATGTATGGCAAAGGATTCAGAGGTGATATGCAAAGTTTGGGGCATAACCATTGTAAACAAGCAGAGTTAAGTTGAAATAGCTATTTCTCAGGAAGTGAGAAAGTCTGATCTTGCTGAAATTTGGTGTGCTGCATCAATGTGCTGATCTGTAACTGGATTTTTAATCACCACAGAATTACTTCAAACACATGGCCACCTTCAGCCTATCAGCCTTCAGCAAGCATTTCACATCACTAGCATTGAGCTATTGTCACAAAACTTAATAAGTCATGTATGGTCTCTTTATTGTTCTTGTTCTTCTTCTATTTCTTCTTCTTCTTCTCTGCTAAAACTGTTCCTACTCTGCTACTCAGGCAAGAGAGATGAGCCAAATCGGCGTATAGCAAAGCATTTTATCTAGAATACCCTAAATCCTACAGTGAAAATTCTTTTTGCTCTGTATTCTTTGGGTTCTTCTTCCATGCTCTTAATGGAATGCGCCACGAAACGTTCCATTTTCCTTCATTTTAGCACAAGTTGCTTACACTTCTTGATGTCATTTTGTCTTTTTCACCGACTCATGGCACCCAGGGAGTTACTCTCATTACCCTTGAGATGAGATTTCTCAACTCAGAACTGAATTCATCTCAGAATTGTGCTCTTCACAGGCTACTCTTACTTCTACCATCAACTCCCTGGGCACTAAAATACAAGACACTGAAGATTCAGTTAATGATGTCGACTGACATTTATCTGAGCTGGAGGGGATTTGCACCTCTCTCGCTCCAGAAAACAAACACTACAGAGAAAAAATGGACAATTTTGAAAACTGTTTTCATTGAAACAACTTACGCATAATTGGCATTCCAGAAGGGGCCTCACCTCTGCCTACAGACAATGACCCTTTTTTTTACATTTACAAATTTTACAATGCCATCTGTTCAGTTTTGTCTTTTATCAACATTGGTTCATTGCTTATTCTCCAGGAGGGCATCACCATGTTACAATAGAGTGTGTACCCTGAAGACTACTCAGGCAGGGGAATCACTACTACTAATGAAGAAATGCAGAAACATCACTATGTTGAAACATTTCCTGTGATTTACTTCCTGTTTTTGAATCATTTGCTGGGAGTTTCTTGCCTGCGTCGGCGTTTAAACTATACTGTTTAGTCATTCTTCCTCCGTCGTTAGGAATAGCTTTATTTGTGATAAATGTATGTTAGTTAGCTCTCTGACAGCATTAGAGGTGCGCATCCAGACTATAGAGAGGGTTAGCGAGAGTGAGAGCAGTGTATTTTCTGTAGGGGAAAGTCTGGATGCCTTAGGCGGAGTTAGCAATCCCCCAACTCCGGCATTAGAGCCCTCGCAGCACGGTGAATGCAAGGTTTGCATCTAACAGGTTTGCTCTCCTCAGTGAGAAGCACCCACTGAGAAACCTGAAAGAGCCCTGGTTATAGGAGACTCTATATTGCAACACATGAAATTAGCTAGGCCATTAGGGGCACCAGCAGCTTTAGTTAGGTGTATACTGGGAGCCAGGCCGCGGACATAGCAGGTAGTCTTAGGGTCTTAGGCAAGCACAGGTCCTCAAAGATAGTTATTCACGTAGGAGCTAATGATGCACACCTTCTTCAGTCAGAGGCTGCTAATAGTAACATTGTAGAGGTGTGTATATTAGTGAAGGCAATGTCTGATGCAGTAATATGCTTTGGCCCTATCCCAACACGGCGTGGCAATGTAGCTTACAGCAGGTTATGATCACTTAACTGCTGGATGTCCAGGTTGTGCTCAGAAAACAATGTGGGCTTTAAAGATAATTGGAGTAGTTTTGAGGGCAAGGCTGGCCTGTTAGGGCGGGATGGTTTCCATCTGACATGCGATGGTGCTGCTCTCATTTATGGTAGCATAGCACATAGTCTCAGAACAGGCCTAGTTAATTGGTGACAATCCAGAGCCAAGGCCAGGGAGCAGACAAGTAGGCTAAACCGACTGTCTGCTAGCTGCACTGAGTCGTCACTCAGGTTCCAACATATTGAGACTGTGTCTATTCCCCGAGCTAAACAAAAATGTAGAAATACCCAGAAAGTTTGTTTTAGTAACCTAATTAACATAAAATTAAATCAAACCTAATGCACAGCCAGCACCATTGATCTGAAGCTAGGACTGTTGAATATTAGATCTCTTATGTCTAAAGTTCTTATTGTTAAACTATTACTGATCAGGAATTTAATGTACTGTGTTTAACAGAAATGTGGAATAAACCAAATAAGTATGTAGCATTAAATGAAGCTAGTTCTCCCGGATACAGTTACCTACATCAACCCTGTCTAACTGGCAGAGGAGGAGGTGTCGCAGTTATTTATAATGATAATCTAGGCGTCACACAAAAACCTAGTCTTAAATTCAATGCGTTTGAAGTTCTTCATACCAACATAACATACAACGCCACAAAAAGTAAGTCTACCCAGACGACTCCACTAATTATTATTTACCTAGAAAAGGTTGTTGCACAGCAGTTGTGCTCATAACTACATAGGAATAACATTGATGAAATGTATCAGTCAGGATTTAGGCCTCATCATAGCACAGAAACAGCATTGTTTAAAGTGGTAAATGACTTACTTCTGGCCTCTGATCAGGGTTGTGTCTCCCTTGCTTGTGTTGCTTTACCTTAGTGCAGCTTTTGATACCATTGATCATGCTATTGTTCTCAATAGACTAAAAAATGTTGTAGGCATTAAGGGAAAGGCCCTCTCCTGGCTCAAGTCTTATTTGACTGATCGTTATCAGTTTGTAGCTATAAATGGTGACTTCTCTACACATACTAAGGTAAAGTTTGGTGTTCCAGAAGGCTCTGTTTTAGGCCCACTGCTCTTTTCTCTGTATATGCTACATCTGGGTAAAATTATTGTAAACATGGTATTAGCCTCCACTGTTATGCTGATGACACACAATTGTATGTTTCAGCAAAACGAGATGACAGACAACAGCTTAATAAAGTTGAGGAATGTGTAAAGGACATTAGAAACTGGATGCTTATTAACTTTCTTTTACTTCATTCTGACAAGACAGATGTACTTGTACTAGGACCACATGCAGCTAGATGTAAGCTTTCTGATTATATAATAACTCTGGTTGGCCTTTCAGTTTCATCACCTATACAGCAGTAAAGGACCTTGGTGTGATTATTGATTCCAGTCTTTCATTTGAAGCTCATGTAGGTAATATTACTAGAATAGCTTTTTTTTCATCTCAGAAATATTGCTAAAATAAAACATATAATGCCACTACATGATGCAGAAAGATTAGTTGCTTTTGTTACCTCTAGGTTTTATTATTGTAATGCATTGCTGTCTGGATATTCCAGTAGATGCATAAACAAGCACCAGTTAGACCAGAATGAAGCAGCGAGAGTCCTTACTAGAACCAGAAGATATGACGACATCACCGCTATCTTATCCACACTGAGTTGGCTCGCAATCAAATTTCGTATAGATTATAAAATACTACTATTGACCTGTAAAGCACTGAATGGTCTCGTGCAGTAGTACCTGAGCGAACTTTTGGTCTTTTATGATCTGCCACACCTACTTCGATCAAAAGGTGCAGGCTATTTGTTGGTACCTCGCATAGTGAAAGCTGCAGCAGGGGATAGAGCTTTCTCTTACAAAGCCCCACAGTTATGGGACAGCCTTCCAGTTAATGTTCGGGGCTCGGACACACTCTCAGTGTTTAAGTCTAGACTGAAAACATATTTATTTAGTCAAGCCTTTTGTGAATTGTTTTTTCCTAGGTAAAGGAGCAGGTCTGGAGAGTTCACAGGCGTAGAGTATTATGTTGAACTGGGATGTTTGGATGCTGTCGCCCCCATTCTCAGGCATTCACTCAGGTTTGTCGACGGTGGAGTGGCCGGCCACTTTGTGTCCCAAGGTGCCCTTGTGTCTGTGTTACCTTCTGGCTCTACCTTTTAGTTATGCTGTCACAGCTAGTCTTGATGTAGTCCATGCTTGCACTCTGCACGCAAAGTACATTGTCCTTAACCATTATGGGATAAAAGCTTACCTAACAATCTCTCTCTCTTTCTCTCTGTCGAGCTACACATGCTACCAATGATACCAATGATCCTGCCCCCTTGTGCTCACCGGACCTGCCTGTTCCATCCTGATGCCCTACTTCTGGTTGGAGTTCTCATTGGTTGAGATCGTTCGCTGCTGCTGGGGGTGGCCCCACATGGACACAGTTACAGAAGGGCAATTTCTAATTGCAATTTATAATTGCACTATCTGTTAGCACCCAGATGAGGATGGGTTCCCTTTTGAGTCTCGTTCCTCTCAAGGTTTCTTCCTCATATCCGTCTCAGGATGTTTTTCCTTGCCACCGTCGCCACTGGCTTGTGCATTAGGGATGTATTCACATATTTAGAATTGATTGTGGTTTTTAATTTAATTTGAATCTATTTATTTCTGTAAAGCTTCTTTGTAACAATGTCCATTGTTAAAAGCACTATACAAATAAAATCGAATCGAATTGAATCGAATTGAATCACGTGGCACTGCACCTGGAAGTGCCCAGGCTACCTGCAGCACCAGCAGACCAGCCCACACTTGACTCCTGCACCTGCAGCCCTGGATTCACCCACCTGTGGAGGTGGAATACGGGGGCAAGGAGCGGGCTTTGGGGGAATGGGCCCTCATTTCTGTGGGGTAGAGAGGGGGCGGGAGGGGAGTGAGAGGGAGGGGAAACACGAGGACGAGAGAGAGAGAGAAATGGAGGCACTGGACCCACTCCGCCATCCCTTCTGCAAGTCGGACGATGAACTGTTCCAGCACCATGTGGTCGATCACATCTTTAGCAGGCGGAAGGACAGTGAACGGAATTGCTGACGGTGCTGCTCTGCTGTACGGCTGACCTGTTGCAAAATCGCCCGTTTCAGGTCCGGGTATTCTACCATGTTTGTGACTGGTAGCTGCTTTGCCATGAGTTGGGCTTTGCTAGTCAGGAGTGGCGACAAGCGAGCCGCCCACTGGCCCTTGGGCCAGCCCTCCGCCACTGTGGAGCACTCATACAGCTCCAGAAAGGCTTCTGGGTCGTCCTGCGGACCCATCTTGGTGAGGCCAATGTGGGGTGTGGAGCCGCTGCTGGAATACCCACCTCCTGGACCAGGATCACCTGCTGATCTGCTGCCTGAGCGTTGAGCAGGTCATGGATGCACTGTTCCTGATTCCAGCACAGCTGGAAGATGGCCTGATTCTGGGTCTGGTGGACTTTGGCAAGGGATGTGATGATCTCGACCAGTGGTGAGGACTCCATGACAGCGTCTTCCTCAGTGATCCCGGATTTTGGCACCAGTGTAACAATTCCCAAGTTTAGGGAGAGAATGAGGAAGCTAGAGGCAGGCAGCACTCAAAAGTCGCTTTTATTCTTTACTTTCGCTTTGAGCACTTTTTATTTTTATGCATGCACACAAGCACACACACACGGCTCGGTGCTGGTTACTCTCTCTCTTGAGGCACTCGTCTCTCCCCTCTTTATCATTGTCCCTGAAGGCAAACAGACTCATTAACTGAATTTGCTGCAGGTGCACATTCCTCACTACTCACCTTCTCCAGCTCTGCCCTCCATTCACAATCCAGCGCTCGGCCACGCTTCCGCTTCCACAACTAGATTATGTAGACCAGGGTCTATGTTACAACATGTTGTGAGAACCATCCAGTTCATTCATTCACATAAAACAATGCATTAATTTAACTTTTCTGTGACACTTTTTGTTTTAGAAAGGCTGTATGCGAGGGAGTGTCAGTGGTCATGAATATTGATGTCTTTCACACCTAAGGAGATAACGACCCACCCCCTAATGGGTCCATCAAAGTGGAATGCCTCTGTGGAAACTAAATAAAGAATTTTAAGAAAAAATAATTAAAAAATACAGTTCTTTCTTAACTGAATACACAAGTGAATATCACATGCCTGGCATTTCCAAGGTGGTTGCTGCATCTTGCCATGCACTGCTTTGCAATGCACACAGATCTGGCAACCAGTAGTGATAATATTCCTGACATCTGAGCTCAGCTCAGCTCTTGGAACCGGCACATGGTCATTACTGGTTTGTTTTGGTGTTACTTTCTGTGACACACCACAGAGCTCTGTAATAAGCTGTTCCATAAACTCCTTGTGGGTCATTTTGCCATATAGCTCTTTGTGCACTATAAAATCATTGGTGGCAGTAATGTCCAAGAAGTGCAGAAAGATCTTTCTGTACCACTTCATGGTTTTGTGCTGTGCAGTGTAGTACTGCAACAGCTGATCGGACAGGTCCATGCCCCCATGTGTTCGTTGTATTCAGTAACAGGTGCAGGACATAGAAACTCTTTGTCCTCCATGTCTCTTGTGCTTTCACTTTCCTCTGCACGGTGGCTTCTATATAGGCAGCATGGATGGTGGAACAGACACCTCTCGTGTGTCCGTCCACTTCACAAACACAAGAGGTCCACCCTGAATGCACATGATGGATCCCCTGGTGGCCTTTTTGGTCAGTGAATTAGCTGCATTCCGTGGGCAATCCTTCCTACAGTCTCTGTAAGTCCCACAAGTGCCAAACTTCATAGCAAACAAGTCTGTTAGGAACTTTTGACTTGTGTAGAAATTGTCCATGTATACATGGTACCCAGAGCCCAAAACTTTACTGTCCAAAAGAGATGTCACATCATCATATGATAGTCCATGGCCTGTGGGAATGCTGTTCTTTCCTGTGTACACAGAAAAGTCTACAGTGTATCCATTCGAAGAAGGACAAACAACCCCAAACAAACCCCTGTTTGCATGCCATCATCCTTTCATCCACAGCTAAATTTCTTCTAGGATGATAGATGGCTTTGCTTGCATGATGGATATCATGAGGGGTTTGACCCTAAAAAAGGGGTTCATCTGTGCCTGTTCTCCTTGTCTGCATCTGGGTGACAGTAAACAAAAGATATACATCCAAATGGCATGTAAATTTCACAGGTAACACTTTACAATAAAGTGCCATTTGTTAACATTAGTAAATGCATTAGCTTACATGAACTATCAACATGCAGTATATTTTTACAGCGTTTAAAAATAAGCATACCTTTTGATTATCAATGTTTAAAATCCGCATCTGCTGTATCCCGCTCCGTGCAGAGTGTAGTCTCACGGGCCAAAACAAACACCACGAGGCGTCATTGATAGTTTTTTATTTCGCCTCTAGAGGCCGCTCTCGTACTGTATAATAACAGCAGACCACTCTTGCAACGGACACAACCGGGAAAAACTATCGGTGTGGATTTATTTATTTTTTTGGATAGTTTCAGCAGTCGGTTATCTGTGCCGATTAATCGGCAAAACCAATCAATCAGTCGACCTCTAGTCTAAATCAGCGCTAATGAGCTGAGACAGAAGAACTGTACCCATCGTTAGTTTCACGCACGATACATAATCAGAGAATATTTGTTTTGGATTTGAACTGGTTCATTTAAAAGCAGACATTTCAAGGTTTCTATAGACATATTTCTCATGTCTGTGCCACAATTAATACGCTGAGTTTCGGTTCATTTTTGTGACACGCTCCAGCTCGAAGTTCACGGAGATCGAAGTTCATGCAGAGGAAAGCGCATCCTGTTTGTTTTCTGTATTTTACAGAAAATTACATCCGCTTTCCAAAGAGTTGTCATATATGAGATATTGCTTTGTCTGTTTTATTCTGTGTCATGTTTTTGGTGAAATTGTGGGCAAGATGGGGTAGGGGTAAGTTCAGCCAAAATTAAAACAATGAGGTTAAACATAATTTGATACCTGTAATTAATGAAGAGTGTCTTTTGTTTTTCATGTATTAAATTTATTTTGCATAATAACTTTGTCAGCCAAAAAAAAACAAAAAAAAACATTTTATTTACAGGGTTACAAAGGTCAACAATTCAATTCAGTTCAATTTTATTTTTATATTATTTTAACAATGGACAGTGTCACAAAGCAGCTGTACAGAGAGTACATGAACACTTTGACAACTGTTAACTGCAATGACTTATTTGTAGGTTTTATTTGTAGGTATATAGCATGAAATTCATCAGTCACACACATACAAAATTTATCAGTAAATTAAATCTGAAAAGATAGACAGTTATACCAGGATAAAAACATGACTCCATTGATATACTAGACTCTTTACTAGTTTCACACACAAACATGCAAAAACATCCACAACTAACTTGGACTACAGAGTATTATCTGTCTGATAGATGGCACCATCCCAGTAATCCAAACGGTTCTTCAGGCCGTCCATATGGGGCTGCCCGCAGCAGCGAGCAAACTCAACCGATGAGAACTCCAACCAGAAATAGAGCATCAGGGTGGGTCAGGCAGGTCCGGAGAGCAGAAGAGATCGCTGGCATCTCAGAAGTAGCATGTGTAGCTCAACAGAGAGTGAGAGGGAGATGGAGAGAGAGGGAGAGACTGATAGGCAAGCTTTTGTTGTCTAATGGTTAAGGGCAATGTACTTTGCGTGAAGAGTGCAAGCAGGGACTCCGGCAAAACTAGCTATGACAGCATAACTAAAATGGGAGAGCTAGAAGCTAACACAGACATGAAGGCACCCTGGGATATAAGCCACTCCACCGTCAACAAACCTGAACAAATGTGTGAGAGTGGGGGGTGACAGCATTCAAACATCCCAGTTCACCACAACACTCTATGCCTGTGAACCCTCCAGACCTGCCCTTGTACCTAAAAAAAACTATTCACAAAAGGCTTGACTAAATAAATGTTTTCAGCCTAGACTTAAACATTGAGACTGTGTCTGAGCCCCGAACACTAAGTGGAAGGCTTTTCCATAACTGTGGGGCTTTGTGAGAGAAAGCTCTACCCCCAGCTGTAGCCCTCACTATTCGAAGTACCAAAAATTTTTGATCCAAGTAGGCATGGCGGATCATAAAAGACCAAAAGTTCGCTCAGGTACTGTGGCGCGAGACCATTTAGTGCTTTATAGG
>CM075022.1:8722138-8740098 GCA_037576675.1 Pangasius sanitwongsei | reverse complement strand
ATTTTCTAGTCTATCGAGGAGAATAGCATGATCAATGGTATCAAAAGCTGCACTAAGGTCAAGCAGCACAAGCAAGGGAGACACAACCCTGATCAGAAGCCAGTAGTAATTCATTTACCACTTTGATTCTTTCTAACCACTAACTCAATGATCCCCTATATATCAATCACACAACTTCACTCTATTACTATCAGTGATCATGCTCCTGAATCTCTTACCTGGAATAGAAATCACCTTCAGAAGACAGATTTTATATGGCACTTTAACACATCACTGCTCAAAGATCTGGAATTTGATAGCTTGGGGGAATGGGCATCTTTCATCGAAATAAATTATTCTCCAGACACCCCTCCAACGCTACTATGGGAAAGTCATTCTCAGAGAAAAAATAACATCCTATGCATCATCAGCCATAACATTAAAAACCACCTGTCTAATATTGTGTAGGTCTCCTGTGTGCCTCCAAAACAGCTCTGACCCATTGAGGCATGAACTCCACAAGACCTCTGAAGGTGTGTTGTGGTATCTGGCACCAAGACGTTAGCAGCAGATCCTTTATGTCCTGGATTGGACTTGTTTGTCCAGCACATCCCACAAAGGCTCGATCGGATTGAGATCTGGGGAATTTGGAGGCCAAATCAACACCTTGAACTCTTTGTCATGTTCCTTAAACCATTCCTGAACAATTTTGCAGTATGGCAGAGCACATTATGCTTGCTTAAAGAGGCTATTGCCATTAGGGAATACTGTTGCATGAAGGGGTGTACTTGGTCTGCAACAATGTTTAGGTAGGTGGTATGTGTCAAAGTAACCCAAGGTTTCCCAGCAGAACATTGCCCAGAGCATTACACTGCTTCTGCCGGCTTGCCTTCTTCCCATAGTGCATCATGGTATCTTCCCCAGGTAAGCGACACACACGCACCTGGCTGTCCACATGATGTAAAGGAAAATGTGATTCATCAGGCCAGGGCACCTTCTTCCATTGCTCCATGCTCTGGTTCTGATGCTCACGTGCCCATTGTAGACACTTTTGGCAGTGGACAGGGATCAGCATGGGCACTGTGACCAGTCTGGGCCTACGCAGCCACATACGCAGCAAGTTGCAATGCACTGTGTGTTCTGACACCTTTCTATTATAGCCAGCATTAACTTTTTCAGCAATTTGTGCTACAGTAGCTCTTCTGTGGGATCCGACCAGATGGGCTAGCTTTCAATCCTTACACGCATCAAAGAGCCATGGAGGCCCACGACCCTGTCACCGATTCACTGGTTGTCCTTCCTTGGACCACTTTGGCAGTTACTAACCACTGCATACTGAGAACACTCTGACCCAGTCATCTACACTCTAAGCCCCAATGGTGCCATTTATTTATTAAAAAAAAGTACCTTTTACTCAAAATGTGTTAAATAGTTCCAACTTAATTTTTGAGTCTGTTCAATCTAACAAAGTTTTAGATTAGCACAAATTGTATTTTTAAGTTGTTTCAACTAAAAGTAAGGTTTTGAATTAACTTTAGATAATGGATTCACTAATAATCACATTTTTCAATTTGAACAAACGCCCCCTTGTGGCAGTTTTCGCCAATTAGTGACTTCATCACCAAACTTGCTGACAGCCTGAACTTTGACTCTTATCAAGATGGTCTCTTCACTTTAGACCGACTGGATTAAAATATAAGTCATTTAAAATTCTATCAGAACTTAAACTAAATTATAAAAAAATTAAATTATCCAAATATATTACTGTTAATGCCACATGAATAACCCTATATATAATTACTTCATGTCGTTTGAAGTCTAGACACGTGGCTGGTTTAGGTTATCGAAATAATCTTTGCATTTACTGTTACATATAGTAAAAATGATAAGCATTCTAAGCATTTTTTGTCTCCGCAGGACACTTAAAATGATGCAGCACGGGATTAATTAAGCAGGTCGTTGGTGGATTCACGTTATGAGGTACAATTTCTACATTTCACAAGTATTTTATCATTAATGTTTTTTTAAGTGTAGTAAACATGTGAATCTTTAGATTAAATAATTTTAAGCAGTTGTTGTGTTATTGGGCTGCTGAACTTATGCTAGCTTTTTTCTGTCTTTTTTTCCCCTAAGTGCATATAATAAGTTGAATGCTTATAGGACTTACCTGGAATTGTTTCCTACTCAGATTTGAATGAGGTGACTGTCGTTTGTTGTTTGCACAGATACCAAGTTAAGAAACAATTATAAATGTAACTCTAATTTTACTGTAAGATAGCCATTTATTGTATACATGTTCAAAATATAGTAAGCATTAGAATTAATTGGTTTTGCCTCCTTGTTTTTAGTACTTCAACGTTGTCTGACTGCTGAGCAGGTTGAAGTGATGTCATATCACTTCATTTCCATTTAGAACACAGTCACTAACACACTGTCATTTTCAACATAGTCATTATTCAAAAGTTAGTCCATTGCCATGTTTATACAAAGACTGTGTGTTCATTTCATTCATTTAATGGCTTGAAAATCCATCTGTCTTGATACCATACAGGAGACAGTAGTAATTCTATACACCGGGTTCAGGCTGAGGCGTATAAAGTTTTCACCTGTCCCATTTGTTCTTTGAAGCAGCCAATCTCAGACACCGCTCTCTTCAGACACCTGAGGGGACATTAAAAACCAGGAGGTGATTGAATGTCCTTTCAACAATTGTCTTTTTAGCAAAAATGTGTATTCCTCATTCAATGCCCATAAGTGTAAGACCCACAATTTTTACACATGCTCAGATTATAAAGATGGTCTAATTTGTACAGAATTTGATTTACCACAACAATCCTTAGCTGTAGGATCTGAAGAAGCTGAAGAAGAGTCTAGCCTGTGTAACGACAGCCCTGAAGTTCGAGAGTCCGAGTGTGATGTTGACCAGTTGAGAAGTCAATTAAAATGGAATTTGTCCTCTTTATTTTTAAAAATGCAAAGCATCCTTCATGTCTCAGATTCAGCTTCGAAGGAAATCATTGAACAAATGATTCAGATATTTTCTTTATCAAAGCCAATTGTAAATGAGACACTATGAGATACTCTTTATAAACATGACTTGGTTGTTTCTAGTTCTGTTCTCGATGAACTAGCTGAGGCTGTTCTGGACTGCAATGTTCCAGTCAATGCCACATCTGCAGGATCTGATTTGTCCACTGCAAAGCACAGGAAAGACCTTCGTTGAGAAAAATTACCCTTTGGTAATGCCTGTTCAGTATGACTTGGGACTCTCAGGAAAAACAATGGTGTATGTGCCTGTTCTGAAAATTCAGGATTTTCAAAAACACAGACATTCTTTGCAAACTACAGGAATCTGTTAGTTTCTCTGCTCATTACAGCTCCTGTGCTGATGGTTCATTTTTTCAAACCAATGCATTGCTTTCACCGGGAGAGTTTAGACTGCCACTCCAACTATACATTGATGATCTAGAAATAGCAAACCCACTTAGAACATCCAAAAAAATTCATAAACTTTGCGCAGTGTATTGGGTCCTTGCCCACCTTCCCAGTAAGTATCGCTCAGCCTTGCACACAATTCAGTTAGCTCTGTTATGCAAATTGGTAGACCTTAGGAAGCATGGCTTTAAGGCCGTCTTTTCACCACTGATAAAAGACAAACACATTCTTGGAAGAGATGGTGTGAAGCACTTCAAAATTTCCACCCCATTATGGGCTTCCCTCCAGATATCCTCCGTGACCTTTTGAAAGTTACTGTACCAGTTGAGTTGTGCATTTGCTTTCAAGCGCTGGTTTATCTGAAGTATTTTGCTTTAGAGTTCTTAAACAGCAAGACTGAATCATTTCTATATGAATACACAGACAAAACTGACAAACCACACCCCATACCCAAAACCTTTGCCACAAAAGGAACTGTTGGAGGAAATGGGCATGAGAATGCTACTTTGCTTAGACTGCTTCCTTTGATGGTGGGCAACAAAGTTTCAGAGGGAGATAAGACATGGGCAGCCTTAATGGATTTAAAAGAGATTGTTGAGTTGTCACTATCCCCTGCATTTACAGATGAAACAATACAGTATTTGCAGTGTAAGATTTGTGACCACAGACAGTTTTTTCTGAGGTTTTCCCTAAAGTGCATTTCCGGCCTAAACATCACAATATTGAGCATTACCCAAACCTTATAAGGTGTTTTGGGCCATTAGTGCATCTCTGAACAATCCGGTTTGAGGGTAAACATAACTTCTTCAAAAGAGTAGTGAATGACACCCAGAACATTTCACTGACACTTGCAAATAGACAACAGAACATGATGGCATATCATCTCAGTGCACCATCATATTTCAAGCCACACACACAAGCATCAAGTGTCACACCAGTGTTAGTCTCAACACTTCCAGATAGTGCAAAAGCATTCATTCAAAGACAGACAACCAGTAGCACAATCTATTCTATATCTAAAGTCACTGTAGATGGCACTGACCATGTCCCTGGAATGTTTATTTCTGCAGGTGCCTGTGTTGGGCTGCCTCAGTTCTGGAGGATTGCACAGATCTATCTTGTGAATAACACTGTTTCATTGCTCTGTAGGTAGTATGAATCATGGTATGTTGAACATCTATGTTCTTATGAACTTGTACCAACATCAGGGAGACTTTCTGTTTTTCAGCTTTTGGATTTGAATGACACCATCATGTTTGTTGGTTACCTCATTGATGGCCAATTATTGCTGACCCCTAAGAGATACAACCTGCTGAAGCAGTGCTGCATTTTTTGAATGTGAGTACTTCAGTGGAATACTGATTAAAAAAAATGAAAATGGTACTTTTTTTCTTTTACATGTAGTACACTATATAACTAAACTTAAGTATTTTTTTTATTACTGTTTCATTCCAGAGAAACATGGCAGCCTCTTCCTCATCAGTGATTATACTTCGTCTCATTGTTAATGCCAGAACTACACGGAAGGTCAGACTCACCACTCGTCCACTCGTTTTTGATGGGCAATTCATATCTTTAGTGCACATTGAAGAGTTGCCACAAAAAAGCTACCCTTAAACTTTTTTTTTGAAGGAGGAACTTTAACCACAGACAGAGTTATCAGACATTTTATTACCTGAACGCTTTTCAAGGTGGCCTTAAGGTAACTTTCCAGTGCCCATTTTTGCCTATGAGGTAGGGCTTAAGCTTAGAGAAGGAAATTCTGCCTTTGAGAGAACCAGGAAAGTGCTGCAGCTAATCAGAAACACGAAATCCTTGAAAAACTTGAGGCTGCGATTTACAATTTCAAAGCCTACCCAAGTGATAGAGAGCTGTCCAAAGCAGCAGAAGCTCTGGTCACCAAACACCCATGTCTGAGAGAGCTTGGCTCCAAGACAATGGATGGTATGGAAGGAAAACAAGTATCAAATTTAAAATGAGAAACTACCTAAATAAATTGAAGAAGGCATGTTGTACGGAAGTTGCTGTCAGTGTTGGAAAACGAAACAAAAACAATCCTGAAAATGTGCCATCACACTTAAACATAAAAAGACTAAGATGTGCCGGGGTAAACTTTTTACCAGACTCCCCACAAAGACATGATGCAGCAAGTCTTGAACAGCAGACGCTTGAAATCATTGAAGAAGTTCAGAAGACAAAAAAAAATCTGCCACTTGTTGACAAGAAGATGCAAATGAAGTTTGCTTTACGGAGGCAGGAGATCATTACCACTGTGGCACCTGTGAAAGAGATCCTTGAGCACTGGCCAGCTCTTTGTTTGGAATCACAGGTATATTTTAATATCTGTATAAAACTGTAGTCTTTAAATTTTGAATATTGTCTTTTCAATTCATTGTGATTATAATTTGTTTTTGTCTCTGTTTCTGGTGGGTTCAACGCATTACAAACCAGAACCTACCAAACACCTTCTATGCAGAACTTGACCGTCACAGTCTTTGCCTGATGACTTTATATCATCAGAAGGCATCAAAGACAGAAAAAACTTCTGATGCATTTGCTGAGATTCTCTAGATTCATGACATAAAGGTGTTTTGGTTTTGGTTGTTCAGTGTTGTTCTGTGGTTTAACAGAATATGGCTTGACTTATACAGAATAATTTAACCATTTTTCATACTGGTTGGTGTGTGATCTGAAGAGTTGTAGTCACAGTTTAATGTTTCATTTTAGAAATAAATCTCAGTATCTCTCTTTCCTCAGCATAGAAACTGGCCTTTCCGGTATTGTTTTAAGATTTCTGCATTAAATATATTTTTGCGAACGTGTTCTAATCAAATCTATTTCATAATAGAAACAATTTTAAAACTGACATCAGTGAAAAAGAAAATATGGATTGCAAATGCACATGTATTGGCACAATGTGTTTGCATTGTGTGTACCTGGAAGAAGGCAGTTGTGCCAATACGCATGGATTTGCAATCCACATTGTCTTTTTCTATTGATGTCAGTTTTAAAAATTATTTCTGTTATAGAATGGACAATATATACTGAAGAGTGCTTGGGAACCTGTTTCTTAAACATGTGAGCTTTACCCACGAAAGAGGTAGGTACCACCTACCATTATTATTATTATTATTATTATTATTATTATTATTATTATTATTATTATTATTTTATTTTTATGAATTTTTTTACTTTCATTATTAAAGGGGTAGTCCACCCAAAAATGTGAATTCTGTCATCATTAATTCACCCTCATGTTGCTCTAAACCCATATCACTGACGACGTTCTACAGAACAGAAAATGAGATATTTAAAGAATGTTGCTTATTTCACTTCGTATGGTTACCAGACCAAATTTCAAGAGCCCAAATCAAATGTGGCATCATGTCAATAACATCAAAACTCATTTGTTTCTTTTTTATTGAACATTTTGTGACCAAACTTCATGACCAGTAAGGTTTGGTATTACTGATGTATTGCAATATTGAATTTGATCTCTGTGTACTGTTGAATGGCTGGAGTGAATAGTGACTTAAATTTCAGTCTGTACACCAAACCAAGCAATTGTATGGCTCCAGATGACGTGTGTAAATAGTACATTAGAATTTTCATTGTTGTGTGAACTGTTCCGTGGGTTAAGTTGGTGTTTTATTTTAAAACAATTTTTACTCCTTGGGGCTATTTTGCCATTTTCCTATTTTTGCATTTCAGGATGAAGATTCAGAAAAGCCAGATGTTGGTGATTCACCATTTGCCCTGTTGACAGTGGTCCGAGAACTCCCATATGCTGTAATTCACTACAGTCTGCTCAGAGTTTCATTTGTTCTTGAAAATGAAGTCATCACCCACCTGCCCAGGCTTTCAGGCATTTCTTTTAACTTTTGGACTGATCTATGCATTGAATCTTAGTTACCCAAAAGAGATGGCCAACACTTATGAATTCATTCAGAAGGTCTTTTTGGGGCTTGATGATGGGAAACTCCAGCCATGAGTACTTGCTCTGAAGAATGATTTGCTGGTACATCTAGGGATTTAACTGAAGTAAAACAGGCTAATTGTTCTTTTCATATTTTGATTTGAGGCATAACTATTGGCAACTTACTATGTTAAAGTGCACAAAGACTAAAATTTGAAACAGTCATTTCTGTTTCATTTTTAACAGTTGCTGTTATGAGTTAAAGGACCTTTGTAAAATGTTATATTAGAGACTACAATAGTTTCATAGGCTGAAGTCATGTTCAGACATGGTATAGTTTTAAAGACAGGTGTTTTTCAAAGGTTTTTAACAGAGGTGCTACATAGTGCAGAAGTAGACAGTTTACCATTGGTGGCTTTTCTGCTGCTAAATTTTTTGTTTTGTGAATCATCTCTTCGCTGCATCAAAAGTCTTGATTTTTTTTGTGTCTCACCTGTTTAGTGTTGTATCTCTTTATATTAAATAGACTTTGTTTATTGCATGTAGTTTGGTTCTTAATTAAACTTGTTGTAAAACTGTCATTTAAGTCGTAAAATCTTAACTTTTAAGTTAAGAAATTAATTAATTAATTAATTTTCAGCACTTTAACCTTGTGCTAAAAACTTAATTACTTTAATTGTGGTGAATTAAAATAATCAAATTAGTAAATACATATTTTACACAGAATACATTTATGGCATTTGGCAGACACCCTTATCCAGAGCAACACCAATTATCTCATTTATAAAAGGGAGCAGTTGAGGGTTAAAGGACTTGCTCAAGGGCCCAGCAGTGACAGCTTGACAATGCTGGGATTTGAACTCATGACCCACTGATCAGAAGGCCAATATCTTAACCACTGAGCTACCACTTACACAGAAAAAAGGAAGGAGGGGAGAAAAAGGGGGGGGGGGGGGCAAGCTTTGTCCAAGATACTGTATTAATTTTGAGAAAGCATTTTTTACAGTTGTCACCTTCATACCCATTTTAAAACCTATTTTTGTTTATTTGTTGGTTTGCTAGTTTTAGAGAGTACCATTATTATGTTTTTTGGGAAAGTAACAGTCAATCAACTAGGGCTTTGTATGTGTGTATGTGTGCATGTCAAACTAATTAAGGGCTGAGCACCCCTAAAGGTCTGATCCTAGATCTGCCCTTGCCATCCCCTACTCTTCCTAACCCTGAAATGGTAGAAATGGCCATTTTCCTGTGTTTTTAGGCTATAGCTTTTGGATGGTTAAATTGTTTATTGCATTTTTCTAAAAACAATTGTCAATATATTGCTTATATGTGGACCTTATTCTAAAATGTTACCACAGGACACTTTGCTTCCTCTAACAAATAAACATTCTCATACAAAATTGTTTCAGTTTATGAAATAATAGCTAAAGGCACAAGAAAAGAATACAAAAGAAACAGAGACAGAAAGAGAGAGATTATTGACCTGCACAACAAACTGGAAAACTAACTGAGACAGGAAAGGAAGAACCCAAAGATCACAGTTTCAGCATTACAAAGTTTATTTGACTCTTGTGGTTGTCAGGTTTCTTAATAAGCTATTAGATTCCATCTCTATAAATCTCTATAAAACAAGCTGTTTGTAAGCATTGCAAAAAAGATAATTCTGAGAGCAACTTACAAAATATAGAACCTGAACTTCACCAAGCAACATTAAAGCTACAAATGACTTCATGTTTTGTGGTCAGATGAGACTAAATTCAAACTCACTGACCATGCAGGCCATTGGGAGGTTTGGTGAAAAAATGGGACTGTGTACAAGAAAAAAAAAACACCTAACACTGTATAAGCATGTGGTGGTGGATCTTTGGTGAACACAATATTTTTGCAGTGGCCATTACAGTCTCCAGTTTTAATCCTTGTCAAAAATTTGTGGTCTTGATTAAAGAGGAGAGGCCATTTGTGCAAAACTTTTAAATTAATATAAAAGTTCTCATTATGTTCTGCATGGAGGAAAGGCCAGCATAGCTTTCCATGATGGAATACTGCTGGTAGTTGGAGCATTTCAGGTTTATTTAGCTTAATTTATCTGGAAATAATAATGCAACTGAGTGCTGCTGATTTTTCCAAAAGGCAAATAAGGATCTTTCTATTAAGCTTTCTCTCTGCAGCAAAAATAGTTTAAATTGTCTTGGTTTTTAATGCCATGAGCTACTAAACATTAAAAAATGTAATTTATATATGAAGTATTAGCTTTAACACTAGCAATTACAGACAAGGAGAGTGAAGAAAGTTAAGTAAAGAAAAGCTATGGCAGTTCCAGATGTTTCAGGCTCCTCCTATTTGGCTTGTCAAAACATTCCAGTCGAAGTGAGCACTCAGTGTGAGGACTTCCTCCCTCTCCTTGCACTTATACCACACACACTCACAGGAACCAGACTAGAACTTTCCTTTCTCGGATCATGATGAGAATCCTTCAGTTCCTTGTTGTTTTACTTGGTGGAGTGGCTTCAGCACAGCAACAGGCCTTAATGGACTACTTAGAGAGGAGACTGCTTGCGATTGAGGTAAGCCTGAAGTTGCCTGTTCTCCCAGCCACACCAGCACATCCAGGAGGAGGTTGGCCTTAACTGGAATTAAATGCACACTTTCCATTTCCATCAAAGGCATTTCCATTTAGATGGGCATGCACGAGTCTTTGTGACTGCAAAGCGAAGTTTTGACCACCTCTTTTTATTATTTCACTTCTTAAGAATGTCTTGCAGTGAGAAAACAAGTATACTTTTACTGACTGTTGCTCCTAGCACTTTGGCATTATATTGTTGTTCTCTTTCTTTGCTTCTGCCTGATTTCCCTCATACATGGAGATCCCTACAGACACGCAGATGCAGGAACACATACTGTATAATTTCATATTCCACCTCTTCCTTTCTCTGCTCTTCCCCAAGTCTGCATGTCTTTCCATTCTCCCTCCCCATCCCTCCCATCTCTTGGATCTTCTAAAAGAAATTGTCTGTATACTCACCCCCTTTTTATGCTGACTCTGTATTTATGTTCCAGAAATTATAATCTATTTTTTTTTCCAGTGACTCACAGATGAAATAAATAGCTTGTTTAGCAAAAGGATATAATGATACGATAAATCTTAAAGTTAAGAAGCAGTGTAGAGGACAGAGTATGAATCTGCAGATGTTATATGCATAATACACAAAATCAGTAAACAAATATGAAGGTCCACATTCTGCTATACTTTAAGTACTGAATACTATCTATTACTATAGCAGAAGCTATAGAAGCTATATCAAGACTTGTTCTCAAAAGGCAGTTAATTTAGCTTATTTAGCCTTGCTTAGAAATCAGGCAAAAGATCTCCAAGCATCAAGTTAAAATTTGTGTGACTCTTGACCTTTTTTTTTACTGCAAGGATCGTATCTCCTTGTGGCATGAACAGACAAGCCGCTACACTTCAGAGCTGCGGGAGCTCAAGCAGCAGATTGTAGCTCAGCTTGAGGGCCTGGACAAGAACAAGGAGGCACTAAGGAGTGAGCTGGATGCAGTGGGTGTCCGTGTTGACCGGGTGGAGCGTGAGATGGATTATCTCGGGACACAGAACGGAGCACAACCCTGTGTGGATGTGGATGACAAGCTGGTGGAGCAGCAGGTGACTGTGGCCAAGGAGAGAAATAAGTCCAAATATGCCAAGCTCACAGGTATAGCCCCCATGTTCCATGAAAACAGTGATTTTAATTACAGTTGGGCATAAAGTTGAAAAACTAGGAGTATGCCATATAAAATTCAATATGGAATGTAGTAGCCTGGGAGAACTGGGCTGGTTGGAGAAAATAAATTGATGTAGGGGTGGGCGATATGGCCTTCTAACAAAATCATGTTCTCATATAATCTTGCAATAAAGATATTCACTAATGATATATATATAAAGGGTCTCAAAAATAGTTAAGTTCATTTGAACACACTTTATTATGTTTTGCAGCCAACCCTCCAATCAAGTATTAGTATGCTGATTGTCACATAATGGTTAAGGACAATATACACTGTGTGCAGAGTGCAAACAGGGACTTCAGTAAGACTAGCTATGACAGCATAAATAAAAGGGATAGCCAGAAGGTAACACAGACATGAGGATGCCCTGTGTACTTGGTCTACAACAAAGTTTGGGTAGGTGGTATGTGTCAAAGTAACATCCACATGAATGCCAGGACCCAAGGTTTCACAGCAGAACATAGTGTTTCTTCATGGGTTTCTTCCCATAGTGCATCCTGGTGTCATCTCTTCCCCAGGTAAGTGACATACATGCATCTGACTGTCCACATGATGTAAAAGAAAATGTGATTCATCAGACGAGGCCATCTTCTTTTATTGCTTCATGGTCCAGTTCTGTTGCTTACATGTCCATTGTAGTCGCTTTTGGTGGTGGACATGGGTCAGAATGGGCACTCTGACTGGTCTGCAGCTACACAGCCCCATACGCAGCATGCTGCGATGCACTGTGTGTTCTGACACCTTTCTATCATAGCCAGCATTAACTTTTTCAGTAATTTGTACTACAGTAGTTCTTCTGTGGTATTGGACCAGACGGGCTAGCCTTTGCTCCCCATGTGCATCAGTGAGCCTTGGGCGCCCATGACCCTGTCGCTGATTCACCGGTTGCCCTTGCTAGGACCAATTTTGGTAGGTACTATCCACTGCATACCGGGAACACCCCACAAGACCTGCCTTTTCGGAGATGCTCTGACACAGTCATCTAGCCATCACAATTTGGCTCTTGTCAAAGTTGCTCAGATACTTACGCTTGCCCATTGTTCCTGCTTCCAACACATCAACTGACTGTTCACGTGCAGCCTAATATATCCCACCCATTGACAGGTTGCACTGTAACAAGATAATCAATATTATTCACTTCACTTGTCACATGATTTTAAAGTTATGGCTCCATAGCTCTGATCGACCAAAGGTCAGTTACACTAAACAGTGAATATTTTGCTACCTGAAACGTTATGGGTGTATCTTATGGATTTTTTTGGACTGCTGAGCTCGAAAATCATCTTGCAATTTTCCTGTCACTTTTTTTTTCTGAAAGTGCAGATTTTGTTTTTTCAATGCTTAATTTCAATGTTGCCCACAATGCAATTAATTTTGCAGACATGTCCAGACATGACTGGGCACATAACACATGCTAGGAATGCAGCTTGGATACTCCACTATTGTTAGCCGGGCTAAAGGGTCTCATTACAGTAAAAAGGACTAGCCACTTTTTCCAGGGCAGAAAAATGTGGGGCATAAAACACTCTTCAACACAACAAAGATATTTTTGCCTCTTCTTCATATAAAACTTGGGCTGCTGAAATTTTATTTGAAAACAATGAACAAGGAAAATGAAGGATTCCATACTTGAAACAGATGTTTTCCAAAATAACTGATGCCAAGATTAAGGAAGGGTTTTTTTGTGTCTAGAAATCAAACAGGTCAACAATGACAGGCAGTTTGAAGAGCTTCTAGTGGAGCTGGAGAGACTATGTCCAGCTGGTGGACTTCAGGCATACAAAACCATGGGGATCAACATATCTATAAAGATTCATTTTCTGCATTCACATTTAGATGATTTTTGTGCTAATTGTGGTACAGTAAGTGACATACATGGTGAAAGGTCTCAAGAGGTTGTGATGATGGAAAAATTGTAGCAGTGCTACAGTTGTTGCACACTTCAATGAAAAGCATCAGAAATAATTTAAAAGCACCATCACTGAAGTTAAACAGCACACATCACCCAAGGTAGCCTGAATATTTTGTACATTGGATTCAAAAATTAAGAAACTTCACCATTATTTCCATTTTTAATGAAAGTACTTGTGTAATATTGCATTTAGTACTAAATGTAGGTATCTAGGAAGAATCAAAGTTGCATTTGAAGGGACAAATTCAAGATAATTCAAGCTGAAATTCAAGTTGCATCATTGACCAGTTATTCCTCCTAACAGAATTAATGCAGATCCATCAACCCTTGAAGAACATACCAAATGATCACCATTTAGACAGATCAGGCACATACACTCTGTATATTCCTCAGGTTAAAATGCACTTTCATAAGGCCTTGAAATTGCCAAACAATGATTATGCATTATACGGTGTTAATATGGTTAACCCCTAGTGCGAAGGAGAGCTTCCTGACAATGGTAAAATCAATATACTTATGGAAATTATATGACTAAAATTTAGCAACATGTTTTACATATTTATTAATTAATAATGCTGTACCAACCACTTTGAGTTAGCGTCATTCCATTTTAAGTTTTTGCCCTTGTCATATGCCTCTCATCATCCACTCATGTAAAGCACAAGCATACCCCTGCTGCAGATAATTCCTCGACCGCATTTATAACTGCTGATTTTCAGTTTAGACAACAGACACAATAACTCTGATGGCTTAATTTAATAATAATAATAAGAAAAAACATTTCAAATTTATTTTGCATGATACTCCAGAGCATTGAATGCATTTCGATCATAATTCAGCCAAGTCTGCTGGCATGGAGAACTCTGGATAGATGTTACATTTTGCATGTAAACTCAGAAAAGTATGTTGTTTTATAAACTGAAATATCAAACTCTGTCAGCTATAATTTTGCCACACCACTGAACACATTCTGTTAGGAGCAAAAATTCACATGTAATTTTTTTTTTTAGAAACATTTTGCAGCAGTGAAAAACCTATTCTACACTAATTAGGAGTACACCATTGGCCATGTTATCTAAATGGACTTTCATCTAAACGCTTTTTTAAAGGTTGTCTGGGTATTTACAGGGTTAGGAATATAACAATAGTTACATAAGGAAATATAGCTGCAAGTGGCAATCTGTGGGAGCCAAGCACCATGTGCTGACCGCACCACAGGTACAGTAACTAATTCTCACTGACTTGCATAGAACACTAAAGCACACTAAAGCACAGATGAACATAATATTAAAATTTCGTGATGGGAGCTTAATGCGAAAACTGTGAGTTTTAGAAGTAACCTTGTCAATATTAAAAAAATCCTTTCACAAATTAGCACAACTATACAGTACAACAGATTTTAGCTTGATTTGATTAACTGACTTAGAAACAGTTATTTGAATCTAATCCTGCCCCCTATTAAAATCTGCAAGATAAACTGTGTTTTTTTGTACAACCATTGTATTGTAAGAGTGCATCATGACTCACATACGCATGCTGATTGGAATTGTGAAAAGAATTTGATGCAAAATATACATGATTGTCCATTTAATAATCACATTAGGATAATGTTTCATGAGACAGGAAATAATGTAAAACGTTAAAACACTGGTATGGTTAAAAAGCTGAATAGGCACTATTTGCCCATCTTTTTCTTAGAATCATCCTATTTGATCTTCAGAGTTAACTAATTCAGGTAAAAATGTCCATAAACCTTGCTCTGTGCATGCACATAATTTTTGGATAGCTTCACAGACAAAAAAACACAGATATTATACAGAATGTCTAGATTAGGACCAATATAAACCAAGTCCAAAAGTGTCCCATTTTCATTTTCATGTCATAGTATGCAGTATTTGGTAGGCTATATTTCTTCCCCAAGTGTTTTAATTAGAAACATAACTTGACATAAGGTTTTCAGTTTTGACCAAGAAAAAGCAGAGCAAATTTAATTTGTATGTAAAACGGTTGAGGAGATACTGTATATACATTTTTCAGTTATAGCGCTCCCTATGGGCCAATTTTTTTTAAATTTGAGGGGTGGCCAGAGAGTGACCTACTGACTAAATACTGTAAAGTTTGTAGAAATTTGACATTGCATTCAGAAGATATGGTTCTTTTAGTACATATATGCACTGGCTTAAAATTTCATTGGCCTGTAGCGGGCAAACAGTTTGGCCAATCAAATTGTTTTAGTATGTTTTTATATCTCTTTTGTAACTCTCTACTTGCTACATTTCAGATTTTATGGTGAGGTTTTTTCAGAAAATTCAAAATTTCAGAATGGATATCATCATGACTCTAACACACAGAACACATATGTTGATTTAATTGATTATTAAAAAAGTTAACCCACCTTTTTCAAACAGATGAAAATTTCATTTCATTCAGACTGGCCACATTTGGGTTAGTCAATTCTGTTACACTTACATGCAGCCTAATAATCTGTTAAATAGAAGAATGATAATCATGTAACCTTGACATCTCATTACTTTGCAATCAAAATCAGTGCCTGGGTTCTGTGTAGGAACATTTGGGTCATGATGCGCTCCATCTAGGGAAAAATAATTGTGCAGAACACAGTTGATGTTATAGATTTTAGTCTACTTAAAATAACTGTGAGATTGGATTGATGGTATGATGGGCATCAAACTGACATTTTTAGAAAGATACAGGATGTGGACTGACCTCAGTAAATGTCAGCATTTTCATCACACATTTAGCTAGGATGTAGAAATGGTTAAAAAAAGTAGGGCTATAATGTGGAAACTTTGATAAAGACTTTGTTTAGTGTGCACTTATTCCCAAACCATGGCCTTTCATATTGGTAACATTAGAAGAAAGATCTCATGCTTTTGTGTTACTAATAGATAATGTGTGCATTTTGTCATATTTTCTTCAAATAGAGCATCCTTATGCCTAAACTTAGGCAATATGAAGTAATGAACTAAATGGACTCTACTGTGGTCTCTATATTCTCTATAACATTCTCTATAATAAGCACTGCATCCCTAGTGGGCGGATACAGATGGTTCTCAAATGTGAGGTCTTCATGTGCTGAATGTGTGATCCAGTCCCAGAGCATGTGCCACCTACTAATAACAGTGCAGCTGTATATTAGTTAAATATAAACTACAATATCACAAGCCACAAAAACACACTACATCCATTTACATTCTTTAAGTCAACACTATAATTTAAACAAAGTAGTGGCAGCATTCACTGTAACAACCATACTAATGCCAGAAGCGTGTGCACATAGCCCAGGGTCCAAAAGTATGCAGTTTTTGGTAGGCTATATTTCTGCCTAAAATGTGTTAAAAAAATTAGAAAAAAGATTCTAAAAAGTAATTAAAACCATATGGCAAAAATAATGCAGGAGGACCCAGGAACTCTGCTGATGCAGAGTTCTGATGTTATAAGTTTTAATCTATTACCTACAATTGTGAAAATATAAACCAAAAAGTAAAGGAATCTGTAGGATCTACAGTTTGGTCTGCATGATCAGTTTTAGTGGAGAAAAAGAAAAAGAAGAAGAAAAAGAAGAAGGTGGAGAAGAAAAACAAAACCAGTAGGGTCCAAACATTACATACGTGGCCCCCTAAATAGAGCCACAAGCGGCAGTCTCTGGGGTCCAAGCACTCCTCGCAAATAGCGCCCCCAGTGGCTAGTTTTTGTCAAGATACCTAGAACCATAAAGAGACCATACATGAACATACTTATCAAGTTCTTTTGATGACAGCTCAGTGCTAGTAGTATAAAATGCCTACTGAAATCTGATTGGCTGAAAGCAGCCAAGTTTTTGATGTAATTCGCATTAACACCAAACTTTACCTTAGCATGCCTAGAAAAGTCACCATTTATATTTACAATCTGATAACAATCAGTCAAAAAAAACCTGAGGTCTGGTTTGATAACTGCTAGCTTAAAATATTTTGGCACATAGCCATTGCTAAGGGAAGAATTGATTATTTTTAGAAGAGTTTCGATTGCTTTTGGAATTAACTGTTTGAAGAAACATGTAGGTAAGGGATCTAGTATACATGTTGACTTTGATGAGGAAATTAGTGAAACTAGTTCAGTTTCTTGAAGGGGAGTAAAACATTGTAATTGTTGATCTGATATTATTATATTATCATCTACAGGGTTAGGTATAAAACTGTCTGGTTTTAAATTAATAGTCTAAATTTTTTGCCTGATATTTTCAATTTTACCATTGAAAAAATTCATGAAGTCATCACTACTATATAATGATTGTGTGCATGTTTCTATTGTGGTCTTATTCCTATTTAATTTTGCTACAGTATTAAATAAGAATCTATTATTATTTTTGTTATCTTCAATTAGGGAGGAGAGATACATTGATCTAGAAGCACTCAGAGCTTTTCTATAGCTCAGAAGGCTCTCCTTCCATGCTGGTTGAAATACTACAAATTTAGTTTGATGCCATTTACGTTCTAGTTTTCGAGGGGTCTGTTTTACAGTGTGTGTGTGATTGTTATACCAGAGTGCAAGCTTTTTCTCTCTAATTAGTTTTCTTTTAAGTGGAGCTACCTTATCGGAACGGGATCAGATGGTGATCCAATCATAGTTGATAAATCTGGGAGATTACTGATAAAACTCTGTGCAGTTGCTGACGTGAATGTACATTTGATGCGGTAGCATGGCAAGGTGCATTTATTATGATTAAGACATATTTTAAATGTGAGGAGATAATGATCTGAGATAGCTTCAGACTGCAGAAATGTGACTACATTTTCTATATCTAATCTGAAGCTTAGTATTAAATCAAAAGTGGGACCACCACTATGACTGGGTCCTATTCAATTCAATTCAATTCAATTCAATTCAGTTTTATTTGTATAGCGCTTTTAACAATGGACATTGTCACAAAGCAGCTTT
>CM075022.1:8707268-8717462 GCA_037576675.1 Pangasius sanitwongsei | reverse complement strand
TTGGAGATAAAGGGGAGGTTTGATATTGGTCTATAGTTAGACAGCTGACAGGGGTCAAGGTCAGGTTTTTTAATCAACGGCTTGATAACTGCTAATTTATAAGATTTAGGTACATAGCCATTGCTAAGGGAAGAATTGATTATCTTTAAAAGAGGTTTGATTGTTTCAGGAATTATCTGTTTGAATAAACAAGTAGGTAAAGGATCTAGTATACAGGTGATTGATTTTGATGATGAAATTAGTTAAACTAGTTCGGTCTAGCAACGCAGAGTACATGTCCCATAAACACAAAAATCCTGAAATTCTGTGCTGGTGAACTGTAGTGCATTGTCAGTGAAGAGCTTGTGTGGCACTACATGGACAGCAAAGTGCCATTTGAGCTTTGCATCACTGTGGCAGTGGTGAGGTTAGTGGTCAATTATAAAACGAGCCAGACCACAGCATTGTTTCTCTAACCCTGGATTTTGTGGCTTTCATGCCAGGATGCTACTGGTGAAATTGAAATTAAAATATGCGCTCAAACTCACAACAAACATTTTGCTCAGAACACTGGATCTAAGAAAAGCAGATTATCCTTTTATCTTACTATTACAGATTATCTTACTGTTTAAACAACATAACACAAATATACCACCACCAGCACTTGGACACTACCCTACATGTGACTGATTTAGATAAAGTTAGATAAATTTAGTTTATAGGTTACATTTGTAACAATTCATTTCATCACTCTTTGGCACACCAAGTGCACACTGTAGCAGGCTATGGCATGGTTTAGCATGTGTCTGCAATGGGATGGAGGTGTTTGGGACAAGCTAGGGTGGTAGCTATTGTGGCACACCTGAGATTTGTTGTCTGACATATATTTATGTGGTCTCGCTTTCTCTCTTTCCATGAACAGAGAGCTGAGCTTGTGCACTGTTGTGCAATAAGTGAGCTGGAACAAAAAGTTTTGGAAGAAGCTCATATGTGCTGGGTCTGCTGTGTTCTCTGAGCAGTTCCCTTGCTGATATTGTTACACACACTTATGCTACAATAGCGCTGAAAACACTTTAGTGGGTGCTTCTAATTTTTATTAGTACTGGTGTTCCTTGTTTTCTGATATGGGAGC
Organism: Pangasius sanitwongsei; assembly: GCA_037576675.1. Classification (NCBI taxonomy): domain Eukaryota; kingdom Metazoa; phylum Chordata; class Actinopteri; order Siluriformes; family Pangasiidae; genus Pangasius; species Pangasius sanitwongsei. The sequence goes on along the minus strand of CM075022.1, from coordinate 8,716,351 downwards.
ACTGGTGCTACATAACAAAATCTGATTTTGAGCCTTGCACTGAAATAATTTAGCAGCATAATTTAGTGTTTTATCAAAGAACGTATTGAAAATACTTACATTGAAAGTATTTTTCAGACAGACAGCACCCAGTCCATGTGAAGCATCAGCATATAACACCACTATTTACAATTTATTTTGGTTTAATTAAATTTGAATGTAGTTATTTCTGTAAAGCTCCTTCGTGACAATGTCCATTGTTAAAAGCACTACAAATAAAATTGATTTGAATTGAATTGAACCACAGAGTGGTGTAAATTAAGGTTACACAGCAGTGGTAGTCTTTGTCAGAAGCTTCTTCAGCTTTTTTAAGTGCAGCAGTCTTTGCAGGGTCAGGCCTAACATTTTTGATTATAGAGAGCACAGAGTAGCCCAGCAAACACCTCTGGAACACTTCATTACCTGTTGAACTGATTTAGAAGCCTAGGCTGAAACCACCCCTAAGGATTCTTGTATATTTATTCTGTTCAGCACAACCTGAAAGCTCCATGTTTTACAACTACATGCATTAATGTACATGCAAATGTACAATGAAATATGTACAATGGATATAAAAAGTCTACACACCCCTGCTAAAATGGCTGGTTTTTGTGATGAAAAAAATTAAACCAAGATAAATCATGTCAGAGTTTTTTCCACTCTCAGTGTGAAATTACAATGTATAACAATTCAGTTAAAAAAAACAATCAGAAAAATAGGAAAAACACTTACAAAACATACAATAACCTTGTTGTATAAGTGTGCACACCCCTAAACTAATACTTTGTTGAAGCACTTTTTGATATTATTACACCACTTAGACTTTTTGGGTATGAGGCTATCAGCATGGCACATTTTGACTTGGCAATATTTTCCCACTCTTTCTTGCAAAAACATTCTACAGTATATCCTTCAAATTGTGAGGACATCTCCTGTGCACAGCCTCAGATTTTTAGTTGGATTCAGGTCTGGGCTCTGGTTTGTCCATTCAGAAAGCCATTCCTTTGTTGATTTTTAATGTATGCTTTGGTTCATTGTCACATTGAAAGGTGAAATTCCTTTTCGTCGTCAGCTTACTAGCAGATACCTGAATGTTTTGCACTAAAATGGGCTGGTATTTGTAGCTATTCATGATTCCCTCCACCTTGTTAAAAGCCCCAGAAAAGAAGCCCTAAAGATCGATGCTGCCACCACCATGCTTCACCGTGGATATGGTATTCTTTTGTTGATGTGTTTTTTTTGTGCCAAACATATCTTTTAGAATTATGGAATTATTATAACTTTTAGAATAGGTCTCACCAGATCACAACACATTTTGCCATATTTATTTGGGCTTGGATGGTTTTTGTGAGACACAGCTTCTGTCTAGCCACCCTACCCCATAACCCAGACATGTGAACAATACGAGAGATTATCAGAAATGTCTGCAGCTCCTTTAATGTTGCTATAGGTCTCTTGGCAGCCTCCCTGGAAAGTTTTTGTCTTGTTCTCTTGGAGGGACATCCTGTAATGTCACTGTGGTGCTCCATTTTCTCCACTTGATGATGGCCTTCAAGATGTTCCATGGTACATCTAATGTTTTGTAAATTCTTTTATACTCATCTCCTCATCAGTTCCTTTCCTTACATGCTTTGTAAGCTCTTTGAGGGCCATGGCTTCAGCAGTCAGATGAAACCAAGAAGATATCAAGAAAATTCTACTGAAACAGTTGGCCTTTATTTGTGCTTAATCAGAATAATTTCATGATGACAGCTGTATAATAATTATTTTGGAAAAGAGCAAATGATTGGTTCATTCTGAACACATCTACATCCCCAATTACTGGGGATAAAGGGTTGTACTTAGCAAACTGGTTAATGTAACTACTTATTTTTTCCTATTTTTCCCTAAAATAATTGTATTTCCGCTTTTTTAAATATGTTGTAATTTCACAACAAGGGTGGAAAAAGTTCTGACTTGATTTATCTTGGTTTAATTTTTTTGGGGGGAGTGAATGACCAGCGCTCCCTTCCACCTTCAATACCACGACTGAGGTGAGACCCTTAAGCAAGGCACCGTACCCCCAACTGCTCCCCGGGCGCCTCAGCAAAAAAGGCTGCCCACTGCTTCGTGTGTGTTCACTACTGTGTGTGTGCGCACTTGGATAGGTTAAATGCAGAGCACAAATTCCGAGTATGGGTCACCATACTTGGCTACAGTTCACTTCACTTCACTAACTAACAGTAGATAGGTTGCACACAAAAATTATTTCACAGACAGGTATTTAGCATAGTTGTATTAAAAGAAATAAATTTGAACTAACTCTAAATCACTTTTGGTGTCAGGTATACAAATAGTCTTTAGATTTTGCATAATTTAGATATAAATAATCTGATTCCAAGTCAAAAATTAACATTATGTCAGGTGTAAATTGGAGTATAAATTATATCTCCAAAGAGGCAGGTCTAAATGAAGTTTAATTCTGTTACAAGAGAGACCTGGATTATGTGAATTATATCAGGAAAGATCAAGGGCACCACCAGCCAGACAAATACTCACTGACAGGGTAACCCTTACAAGGATTTGGATGACATTAGGTTTTGCATTCCTTTCAGGCTGCATGAACACAGTGGAGATCATTTTACATTTGCTTCCATCTGTGTTTCATCTCAGCCAATAATATGTAAAAACTGAATACTGAATCTATATTTTTAATTGTGTTAAAGACATTAAAGAAGGCTTGTGGTTGAAATGATTATCTAAGACAAATGTAAATAGTGAAAGTAATTCCCATGTACAGTGAGGGAAATATATTTTCTGGTAACACTTTACAGTAACAGTACATGAATAATCATGCACTAATACCTGAATTAATACTTACTTAAATTTGAACTAATGATGAGTTAAGCCATGTACTAATCACAAACTAATGAAGATCTAACCTTAACTACGACGTGAGTCATGAATTCATGCGTGAATAATGATCACCTCAAGTACATTAGTACATGTATGTTAGTTAATGTATTAATTAACATGTAGGGGTAAACTAAATCAAACATGCTCTATAAGAAAGAATATGAATTAAACATGCATAATTTCAAATTGTTTATATAATTTGCCATATGCAGCTGTGTACACAAACATCATTGATTGGTGGTGGATTACTTTCATAATTTACATTGAATGTAGATGTCAATCCTTATAGAATGCAGAAAGATGCAAAGGAGCAGTGCCCCAGGCCCTAGCCACCCAGAGCACGTACTAGTACTACAGTGGGATTTGACGAAAAATGAATGGAGAATGACACAAAACAGGTTGAGATGAAATTATTGGTGTTTATTATTAGTGTGTCTTTTCTGACACTTTAGTTTGTTATATAATATACTTCCAATGCATATATCCACTTCAAATTTATAATGTCCTTTAACTTGTACTTATAAATATGAATGAAGAACATGTATTCATAAGCATAAACAAAGATATGTTTACATTAATACCGAAATTAATAGTTGAAATTAATAGTGGAAAAAAATTAGACACCACAAATGACCAACACTAATATTATAGCTTTGAGACATCTACCGTAAGAAGTAATTAGCTTTTTGCAGAACTGTGGTACAACTCATTCCTCTTTACAAATCATCTTCAGTTACCCAAGGCTACGAGGGTCCCAAATATGGACTCACAATTTCAAAATCCCCCATAATTTTAATGGGATTCAAGTCAGATGATTGGGTAGGCCATGCAAGGCCTACTTGAGTTATTTTAGCTGTATCTTTGGGGTCATTGTCTTGTTGAAACATCCATGTTCACCCCAGATTCAGTTTCTTGGCCAATGGGATTAAATTCTCCTTTGATATGTCCCAGTACATCATGTTTCCATTCATGTTTCCTTCGATGACATGAAGCAGCGCCATATCATGATGCTCCAACATCTATACTTTACTGTGGATATGGTGTTCTTGGGATCATACACAAACTCTTTTATCTTCAAACATGAGCTGATTTATTGCCAAAGATTTTGATCTGACCAGATTACATTGTTCCAAAAGTGGATTTGAAAAGTGGATGCACTGGATGTATATCTAAAAAAACAAAAAAACAAAACAGTAGTGTCCAAGTACCTGAACCAAACTGTATTTTGTTTTTTTACATGATTTCCCCAAACAAGTAGTTTCACTCAGAATTTTGGTGAAGCAGTTTGTGGACACCTGACTATCACCCTTATGTGTGGGCTTTCCTCAAGATGTTGTCACAAAGTGAAAGAACGCAAAGAACAAATTGTATACTATGGCTTAGTATGTTGTAGTATTACAGTTTCCCTTCACTGAAACTAAGGAGCCTAGACCAAACATTTTCCAGCATGAAAATGCACTGTGCAGAAATTGAGGTCCTTGAAGACATGGTTTGTCAAGGTTGGAGTGGAAGAACTTGCCGTGGTCTGCACAGAGCCCTGACCTCAACCTCACTGAACACCTTGGGATAGGCACTAGTTTGTGGACTGCGTACCAGGTCTCCGTGCTGGACATCAGCGCCAGACCTCACTAATGCTCTTGTGGCTGAATGGGCAAGCCTCACAGACATGCTCAAAAATCTAGTGCAAATCTTGCCTAAAAGAGACGGGGTTATTATAACACCAAAGGGGGACTAAATCTGGAATGAGATGTTCAAAAATCATATATGGTGATGGTCAGGTGTTGCTTTCTGGGTGAATATCCCTCATGAAGCTGGTTGAGAAGATAAACAAGTGCGTAAATCAGGAAGACTATTAAGAATTTAAAATATAATAGGTTTGTTTTGTTTATCACTGTTTCTCACTGCATAACTGCATACATGTTTTCTGACTCATTCTTAAATACTAGGAAATAGTAAAAGTGAAGAAAACTCTTCTATGAGCAGGTGTATCCAAACCTTTGACTGATAGTGAAATCTGGATTATACCTAATTCTGGTTTAATTTAAACCCTGTCTGAGAAATTACCCCAAAGAGTACATTTATGGCACTTGGCAGATTCCCTTATCCAGAGTGACTTACAGAAGTGCATTGAAGTATCTATTAAAAACAAAACTAGGCAAGCCTAGTTTTGCTGGACTGCCATAGGCTGCATAGCATTTGTCACACAAGTGTCATGGGCATTTAAAAAGTGGCAATGCAGTCATTTATGTAGGGCCTAAAAGATATATCCTTTTAAGAAGTTGTTCCTGAGATATAATTAAGAGTTTTGGGCAATGCCTCTTTCAAAAAACATACTCTGGTACCACTAGATAACTAGCTAGCTAGATAGCTAAGCACAGAACACGTATTCATGTAAATAAACAACATAACAGTCGAGATAAATATGGTATATAGCATCAAACACATTCAGTACAGTACAGCAAATCTTCACACCCCTTCATTACATATAAATTAATCACTACAATAATATTTCAAGCATGGACACACACCCTTATGAAATACACAACTTTGGCTGATCTACCTTTACTCTCAGCGACTATAAGTAAATTAGGTGCAAGTTGACTACTTGCAAACAAACTCAGCAGATACATACAAATCATTCACATCTTGCTAGCTAATGTAATTTTCATTGAAATGTGATAGATAGATAGATAGATAGATAGATAGATAGATAGATAGATAGATAGATAGATAGATAGATAGCGGCAGACCATGTAAATGTAACATGTAAACAGTCAAGATAAATATGGCCAAATCTGTAGCTACAAATGCATTCATGCCACAGTACATCCTCGCACCTCTTCATTTAACATAAATTATAAGCTCCAATAATATTGGAAGCAAGGACACACCTACATGAAATGACACAGCTTTGGATACCCTACCTCTCTCCAACTATACCAAAATGATGCAGAGGTGGCATAGTTTGCAAATAAACCCAGCAGATGTACATCACAGAATGTCCCTGGTATTGCTTATAGCTTACTAGCTAAGAGTAGCTAGATTGAAATTCAGATAGCTAAACTCCTTATACATGGCTGTTTGAACAAAGGGACTCAGTCAATCAGTTACTCAGTCCCTCAGTGAGTGAAACCACACCCTCATGCTAGTTCACTAGGTCAGGGGCTAAGAGTACTGTCACTAACTTCGCAAGGTTGAAAACAAGTCATATACAACAAGCCACATCTGCATTCTGGATTAGTTGCAACAGTTGGATGCAACAGCCTATTGCAGTAATACAGTCTCAAAATAATGTAAAGCAAGGGACAGTTTGTTGTCCATGGTTACCCCAAGGTTGCATGCAGTGACAGATAACAAGAGATGAGAGTTGTTTAGGGACAAGATCTTGACATGGGGATACGTCTGCAGGGATGCATAGCAGCTCGGTTTTGCTGGGATTAAGTTTCAGCTGATGAGCTACCATCCATGATGTGATGTCTGCCAGACATGCTAAGATCCAAGTAGCATGGCATGGTGTAATTTATTTATTTATTTATTTATTTATTTATTTATTTATTTATTTATAATAGTTTCATTGATGGGTAAAAAAAAAAAACAGTGCTGAGACCAATGTATTACAAGTTTAGCAGGGTAAATAGGATTATGCCATAATGCCATAATAATTGATTAATCAAGCTAAACAATAGTGCCTAAGCATGTATTAATAAAAAATAATGTGCAGACACAAATTTATTACAAAAATGATGCCATGTAACTGTTACTGACAAGCTAATTAACAATCAAGAGCTAAAATGATGATACCTATTCTAGATGATGTGAACTATGCTGCAGACAAAATGCAGTTTTGGCTTGTGGTCAGTTGTAGGACTTAAATATAAGATGATATCTTAGTCTGCTGCACTCCTATGACCAAGGATGGAAATAGGTGCAGCCGAAGGTTAAATGCATTTTAAATTTATATTAGCTAGCCAGGGGGCATCATCTGGGTGCAGTGTAGGGAGCTGCACCACTCAGCTGTACAACTCACTTTTCAAGTTTATTGTCATGTCCATTCAAACATCTATCTACAATGAATTCTTCCGCTCCAGTTGCACACTCCTACCCAGACACAGTGCAAAAATGAATCAGGACTGAAACTTTTTTTTTAGCACTAACATGAATCCACATCTGAATGGCATACTATTGTGGCATTAAACTCACCTATGATCATGTCTGCAGAGTTAAGGGCATCTTTTTGGAGCAGGTCAGCAGAGCTTTTGGAGGGAATGAGGAGGAGGAGAAGAGGGGTATATACATATGTGTGTTTGACTTCACGCGAAAGGTGAGATCTGTTAATTTAGAACATTTCACAGCATCTGCCTCTAACACCTTAAACTTTCTTCTGTGGAGCTTTTCAGGTGCTCCAGATGGTCAGACCTCCCCTGTCTGACTCTAATGCATTTAATTAAAGATGTTACTCCAATTTATAATAAATGCTAACTTAATTATCTGACTCCAATTTACTAGGCTAACTTAATGTAACTGATTCCAAAGAATAATCTTTTAGTTAGTGCTAGAAATGTAATCTCATTGTTCAAATTACATTTAATCTAAAACACCTTCATATGAAGCCTTCATTATAAACTGAGATTCCTGTGTCAAAGGCTTTTATATAACCTATTTATTAAACAATTATTCTGTTAGCTCAGATGTTTCTATTGACATGCAAGCCTAGGCCTTTACTTGTCAGAGGTTTTCATTTAAACTTGCAAGTATTAGCCTTTTATATTAACTTGTCAAAGGTCGCTTTCAAGCCTGTCTAACTTATTAAAACTTTAGCTAGAAAACTATTTATAGTAACCATACAAATCATACAAATTATGCACTCTAAATGCACCATACTTTCTTGCAGAAGAACTACTGCATATTTAAGGATAAAGTAATAAATTGGTTTATTATACAAAACACAAATGCACGATATACATGAAGTAAAAATAGAGAGAACTTACAAAGTCAATGGACAGAGTTGCCGACATAGGATGCGTGTTGGTTTAACATCTCCCCCCACTGTATAATGTATACCTTTTTATACCCCTGAGCCTCTTTGAAATGTATAATGACCAGAGTACCAAATGAGAGAGACACAATGTATTTTATGGCAGGGTGGACCCCCAGTTGGGTAGGATCACACAAAGGTGTTGTATGTTAATTTGGTTCCTGAGAATGAGTCTGTGGAACAATGGCAAAAAGTCTCCCCTGTAGACCAGGGGGTCCCATTATGTATATGTGTGGGTGTAGGTGTGTGTGTGTATGGGAAGAACAATGACACAAGGCAGAAACAAACCATATGATATGTTCACCACTCAGATCCCTTAAGACTCCATGAAGACTCTCCAGTCACCCTGCACGCCATTGACATTCCACACTTTGCACTTTGTATTGTTACTACACGCAACATACTTGCATGTTTTCTACATGTAACATAATGCATATTTTGTACATCCATTTTTTGTGCATTCTTGCACATTCCTATACATATATTTCTCATTTCTATGATCTTATTTCTTATTATTTCTATTTCTTGTTCACTTCTGATTTTTAATTAAGTGTTTAAATGCACAGTCTATAGAGGAGTAGGCCAGGCTTTCATTTCACTGCGAGTTATATACTATATATAACTGTGTATGTGACAAATAAAAGCTGTCACCAGCTGTCTCAGGTTTGAAGTGTGCCTTCTCCACACTGCATGTTTCAGCTCCACAGATTTCACAGTTGTTTGACAGGATTCAGATCAGGGCTCATAGAAGACCACTTCAGAATTTTTTTTTTGTTTTCTTTTCTTTTTTGTTTACTGTGAGTTTTGGGTCTTTTTCATGTTGGAGGACTCGTGACCTGCAACAGAGACAGAGATTTCTGACACTGAGCAGTACATTTTGCTCCAGAATACCTTGATAGTCTTGAGATTTCATTGTGTCCTGCCATATTGTGCCCTGTGCCAGATGCAGCAAAGTAGACCCAAAACATAACTGAGCCTCCTCCATGTTTCAGACTAGGTATGGTGTTCTTTTCTTTGAAAGCTTCTGTGAACATGGAGCTGTTTTGACTTGCCAAGGACATTCTCCCAGAAGCATTGTGGCTTGTCAAAATAAAATTCCAGTTTGGCTTTTTTATGTTTTTCTTTCAACAGTAGA
>CM075022.1:8692388-8705922 GCA_037576675.1 Pangasius sanitwongsei | reverse complement strand
TTTTTCCTCACAAGAAATTGGATTTTTTTAAAATTACATTTTACAGATCATTTTAAAAAGACTTTTCTTTGGTTTTAATTGTTTAGTTATATTACTTGAATCTCCCAATATTGTTAAAATGAAGCTCAAATGTCCATATGTTTAACTATGTTAAAAACAACACAGGCTTTCATGGGGTGTTTGAAATTTTTTCACATGACTGTATATATACACAGAACTGTGCGAAAGTAGCTTTGTAATAGATTTTATTTTTATGACTTCTACATTATCAAGTCTGTACAAAAACAGTTTAGATTTCCAAACATTAGTTTTCCAGCACAAATGTTACACAAAAATGCTCCTATGTCAGTAAAGAAAGCAGCATATTACGTAAGAGACCACTTTTAAGACAAAAAACATATAGGCTGCTGGGTTTTACATGCAAAAATAAGAAGCAAGTGCGACAGTCAACGTCTCCAGAAGAACTGTGGCTGGTTCTACAAGCCAGCTAATTTCCTTATAAAACTGCAAATATTGTACCTGAGACTACTAACTTTTTTTTTTTTAAAGCAAAGGGTCATCACACCAAATATTGACTTTGTTTAATTTATTGCTGTTTAGTGCACTTCATAGTTTTTTTTTGAAGGCATCTTTGCTCTACAGCATTTCTTTGCATGTGCATAGACTGTGTGTGTGTGTTATATGTTTTATATATATACATGTATATACACACACACACATATGTATTTATGTATATATCTAAGTACGTATATATATATATATATGTGTGTGTGTGTGTGTTATTAAATTGAATATCCATTCTAAACTTAAATACTAATACTAATAATATCAACATGGTAACATGCTTGCAAAAAAGACATAGTATAGAAGTCACATAAGACAACATTAGTTGACTGTTGTTTGATGGTTGAGTTTAGGATGTGGTTAAGTGTCATAACCTTTCTCCACTATAGTCACTCAATGAACAAAGAAAGAGTTTACACATGTTAGAATGCCCAGGGATTTTGCATGAGATCAGCCTGATGTTTATATTATTACCAGTAATACCATAATGTAAGACTAGATATTACATACCTATTTCAAAATCTGCAGGCTTGGCTACAACTCTGGTATGCTGTCAACTATTCTGTTGTTTTTTTTATATTCTTGAATAAATTAACTGACCTATAATTCATTATGTAATCTTTATTGTCTTCAAAGACTGCAGTGACATGGTCTCAAGCATTAAGGGCATGAAGATTCTCAAACGGATCGGTGGCACTAAAGGCATGTGGACTAAAGACATGGGTGTCTCCACTGGGAAGGTCTACCTCTTCAACGGTACAGGGGAGGACACACTCTATGAGTTCAGTTCTGTGCGGGACTTCACCTCCTCCCTAGGCATTGTAGCAGGCAAAGCTGTCCAACTTCCCTCCACCTGGCAAGGTATGGGTCATGCTGTGTACAACAATCATCTGTATTATGTAAAGGTCAGTGAGGAGATAAGGCTGGTGAAGTTCGACCTACAGAAAGGTTCTGTAGTGGACAGTGCTGTCTTCCCAGCCAACGACCAGCTCCCAGTCTACAGTCTTAATTCTGAGACCTACATCGACTTGGCTATAGATGAAGAAGGTTTGTGGGCCATTTATGCTACAAAGAATAATGAGAAACATGTTTCATTAGCCAAGGTGGACCCTAAAACTCTGGCAATCCAACAGATGTGGGATACACCTTGCCCAAGGGAAAATGCAGAGGCAGCTTTTGTAGTGTGCAGCACAGTCTATGTAGTCTACAACTCCAAGCTTCCCAGTCGCTCCCGTATCCAGTGTGTTTTTGATGTGAGTGATATGGTAACCACTGATGATGCTCCTACAGTGTATTTTCCAAAGCGTTATGGCACTCATTCAAGCCTCAAATACAGTCCCATGGAACAGCTAGTCTATGCTTGGGATGACGGCTACCAGATTCTTTACAAGTTGCAAATGAAGAAAAAACTGGAGGTGTAGACTGTATTGAAATAGCTTCCAACCAACATAAACAAAATCTTCTAAGCGTGGTAAACCCTGGTTTGATGCACATTTATGTTGGATAAGTTGCTGAGGTTTTTAGTACTGAACCTTAATCATTTACCTAATCATGTACCTAAAAGTACCATTTATTTGTAATTTTATACCATAAAGCCTTTGCAATAGCACATTTCCCCATTTCAAACTATTATGTAATGATTTGCTAGGGTCAAAAAGTTTTAAAAAATGTTCATTTTATAAGGGACTAAGTATATGTTTATAGATAAAGCCTTGTACTACTGTACCACCTACTGTACTGGCTACCAAAGACAACCAGAGCTTAAAAATGAAATACCTATACAATAATTTGCAAATGTTTATGCCTAGAATATATCCTTATATTATGCTTAACTATTTTCCTAGCTGTTTATTGTTGTAAACAACTGAACATTAAATTGAACAAATAGAACAAAGTCATTGTTATTCAATCATATTGCTATATAAGACATTAAAGGACAACAGGCATTTAAAATGTTAAGGAATTAAAGTAGAAAACCTCTTTGGTACCCAAGTGAACAAACGGCCACATTCTAAAAAACAAATGCTGAAAAAAGACCAATTATAATCAATAAATTTAATCACACTTAAGAAATACAAGGAGTGCTCTAAAACAATTCCGATCTATACATTACAAATACAAATTTTGAATACAAAAGTGAAAAGTTACTTGTTGCCATCCAAAAAATAAAAATATTTTTGATTTAAAAACATGTATCACTATAGGCACAACAGCAAGGGGTTCCAGCCATAGCAACTACAGCAGCTACAACAGATGAGTGGATCTCTGGGTTCCGGGCAATAGAAAAATGTAATGTTCATGTAATGTTTTCCTATTTACAACTCATTATAAAGTGGCATAAATATTACAGCAATTGTGTCTAAATCAGTAGTCATTTTTATCAACAAGCTCAATTAGCTTATTAGCATACTCACTAACCTACTCTAGTTAATTTATTTGTATGCCACTCTTAAAAGTGTGTAATGACCTAAAACAATCAAAACACTTTAACTGATCTTTCCTTAAATAAGACTTAATAACAAGGCTTAAACTTTACTGTGAGCAGTGGGATCAAGAAAATTGTATGACTTCAAACCTAAAGAACAACAAAGTTCACAGAGTGGGAGAAGAGTATAAAACAATATCACAGTGTTTACCAATCAGAAAGACCACAGTTCAGAAACGGAAGAAAAATAAAGACACTATCAAATCATTAAGATTAACAAGATTAATAAAAAGTCCAAAACAAACAGCAAGGGACCTATACAGTCCTTAGAGTCAGGTGGAATAAAAGTCATTTAAAACATGCAGAAATTACATTTTGATTGTTTAAGTTTTAAAATGTTAATATACACACTTAATATACAGTCTTAAAGTACTATTTCTTTCACTTTCAATAACACTGGGTGTGAGGCGGAAATACACCATGGAAAGGACACCAGTCCATACACATTCACACACTCATACACATTCACACACTCATTTACAATTACAGGCAATTTACCTCAGCCAGGCCACCTACTTGTTTTTGGGAGGTGGGAGAAAACCGGAGAACCCGCAGGAAACCCACATGGAACTATAACATTTGCGCTGATGAATTATGAGAATATATGAGAATCACATTAAATTTAGAAAGAATGTATAAACTGTTGCACTCAACTGTAATGAAATACATTATCTAAGGAATGAATAATTTATAGGTAACAAAAAAAAACAACAATTAATATATTTTTTTCAAGGTTATACTTCCTATAGTTATAGCTAAAGATCTGATCAGGAATTGCTGCAACCAGCAGAATAATTCTTGCTGACAAAACAGGAGTGATTAATCACTGAAGAGATTATAATTTCCATTTTATAATTATAATTTTTTAGTTTCAACTAAAATAACAGATAAAATACCAACTGGTCTAGATGTGATCAAACAAATCTAAGCAAACATATTCTAGTTTTCTGATGACAAATCAGCAATATTTTCTCATATTGCTCTACCAGAAAAACAAACAAGTGTTAGACACATAGCAGCTTAGAAGGACACTGGACACTTGACAACTAATCAGTAAATAGCTGTAATGTCATAAATATAATCCATTAAACATACATAGCAGCCAATCAGTAACATGTATATTGTGAATCAAAGTTGCCTTTATTTTGCCAGGTTATCTTACCTATTTAGCAGATATTCAGTCTATTGAAATTTGAACAAACTAAAAAATAATGTATGTACATCCATATCTTGCTGATTATAGCTTTAAATAACATTGTATAACAATTAATCAGGGCATTAATCAGAGGTAACATAAATAAGTAATATAAACTTCGTAATTAAAAAAATTGCTTTTGCCAGTATTGAGGGTATTTACATCCAAATCAGGTGAACGGTGTAGGAATTACATCACTTTATATACAGTATATTTCCTTTTATTAAGGGACAAAAAGTAACTGTTCAGTTGTTCCATGGCCAGGTGGATACTGTTCCCTCATTTTTTCAATTTAAAGTAAGCAGATAAAAGGTCTAGAGTTGATTTCAAATATGGCACTTGAATTTTGAATCCGTTGCTGTTAATTCTCAATATGAGGTCCAAAGAGCTGTCACTGCCAGTGAAGCAAACCATCATTAAACTGAAAAATAAAACAAACCCATCAAAGTGACAGGAAAAAACATTAGGTGAGGCCAAATCAACTATTTGGTACATTTTTAAAAAGAAATAATGCACTGGTGAGCTCAGGAACACCAAAATGCCTGGAAGACCTCAGAAAACAACTGTCATGGATGACAGAATAATTCCTTCCCTGGTGAAAAGAAACCCCTTCACAACAGTTGGCCAAATCAAAAACACCCTCCAGGAGGTAGGTGTATCTGTGTCAACAATCAAAAGAAGGTTTCAAAAGAGTAAATTCAGAGGGTTTACTACAAGATGTAAACCACTGGTAAGCCTCAAAAACAGGAAGAGTTTGCCAAAAATGTCTAAAAAAAAAAGCCTATACAGTTTTGCAACAACCACCAATGGACAGATGAGACAAAGATCAACTTATACAAGAATGATGGGAAGTGAAGTATGGAGAAGGGAAGGAACTGCTCATAATCTGAAGCATACCACCTCATCTTATGCCATGGGCATGTATGGCTGCCAATGAATTCTGAAGTGTATAGAACTACATTATCTACTCAGATTCATCCAAAAGCTTCAAAACTCATTGCATGTCACTTCATAGTGCAGATGGGCAATGAGCTGAAGCATAATTCGAAAGCAAACCAGAGTCTGTTGTCAATTGTAAATGACAATTTAATATACTTGTTTGCAAATCCTTTGCACTGTTTGGATGTAAAACCCTCAAAATAATGGTGAAAGTCTGCACTTTGAGGTCATATTTATCATTTAAGTTCAACACCTATATACTGTGGTAGACAGTTAAATAACAATAAATTTGTCAATATCCAAATATTTATGGACGTGAATAAGCATTTAGTAACTGCCTATTCTAGTTTAGTTAAATCCATATTTATTAACTTAACTCTATAGACTGACTTTATAAAGTTATCCAGTCAGGGAAAGTGATAACTGCTAAAGCAAAAACAATCAAACAAACTAATCCTAATGAAAGTCTTTGATTCTATCTTCTTTCTGGCTGTTCTGTTAGCCATGTCAGTAAGACAGACATTACGCCACAGGTCATCTCATGACCTGTGTGAATCTTTTCCACAGACTCCTAGTAGATCACTAGATTTTAACAAGACTTACAGAGCAAATTGTGCTTCTGGCCTCTTATCTATGACCTGGAGGGGAGTCGAGGAGATGGACATGACCCCTGGCTGTCAAAGCTTGAAGTGCGAGTCTTCCACTAAAGCAGGCAGGAAGGAGAGTCAGAATTTGGTGCAATGTAACTACATACTGATGTGATTATTATGTTTTCAGATTTGTAGTAAACATTTAAGCAAAGGAATCACCTCTTTCTCAGACTTCTTAGGCTCTAGGAGTGGATGCCAGTGAGCGATGGGTTTACGAGGGTAAGCCAACATCTCATTCCAGTGGTCTCTGCCCAGTCCCTCAGCACAGCTACCGACACGGTTCACACCTATGACCTCATTATGTCCCACTCTGCTCATTAAAAAATAACAATGAAATAAAACAAAATGTGTTACATATTAGACATTAATGAAAGTGAATTTATCTCAAAGAAAATATGTGCCCTCGAATTTATTTAGTACTATAATTTTCAACTTACAAATCATAGTCCATGACAGATATATGTAAGCTGACTTGATCCATGCTTTCTGGAGGAATGTCGAAGGTAATGGCTTCATTGTAAGTGGGATTCAAGGTATTCTTCTTTGTTGTGGTTTTCTTCTTTTTCAGTCGCTTTCCATCACAAATAAGTGATATTTTCACATATGGATCTGCCAGCAAAACAAAAAAGGTGTTACATGTCTTTCTCAAGCTGCGTTGGTGTGATCTTGTCAGTGTCACCCACACACAGATGTACCTGAGTAACCAGTCATGTCCATGGCTTTGAGGTTCCTGCACTTGATGACTGTAAGAGTAAGTCGTCCTGCAGTGGGCAGGTAGCAAAGGGAGAACATTATCTCCCCCAGATCAACTCTCTCCTAATGGACACACACACATTGAGCCTTTCACTGTTAATTGATTCCCATGAAAATACTGCTTTTTGGTTACACTTCACTGTAGGTGTTTAAAAATAGAATATGTATTGTTGGATTTAATCATACAATGCCTCACTGAGACAGGACATGTAACATAAGATATAGCTGTACAGATAAATTGTATAGATGTACAGTTAAATAATTTGTTAATTTTTGGAGTCAGTTGTCAGGACACTCCAAGTAGATTGTTGGTAAATCTGAACAAATTTACAAACTTTTCAAAATTTGTGCAGATAACTGCCTATCAGATTAACCTTATACAGACTAAACACGCACTTGCACGCACACACAGTTTTTTCTCTATGCCTCTCAACTATTTGTCTTATGTCAGACCTTTTCAGTCTTGGCTGAATGAACACTATTGCATGCTACTGTATCACTTGTATGACAAAATTTCATGACTACCACTGATGCATTGTGCCTCATATTTTCAGGCTTAAATTATAGAGATATAAATAGTTTTAGGCACCTACAGTTGCATTAACTATGAATGTGGTTAGAAGCTTACATACATCATAAATCATTGGGTGGGATTCAAGCTCTGCTGCACAGCTCACACAGTTCATGGGTACATGAACATCAATTTACAGCCTTAAGTTGTATACAGGCTAATATACTGTATATAAAAATATGAATGTGTACCAGTGCATTAATACTGTGTATTCCATGTTGGTGTTTTTTTAAGAACACTAAAAGGCAACAATGTAGGAACAGTACAGGCTTTTATATGGATTAAATTCTTCTGATTGTTTTATGTTGTCTTATCTTGTTTTATTTTTACAGCTACCAAATTTCTTTGCAGGGCATGTTTAAGTAGAAGCGAGATCCTGAAAAGTTCCTTTCTTAAAAGCAAGTGAACAGAACAAGTCTTTTTCGGAACAGACTGAGTACCAATTTCCTAGATTTAGCTCATGCCTAGTCTTAAAAAAAATCATATCCTCCAGTAGGCATACTGTTGGATGTAGGACTGGGTTTCGTCTTAATTTAGGACACTACTACTATCTAGAACATGAAAGCATGGTATTTTTTTATGTCCTATTATGTATTTTAAAAGGACACAATTTGAAAAACACAGCTAGCTTTCAGCATAACAGATGTATTAAAGTGACAAATCACCAGGTGAGAGGATCAGGGTCCTGCCACAACTTATTGCATTAATTAAAAGAATGTATTTGCTTACACTAGTTGCATACTGAATGTCTCTCCAGATAGATGTCTCCCTTGAAAGATCAGACACTTCAAAGAGGTTATCAAGTAATACCTCGCCAATCATACCATGTCGTGAGAAGCGGTCAAAGTCAAACACACTTAAATGCAGCTTCCTTGCAGCCACCTGCTCATAGGGAACTGGGAATTGGAAGGTCTCATCAAATGTAGGGTTGAGGGTCTTGCGATGCACACGGGTCTGGAACTTGCGCTTGCGATCTGGCAGCAAGTAGATTTTAACATAGGGATCTGAGCTGCCACATAAGTCCTTGGCAGGCAGGTCTTCCGCCTTGACAATGGTGACAAGCAGGAGCTCACCCTCATAATCATATTTGAGTGAAAAGTTGATCTTGCCACAGGATTTGGCTGCACCATTCTTGGACAATTGATCAGACTCCTGCATGCTCTGTTTGTACAGTTCAGGTTGGATATGGCCAAGTGAGGCTGTTGTGGAGGTGGGGTGATCTTCCATGTCCAGCAAATCACTCCCACGGTCCAGACTGGTGACGTGGTGCATCTGTCTGGGTAGGTGCTTCTTGAAAGAACTATGCCTGATGACATTTAGAGTTAGCCACAATTTAACCATAAATGATTGGTTACAGATAATACAACAGGTGCATTTGAGATATAGCCATGTTAACCCAATTAAAAATGACTACAACTAACCTCAAAACTATGCACTAGTAAACTAAGTTCAAACCTCAAGAAATTTAGCAATTAAGTAATAGCTTAACTAATTAAGCTCATCGCCACAACCTAAAAATTAATGTAATAGCAGTGTTCAACAAATCTGAAAAGCCCTAGTTCAGAGCTGACCTGTTCGAAGAGGTTGGTTCAGTGGTCTGCCGTGCAATATGAGTGCGTCTAAGCAAGTGGTCCTTCATGGACACCTGCACATCTGCAGGAATGTCCGGTGATGTGTGACTGATCTTCACTGCTGTCTTCAGGATGCTTCCATGACCCTTCAGCTTATCTGCTGCCATGATGTCTGTGTGTGCTGGGTAAAGGTCTCCGTCACTATCTCTGGGTGGCAGCCTCTCTGGGTGGGTGGACAGGAGGGCTTTGCTCCGCCAGGGCACCCAGCACAGCTTCCAGCTAGTGAGACCAATGACAGCCAGCAGGGCTAGGCCACACACCATAAATATCAGCAGTAGGAGACTGAAGGAGCAATCTGGTGAGGACAAGGTGGACAGAAAAAGAGTGGAAACAGATATAGGGCAGTTGACAGAGAGGCATTTAGGATAGAAGTGCTTCAATAGGGTGGTGATATCAAACAATCATACAAAAACCTAACAGACTGCCTATAGAATTGGATTGTAAACAAATTATGTTAATAATAATAATAAAATAATAAAAGCTAAGCATCAGAGGTATGTAGTTTGTAAGCTGACAAAAGTATTTGAATATTAATTCTGTATTTCAGAATTATATACACATCACATTAAATACAATTCTTTTTTTGTGGTGTATTAAATTAATGTGCATTTTTTAACCAGTGTTTTTTCCTTGTTTTAAACTTGCTAAGGGTAAGAAGTGCCTTCAAAAACTCGAAATTACAAGTTATAGTTTTGAGATTTTAAAAAATGAAAACCCTAAATACCAACCTAAAATGAAGCCAAACGTGAAGCATTTCGGGATTCTAAGGGAAAAGTAGACGCTTTCATAGTGGTCCAACAAATTAAAAATTTGATTAAACACTTGATGCTTAGTATGTACCCAGTTTAACTATTTAGGTAATGTTCTAACTAGTTAGGCTATGCTAATGTTAGCTTGCTGGCAATTGTTAATAGCTATAACAGACAACATTTGCTCCTTATTAAGAATTTAGCTAATTCAGTAGAATATAAAAACTTTAGATACAGTCACTTCATTATGATTCGTAACTTCTGTTTTGACTTCACTTAACTCCATGTCTCTATTTGACTCCATTTGACTTCAGGTCTCTTCACTTCACTTCATGTTCACAAGTGTGGCAGACAACAGTAATTGACTTGTCTGAAAGAATTTACTTTAACCTGGGAATCCTGGATGCTTCACTTTTGGCCTAAATAGGGCCCATTATTATTTATTTATTTATTTATTTTCAAGGTTTCGGGAGCTTTTGGGGCTCTTATCATGCTAAAAACTCATGAAATTTCACGAACATGGCAAAGGGTAGCACATGGACGTGGTCGGGGGGGCTCTGCAGCACCCCCTTTTACACGGTACATAAACTTGGTGCATATATTGTACATTCTTATATGTACAAAACTCAGTAGACACATTGTGAACAACTTTCGCATTGACCATCATTACCTCTGCCAGGAAGTCGGCCATTTTGGATTTTGTGAAAAGTGCATGCTGTGAACTTTTAAATACTCCTTCTAGGGGATTCACATTTACATTTACAGCATTTGGCAGACACCCTTATCCAGAGCAACTTACAATTATCTCATTTATACAACTGAGCAGTTGAGGGTTAAGGACCTTGCTCAAGGGCCCAGCAATGGCAGCTTGGAGGTTCTGGGATTTGAACTCTCAACCTTCCGATCCAATGGTCCAATGTCACTTGATTCACTTGATTGTCACCAAACTTGGTCAACATTATGTCAAGACATTGAGGATGCTAAATTGCAAAGGGATTTTTGATATCTCAAGCGGTTTTGCCATGGTAAGGCAATACATTTATGGCCAAAAAAGGTAAACAGGAAGTGTCTCATATCTTCTGCATGCATTGAGTGATTTAGATCAAACTTGAGCTGTATGTTTGGTACTGGGGGCTGAGCACATAGATGTGACTATTGTGAGTCATGGTCATAGTGCCACCAACTGGCAGCAGGAACTGTGTGACTTAAAACAGGCGTTTAAATTGTCTTCTTATATTTACCCAATCACTTCAAACTTGGTGGGGTTAGTTTCACCTACAGTCACCAAACTCGATACATATATTGTTCTCATCAAGCCGGACAACTTTCAAACTGAAAATCTTTAGCTCCGCCCAACAGGAAGTACGTCATTTTGGATTTAATGTGCATTTTTTTGAAAAAAGCAAAACTAATTTCAAGAATAATCACTGCTCAGACAGAAAGGAAGTTACAACACATTCAGAAATAATGACTGATTACAGCTCATACTTTGTCTTCACAGGAGTATGAAAGGTTATTATTTCATCTAGTGGAGCCACTTAAAACCTGTTGCTGGAGAGTATCAGTGAGTAATCGCTAGCTAAGCCTTCTTAAACGTCTTGGAGAATGCAGGGCTCACTTGCAAATGCTCTATAAAATCACTTTGCAATATACACTGAAGGTTTCTCTGTAATATAAAAAAAAAAAACTAAAACAAGGTTATAGAGCATTTTCTGAAGTATGTAAATATGCAGGAAATATTTCACTGCAGTCTATGGCTCTTGGCTCACATTATGAGACAGTTATACACTGATCAGCCATAACATTAAATCCACCTGCCTAATATTGTGTAGGTCCCCCTTAAGCTTGATCCTTCGAGGCATGGACTACACAAGATCTCTGAAGGTGTGCTGTGGTATCTCGCACCAAGACATTAGCAGCGGATCTTTTAAGTACGGTAAGATGCAAGGTGGGGTCTCCACGGATTGGACTTGTTTGTCCAGCATATCACACAGATTCGGATTGAGATCTGGGGAATGTGGAGGCCAGGGGTGTACTTGGTCTGCAACAATGTTTAAGTAGGTTGTACGTGTCAAAGTAACATCCACATGAATGCCAGGACCCAAGATTTCCCACTAGAACATTGTCCAGAGCATCACACTGCATCTGCTGGCTTGTCTTCTTCCCATAGTGCATCCTGGTGCCATCGTGACGTGTTTCATCAGACCAGGCCACCTTCTTCCATTGCTCCATGGTCCAGTTCTAATGCTCACGTGCCCATTGTAGGTTGTACTTTTGGCTATGGACAAGGGTCAGCATGGCCAGTCTAAGCGGTCTGTGGCTATGCAGCCCCATACGCAGCTGTGATGTACTGTGTGTTCTGACACTTTTCTATCATAGCCAGCATTAACTTTTTCAGTAATTTGTGCTACAATAGCTTTTCTGTGTGGGAGCCTTGGGCACCCATGACCTTGTCCCCGATTCACCAGTTGTCCTTCCTTGCACCATTTTTGGTAGGTACTAACCACTGCATACTGGGAACACCCCACAAGACCTGGCGTTTTGGAGATGCTCTGAACAGTCTACCTTTACATCAGGGTTTCTCCAACATTGAATGTTTTTAAACTTAGTCTTAAGACTTATTTTTATTCTTTAGCTTTTGATTAATTTAAATGTACTGTTGTTATTGTTGTCTTTATTGACATGGTATTTGGATACTATATTTCTTTTTGTAAAGCACTTTGAGTCAACTTCTGTTGTGTTAAATGTGCTCTATAAAAAAAGTTTGACTTGACTTGATGGCTGATCGCTGATCTCTCAATGGATAAGAAAGTGCCTATTTTTCATGATTAGTACAAATGTGTTGCCATGAAAGTCTCTGAAGAACAGAAAAGTTGGAACACAGACTGCATCACTTTAAATTCACAGTCCCTTACAGCTTTATCTCCCACTGCGTGGTGTTGTCGCCAGTGCTGAAGATCAAAGATCATTCCGGAGAGCTGAAGTTTGAGGCCACAGCCTTTATTCTTTCAAAAAATAAAGCTGAGCTCCCCAACTCTTCAGAGGGCCATTCTTATATACATTTACATGAACAAAAAAACTTTTACATCCAGTTTTTCACAAGACCCAACATTCCCATATATGCTTATGTTAGTGTTTAAGGCAGCCTTTCTCACTTTAATTTACGTTCAGGCCTAGGATACGGATGCCTATGTAAGGTCATAAATATCACTTTCAGGCCTCCGTGTCACCTTGTGCACTATACTGGTTCCATACATCTACAACATTGAGGATTACATGTTATCAAATATGAGTTCACATTTCGTGGTTAACATTTTATGGTTACAATATTTCTATAGCGGAAGGTTTATAAATAAACAGTTTTATTTAGTTAACACTAGCTTAGGCTGCGGATAGCCATCATTTATGCCAACATCTTATATGAACTTCTTTTATATACGGACCAAATGATGTCAATCTGTGGACATCACTGATTGCATTACATCAATCTGTTTCAGCCAGAATGATTCTCTTTTTTATAAGCTGCATATTTTTTTTCCTTTTGCCTGTTCCTGCAATTTGTTTGATTTTTAATACTGTTTTACTAAAATTATGAACTTATACATATTAATTTGCTTGTGGTCATTGTAGAATGTTCCAGATTTGGCACAATATTGTATGATTTGTATTTGCCACAAGATGATCAAGAAGCTGTTCTAATGTGTGTTCTATGTTCTAATGTGCTGATGTTCTAATGTGCAATATTTTACAATTGATGTTCTAATGTGCAATATTTTATAATTTTAATAATTTTATTTCTTTTATAATTCCTAAGGTGTATAGTTTTATATAGGAATTGTTTTGCTGGGAGTTTCTTGCCTGCGTCGGCATCTTAACTATCCTGTTTCTTTCTTTTTTAAATCAATAATTTTGCACTGTCGTTTTCATCTGTTGTATTTTTCACGTTCTCTTCTACTGTATTTTCATTTTTTTTTCTCTCGAAGAGCGCTTTTGTATT
>CM075022.1:8679890-8692288 GCA_037576675.1 Pangasius sanitwongsei | reverse complement strand
GTTCTGTTTAAAAGTGACCTAGTGACAATAGTGCAAATATTACAAGAGTACGATATAAGTAGCTGAAATAGTGTAAAGATAAGAGTAGCAGCCTATGTACAGTAATAAGTAATAGTAATAATCCTGGGGCATCCATGGCTGGCTACTCACGACCCATCCATTTCCTGGAAACATGGTGAGCGAACACAATGGTCAGACTACTGTTACTCGCATTCTTCATGTCACAATTTCCCTGCCGTTTTACTACCAGTATTGAAAGCCCAGACATCCAAATGGAAACGAAGATCCCTGATGAGTATGCAGAATTCTCTGAAATTTTTAGTAAAGCTAAGGCAACTCAACTCCCTCCTCACCGACCTTGGGACTGCGCAATTGAGTTACTGCCGAATATGACACCCCCTAAAAGCAAGGTATATCCATTGTCATGACCAGAAACCTCAGCCATGGAGACTTACGTCGAAGAGGCATTAGCATCTGGATTTATTCGTCCCTCTACTTCACCGGCTGCAGCAGGCTTCTTCTTCATGGAGAAGAAGGACGGAGGCCTCCGACCATGTATAGATTACAGAGGATTAAACGCAGTAACCATAAAATACAGATATCCACTACCACTTGTTTCTTCAGCTCTTGAACAACTTCAGGAGGCACCCATTTACACCAAGTTAGACTTGAGAAGTGCTTACAACGTCATTCAAATCAGAGAAGGGGACGAATGGAAAACAGCATTCATCACCACTAGGGGACATTATGAGTATCAGGTAATGCCGTATGGACTAGCCAATGCACCAGAAGTCGTCCAGTCATTCATCAATGAAATCTTCTGTGATCTCCTCAACCAGTGTGTGATAGCCTACATAGATGACATTCTCATATACTCTCAAGATAAAGCCCAACATGTACAACATGTTAAGACAGTCCTCTCACGCCTCCAACACCACCAACTGTATGTTAAGGCAGAAAAATGTGAGTTCCACAGTACTCAAACCACCTTCCTCGGTTACATCATCAGCCACCAAGTTGTAGAAATGGATAGCTCAAAGATACAAGCTGTTAAAGAGTGGCCAAGACCCAATACAGTCAAAGAGCTCCAACGATTTTTGGGTTTTGCAAACTTCTATCGAAGATTAATCAGAAACTACAGCACGATTGCAGCTCCCCTCACAACACTACTCAAAGGTAAACCATCGAAGTTACCATGGAATGATGAGGAACAAAAAGCTTTTGTTTCCCTCAAAACCAGCTTCACAACAGCACAAATTCTCAAGCATCCAGACCCTAACCTCCCTTTTGTTGTGAACGTAGACGCTTCTGACTGTGGTATCGGTGCAGTCTTGTCCCAGCGTCATGGCAATCCAGGCAAACTTTACCCCTGTGCTTTCTTCTCTAGGAAATTGAATGAAGCTGAAAGAAATTATGACGTCGGGAATAAAGAGTTACTGTCTATGAAGGCTGCCCTAGAAGAATGGCGACACTGGCTAGAAGGGGCCATCCATCCTTTCCAAATTACTGATCACAAGAACCTTGGATACATTAAGAGTGTCAAAAGACTCGACCCCCGTCAAGCCCGATGGTGATTGTTTTTTACTAGGTTCCAGTTCACAGTCACCTACTGCAAAGCAGATGCCCTCTCATGCAGGTATGATCCACCTCATGCATTATCACATACTGAACCCATATTACCACCCTCAGTCATCATCGCACCTATTACCTGGGACATCATGGGAGATCCAAAGAGCGCAGCAGTCTGATCCTGCACCACCTGAATGTCCACCATCTAAACACTACGTACCTCAAACTCCACGACAAAGAACTATCCAGTGGGTCCACATATCCTTGAGCACAGGACACCCAGGTATTCAGAGAACAATTAATCTTGTACGTAACTCATTTTGGTGGCCATCTCTAACAAACGATGTTACTGCTTATGTCAAATCTTGTCAAATTTGTGCCCAGTCTAAGACTCCCAAGGAATTGCCAGCTGGCCTGCTCCAGCCATTACCAATCCCACAGAGACCATGGTCACACCTGTCTATTGACTTTGTTACGGATCTACCTAATTCCAATGGTTTTACCACAGTTCTTGTCATCATAGGCCGGTTCTCTAAATCATGCCGACTCATTCCCATGAAAGGTCTACCCATGGCTATGGAAACTGCTAACGCTCTGTTTCACCATGTCTTTAGGATGTATGGCCTACCAGAGGACATTGTAACAGATCGGGAATCCTAGTTCACGTCCAGAGTCTGGCATGCCTTTTGCCAGCAACTAGATATCAACGTAAGCTTAACTTCGGGATATCATCCACAAACAAACGGACAGGTAGAGAGACTTAATCAGGAAGTAGGCAGATATCTCAGGTCTTATTGCAGCTGAGAGCAACAAAGGTGGAGCGACTTCATCCCATGGGCTGAATATGCACAGAACTCCCTTACTCATTCCTCTACTGGCCTCACTCCTTTCCAATGCGTGCTGGGCTATCAACCTCCAATGTTCCCTTGGTCGGTAGAACCTTCTTCAGTGCCAGCGGAGGATGATTGGATCAGGCGGAGTGAACGGGTGTGGGATAGTGTGCACGTTCGGCTGCAGCGGGCAGTACAATCCCACGGATCCAGGCCGACAGACGAAGACATCCTCACCCAAACTACCAGCCAGGTCAAAGGGTATGGCTATCCACGCGTGACCTCAAGTTGCAGCTACCCTGTAGGAAGCTCGGCCCAAGGTATGTGGGTCCTTTTAAAATATTACGTCAGATTAACCCAGTTACATACCATTTGGGGCTTCCTACTAATTACCATATCTCTCCCTCCTTCCATGTGTCCCTGCTGAAACCGGTCCACCCGATGTCTGGCCCCGGAACCACGGGTCATGAACCCCCACCTCCATTGGACATTGATGGAGCAGCAGCATATATGGTCAACGAGATCTTGGACTCAAGACGAAGAGGGGGCCAGATGCAGTACCTGGTGAACTGGAAGGGCTATGGACCGGAGTAGAGATCTTGGGTAGCTGCCAGAGACATACTGGTCCCGTTGCTGATCCATGACATTCACCAAGCACACCCTGACCGCCCAGCACCACGACCAAGGGGACGTCCCAGTAGAATAACGCCGGGAGGTGTTCGTAGAGGGAGGGGTTCTGTAACAACTGGGGCTGATATCCATTCAGCCGCCCACCAGAGGGAGCCCTCCCCTGAATACTGATATACTTCTTCTTCTATGCCTACTTCCTGTTTGGCACATGTATTTCAGGGCCTAGCTCACTTGTATTCGTTGCGAAGTATTGCCAGCTTACCACTGCCTTACTGAGCGTTTTTCATTGCCTGTTGTTTGATACTTGTTTCATGATGTTTGTGCCTGACTTCTGGATCACGTCTTTTGGATTAATGCTTTGTTTTGTTTGCCTGGTTGGACTGCCTCTCATGTTACCGGACTTTTGCCTGACTCAACGAGCATGCTTCTTTGCCTGGCGTTATTTGCTACTTCTGTTTAATAAACTCTCCGCACATGGATTCAGAAACTGCCTCCACATCTGGTTCCTCACAGACCAAATCTGTCCACACAGTCTGTAGTAAATATGATAACTTTAAAACAACCAAAGTCTTAACACCTAATGAGTTGTCCTTCAATAGACAAATAAATGCATTAAAAATAACACTGTTTTGAGAAGTTCCAATTTAAATCAAATTTTTGTGTTTACTTTTGCTCATAAATACATAATGCCAAACCATACAACTACCAATGTTACTCTGAAAAAATAGTTGTAAACAGAAAAAATTCACATTACATTTTTTTTTCACTTTCTGAAGGCTATTTTTTATGTTGTTTATTCGTCCTTTTACACCACAGTCATGTGATCTCTACAGACTATTTCAGACATGATAAATTCATGCTAGATTTACAATGGATATAAAAAGTACACACACCCCAGATAAACAGCTATTTTTGTGATATAAAAAAATTTAAACCAAGTTAAATCATGGCAGATCTGTCAAGAATATATCTTTTAGAATTATGTCCAAAAAGTTCTACTTTGGTCTCATCAGACCACAATACATTTTGTCACAAGGTTTCAGGCGAGTTGGGTAGGCTTGGTGGATTTATTTATTTTTTTTTTTTTTTGAGAAAGGCTAACTGCCCTACCTGGTAGCAACTGGAAGTAACCAGTACTTTCCAGATATTTCCTCAGCTCCTTTAATGATG
Organism: Pangasius sanitwongsei; assembly: GCA_037576675.1. Taxonomy (NCBI): domain Eukaryota; kingdom Metazoa; phylum Chordata; class Actinopteri; order Siluriformes; family Pangasiidae; genus Pangasius; species Pangasius sanitwongsei. The sequence continues at coordinate 8,688,089 of CM075022.1, read as the reverse complement.
CTGTAGGTCTCTTGGCAGCCTCCCTGATTCAACAAGGGTTTCTTCTTGTCCTTTTGTCAATTTTCATCAGCAATCAGACGAAACAAAGAAGATCTCAAAAAAATCCTACTGAAACAGTTGATTTCTTTTTTAGGTTAATCAATATCACTTCATTGATGACAGGTGTATGATATTAGTTTTGAACGTGAGTTTGCATGTGGTAAAAGGGTGTGCACACTTATGCAACTGCGTTATTGTAAGTTTTTTTTCTTTTTTCCCCTAAAACATTTCTTCATTTTGTTTTTCACTTAAAATTTTGTGGTTGCTATATGACATTAAAGGTAGAAAAAGATCTGACATGATTTATCTTGGCTTCATTTTTAACAGGGTTATTCACTGTATGTACAGGACAACAAATATTTTTTAAATCTATACTTTGAGATACCTTGCAAGTCAATATGAGTTCTAATTCACATCAGATCCACAACATTGGAACTGCCCCTTTCATATTTTGAAAATTCTGCTGCATACAGCTTCATGCATATCTTAATGCAACATGTTCATTATACATTCTGGTTTTAAGACCACTCCAATAAAGCACTGTCAGTCTCTTAATGGTCCAAATGATTGGATTGATCATTAGGACCTTAATCCAGTAATACAGAAATGGCGTTAATAGCAAACTAATAGCAAACTAAACTTGCAGATATCACATCCAGTTCTATTAGAGCTACTTAATTCACTATCAGGGGAATGCTGTGCATAACAGCCCTGGCAATAAATAAATAAATAATTTTTTTTTAAAAATAAAATAAAATAATAATCACATTTCATGTAAGCCACTGTAAGATAGATCAAATATTAACTGTACATGAGTGGACCCAACCTAAAACTGACTTTGCGTATGGGTCCTGTTCACTACTGCAATGATTTCTATCTCTAGTTTCACAGTTTACAGCATCTAAATGTATAAAACATGGACTAGAACAGCAGTCTCCCACCACTAAGCACCAAAATGTGTTTACTGTCTTCACACCAAACTCAGTACAAACTGCTGCTGTTAAGCATTACAATTTTTAAACACTTCCATATCTCTCTCTCTCTCTCTCTGTGTGTGTGTGTGTATGCAGTGCCTTTCTTTACATTTTGTTTATGGTGATGGGCCCTTTGGAATGAGCTCAGGACAGCTGATGTGAGCAACATCACTATCACTGCCAATTTACTCCTGACTCATTCATTGGTTGGTTTAATAAAAAAGGTAGTTAATCATCTCTAACCCCATCTTTAACAACTGCCAACCCTATAGCAAGCAAGCAGCATATTACTGAACAGAGAGCAGGGTTTATTAAGGAACAGACAAGTGTTAGAGGTGCATGTCTCTGCAAAGACATGAGGCTCAGAGGGGTGTGTGTGTGTGAGTGTGAGCGAGTAGGTGAATTGTATTTGCCAGCTATATTGCTTTGCAAAAGCTTATGTATTACGTGTCTTATTTTAAAATGTTATACAAGCATGGCAAAACAAAATAGTGCTTTTTTATTTGGCTGCTACTCATGTTGAAAGAACCACCAATGACATTCATATGAATAGACTATACGGGATTAAGCTTTTCTGAGCTGTTTTTGAGGAACTGCTGACCACCTGCTTTAAAATCCCACAATGGCTTGGAAAAAAGCCACGTAATCAAATTTAGAGAATACTACAAACTACCAACTCGGCCAACTAACAAAATGTTAACAAAATGCTCCCTTGACACTGATGTAATCTATCTTCCGTCACACGGACTTAACACTGAAGTAATTTTAAACCGAAGACACTAACAACACAAGTTCTAAATTGCGCGATTTCTTACCGATGATGGAGTTTATTTCTTTCTCTCTTTCAAAATGATCCTGGCTGTAATTTGTCTTTCCTGATAGTTTTTAGCGATCTTCCCTCTCCAAAGCCTCAGGACCGAATGGTCTCTGCGTAGCGGCACGCGAGTTTCTATGGCAGCGCGAGTAAACTAGCCTGAAGCCAGCCAACACCGAGAACGAGATGCGCATGAAAGACTTCACGTTTTATTTTGTTTACCTTTTTGTCACAAAGATCATGACAAGAGCAATTTGTTCACGCGTAAGGGTTATATTCATCCAAAATTAAAATAGAGGCTCACACGATTTTATGTCCAATTTAAATTACATGCGTATTAATTTCCAAACACAGTGAAGCAACAAAAGAGCCCTGGCTTTAAGACAGAAAGGTAAAACGACTAGAAAAGCGATAGTTCAAGTCAGTGACTGCAGTTTGATCTCCAGTGAAGAGAGAAATAGATATTTCAGTGAAAATACCTTTGGATCATTCACACACTCAGCACTGACTGTCTGTGATCTGTGTATTATGCACTGAAAATGGCATTAAGAGGCACATATAGGCCTCACAACTTCGAAGTTTGGGTTTCGAAGTTCGAAGGAACTTTTTTTTTATCAAGTTGATTGACCAAAAAGGCATGAAAAAAGTTAGCTCAACAAGAAGTTTTAAGTTTCTTCAACCTATATAAAGATTTCTATTTAATGAGTTCATTTAAAATTTCTCTGCCAACTTGTCATCCTGAGATGAGTCAGCTGTGCATTTTTGGCGATGACGTCATATTTGATTAGCAAGATCTTTTAAGAATACAGTGCATTCATTCATTCATTCATTATTATTATTAGTAGTAGTAGTAGCAGTAGTATTGCTTTGTAGTTATCCTATGTATAAAACGCTAAAAGCTAATTGGCCAACTTCAGCGTGCGAAAGACTGGCAGTGTGCCCAGCTGGAGCAATTATTCTTGATCAGACTATGATATAATCCATCAGGTCCAATCAAAAGTTAAAATAATCAAAGTGATAAGAAATTTTTTAATTCATCAAAAGCCTAAGAATGACTTACAAAGAGAGTATGACTTTATGTTAAATCAGCGTTTAAGCATAGTTCTGATCAATTAGAAAATAATTTTACAGAAGAATATTTGTGTGTGAATCAAGAAAACTAAGACAAACTGAAGTGAGTCTAGCTTGTGGGAAATCACTAAGCACACAGTTCTCATTCATAAATTGTATTTTTTCAGTCCAGGCTTGCTCTGTCATTTCTCATGGGAAAGTGTTCTTTCTCTACCAGAGTACCTGAAGTTTGTATCTTCACCAGTATCTTTCACCAGTGTGATGTTTGTGATTTCTTACAGTGCATTGTTAAGGATTTTAACATTTAAAAAAAAATAAACTGACTGAGCTCACGCCGCAATTAAAGAGAAGATAGAGGGACAATGAAATAATTACGGTGAGAGGTCAGGGGCGTGATAAAAAAAAAAAGAGAAAACTCCACCTAATGAGATCATTGTTTTAGAATTGTATAAAAGCATGAGCCACAACTGTGTGAATCAACTGAGTTGCATACATCTTTGGCTTAGAATAAGGAGATAAAAAGTGAATGTATGAATCAAAATCTCTCTATTGGAAAAAGGAAGTAAGTAAAAGAGATATACTTATATGATGTTGTGTGCGTAAATATCATATGGAAGATTCTCACGTGATAGAAAGAACAGCAGTTGCTGTGTGTGTTTTAAAAACTAATGAGCAGCCTAAGAACTGGTATTGAAGAAATTTTGGACACTTATCCAACTGTTACCATTATGATCCAGAACAAAAGCCTGTGCAAGCACTGATCACAGGACTGGCTGTGCAAATTATTTGGTCATTCTCCTAATTGTAGTCATTGTAACTTAGATAAGAAGAATGTTTAGTAGAATTCATGCCTAAAAAACATCACCATAGAAAGAAACAGAGACCCAGGTCAACTAAAAAAGAACAGTAGCAATCTCTGTATAACATGTTCTTGGAAGAGTTCTAAGAGAAGCTGCAGATTTTATTAGAGATACATATGATTGAGTGTGTGGCTTTGTGTCTGTGGGTAAGCCTGGGTGTGTGCATGTTTGTGTATGTGTGTGTGAGCTTTTGCTAGGAGAGTTTTGATTCTGATTGTGAAATTGGAGCTAAACATTTTCCAAGAAATTGGTTTTGTAGATTGTTCTGACATTCTCTTAACTTCCATCGTTGCGACCCAGATAATGAGACTCAATTCCTATTGAACTATATTTTACTTTTCAGTTCCACATTACTGGGATCATTATTCATTAATACCGCTAGGGTTTGAACGTATTAGGTTAGTGTATACCACAAAAAGTGAGGGATTTTTTTCCCTTCACAGGAAGGGTACTGAGAAAAGCAATCAAGAAAGGGAAAAGGATTAATATTTGTCATATGGAATTTTATTTTGGTGGGCATTGGGCTGGGACTCATTCTGGTAATCTAAGTATATATGAGAATAGAAAACATTACCTTTATGAGAGATGTTATTATTTTGCTTATAGAACCACATTGAACTAAGAATTAAAGAAGTGAATGGGGGAAAGAATAAATCAATTATTATATGAGACACAGGGCATCAGTAGTCATTTTTGGAAAGAGCCATTTCATCTAGAATTCAGGGAAATCAAAAAGTGAGTTGTGTTTTTCCTTGTATATTGAATGGTCATTCAAGAAGAGACCGGAGAAGAGTGCATATATGACAGGAAGCAAAGGGAATAAGAACACATTTTTGGAAAGAGAATCAGTATGAGTATTTGTTGGGGAGAAGACATCCTTTAACAGAAAAAAAGAAAAAAATTCACTGTTAAGAAGTATAACACAGTTTAGAAATCTAGAAGAAGTAAGTGAAGAGTGGCCCTATGTAGATTGGGAAGGAGTAGTGGGAAGAAATTGGAAAGCATCAATCCTAGGTGACACACTTGAGGACCTAGCAGAGTTAAATCAGTTACACTGGGTAATAATACCACTGTCTATATTTAAATAGATATTTACCTAGATTGGAGGGAACAACAGGGATTTGAACAAGGTAAAGGAGTACCTGGGGAACAGTTAAATAATACCGAAATTGAAGTTTCAGTAGTCTTGAAAAAGGTTACTTGGCTTTCAGCAAAAATAACTTCTGGATCACGTTAACCAAAGACTGTAGAGGGTTTGACTTTAAGACAAAGCTAGTGAGTTTTATTCTGGACTGTAATCATGAGCCATCTCCAAGAAGGTGACATCCACACCTGTAGAACTGTTGGGATCCAGACATCCCTTATGAAAAGAGCTTGCAGAAAAGTGTTCAAAAATGGGAAAAGAGAACTAAAAACATGAAAACAAAATGGCCAGAAGGAGGAACATTTGATGTGTCACTCTGTGAGGAAATGGAGACATTAATAAAAAAAGATAATAGCAAAGGGATGGAGGAAAAAAGACTTGTGTGTAAATATAATTAAAAAGTGGAAACGAGTTGGAAAGGGATCCTGAAGCAGATCCTGGCATTATTGTTCAGAGATGCAATAGTGGATGCTATGCCACCACCTGTAAAGGCCAAACTAGAAGATGTGGTAGGTCTAAACTCTAAGACACATGAAGAGTTTTGTGACCATGTGACTCATGGTGTTGAACAATAGAGAAAGAATGAACAAAAGTTCAAGAATCAAGAAAGAGAGCTGCAGAGAAAGCTGACACAGCTACAGCTTGAAGAGCTGACAGACAAAAATAGAAAAAAGATCCAAGTTCCAGTGAGATACAAAGATAAAGACAAGGAGGAGCTAGCACACAGCTCCACAACAGCCTACTGCAACTATTATCAATGTCTATCAGTATCCAAATAACGTGAACTGGCCACCAATAAGAGGAAAAAGAAGAAGAGGTAGATCCACTCCTGGTCCTCGAGGGGTATGCTGGGGATGTGGACAGGCTGGACATAACAGACATGATTGCCCCACAAATCCATGGCAACAGCAACCTGGTGGTGAAGGGGAAGGATGGGTCCAGCCCCACTGACAGCCTCCACAAAGCCCAGTAAACCCGTGAGGTGGGCCAAATCAGGGGTACTAGGGATGCCCAGAGAATCCCACCCCATTAGGATTCTCTGGGCATCCCTAGTACCCCTGATTTGGCCCACCCCGCAGGTGCTGATCGAGAACTTATGCTGCAGGTTAAAATAGAGGGCAAAATTACACCCATGATGGTAGACATTGGAGCAACTTACACATGTGTAAGTCCAAATTATGCCTCTCACCTCCTCATGTCTGGAAAATTTGCAAAGACAGTAGGATTCTCAGGACAAATGCAGCTAATTCCTTTGACGGCTCCAGTTTGTCTGCAGACTAAAAATAAAGAAGTGACATTGCCCATTTTAGTGTCAGAACAGATTCCTGTTAATTTATTAGGAAGAGATGCTTTGTGTAAAAACAAAGGGACAGAGGGGGTTTATGTAGACACAAAAGGAGTAAAAACTCAAATGATGCTTAAATGATGCTTTCAATATCCAAGATGGCGGAGCGGCAGTAGCACACAGTGACCGCAACGGATCCAAAATGATGCTATTTTTGTTTTTAGCCCAACATTTTACCGGCACATGGACATCAGAGCAATCGGTATCCGTGTCTACCATTGCCAGACACTAATAAAGTACAGAAACCATGCAACAACCGATCTGCACGATGATCTACATGAAGAGAACATGGAGAAGCTACGTGATCTCAGCTTGCTGCAGGGACCAGGCCTCCAGGCCCCGGCACTGCCTGATGCCGGTGGCCGGGGGAGGGGATATCATAAGCGGTTTGCGAGAAAGCAGAAGCGTGGCAAGAGGGCAGAGGTCTGTGCTAGGCTAAAAACAAACCCTAGCCAGCCAGCTGGCTCTCCCATCCATCCTGCTCTCCAATGTCTGTGAACTGCAGAATTCACACCTTGACGGACTGTTTATTGTTGCCAGAGATTTCAACCATGCAAATCTCAAGTCAGTGCTCTCTAAATTCCATCAGCATGTGGACTTTGCAATGAGAGGGAAGAATGCACTGGCTCTTGTTTACACAAACATCCCCGGGGTGTACCATGGGATTAGCATAACAGAGACGTGGTCTGAGTAGCCGAGGTGGGGGCAGGGCTATAACACCAGTCCAACTAGAAGGTATAAGTAAAGCACCGCTACCACAGACTGTAGGACAAGTGATGACCTTTTTAGGTATGACTTAAGATTTTAGTTCTGATTGGATAGAGGACTATGCAATTAAGACTGCACCTTTGAGAGCAGTCATGAAGCATGCAGGACACCAAAACTTGCGTTCCCCATTAATATGAAACAATGGAGCTCTATTAGCTTTTGAATAATTAAAAAAGGAGCTTCAGGCTGCACCAGCTTTAGCTACTCCAGATTACACCAAACCGTTTCATTTGTATGTAGCCAAAAGGGTAGATGGGTATGCATCAGCTGTACTAATGCATGAAACATGCAGTGGTAGAAAGAAACAGCCTATTGCATACTACAGCACTAAACTAGACAGTGTGGCACAAGGCTATCCTCCATGCTATCAATAGGGACTTGCTTCCCTATACTATGCATATGACAAAGAATCTATGGATTATCCAGTGATCATTTATACACATCACAACGTAGTGGAACTTTTGGAACAAGGGAAATTTGTTTTAACTCAGGCTAGGTATTTAGCCTATACATCTCTTTTCACTTACCCTGACATTACTATTAAATGTTGTAGTACAGTAAATCCAGCTGACATGGTTCCCGTAGAACACAAAGGACAACCTCATGATTGTGTGGCAAGTTCGTTAGCTTTCACTCAACTGCAACTAGACATGGAGTCTATACCTATTCCAGAAGCAGATGTTGATTATTTTGTGGATGGTTCCTGTTTTAGAGATCATTTAGGTAATTATACAGAGTACTTAGTAGTGAGAAAACAGAATGAGGACTTTCAGATAATTTCAGGTGTGAACAACCGTGCTCTGCTCAATTAGCTGAACTGAAAGCTCTCACTATGGCATGTCAATTAGCTATGGGTCAAACTGCTAATTTATATACTGACTCTTCTTGTGCCCATGGAGTTTGTCATCTATTTGGGGCTGTCTGGAAGCAAAGAGGCTTTAGGAAAAGGGATGGGACAGCCATCCAACTTGCTGAACAAATAGTTCAACTGATCTCTGCTATGATGCATCCAAAGCATTTAGCCAAGCACACAAGAAAGGAAATGGTTTTGTTATCAAAGGTAACAATGCTGCAGATTTAGAAGCCCCAGTGGTTCTTATTCAGCCTGAACCTACACTGCCCTCCAAAAGTTTGGAAACGCCTGAACAAAATAGGGTTTTTGGGCAATATCAGCATAAATCCTC
>CM075022.1:8656124-8675567 GCA_037576675.1 Pangasius sanitwongsei | reverse complement strand
TTGCACTTGGTGATGTAAGGCTTGGATGCAGCTGCTCGGCCATGGAAACCCATTCCATGAAACTCTCTACGCACTGTTCCTGAGCTAAGGCCAGGAAGGCCACACGAAGTTTGGAGGTCCGTAGCTATTGACTCTGCAGAAAGTTGGCGACTTCTGCACACTGTGATTTTACGTGGCCTACCACTTCTTGCCTGAGTTGCTGTTGTTCCCAATTGCCTCCACTTTGTTATAATACCACTAACAGTTGACCATGGAATATTTACTAGTGAGGAAATTTCACGAATGGACTTATTGCACAGGTGGCAACCTATCACTGTACCATGCTTGAATTCACTGAGCTCCTGAGAGAGTGACCCATTCTTTCACAAATGTTTGGAGAAGCAGTCTGCATGCCTAGGTGCTTGATTTTATACACCTGTGGCCATGGAGTGATTGGAACACCTGAATTCAATGATTTGGAGGGGTGTCCCAGAACTTTTGGCAATACAGTGTATATCAAAGCAGCTTTACAGACATATATAAATTCCAGATATAAACTTTAAATTTATAAATTTATCCCTAAATCCTTAAAAAGACCACCTGAACCTTTAGGTCTTCACATGCCAAATGCATGATGGGTGATCAAAACCTTGCTCCTAGCAGTGAGGTACTTTGGCCAAGATGCAGGATGGACTCTGCCAAACTGGTTTATGGACTGCACCAAATGTGGTTGGCATAATTCCCATTTACCCAGTGGGTCAGTCCCAAAGTGCCAAGGACAGAGGCTTCCAGTGGGACACATTATAGATGAAAACATTGCTCATTGGGCAGCAGCTTCAGTAGACCCAATGACAAAGTCTCAGGGGTATAAACTTTAGTTCTGCCATTGGCCCAACAAGTAGTTCAGGACTTAGGGCCTCATCATTTTCAGATGCCATGCCACCCCAAGTTTGTGGCTCTGTTCCAAGAAGTTTCTACCCTCCAAGAAATACACTCCTATGTGGTCCCACCAAGGAGCAGGCCAGGTCCATGCACCCTAACCTGTAGCAGAGATTATGGTACATGCTAGTTGGATTCGGCATTTTGTGTCTCCTCTTTGTGGGCAGGCTACACTCAGTGGGCATCAGCATTCACATTTTCCAGGTTCTACAGAGAATCACCTCCAAACACCCACCCAAGGTAGGTCAGCTCCTGATGACATTGTGACATAGGTTATCCAGGTGATTCTCACTGCTTCTGGTGGGGTAAACTAGAGAGGTGAACTACTGTAGAATGGGAGTTACATATGTAACTGTGGTTCTATGAACACCAAATATTCATATCAAATAGTATGTCACATGGTCACTTTCAGATTATTCTTTAATCATAGGCTACAGTTCCATATGTAACTAGGGTTTTAGAAGTGCTAAAAGCAGATTAAATTACATTCATTGAGAGAGGTAATAGTATTCACTGTAAAATATCATACCAAACAATACCATTCATTCCTTCCTTCCTTCCTTCATACATTTTTGCAGTAACTGTTTTATCCTGATCAGGGTCACGGTGGATCTGGACCCAGTTCGGGGAACACTAGGTGGAAGAAATCAACCTGGATGGGATGCCAGTCCATCATAGAGCACCATGCACACATTCACACCTAGGGAAAATTTAGTGTTACCACCTATCTGAATGTTTGTGGGTGGTGGTAGGATACAGGAGAACCCAGAGGAAACACATGAGAACATGGGGAGAATCTGTATATGTCAGTAATCCCCTATCACATGACAACTACCAGCTGGGGAGAGTGTGGCCAACACGTGCTTCTCCAAGACATGCAAAGCCAACCACCACATCATTTCGAACTGCTGCTCATGCTGTGTCACAAGGCAGTGGAACATGCTTGAAGGAAAGTGCTGCTCTGCATACATGAGCTCACAGATTCCTGTGTGGCTAGTGTCACTGTGATTGAGTGGAGACACAGCAATGTCATCCCTCCCACCCTGACAGCATGACCAATTTTGCTCCCTTGTCTCCTGGCCACAGATGGCTGTGGCATCGTCTGGATTTGAAATTGCGATCTCCAGACTATAGGGCTTAGGCTTCTCTGATGCACCACTCGGGAGTCGTGAAAGTTCGGTTGTGCCTCTTGTTTGTGCCTGTAGGATCTGAAGCGAACAGGCAAGGAAAGCAAAGAAGCCATAAAACTAGGAATCCTGCTACCAGACTTTGTAGAGCCAAGTTAATTACCGCTTGTTTACTGATTGCTGGATTTCAACTGTCCTGTGAGCAAACGGCAAGTGATAGGACATTCCTGACCAGAGGACGAACCCTCTCAGCCAAGAGGAACCTCTGTCAAACTCATTGATCTAGGCCATTGGCCAAGACCAGATGGCTCACCCAAGATGATGGCAAAACTGATAACTACAGAAAAGGGGGGGACTTACCCAAGGACCCTCATGGAGACCTTTGTCCCCCCCCCCCACCCTTCACACATTCCACAGAACCAAACTTTGCCAGACTACATAATGAGTCTCATCCAACTCATCTTTGCAAGAGTCCAACAACATCTTCAGGGAGTCTCTACCAACATCTTCAAGGAGTTCTTTTCAACTAACAGCTCAAGAGAGTCTCCATCCACATCTGAAGGAAGTCTCATCAACCAAGAACTTTAGAAGTTCATCACAAGGAGATCACGCTTGCTTCGAGACTCCGCATCCAGACTGGTTCTTGCAAAACCTCCAACTCTTGCCTTCACACCTCTGTGATCCATTCATCAAAGTTTTGCAACCCGCCTATGAGACTCCACTGAGTTCGCGCCTCACTTTGTTTATCAGCCCCATTGGTCTTTTGAGACGCTACATAAGGCCAACCAGACCGCCGACCAATCAACATCGCCGGAAACTCCTTCCAAACAACAATGCAACGAGGGAATCCTTGGCAACACAAATGCAACTATAGTACCTACAGATTCTTGCTGAACTGGTGCGTTTAATACAAGTTTAAAGCCCTTCTAAATGAAGCGAATGTTAACCTGATAAGGTGATGGTTCGTTCCAGTCATGGTCTGAGAAACTGCTAGAAACTTGGAATTTCATTCACTCTTTTTTTAAAGCCATTTTCACACCTGTTTGTGTGTCTGTGTGCGTGCATGTGTCTCGCAAAGTCTCGTCTTTTTAAAGGTCAGTGTCTTGTGTCTCTGTGCTTCTAATTTACTGCCTTAAACTGCCGATCTTGTTAATGTGCTCTTAATGTAGTGTTTCACTATTTTGCATATTATTGCCAGTGGCCATGGAGGTCATATCCCATACACAATTAATAAATACACTCATTTCAACTTATCGCTGGACGAATAGTTGATCAGCTATTAAAATATTAAGTTTACAAAATTTCCCCTTCTGAGCTGATCCACTAATCACCTAAATATTTTGGCGGAGAATACATCAGCTTAACCTAAACAGCTAAATTCCTTACATGCCTTTTGCCTGTATGAATTGTTTTGTTTGCCTGTCAGTTGTATTGTTTGTATTGTTTGCCTGTCAGTTTGATTTTATGTGTATGATGTTCCTGTTTTTGCTGTTTTTCTTTTTTTGCCTATGCACCACCTTGGTATTTATCTAGTCTCATAATTTTGACCTTTTGCTTAGTTTTTGGATTACTCTTGAGCCTGCTTTTTTGGACAGTGTAACACTTTTCCAGTGTTACACGCACACCCCCACTTAAAACATACACCCGTCACCCAACTCAGGCCAGGGAGATGTCCGGCCTGCCACAAACTCCACCCCTCCTTGACTAGAGAGGAAATCCGCCACAGCCATCTGCACCCCTGGCCTGTGGACCACCTTGAACTTAAACAGCTAACGTGCCAGATACCAATGAGTGATCAGCACGTTGGCATCTTTCATACGGTGGAGCCACTGGAGCAGGGCATGGTCCAAACAGAGGGTGAGGGCCCATCCCAACAGATAGTTACAGAGGGTGAGAACCGCTCATTTGATGGTCAGACACTCCTTCTCTATCGTGCTGTACTTAGGCTCTCACACCGAGAGTTTGTGGCTGATGTACAGCATAGGGTGCTCCTCCCCCTCCACCACCTGGGACAACACGGCCCCCAACCCCCTGTCCATTGCGTCTGTCTATAAAACAAAAGGCAGAGAGAAGTCAAGAGAATGTAAAAGCGGTCTGCCACAGAGTGCAGCTTTTACCTGAATAAAAGCCTGTTGGCATGGCTCCATCCACTGGACTGAATCTGGTGCTCCCTTTTTAGAAAGATCAGTCAGCGGGCTGGTGACATCCGAATAATTAGGCACAAACCTACAATAATAGCCAGCCAACCCCAGAAACTTTCTCATCTCCTTTTTGGTCTTGGGTCTCAGGCCGGGCGCAGTCATTGCTCTCTTATCAATATCGAGATGCACCTGCCCATGGAAACAGGGATGTGGCAATCCAGGAGAGAAACATGGAAACCCAGATACCGTACTTCCACCTGTCCAATTGCACACTTCTTTGGGTTCGCCTTGAGTCGCTTTCCTCAGTGATCTCAGGACAGATGTCCTCAGATGCTGAATGTGCAGGTGCATGTGGCTTAAGCAGTGTGCGGTAGGAGGATTCTGTCCATGAGTCACTGGAACGTACAATCCAAAAGCAAGGGTCATGAATTGGTATAACCCAAACGAAATGGAAAAGGCAATTTTTTCTCGAGATATTGGAATCAAGGGGATCTGCCAATATCGTTTGTCAAATCCAAATTTGTCAAATTGAATAAAAGTGCGCCCCACCTAACCGATCGAGCAGTTAATTAATGCGAGAAATTGGGTATGCGCCGAATTTAGAGACTGCACTGAATTTTCTAAAGTCCACATAAAACCTGACCGAACCGTCCACTTTGGGAACCAAAACTACCAGGCTGGACCAGTCACAGTGGGACTCCTCGATTACTCCCATGTTGAGCATGGCCCTAAACTCATCCCAAACCACCTGTTTTTAATGCTTGGGAAGATGGTAGGGGCAGCTGCGTACCACCACCCCTGGGGGCATCTCTATGTGGTGCTCTGTGAGATTAGTGCAACCGGGTAGAGGCAAGAACATGTCAGAAAACTCCGCCTGTAACTTGGCATCTCCATGATTTGAAACGGGGAGAGGTGGTCTCCATAAGGGACTGGGGTGAATTGAGCCACCATTTTAGATTTACCTCCGGTAGTCTGGTACTCTGGTACTGACCGGCACCAGTGGATATTCGTGAATATCTCCGTGTACACACCTCACATTCTCCAAACGTGCATTTTCCAATGCCTCCCCCTGAACCAAGCATTGGTGAATTGAGATTTGGTTACAGCCTGAATCGACCAATGTGTGGTATGTACCCCCTTGGACACTTACCAGTGTGCAGTATGTCCCAGCTCAATCATGGGTGGCCTGTGGCACATCAGGGATCCAGACCAACACCCCCAGCATCCATCCAACATCCAGACTTTACTCCCACACCTGCAGCCCTAGATTCACCCACATGAGGGGAAGAGGAGACAGACATGGGGGAGAGGGATGAGAAGAAAAAGTACGGGTTCGGGGAACTGGTTTCGGGGGTTGGCCCCTGTTTCTATCCACTCAGCTGTCCCCTCTGGTAGCCAGGTGACGAACTGCTCCAGTACCACAAGGTCGATCACTTCTTTGGTGCCATGCCCCTCGGCCAGCAGCCATCTTTGGCAGATGTCCCTGAGCTTCTGGGTGAATATGAATGGGTGGCCGAGCTTGTGGAGAGTCTCTGAGTGGAAACACTGACGATGATGTTCAGGGGTATGGCTGACCCTTTGCAAAATCACTTCAAGTCCAGGTACTCCAGCATGTTGCCTACCGGCAGCTGTTGGGCCACAAGTTGGGCTTTTCCGGTCAGGAGTGGCTGTAGGCGGGCTGCCCACTGGGAGTTGGGCTAGCCCCACACTTCCGTGGAGCACTCATACAGCTCCAAGGACTCTTCCAGGTCGTCCTGCGGTCCCATTTGTGGGGTGTGGCTGCAACGGCAGCTGAGACTGTGGCTGGAATACCTGCCTGGAACCTGGCTCTGGAACATATGCTAATCTTCCGCCTGGGCCTGGATGCGCTGCTCCTGCTGTCGATGCAGTCAGGGGAGGGCCTGGTGTTGGGTCTGGTGGTGGATGGTGAGGCACTTAACTATCTTGGCCAGTGGTGAGGACTCCATGTCGGCAGTTCTTCCTCAGAATCCCTGGTTTTGGCACTAGTGTAACACTTTCCCAGATTCGGGTGGGCAACGAGGAAGCTGGAGGCAGGCTTGGGATAACTCAAAGGTGAGCTTTATTTACTTTCGCTTTTCAGCATACTCAAACTGAGGCATACACACACATGCAGCTCTGTGCTGGTCGGGTCTCTCTTTCTCTAGAGGCGCTTGTCTCTCTCCTTTTTTATCCTTGCTACAGCTCACTGCAACACAGACTATGCATATAGTACAATTCCTTGCAGGTGTGCAATCCTTACTACTCACCTTCTCTGGCTCCACCCCATTCATAAGCAGGTGCTCAAGCATACCCCAGCTTTCACAGACAGTTTGCCATTTTGCAAGTAAATCTTTTTTTTGTTGGTTTGTAGTCATCTCTACTGTTTGTCAAAGTCTGACACAATCTCTAGGGTTACTTTGAGCCCCCACTGTACTCCAGTCAGGTGGAAAAGTGTTGCTGGGATTTTTTAAATGTCAATACTGAGTTGAGAATAGTTGACAAATGAAACACACAATAGACTATACTCTCTATTTTTACATAATGACTAAAAAGGTAGATTATTAGGTAGCTAATAAACTGGCTAGTAATAATAAACTGGCTTCAAAATCTCACCATTGCTTCTGTGCCTGATAACTCATACCAGCACTACACAGATACCATTGGCATGTTATTGAGAATAATCCACCACCTAACTAACATCTGGTCAGTGGGGGTCTTATGGTGATCCCAGAGGGTAGCTGACAAAGTGTGCATAGCAACAGATGGGCTAGTCAATACACACTCACCATCCACTTTATTAGGAACACCTGTATACCTGCACATTCATGCAGTTATCTAATCAGCCTATTTTGTGGCTGCAGCACAGTGAATAAAATCATGCAGATACAGGTCAAGAGCTTTAGTTAATATTCACATCAAACATGTGATCTCAGTGACCTTAACCATGGAATGATTGATCGTGACAGATGGTATGAGTATTCAGAAACTGCTGATCTCCTGGGATTTTCACACAAACCAGCCTCTAGAGTTTACACAAACTGGTGCAAATTATATTTGGTCTCCTCTCTCTCTCTCTCTCTCTCTCTCTCTCTCTCCTGGACACATCTCAGCATAACAACAATTATGAAGTGCAGGAACATAAGTGAGAAGACTCTCTGACTGGAAAAAAAGGGCTGTGTGCATTTCCTGCTAGCAGATTGATTCTCTGTATTCTGCTCAGGTTCCTTGTGTTTTGCTATGATTGTAGAACATTATGATGAAAAGGTCTTTCCTCTGACTGCCTTCTTATATAAGTTTGAGAGGAACTGTGACTGACTTAACCTTAAAGGTCACAAATGAGTAGAGTCATTCTCTGTATGAGATGAACAGTGGTTGATGTTTACTTATTTTTTTACTTAATATCATAAACACAGAATCACAAAACCATTAACTACAAACATGTACAGATGATCATCAATAGGAGGTGCTAGCACAAAGAGTTGAACAATGAGCTAAACAGGAGAAGTGCTCTAGCATATATTTGAAACTAAAAGAACAATGAACTATAGATGCAAATGGCAATCTGTGGGGCAGTTCTTGCCAAGATACATAGAACAATAAAGAGAACATAGATGAACATACTTATCAAGTATTGTGATGGTAGTTCAATGCTAGCTGTGTTAACTGCCTAAGGAAACCTGATTGGCTGAAGGCAGCCATGTTTTTGAAGTAATTCAGTGATGACTAAAAATCCAGTTACAGACTTGCAGTTTAATGCAGCACAGCAAATTTCAGCACAATTGGACGATTGGTTCCAGAGAAACCGCTGATCGGTACTACCTTTGCCCCCACGCCCCAGTCTTTGCAGATTGTTGTAGTGAACATGTCTCTCAAGTCTGGTTCAAATCCATATCACCAATCACCCTATTTGAATATTTGACATCTGCCTCCTTAAAATTGATTGATTTATGGTGGCTATATTATTTAAAAATGTCAACATGTTTTTGATAATTATTGATTATATATTGCACCCTGCTGAGTAGTTTTAGACCAGAATTGTAAAGATAAACCAAAAATCCTAGGAATAGTTCGCAAAAGTAGGCTTTGGATATTTACCCACCTGGGTTCATTGGCATGTGGTGGCCATATTGTTTATGAATTTAAACACTCTCCTGAGTATTTTGTCATTTGTGACAATCTGATAAAAATCCTAGAACTAGTTTGTACCTAGAAGTAGGTTGATGAATTATGCAAATTATTGTAAATTGGAGTGGGCGGGGCTAAATTATTCAAGCAGCAAATTTATGTTTTGAGCTAAAGAATCAGGAGTAACAAGAAATTTCACTATGGCTCATATTTTCCAAGAGATATGCTCATTTTTGTAAGGAAAAACATGAATAGTGTCCCACAGTGGCCAATCTGAGTAAGACTGCAAGAGATGAGGGGGTCCATACTCAAACCTACCAATTAAGTTTCATGGTGATACTAGCTCAGTGTTAACCCTGTCAAATGAATTATGGTTCTAGAAATATAGGACAAAATGCTTGCACTATAGTGACACCATAGTGCCAATTCTGGTCTGACAAACACTTCATGTAAACAGTGAGCTCCGGGGCCAATTCTTGCCAAGATAAATAGAAAAATAAAAATACCACTGTCTGAAGGCAGCCATGTTTTTAAGTAATTCATTGATGTTTTTTTTTTTTTTTTTGCACCTTCTATACTTTAACCTCTTTTTCTATCATTTATGATAGAAAAACTTTTATTTCTAATATTTTACAATTCACTAACCTACTGCTATTTTTAACACCGGATCCATGCTGGCCGAGATCCTGAGGAGGAACAAAGGACGCGACCCGAAATAGCGTCAGGAACAGGCTGAGGCTGAGTGGGGGGGCTCCCCTGCCTAGCATTCTACTAGCCAATGTCTAGTCTCTGGACTGCAACCTCCTCTGCTTCACAGAAACATGGCTGAACCCACCAGTACTGGACCACGCCATCCAGTTGGCCGAGTTCTTCTCGGTTTACTGCATGGACAGAACATTGGAGTCGGGGGAGTCAAGGGGAGGTGGAGTGTGTCTGATTGTAAACAGCAGCTGGTGCGACAGCATGAGCATTGTTCCTCTTACATGCTCCTGCTCACTCAACCTGGAGCTCCTGAACAACAAATGTTGCCCTTTCTACCTTCCTTGGGAATTTACCTTGGTCATAGTCAGTGCCATTTACATTCCACCTTAGGTGGATATGGACACTGTTTATGTGCACTACATGAGGATCTCACTCAGCACCAGACTCATCACCAGGACACTGTGCTTATTGTGGTGGGGGACTTTAACTGTGCCAACCTAAAATGCACAACCTCATTCCTGTCCCAAAGAAACTCCAGCCTGCCTGCCTCAACGACTACTGCCCAGTAGCCCTGACCTCAGTTGTGATGAAATACTTTGAAAGTCTGCTCAAAGACTTCATCACCTCTTCATTACCTGACACCCCGGACTATTACATTTCTCATACCATCCCAATCGCTCTACCGGGGATGCCATCACACAGCTCCTATTCACAGCCCTGAGTTAAAATGTTGTTTGTTGACTACAATTCAGCATTTAACACTATAATTCCCTCCAAACTAACCACCAAGTTGGAGGACCTGGGACTTAGCCCGTCCCTGTGTCAGTGGATCTCCAAAATTCTTATGGACAGACCACAAGCAGTTCGGGTGGGCAGACATCTCTCCCCCTCCCTCACCATCAGCACTGGAGCCCCCCAGGATTGTGTTCTGAGCCCCCTGCTGTACCCATTGTACACTTATGATTGTGTGGCCACTTCCAATTCTACCACCATTGTCAAGTTTGCTGACAACACTGTTGTGGTGGGCCTGATCTCTGATAATGATGAGAAGGCCTACCTGGAGGAGTTTAAAAGCCTGGAGAACTGGTGCCAGGAGAACAACCTCCTCCTGAATGTCAGCAAGACAAAGGAGTTGATAGTGGACTTCAGCACAAAGCAAGAGAGGAGCTATCACCCCCCTATGATCAACAGGACCTCAGTGGAGAGAGTGGACAGTTCCTGGTACCTTGGTGTTCACATCACGCAGGATCGGTCATTGTTTTTAAGGTGCTAAGGAACTTTTACACCTGCACCATTGAGAGTATCCTGACAGGATGCATCACAGCCTGCCTCGAGCTTCTTCCCACAGGCCATTTGGGCCCTGAACCAGGACAACACCAAAGACTAGAGCTTGGACTCGCTTTCATAACACCCACACCATCTACATTCCTTAATACATCTTCTATTCATTCATTTTCAGTAACCATTTTATCCTGTATTACACTTTATCCTGTATTTATAAACATTTATTATATATGTGGGCAATTTCATACAACTACCTCAGCTTAATGTTGCACAGCATTATGTTGCACAAAACTACACATATCTGCACTTTATCAGACTGTTGCTGCCACCCATCTTCATATTGTATTTTTATACTTTTTATAAAAAAATACTTACATTTTCTAACTCTATGTAAATTCTATTTTATGTCACGGACAGTCGTAAAAAGCATTTCACTAGTACGTATATCGTATGTACGTACTTTGTACTGTGTATGGTTGTGTGTGACATAAAATTTGAATTTGATTTGTTTCTGATGTCATGTGCAAAGGTTGGTGTGTGATCATGCATAAGGGGTTGTGCTAAGGTCAGATAACTCTTTCCCAAGAATCATACATTCAATTGAGCTGAAACATGATATACTGCTTTTCTATGCTAATCAGCAAGTGGATCTTGATGATGATGATGACCCAGCTCCTTAAAAAACCATGCCTGCCAACTCATTGCCAGACATGCGTCGTCACAGCCTGGCCCCTCCCTCCTGCTTGTCACAGGGGCGCTATAATTCAGTGTTGCTGTATTGGATTGAACTAACCTTCGAAGACAACTAGTGGTCTCACTCCCTGTCATGATATGGCTCCCCAAATGTGAAGCTTAATAGAATGCTTAGCTTTTGGTTTCACAAAACACTGACACTGACATTTTTCTTATAGCGCATCAAAGCAAAGAGCTTTGATCTGATTCATCAGAGTAGATTACGTAGGTCTCTTGGGCAGCCATCTACTGCTGTACTTGGGTAAGATGCAGGGCCTTGTTGTTGTCTCGGATCATAGGGTCTGTCCTACAAGATGAAAGATTTCAGTATTTGTAAAAACTGTAAACACGGAAATTAAATCTATAAGCTGCACTGCACAGTAACATTCTGCTCACCGGGCTTTGCCATATGTCTACCCAGGTTGCTTTACACGTTTCCTGATGTTGCTGGTTGATACTCGCAATTGCAATTGGGACTGAAGCTCACACTGAATATTTCTAGCAGACCGCTCACCATCCTCATTCAATATATCATCAAGAGCTTGTAGTGCTACACTATAAACAAACATGCACAAAGTTTTATACGATATCAGCTTGATCAACATTGTATACATATCAGCTGGATCGAGAAAAGAAGCAAACCCACACCTGTTCATTTTCAGTACAATTGGTTTTTTAGTTGCAGGAGTCTGACAATGCCCTTTGCGCCACCTGGCGGTGATTTTGCGAAGAAGATTCACGTGTAAATTTGTGTGCCGCGGCAGGGGCGGTCTCCGCGGCAGTAAGGGGCATTTGTTTGCCGACCTGCTGTACTTAGTTGTTAATAATAATAATAATAATAATAATAATAATAATTATTATTATTATTATTATTATTATTATTATTATTGTTGTTGTTTAGCGTGTTGTGGAAGCAACACGCTACTTGTTCTCCGATTTTTAAATTATTCCACCTGATTTTCTGCGTGTATCTCCTCCTACAGTTTTCAAGATATCGACATAAAACCAACTCTAACATGTCTGGTCTGATCTGGAGAAGTGTGCTTTTATACAGCTTTTGGAAATATTCATCATTTCTCCTGCTGCACTCGTTTTTTAATTCCTTTTCCCCCATTTTCTTGAATAAGATTTTTTTAAAAACTGCTTTAATTCGTACAGTTCTCAAGCTACATCCACTAAAATTCACATGGTCCAACCTGGGTACACCAGGACCTGTCATGTCAAATTACAGACAGATAGCACCCATCCGTCTGTTTCTATACATTCTTCTTCCTTTCTCCATTCATTTTAATGGGTGATGTTATCACTACTCTAGCTTTGAGTGTGAATTCACTTTTTCAACACAACATTGTCATCTAAAAACAATATACATTCAGCTGAAATGGTAGAGATATTCCCCAATTTAAAAACCTCTAAATATCTAACCTTTTCAAAATATATTTGTTGAGTTATAAGCGTTTGTTTGGCACTAGGGACAGTAAACAGCTCTATTCCTTTCAATGCAAAATCTGGTGCCATCAGCTTTGGCTTTTACTAAATGTTAATGTGTTTTTAAACAGCCATAAAATCACACAATCCTTGCTCAGTCCACAATTATTTTGCATCAGCTCAATCAGCAAAGTGCCCTTACCTAAACAAAGTCATTATTTAAGTGATTTGGCAAATATTTTCCGATTTTTTGAGTGTTTGTAGTGACAAAAATTAGCTAGCCCAAGGATTTTGTAATAGGCAGCCAATAATAATAATAATAATAATAATAATAATAATAATAATAATAATACACAAGCTGACTGTCAGTGTTACAGTCAGCTTGTGTATTATTATTATTATTATTGGCTGCCTATTACAAAGAGTTACAGAATGTCAAGGTCCAGTCTCTCTCTCTCTCTCTCTCTCTCTCTCTCTCTCTCACACACACACACACACACACACACGGCACAGGTGTGCGGGCCAGGTGTGCACTTTGACACAAACAGGCCTTTCTCCCTCAAAGTAATCCTTTGTCCATGCATAAATGATGCACCACTATGTTTGCTAATTGCAATAAAACCCAAAAATCCCCCCGACCTCTGATTGCCCCAAAGATCAAATATAATTGCTCATTGACTGCTAAAAGCTTCAAACCCAGAAATCCCCCATGACTGTGAAATACACTAAACCCCAAAAAATATACCCATCAATGCTTAATGCCCCAAGTACAAAAAAATTAATACTGGGTAGAGCCTCTCTTTGCTCTCAAAACAGCCACAATTCTTCGTAGCATGGATTCCATTCCTTTGAGATTCTGGTCCATGTTCACATGATAACATCACGCAATTCCTGCAGATTTTTCAGGTGCACTTTCATGCTGCGAATCTCCTGTTCTACCACATCCCAAATGTGTTCTATTGAATTCAGATCCAGTGACTGGGAAGGCCAATGAAGAATATTGAACTCATTGTCATGTTCATGAAACCAGTTTGAGATGACTTTTTCTTTGTGACATGGTGCATTATCATGTTGGAAGTAGCCATTAGGAGATGGGTAAATTATGGCCATAAAATGATGCACATAGTCAGCAGCAATACTCAAATAGGCTATGGCATTCAAGCAATGATTGGTATTAAATGGACCAAAGTGTGCCAAGAAAACATTCCCCACACCATTACCCCACTTCAACCAACCTCGCCTGTTGACACAAGGAGGGTTGGGTCCATGGATTCATGCTGTTGGTGC
Source organism: Pangasius sanitwongsei (assembly GCA_037576675.1). Lineage (NCBI taxonomy): Eukaryota > Metazoa > Chordata > Actinopteri > Siluriformes > Pangasiidae > Pangasius > Pangasius sanitwongsei. The sequence goes on along the minus strand of CM075022.1, from coordinate 8,661,823 downwards.
CAAATTCTGACCCTATCTGTGTGCCTCAGCAGAAATAGAGATTCATCAGACCAGGGTAAGTTTTTCCAGTCTTCAACTGTCCAGTTTTTGTGAGCTTGTGCCCACTGCAGCCTCACCTTTATGTTCTTGGCTGACAGAAGTGTAACCCGACATGGTCTTCTGCTGGTCCAAATCCAGAAATCCCCTATGAATGTTAAATATACCCAAACTCCAAAATAAATATACCCCCCAATACTTAATGCCCCAGGCCCAAAACATTAATACCCACATGACCTCTAATTGCCTCACACGAAAATATAAAATATAAAAATATAAATACCAACCTGACTGCTGCTAATTGCTCCAAAACCCAAAATGTCCCAAATGCCAAATATCAATACTTCTGTGAACTGTAATTTCCCCAAACCCAGAAATAAATATCACCCTGCCTGTTAATTGCCCCAAAACCTGAGTTTAATATTCCCATGATCTCGAATTTCCACAAATCCAACTTTAAATACCACCTGACTGCTTTTTAACCCAAAGCCCAAAGATAAATGCCCACATAACTGCTAATTGCCACAACCTCCAAAGATAATTACCCCCAATGACTGCTAAATGCCCCTACACCCATAAATGCTATACTGGACTGCTAAATACTTCCAAAACCCAAAATAAATATACCACTAAACTGCTTAAACTAAATAATAAATGCCCCAACCCTATAAACATGAATTGCCCAAAATGGAAATATAAATACCACCCTGACTGCTAATTGCAGCAAATTCCAAGAATAAATGTCCATGTGACCTTTGCCTGTGATTTGCCATAACAGCAAAAAATGTAAATACCCCGGTGACCTGAAACCCAAATATAAATGCCCTCCTTACTGCAAATTGCCCCAAAAGCCTACAATAAATATGCATGTAAATTGTAATTGGCTCAAACCTGAATATAATTGTCTGTGTGACCTCTAATTGCCTCAAACCAAAATATAAATATTCCCCTGCCCCAACACCAAAAAATAAATATACCAGTGACCGCTAATTACCTAAATACACAACATAAATACCCTCCTGACTGATGATTGCCCCAAAAGCCTTTGTGGAATTGGAGGCGTGGTCGAGCGCCGGTTTGTGAATAGAGGGCAGAGCCGGAGAAGGTGAGTGGTAAGGAGGGCACACCTGCAGGAAATTGTGGGAGCGAGAGCTGGGTTATACTGAGCTGCGTGTGTGGCCCATTTAAAATCAAACTGCTGGAAAGTGAGTGAAGTCTGAATGGCCAATAAAAGAGCCTTTTTTAAAAAAAAAATTGTTCCAAGCCTGCCTCCTGTGTCCATCCCATTCTCCATTCTCCATTCTCGTCGCGACCCAGAGCAAGTGTCACAAACATGTAAAATGGAAAAGCCCCACACGCGAATATAAGTACATGTGACGGATGTTAATAAGAGCGTGTACTCACGATCCAAATGAATGTATTTTACTAATTATCCTTCTTTTCAATTTTCATGTATTTACTTTATATTAGTTTGTTCACAAAAACGTTATAATTTAGTTTTGTACTTTATTTGTGTCATTTTTGGGAAAAGAGTTTTATGTTCATTTTACGTCGTGACGTCATTTCTGTTCAGCCCGCGCTGCGTCCTCAAACCGCGTTGAGCACGCTGTGGAGAGGTAAGCCGTTAGCGGTGCTCCTTCAATATAAGTTTGTAAAAGTTACCAGAAGTTTTATTAAGTACTTAACATGCAAAAAGATAATTGTTGAGAGTGTTATAAATGTAATAGGAATCGTTTTATGCGTGGATGGATGAGATTTAATCATTTTATTACCGAGTACAGCGGTTTGGGTGCATGTATGTGCGTCAGCAGAATACGGTGATTTTAGCTAATCAGTTAACTGGTGTTTAATCTGTCCAGGTGGAAAAATCACCGAACAAAATCGTTTCCAATTGTTGTACTCTCTCTCTCTTCCATCCGGGTCAAATTTGGCTCACGTCATCTTGAGACCTGTCTAAACGACTGTCTACTGCCATTCTAGCTGTTCAATGTGCAATTATACAGACAACACGTGACTGACAGCGTTTAATATCAAATAGCACTTTTACTGAGTAATTTTCAATAAAAAAACAAACATAATATAAGACAGATATAAGTTTGGTGCAGACACTTACACACATACCTGTCAACATTGGGATTTGAAAATAAGGGAAATCCAACTGCAAACACCACACACACCACTAGACAAGAGAATGGATGGGAGATACCATTTTATTGGTCGTGAGGCTCTCTTGCATCTACAAGGGACTTGTTATACACATAGGTTGCAGACTTTGCATTCCTTAACACCTTCTGAGAAGGAGTGTATTTGTGAGCTTGACCAGTGTGGTTTATTTTGTGCTTTACTGTCATGTAAACAGTACTGTTGTCCAATGCCATTCTGTTTTCTGTGGGGCGCGCTTGTGCTTTGCAGATTTGTCATGTTGGCTCACATCACTTCTCCCTCCGTGTGATACACTAAAATCTGTGTAGCATATTTTACATAAAGCATGACTTTGCCCGATGTTGCTCTTGGTTAAGTACGGGTAAGCCTCCTCCCATTTGTTAGGATACTTGCACAAAATTTTCACCTTTTTTGCAGGTACTCCAACGCCATCTCTCTCACGTTCCTCCATCTTCTCCGTTCTTCTTCTTCGACCGCTATTCTTCTTCTACTTGTTTTATTGGCAGGTGCCGTTTGAGTGAGTTCTGTAGATGTTACATTTAATGTTCTGTATACTGCCACCTGCTTTACCGGAGGCGAATGTAGCAAATGTTTTTTTATAGAAAGATTAAAAATACGGGAAAATATTTAAACGGGATGATAGCGGGATAGAATGGTAAAATACGGGAGAATCCCGGGAAAAACGGGAGGGTTGACAGGTATGCTTACACAATGTGGGAAAAGAAGGCCCAGACTGATGAGAAAAAACATAAATAATTTTGATATTTTTAAATTGCAAAAAGAAAAAAATTTTCAGGTCAGAGTGGTAGGAATCATGACCACAGGTCAGAGTAGCAACAGACAACATCTCAGGTCACAGCTGCAGCAGCAATGCCACCTTGCTGCCCATTTTGTTTATCTAGATCTTTCCTCCTACAGCCAGAGAATTCCACCAGTGTCCGTGGACAAAACATACACATCATGAGTGAAACTACAAATCATTCTTGAATCTCTTTGCCTAAATTTATGGCTCTGCTTTCCTGTGATTGCTTAGGCAACAATTGTAGCGCGTCTTTGAATATGCGGCTCACTGAGTCTGCATGCTTGGCCCTTGAAAATGCTACTTGCAGCTTTAATTGAAATTATTGTTCTTTCTTTTTTATTTGATGAGGTTTGCTAGGAATTTTCAATATTTATTATTATATTCAATGCCTTAGTCTTTGTAGTAGAGATTGAGTTGAGAAAGAAGAAGCAGTATATGAAAGAAGCAATGTTCTTATACTGAGGACAGAGCACCATGGCACCAATTGTACAATTGGAATCTCACAAATTTTTTTTTATATCTCTTCAGTAGACAGTGCAGTTTTTGATTGAAATGTGTATAACCAAATGCTGGTTATGTGCGTAATAAGTGCATGTGTAAACAGATTAAAAAAAAAAAAAAAGAGATTTAGAAATGTCAAAACAAGGATAAATATGGCATGTATTAAATATGTATAATCATTAATATGTTACAGATGCAAAAAAGACAATTTACTAAAGGAAGTTAAACACCTCATTTTGGTATATTTATATTTAATGTAATATATCTATTGAACTAATGTTTGCACATTCTGTTTAGATAATACACTTTAGATTCTTATTTACACCAAAGGACTGCCAAAAAAAAAAACTAGCCCTGTACAGTGCCTTGCAAAAGTATTCATACCCACTGAACTTTTCCACATTTTGTCACGTTACAACCACAAACAAAAATGTATTTTATTGGGATTGTATGTGATAGACCAACACAAAGTGACACATAATTGTGATGTGGAAGGAAAATGATAAATGGTGTCCAAAATTTTTTACAAATAAATATTTGAAAAGTGTGGCGTGCATTTGTATTCAGCCCCCTTTACTCTGATACCCCTAACTAAAATCCAGTGGAAGCAATTGACTTCAGAAGTTACCTAATTAGTAAATAGAGTCTACCTGTGTGTAATTTAATCTCAGCATAAGTTAGTGGTGCAACGGATCACTAAACTCACGGTTCGGATCATATTACGGATTTTGAGTCACGGATCAGATCATTTTTCGGACCGGAAAAACAAAAAAAAAATGTGCTTTTCATTTATTACTGAAAGCTTATTTTAAGTACTTCTATACCAACTGTGTTTGCCAGAATACTTGCCAAAACGGGTATTTTAACACAACTTTGTGTGTATGTATCCATTCAAGCACAAAGGGGCATGAAAAGAGGAATCAGTTCGGTGTTCACGCGCTGTCTGAATCGCGCCTCTCTCTTTCTGCGTGTGCGCGCGCTTCGGGTGTGCGCGAGAAAACAGCATGCGAGTCCCGATTCGAGTTCTCTTCAGCGTGAATGGTTTAAAATTGCTTGTGTGTGTAAACTGGCAAGACAAAACACCAGTAAATGATAAACATTCACTCTGTGATGATTAAACTTAACAGTTAATCCGCGAATCACATGCGTGCCCAACCGTGGGGCCTGGTCCGTACGGATCACGGATCATCTATGATCCGTTGCACCCCTAGTATAAGTACAGCTGTTCTGTGAAGCCCTCAGAGGTTTGTTAGAGAACATTAGTGAACAAACAGCATCATGAAGACCAAGGAACACACCAGACAGGTCAGGGATAAAGTTGTAGAGAAGTTTAAAGCAGGGTTAGGTTATAAAACAATATCCCAAGCCTTGAACATCTCAAGGAGCACTGTACAATCCATCATCCGAAAATGAAAAGAGAATGGCACAACTGCAAACCTACCAAGACATGGCCATCCACCTAAACTTACAGGCTGGGCAAGGAGAGCATTAATCAGAGAAGCAGCCAAGAGGCCCATGGTAACTCTGGAGGACCTGCAGAGATCCACATCTCAGGTGGGAGAATCTGTCCACAGGATAGCTATTAGTTGTGCACTCCACAAATCTGGCCTTTATGGAAGAGTGGCAAGAAGAAAGCCATAAGAAGTCCCGTTTGCAGTTTGCGACAATCCATGTGGGGGAAACAGCAAACATGTCGAAGAAGGTGCTCAGGTCAGATGAGACCAAAATTGAACTTTTTGAATGAACTGAATGAGATTTTCTTTAAAATGTAAAGTGCTTTATAAATAAAATGTATTATTATTATTATTATTATTATTAATGCAAAATGCTATGTGTGGCAGACACCTAACACTGCACATCACCCTGAACACACCATCCCCACCGTGAAACATAGTGGTGGCATCATCATGTTGTGGGGATGCTTTTCTTCAGCAGGGACAGGGAAGCTGGTCAGAGTTGATGGGTAGATGGATGGAGCCAAATACAGGGCAATCTTAGATGAAAACCTGTTAGAGTCTGATAAAGACTTGAGACTAGGGCAGAGGTTCACCTTCCAGCAGGGCAACGACCTTAAACATACAGCCAGAGCTACAATGGAATGGTTTAGATCAAAGCATAGCCATGTGTTAGAATGGCCCAGTCAAAGTCCAGACCTAAATCCAATTGAGAATCTGTGGTGAGACATGAAAATTGCTGT
>CM075022.1:8617247-8630652 GCA_037576675.1 Pangasius sanitwongsei | reverse complement strand
GAACCGAGGACTGTTAATAAAAGTTGCCCTAAATCAAGATGAACAAGAGTCAGCCCGTTCATTTCAGGGGTGCAACAAATGACAAGTGTGTGTGTGTGTGTGTGTGAGAGAGAGAGAGAGAGAGAGCAAGACGCTAGCTCAGGTGCCTTTTTAAAATTTAATGCATCTTGTAGCCAGTGGATTAAGAGCCATGTTATCCTTATGAACAGAACTGGCATTTTTCATTTTTATTGTGCTAATTTTTTTATTTGTAGTGTGCTAATTAAATTTGTAAACATTTTTGTTTAGCGTATATCATTTTAAGTAGGTTATTATATTGTTTATTTGCTATCTGAACTTTTAGTATTTTTCATTTTGAGTGGGTTAATGCATTGTTTACTTGCTATTTGAATTCTTGCCATTTTTCATTTTGAGTAGGTTAATGCATTGTTTATTGGATATATGATTTTACCGTTTTTCATTTTGAGTGTGTTAAGTAAACTTACATAATCAATACTTTGTCCATTTGCCAGCTGACTTTTTAGCATTTTGAGCTTGTTAATTAAATTGTACAATCAGCGCATTGTTGCTTGCTGTTTATGGAAAGAATATTATAATAAGTATTAATATCACTAACACAACAAAGCGAGATAGAATTAAAACAGTCCACTAGAGGACAAAGAACCCATTTTTAGATAGAAAAAAACTTGTTTTAAGGACGGAGTAGGGGAATATCAGACATCGGCGGAAATAAATAATACATTTTGGAGACTTACTCAGTAGTGTAATCTGAGAAAACTGACAGAAAAATGATTTAGAACAACAGGACTTTGTGTTACAGATGTTGAGAGAAGAGCGGACTGTAGAGAACCTAACAACATCTTAGACACTTTACTGCAGATTGAGGTTGGAGCTAAGGTCAGATTACCCGTTTCTGCCTGGATATCAGCATCAGATTTTTAGTGACACATTGGACGAAGACAGTGGCTTATATCGTACCTCTATCCTCTTCCCAATTATAGATGGGATCTGCATCACCAAAAGACTAGATAGTTGGAAAAATGGACTAGTAGCTACCCTCCAGACAGGCTGTAGGAGAAAAATAAGAGAAACTGTAGAAGACATTTCCTTTAAACTAATTTAGCAAGTCTAAAGATAAGTAGACAGGGCATGGTCAGGCTTAGGGAAGATTCGGTTGGAAGAAGTTTGTGATAGCCATCCCTCAGAAGAGAAACATATCACTAAGCAGAGTAAAAATGGACAGCTAAGACTAAAGCCATTTCCAAGTGGCCAGAAAATGGCACGTTTGACCCCTCATGCATTGTAGAAGTGGAAAAGTTTATAAAACAGAAACACCTCATACCAGGAAATGCTGAGAAGAAGCTAAGAGTTTTACAGATCTGGAAGGATAAAGCTAAAGAAATGAGAGAGGCAGCAGAACAAAGACATACTGTGGAAAAAAGAAAATTTGATGTCATGAAAAGGAGAGTTGAGAAAAAGGTAAAAGAGGTGGAGTCTTTGAAGCCAGATGCTCCAGCTACAATGATAGGAACGCCTCACATATCCCCATCTCGTTAAAAGGGCATCTATCCACTGATAAAAGAAGAAGATGGAATAGAACTGGAAGGAGATTTGATGTTTAAAGGCATGGAAGAACTTTACTGCCCAAGGCTGTCCATGCAGAAGTGAAGGAAGAAATCATCACATGATGGTGGTAGAAACACAGCCAGTGAAGAAGAGGGTGTCTGTACACATTATACAGACATTGAAGCAACAAATGATGACGAAGAGAATGAAGACCTTCACATGAAACTGAGAGGGAAATTAAAGGTTGAAGACAGGAAAGAGAAAAAGAGAAAACAACTACTAAGGCGGCTGAGGAAAGAAGAGAAAAGAGTGGCCTGAGAAATGCTGAAAGATGAAAGATCCCTGGCAGACTCAGTGTCACAGAAAAACCCAGACCGTGCACTATTACATGAGATATTGGAAAGCACTTATACAGCTATTGAACACAGTCTATGCACTGCTGCAGAGAACCCTCTCCAAAACCAGAATGAAATAAAAAGAAGAAACCCAGTAGGACAAGAACTCATTCCATGGTCACAAGGAGTAAAGCTCAAGGAGGCTCAGATATGGAGGAATGCAAAATGGATCTGCTGGTCTTTGTACAGAGCCTAGGTACATACCATGGAGCTTTGCTGATATTCAGATTCAGGAGTTTATTTTCATATGTACAGGAAAAAGTCTGTTACACAGTACAATGAAATTCTTACTCAAGTTCAAGTTCAAGTGGAGTTTATTGTCATTTCAACCATATACAATTACATAGTGAAATGAAACAACGTTTCTCCAGGACCAAGGTGCTACATAAGACAAACACAGAACAACACAGAACTACAAGGGACTACATAATTTATACATAAATTGCACAAGTACAAACTTGTGCAGACAGCACAAGACAGTACAAGACAGTATAATGACTACTGGAACAGACAGTGGTCAGTGCAGCGCCAACCAGTACACAGTTCTGTTTAAAAGTGAATCTAGTGACAATAGTGCAAAGCAGCCTATGTACCATATAATAAGTATTGTAGCAGCATAAACATGTGCAAAAAAAATTGCAGAGAGGATGGAGGATGCTCAGTTGTGTGTGTTCCTTCAGTCCAATTTCTGAGTATTGAGGAGTCTGATGGCATGGGGGAAGAAACTACTGCACAGTCTGGTCGTGAGGGCCCGAATGCTTCAGTACCGTTTACCAGACGGCAGGAGGGTAAAGAGTGTGTGAGAGGGGCATGTGGGGTCATCCACAATGCTGGTGGCTTTGTGGATGCAGCATGAGGTGTAAATGTCTGTGATGGAGGGAAGAGAGACCCCGATGATCTTCTCAGCTGTCCTCACTATCCGCTGAAGGGTCTTGAGGTCTGAGACGGTGCAATTCCCAAACCAGGCAGTGATGCAGCTGCACAGGATGCTCTCGATAGTCCCACAGAAAAAGTTCTCAGAAAGTACAGGTGCTGCTGGGCTTTCTTATTTATGGAACTGGTGTTGAGCGACCAGGTGAGGTTCTCCGTCAGGTGAACACCAAGAAACTTGGTGCTCTTGACGACCCACAGAGGAGCCGCCGATGTTCAGCGGAGAGTGGTCATTTACTGCTCTGTGAATCCTCCCAGCAGCCTCTGACATAATTTAAACAGGACATAAGGAAAATTAAAAAAACATTAATTACAAATAGTGCAATATACAGTACTGTGCAAAAGTCTTAGGCATGTGCAAAGAAATGCTGTAGAGCAATGATGCCTTCAAAAATAATGAAATTAACTGTTTCTACATTTAAAAAAAATACTATAAAGAGCAGTAAACAGTAATAAATGAAAATTTAATTTTGTGTTTGGACATCTAAAATGTTTTTGTACTGACTCGATAATGTAGTCATAAAATACAAATCTATAACAAAGTTTGTACTAAAAATATAGGGTGCCTAAGACATTTGCACAGTACTGTATACTCTGCAAATACTGTGTATACATACACACACACACACACAAAAGTATGTATGTGGACATGGAAGACATTCATGTGCAAAGGCCTGCAGAGGTAGGCTCAGTAGTGGTCCTTAGTGTTGTTCTCATTTGTACAATGTGTGTGTGTGTGTGTGTGTGTGTGTGTGTAGGCAAGTTGGGATAAAGCTTGTCACCTCTCACGATCAGAAAGCAAACTGTGTCTGCAGTGTTGGAGGAGGGGCAGTGGATAAGAGTCTTTTACAAGCTTGATGGCCTGTGGGTAAAAAGTGTTTTTCAGCCTTGTTATTCTTGCTTTTGCACTCTTGTAGTGTCTGTAGGAATGTGAATGGCTGTGTTGGGGTGGCTGTTGTCCTTAATGATGTTGTGGAACCTCCTGATGACCCTGGTCTGAGATAGCAAAATTGGTTGTGGGCCTTATCTGGTTGAATTTAGGCCCCCATACCACCACGGCCCACTTCCCTCGAATGGCCCTTAAGCTGCAAACTCATGCCAGAGCTCAGCCTAATGCTGTTTCACACAAGACTGTGAAAAAAAACTGTGCCAGAATTAAACCAGAAGGGCCTAAAGTAAGCCAGATCTCGCCCAGATTTTTTGCTATCAGGGGGCTCTCCAGCATTGGTAAGGCTGTTTCAGAGATGGTTTGGGCAGCTCTCACCACCCGCTGCAGAGCCTTACGGTCCTGATCTATGCAGCCTCCAAACCAGACTCTGATGGAGCAGGTGAGGGTGCTCTTGATTGTACACCTGTAGAAGCTGCTGACGATTCTGCTTGGCATGCTGAATTTCCTCAGCCTTCTCAAGAAGTACAGATGCTGTCGAGATTTCTTCACCATGTGTGTAGTGTTGTGAGACCAGGTGAGATCCTCAGTGATGTGAGGATCAAGGACCAAGGAATTTGAAATGCTCACTCTCTCCATCTCTGTCTCGCCAATGTGCAGTGCTGAGTGCTGCTCCCTCTTCCTCCGTTGATCAATAATCATCTCCTTTGTTTTATTAACATTTAGGTAGAGATTGTCGCCCTGGCACCACTTCAATAGGTCAATTCAATTCAATTTTATTTTATAGCGCTTTTAACATTGTCACAAAGCAGCTTTACAGAAATAAATGGATTCAAAAAATATATTGTAAATATGTGAATTTATGCCTAATGAGCATGCCAGAGGCGATGGTGGCAAGGAAAAACTGCTTGAGACAATATGAGGAAGAAACCTTAAGAGGAACCATACTCAAAAGGGAACCCATCCTCATCTGGGTGCAATGGATTGTGCAGTTATAAATAAATCCATTCTATTATTGTTTACTATATGGACAAATAGTGCAAATGTGCAACCAGTAAATTCATCACAATTTTTGCAAGAAGTCCGGTTGGTTAAAATCTATCCACTGTCCACTTCAATAGGTCAGCCACTTCCCTCGTGTATGTTGACTCATCATCCCGAGTTATCAGTCTAATGACTCTCATATCATCAGCAAATTTGTTGATGCTGGTGTTGTTCTGGGAGGCCACACAGTTGTGGGTGAAGAGCATGTAGAGGATGGGGCTCAGCACGCAGACCTGCGGAATTCCTGAGTTTAGTTATTGTCCTTGATGTGTGGTTCCCTATTCTAACAGACAGGGGTCTGCCGGTTAGAAAGTCCAGAACCCAGTTGTAGAGGGTGGGTGGCACACCAAGAGTGGAAAGCTTGTTGATGCAGTTAGATGCAGTCCTGAAGTACCTGATCAGATTCTTCAGTCCACACTTTTACAGTTTTACTTACTGGGAGGGCTTGCTTGAGGAGATGTCTGCATGCAGGGTAGAGGAACACTGAGATGTGGTCAGACTATCCGAAGTGGGAGTGGGGTGCAGCCTTGTATGCACCCTTCACGCTACTGTACACCCGGTCCAGTATGTTTTTTTCCCTTGTAGGGAAATTAACATGCTGGTGGTATGTCGGAAGTAAGTAAGGTAGTAAATTCCAGTGGTTGACCTCGCCTGTGATAATGAACACAGGGTTTGGATGTGTGGTTTCTTGTGGGTTTATAGTGTCATACAAAATCCTAAGTGCTGCTGCGGACTTCACGTGTGGCAGGATTTAAACAACCAGGAGAAATACAGTGGTAAACTCCGTCAGTAGATAATAGGGCCTGAATTTCACTAGTAAAAGCATCACTTGAGCAGTGTTTACTGATGACATCCAAGCACCACCGGTTGTTAATGTAGATACAGGTTCCCCCACCTTTGTGTTTTCCAGACGCTGCTGTATGCTGTTTTCGAGAGTGCATCTGCAGCTAAACCTCTGAATCTGGTGTGTTGTCCAATAGCCAGGTTTCTGTGAACATAGGTGCACAGCACTCTCTAATTTCTCGCTGTGATATTATCCTGGTTCTAAGTATCATACAGCTAATTTTTAAGGGATCGGATGTTTGCTAGCAGTAGGCCAGGGAGAGGCATTGGGGTTGCTCTAGCCTTTAGCCTAGCATGTAGCCCACCTCTCTTGCCTCGTCGCCACTAGGATTGCTCTTTCTCCCAGCTGCACTGATCAGTTGAATCCAGTGTTGGTGGGACACTAGCCACGCCGGTGTGAGCTTGGATGCAGGAGGTAATCCAGATCCGACAGACTGAAAGTATGGTTGTTTTCCAATTTCCAGTAGTGTTTCTCTGTTGTATGTAATCATGCTGATAATATAGGTACATTTAAGGAGTTATGAATGACTAAACAAACAAAAATAAATGACCAATAATGGCAGCTGCAGGAGGAATACACAGAGATGTCTGCCATGGTGGGCACCAGCTTGTGTGAATATGAAAGGAATGGCATGATGGATATGAAAGGAATGGCAAGCAACCTACTAAAACTGAGGTGGGTGGACAGTGCTGGATAACAAAGTTTGAAGAACAAACAGCAGGACAGTGTCTGGCCCTAGGAGACATCAAAGCCATGCTGATGCATATAGAAGGAAAGACATGACTAAAAAGGTTTTCACAGATGCTGGCCTGTCAGCAGTTATTAATACCAATCACCACAATAAGAAACCTTTTAATATTCACAGGAATGTATTGTGGGATGCAGTAGAGAAGCAATACCAATTGAACAGACCTACTTGGACCTGATTGACATGACAGAAAGGAAGGAAGGGAAAAGGTACTGTCTATTAGTGGTACACAGAATCTATAGGTTAGAGGAGGCCTTTCTATCCAACCACAATGACACACAGATAGTTGCTAAATGTTTAGCAAGGGAAGTAATTCCAACATTTGGTATACCTAAAATGATTAGCTCAGACAACGGCAGCCATTTTGTAAACAGTATAATTAGCTGCCTAACAAAACAATTGGGCATCAAACATTAGTTCTCCTGTGTGTATCATCCACAATCTGTGGGTCTAATAGAAAGAGCAAATGGAACAATTAAATCTAAATTTAAAAAAACTTCTTGTCACGGTTCATGGGTTCACCAGCCTCTTCTGGCCTACAGCTAGAGTAACTGGAGAATGAGTTGTCAAACTATTTGAAAGAACTAACTTCTACACATCAGTCCCTGTATAACCAGGTGAAGGAAGCCAACCGATCTCACAAAGAACCTGTGAAACCTGAGAACCTGCCCAAGCCAGATGACTGGGTCTACGTGAAGGTACACAAAAGAAAGTGGGCTGAGCCAAGGGTTCAAGGATAATACAAGGTAATCCTAGCAATGACTACAGTAGTTAAGGTAGAGAGATTGAACCTGTGGATCCACATCAAGCACTGCAGCCCACCTGAAGAGCCTGGTAGGTCTCTGAATGAGGTAATCGAGCACCTAAAGACAAAGAGAACAGAGCACAGAGTGAAGTGCTAGTAACCTCTCCTCTGACCTCCAACAAGCCTCTCTATGTGGTGTAAAATCACAAGGGGCAGAAGAAGACAAATGAAAGGAATGTTGCCTTTATTAGGCACCAAGTAAATGGTTTCACATACTGTTGGGACATTTGGTCAATTGCAAAAGGTATTTTTGTGATGAGGAGCAAGAGCTTTCCTAGGAGCAGCACCCCACTCATATGCACTACAACAAACTGTGAAACAAATTAAACATAATATTTGAAGAGTAGAGTAAAACCTAAGAAAAAGAATATATTCAAAGTATTATAGATCTTTAGGCAAATGTAAAAGGTGTTATTTGAATATTCTATCTCGAATTTTCTAACTAACAAACAAAATAAGATAGGGATCTTGAAATGACAACAAAAAAAGCATTCCTATTTTGATGGAAGAGGGTGCAGAATTATTGTCGTATGACTTATTCAGGGAGACTAAAGCTGTTGAAAGGGATTAACTAGTTCTTTAACATATTTGCTGTTACTCAAACTGAAGAATGCTATACAGCTTGTCAATGAATGCACACAGGGGTCTTTTTATGTCAATGAACCTATGACTTTTCTTAAAAGTCAAGGATGGATCTGTGATCATAGGCAATCCTTCTGCCATTTAACCAGGCAACACATTAATTATGATTTTTAGATTATCTAGATGATTAACAAGATAACATAAGATTTTTTTTGGTGTATATGTATTTTACCTACAAATAAATGTTCCTTCTTTCTTAGCATTGTACTTGTGTTTGTGACAGTCATACTCAGTAGCCCACAAATATTTTCTGTGATTCTGGGTAGATTATTTGGTTTTGACGTGTGTATGTGTATATATAGTTTTATAGTCAAAGTGTGTTTTACCTTGTTGGCTTAAGGTTTTGAAAACTGGTTATATGTTAGTCATTTGTGTTTGAAAATTTGTGAAATGTATTCTGAGAAATGCATATCAAATTGGGAACAACTGTAGCAGAGGTGTGCCTGAAAAGCATGACTAACAATACAAAATATATGTAGGGGAGGAGAGCAAGAACATGAGCTAAATCTAAATTGAAATAAAGATCAACTAGGGAAAGAACTGTTAAAATAACTGCAAAGGGTATAAACACTTCTTTCATTGTGGTCTTTCCATTATTCCTCCTCCGTCTCTTTTCTTGTCACATACAGAGTGTTGCAAGTCTTAGCTAAGTCTCATAAGTATAGCTGACATTTTATGAAAGCACTGAAATTACATTGTGTCATTTGAGTAAAACAAAAAAACAGGTGGTTTAGGCTGTACACATTGCTGCAGTGCAAGGATGCAATGAATCTCACTGACCACAAAACTCAAAGACTACAATGCTCTTGTCCTCACATGGCTCCTGTACTGCTGCGAACCCTGGACTCTTTACCAGCGCTATATGAAACAACTGGAGAAGTTTCACCTCCGAACTCTGAGCTCCATCATGGCTGTGCCCTGTCTGCTTGCGACTCTGAAAGTCTAGACTGGGAATTCAGAGCCACTCCTGCACCAACAGATAGCTGCACAGACATGTCATTCTAGAAACTCGAGAGCCCATAGTATATACCCCATGGTATACACATAATAGGTTCAAAGACTTTATCTGGATATTAGGTATGTGCAGAGCAGGGAGACTTTTTGCATTAAACATTTTTTGCATGACAAATTTTGGGCTAAATATGGATTGATCTTAACTTAATCTTGTCCATGGAGTTTCACAAACACAGTGCTCCAATTCAACACTAGTCTTCCGTGCTCCAAAGGACACAACATGTACTACTTCACCAATTCAGTCACACTTGGGTAGAAAGAAGAACATCTTTCTGAAAGCCATTTGGCCAATTCTGGTATGCTGTCCCCAGACAGTCAATCCCGCTTTTTCTCCAGCCAAGCATAAGGTTCTTTTTCTTTTTTCTTTCAAGAGTTGTTTGATGTAGTGGATGGCAGCTGAAAGAATGGAGGTGGAGGAACCATTTTAGAAAATTAATACTCCACATATGGCCAGGCTGGCAGACCAAAGGTAGGTTTGGCTTTAAAGAAGATCAAAGGAGAGGGAGGAATAGTTGAGGTGGCATGGGAGAGGGGCTCTATGTGAATCTTATTAAAATTTTGATTGATCTAATGGCTTTATGTTGATCTTGACATAACACATTCATAGTTTTACATAGTTCTTAGTTCATAGTTCTTTTATATCCTAAGTAATGTGATTTCTTCAAATGACCAGACATTGGGAATGTAATCTGTTATGGTGAGGTGAACGCATTTTCGTTCACTTGTTTAGACACTGGGCTTATCACCTTTTAGACTTTTTTCGTTTTAAACTCATTTAGAAGGCCAATAGCAGATATTACATTTAAGTCACCTTTGTGTCTTGTTTCTAAGGAAAATGAGTGTGAAAGGCTGAATGAATACATAAATACAAAAAGCAGCAGGCACACCTACATAGATCAGATGTCCCCTGTGCATACGTATTACATCATGTCATGTTTCTAATCTTGTCAGGCTAAATGAGGATTATCAGGAAGTCATCATGTTTAAGCAACTGGCTGCACATGTTGCAGAAATGGCTACACAACTCTAGGATGGTGTGATATTTCTCCATTGTCCTCATTTACGTAAAATAAACAGATGAACAAGAAAGTAGTGGTCACTACATTACTCAAATATTTTTCAGCCAATTAATGGTGTGAAAAGTTTTAAAGTTTGTATATATTTAATGCTCAAAATATTTGACTTTAATAAGTACAATAACGTGCTTTCACACAGTCCACTATTTGCTGTGCCTGTTCAGAGCCTGATGAGATAAGGGAAACAGTCTCCAATTTAGAATAAATGAAGTAAAATGACTAACATTTGAATCGTTAGAGGTTAACGCTTCAATTAACACTGGGACGGGAAACGGATGTCTGGGCCTGAATGGAAAAACGCACCGTGATGCAGACTGATGTTTCTAATAACATGCGGGGTCCATGGGGGATACTTTATATGGGAAAGTCAAAGTAATGTGCAGGGTTAACCACATAAAATATGTTCTGGCAATCCGAGTGGAGCGTTTGCACAGTGAGACAAAAAACAAAGTTGAAATGAAATAAAGACATGAATGAGCATAAAATGTTTGCACATCATTTGGTGAGTCCATGCAAGATTTCTCACTTAATTTCAGTTTAAACACACAAACACTCTTCTCACTTCTTAAGACCAGTTTGCAACCCATGTGAATTGGATAATTATGTTATTACACATTAAAGCTCGGTACAGATGCAGTTTGCTGAATAAAATTATTAGGATTGCGAAGCAATGCCCAATACTACTGTTATCCGAATTCTTTTACATATTATTATTATTGTTATTATTATTATTATTATTATTATTATGCTGAAAATTTGTCTGCTATGTAGTCCCTCAGTTTTTGAGATATCGAAATGGACCAATGCCAAATAGTTCAGTCTTGTCGGGAAAGGTGTTCTTGTATTCATCTTTTTGATCGTTTGTGCAGTTCCCACGTAGTGGTTGTTTGAAGTCGTTTTTTTCCCCCTAGGAATGAATGGAAAAAACTTTTGGAAGGACACACAGACCAAACCATATGTGCCACAGACATGAAACCTGGTCGTTATGTAGTACTCACTCCCTCTACTCAGGCCAGAGAGATAAGCCCGATAGACATAATGGTGATGCTATAGCACAGCATAGCAAGCCAATTTACATTTTAGGCCATATCTCGGGAACCATAAGGCCTAGAGACATTTTTTTCCTATTGATATCTTGGCTAATTCGGATCCGATTTGCAATTTGACCACTTAGCTCCCACCAACTAGAATTTTTTTTTTCCTAAAAAAAAATGCTAAACCTACATTTGGGAACTAGCCCTAGAATTTTTGTCCCATCTTCACAAGGTAGTGTCAAATGGCTCATTAGAGTATCTCCCTCCATACTGGTCAAAAACAAGTTGAGATTTATGAACAATATGGCCACCAGCTGCCAATCAATTCTAATGGGGCAGAGTCTAATTCACTCAAACAGCTGTAACTTATGATTCTTTGTATGCACTTGAACGAAAAATTGCCCATTCAGCACAAAGTCCTGAGGAGGTCTGCCAAGTTTTTGGATGTGGTCATCAATAGTGGGTGGAGCTAAGTTCAGAAAACTGTTTCTCAAAGAACCATAAGTCCAACTGAGCTGAAACTTGGTATTCTCCATCTTTATCCTAATCGGTAGATGTAGTGTTGATGACGATTTGGTCACTTAAAATCAAACCTGCCTTCGGCCAATCTCAGCAGGCCTTTGATGGGGTTAAAAAGCAATCATTATGAAAATTGAACGGTAGGTCCCTCTAGCGAGCCAGAAAAAAAATGCTGCATTGTCACTCAAATTGGCCATGGGGGTGCTATTCATTTTTTCATTTATAAACAAGCATATCTCATGTAAAATAAGGTTGACAGGGAATATTCTTTCTTCTCCTGATTTTGTCACTTATGCAACAAAAATATGCTTTTTGGAACATTTAGCTTTGCATAATTAAATTTTGTATGACTTGAATAATATGTGAAATCATCTTTTGCTAATTATTCCTAGGATTTCTGTCAGATCTTTCAAACGACTGTAAAATTATTCAGCAGAGTCTGTCCTTCAATAATCATTTAAAATCTTGGGACATGTGAAAAGAATGTGGCCTCTGCCTACCAATCAGTCATTCCAAGGTGGGGTTTAATATACTCAATCAGCTGTAATACTTGATATATTAGATGGATATGCACAAAACCTGAAAGGCATATTCAGGGCTAGATTCTGAGGCTGTGTTCTAAAGGTGGGGTGTGGTCACTCTCTGGGGGCGTAGTTAAGTTCAGGTGCATTCCCACGTCTGATGGAGCTGAAATGACCTTACGACCAACTAAGAACACACTAGGGACCACGTGCGATACCAGGCACCGCCTGACAATGCCCCATAAATCCCTTAGCGACACCAGGCAGTTGCGTTGGCTGCGCAATACCTCTGCATTTGCTTCAGCACGTTTCTAGTTTCTAGTTGAACTCGGCAGTTAGGAAAGTTACTAGCGGAGCGGTAGCGCCACTTTCTGTGTGTGTGTGTGTGTGTGTGTGTGTCGCGTGCCCTTTGTATTTCTGTTACTCCGCTTCCTAACGGCACGCAATGACTGACCTTCAGTTCTCCACTAGGCTTTTAACTCTAATTCACAACACACAAATACGCAAAAGAAAATAATGCATCGTCAAGTGTCACCACCCAAGGGCTGGCTTGGTCTTCGCTTACGACTGGGTGAGTAGGCGAATTTCGCATTTTAAAAGGATAATCTTTTCAAGCGATTTTTCGGTTTTACGGAAGACTTAAACAGGTTTAAACGTTGCCACTAGGGTGATGAATGATTTGTCCCTATGAGTAGGGGAATTACGATACCTGTGAACGTTTTTACATGAATGACGAATGTTTAGGTTTATTTTGGTGACAAAACAGTAGTACCACATTAAAAAAAATACGAAAAACTCTGACAGCAGCAGCAACAATACTACTACTACTAATAATAATAATCATCATCATCATCATCATTACTAGGAAATCATGAAACAGGAGTGAAAATGAAAAGAATTGCTACAGCACCAGATTTTTTAATGTCAGTGATCTACTGTAACAACGTTGTTACTCAATATTATAAAAGTACTGATAAGAACCACAATATCGTGAAAATAATTATTGTCATATGGTGATATAGCTGATCCCTAGTCATGAATGTCATCTGGCCTGGCTGCTTCAAATCCATCTCTAAAGTAAAAGTTTTTTAAGAAAAATTAACGTAGTGTTAATTATAATTGTTATTTTCATTCTCCAGAATTTTAATTCATATTTAGAATTTTTAATTATTAGAAATACTGAGTTAAGTGTTTACACCTGAGGGTGTAAAATTTTGAACAGGATGATCGGTGTAAATTTACACCGATCATCCTGTTCAAAAGTTTACATCCCTCTGGCTCTTAACGTAGTACACTGCCTGGCCAAAAAAAAAAAAAAGTCGCTGTTTAGATTTTAATAGGCAAATACATAAGAGTCTATGAATGGATCATTATTAGAGTG
>CM075022.1:8606512-8617147 GCA_037576675.1 Pangasius sanitwongsei | reverse complement strand
ATTGTCAGTACAAGATCTTGACCAAAAATTGATGCACCTCTTGATGGAAATAACATCACAACATTTATTTCCATCAATTGTTACATTAATAATTACTTGCTTATTTTGAGGAATAAATATAAGAAAACTAAAATAATGAAGAGAGAAATATCATTAAATGTATTTGGTTGTGAGAGATTTATATGAGATGCAGCTTTATCATTAACTAAATGCTGTTTACCAAACTTTTTCCCTGTTCAGATTTGAATGGCTTTTGAGCCATATGTTGTTGATATTAAACGTTTCCAAAACTGGTATGCTGCCACGTAAATAGTGGAGCTCAGCTGTCCCTGAGTGCACATGAATGGCTAATGTCAATAGACTCAGCTCCCTACGTATACTGTATTTTGGACATTAGGTTGTTGTATATCACATGCTCACAATTAGGCTTAAATTGCAGTCACACGTATAGTTATTTGTGCTATTTGTATATGTGTAAAAGATCCTATGTGCATCTTTTTTGAATTTGCACTTAATGTTTTTTAAATCTTTCACTTCTGAAGAAGGAAAATGACAACCAGGACCCACAGTAAATTACATTTTCACTGTAGGTACTGAATACTATGCTTTAAGATGCAAGACTGAATACGAGGCTGAGGCGCTATGTAACATGGAGATAAATAGGTAGTTTGCAGAAAAAAGCTTCATTCTCTCTACATGTCAAAACTGTCCTCATTCAGAAGTAGGATTCTACATAAAACCTTTAAGGGTTCCCCCCAAGGGACAAATTGAAGGACCTTGTAGGGTGCTTTTTCTAAGATTTTAGGACACAGACAAGGAAAGCTTGCTTGTTTGAGGCTTTGAGGAGCTCTAAAATAAGAATCTGTTTAAGGATCTGCTAGGAAATTCTGGACTTGCTCACGCTATTTGATCTCATGGCTTGTAATGCAGTTAGCTCCCAGTAATGATAGTCTTTGCTGCTGCAAAGTTTTCTGCTGTGTGCTCTGCTAGACCATCTTTTTCTCATTCCTCAGGGCAATCAAACCCACATACCACTGATCTGAATCATGTCTTACCCCAAAGAAAATACAAAGCTTTGTGTCTGTCTGCTCATCTCCTGTCTAGCTTAAAGCACATGTTCTTTCACTGTTTATTTCTTTTGTATATTTTATCAAGAGTAGCTGTTTCAATGGCTTTCTTTGTTAATTATAGCAGAAGGTGTAGTTCTATACACATTACAGCTAGTTCAGTGAATTCCAGTCCTTAGGATGACAATAATAGCTCCAAAGTGTCCAGCAAACAGGACAACTTCCCACTGATTTTGTTTGGACATTCTAAATACCCTTTGTTGTTCTAAAGCTTCTGCTGGCATCACTGGCATTAGTTTGATGTTCCTCCAGGTGACTTGAATTTTCGATTGAAAGGCATGCAGTGAATCTGTCAAATATTCACCTCCTCAGAGTTTCTGAATGAGACTGAATAAACAGAGGTGCAGGAGTAACAGTCCCTGGCATTCTGTGCATTCCACACACACAGCATGCTCCAGAGGTTCCCTTTGCCTCTCTGCCTAAACATGGAGAAGTGGAGGATTCTACAATGGAAGGATCATATGAAGAAGAAGGAAAGAATGCAATGTATGTTCTAGAAGATGATGGAAGGTCTGGTTCTGACTGGTAGATCTCTTCCCAGAGTTTTGGGATGAAGTGTGTATATGAGGTTGTGTGGTTTCAAAATTCTCACTGGAACTGACCATCTAGGCCAATATAATGAATTATTACATAGTAAATGACTGGAGCCTCAATGCGCACACATTACATTATAACAGGGCCCCCACACAAATTAGAGTGTAAAAGTAGAGTAAAGCCATCAAAGTAGATGCTTTGGTGGTTACACTTGAAATGGAGTGCTGTGGGTGCTTCACTGAAGACTAATACAAAATGGGGAATAATGGGGTTTCTGCTAGCTTGTCTGCTGAAGTTTTAGATCCTTATTATTCTTTATGAATGATCAGAGTCAGATTATGGATATCTGTAATTTTTAATACGATTTTCATTGTAGTTTCCATTTAAGTCTGTAAAATAGCAGTTCTGCTCCAGTGATGTTCTCAGTATTTGTTTGTCTGTATTTGTGTCTAAAACGATATTATTTACAGCCTGGACTGAGAGTACAGAAAGAAAAATGGGGATATTAAAGAATGCAAATGAATTAAATTAATTTAAAGGAAAACTTTTCTACCACCCAGCAAAGTTGTAATGTCTTTAATGTCATTTCTCTCTCTTTCCCTCTCTCTTTGTTTCAGCATTTATTCTCCTCTCTTTCTCTTTTAATAAGATTTCTTTTTCTTGATATTGATTTTGTTGTTTTTTTTTGTAATCTATCCTGGTAGACCTGTGTCTAAAAAGGCAGGCCATGGGTAATCCAAAGTGTTTATAGTGGGAAGGGCTCATTAGTTTTATTTTGTACATGCAGCTGTGGAACATACAATATTGTAGAATCATGTGACATATTTAGTGCTTCCAAATTTTGCACACTGCCATGGCCGTCCATTCACACACAGCAGTGCCAACTACTTTACCTAACATATTCAAAATATATGAGTATGAGAGTCTTTTCCTCTCATACTCTTGACACTGACACATCACAGTTTTCTTTCATTTTCTTCCTATCTTCTTTTCTCTGCCAACCCCCTAACAACACACAAACTCCCTGCCTCTCACTTATTATCTGTCTTCCTTGGTAATATTGCTTTTATGTCCTCTGCCCCAATGCCAAAGACAAATACTTTCGGCAGATTTATTGTTATTGTGTGTGGGAGTCATGCTGTGATGAATTTATCTTGTCTTGATCATATATATAATTTCATTAAAAGATTTTCATTACCATTGTACCTGTCAAGCCACTGTTGGTACTTTTACTTATGACCTTTGTGTTTCAGGTGAGAAACCCATCCGGGAAGAGAAAAGTGGCATCTTGTGCCAGCACCACAACTGTCCACAACATTACCTTGCTGCCAAGGTAAGGTTGCACAATGTTCCATATGGCCAGACATCACCATATAAAGGGAAACACAGACTGGTATAGTCTATTTTTGTGGACTTTGCTGGTAAAAATGCAAAATATTTTTAACATATTGAAACAATCTTTCATCAACCTCCTTGCTTTAGGACACATACAGAAAACACAAATATTTGTTTGTCTTCAGACTGTTGGCTGTTCTTGTTCAGGAGCACAGATGTGAGGGGTGGAAACACATATACACACACCCCTCATGATTTCCTTCACCGACACTTACATTTCCAACTAAAGGTGGAAGTATCCAGCCAAAAGTGTGAATGTAAAATCATTGCTACTTTTAAATCTACTGAAAATATTGTAAATTAATTATTTTAATTGATGAAGTTAAATTAAATATGCATTAGGTAAGAGTTGTAAAGAATCTGGCAAGATTAGGTCTCTGATGGATAAGTAGGTGGAATTGAATAATGATTTTTTTTTTTCACACAACCATGGGCATGGCTTAAACCCTTATTCTTTATCAGGTTCTACATACATTTCCATGTTATTTGTACTAGTAACAACTAGTACTAACTTTTATTACTTATATTGTTAGAAGAGACAGGTGAAACCTCACTGTATAAGAGTCTTTGCTTTCTCCAGCATATAGAAGCCCATTGGCATGGGTTATTTCTACACTGATAAACTTGATGGGATGCTAATCTGAAATGACTGGGTGCAAAACTGAAACAACTGGATGCTAAAGTGAAATGAATCTGAGCCCATTCGATGGTGTGTAGTCGTTGGCTAGATGAGAGAAGAAGAGACCTTCATGATTTGTACTTTAAAGTACTTTAAGTACTTTAAAGGCCTAAATAAAACTGTAAAGAGTAAAAGTATTTAATTTCAGTAATACTCAAGTAAAGTATAAATATGCCAAAATGATACTTGAGTATAGAAATTGAGTATAGTACAATTGCACAATTCCACTTTCTGTATCCTATTTGCCAACTTTTTTTTTTAAAGATTTTTTTCCCTAAATGTCCCACCTGCAGAGCCAAATCAATTCAGCTACAGAACTGTATTATGCTGAGCTGGGCAGTGGTAGCTCAGTGGTTAAGACGTTGGGCTACTGATCGGATGGTCATGAGTTCGATCCCCAGCACCGCCAAGCTGCCACTGGTGGGCCCTTGAGCAAGGCCCTCAACTGCTCAGTTGTATAAACAAGATAAATGTAAGTTGCTCTGGATAAGGGCGTCTGCCAAATGTAAAATGTAAATGTAAAACATTACTGTAATGGCTGCTCTTCTTGATAAGGTCCCATAATCCTCTACAACATGGCACTGTCAGTATCCATTGAACGCAAGCTTCTGCTGTTTCTGCTCTGTTGTGGTTGAAGCCATTCTTGATTTAATATACTAGTGTTTTTATCCAGCCAACGGCTGCACTTATAGCGTAACCTTCATAATGTGGAATGATAAGTGTACAAGAGGGAGCTTAATTATTTTTAAAAGGTTTTCTGCAGAGAAAGAAATAGTAAGAGAAGGTACTAAATAGTATGTGTGTGTGAGTGACTGAATGTTGGTTAGTGTTTGATATGGCCTGCATGGACTGTTCACTGTGGGGTTATGTGTTTTCATCAGAACACTATAGTGAGGTTTGTACTTCCTGTCTGGTATCAGGGTTCAAAAGGTGAAACTGCATAGACATGATCTCTCTCTCTCTTTCCCTCTTTGATAAACGCTAACATTAGAGAAAGGCTCTGATATCCATATTCTTTTTATTCTATTAATGTGCACATACAATTACCTATTATTATAGCACTAGATTTTTATGCCCGATATCTACCAAAAGTGTGATAGTATTTTTAACTTGCTGACATGGTTTTAATTTTTAAAAAGGATAATTGCTTCTCAGTGCTCTTTTCAGTTTTCATTGGTACAGTTCATCTGATGGTTTTGTTGGAGAAACTTTTCCTAAAGTACACTAGTAAAGTTCAGGTGTCAGACGGCAATACATAACAGTTCAGCCATGAAATTTCACTCACTATAAAATAACTCATTATTGACAGTAGGCCTTTTTAAAGACAGAGAAACTATCAAGATTTGGTTCATCAGAAAGACTATTTTATTGTTGTGTCTAGCATATCTGCTTGCCTACACTTACACTTTTAGAAAAGAAAATGCTCCTTAAGGGTTAGTCAAGGCTTCCTAAAAGGGTTCAACTTGGAAACCCTCTGTTAGTAAAACAACTTTCAGGTGGCAGAGACAGATGCAGTTGAAGTTGTATGCTTTATTTAAAGTATACAGTACAGGCAAACAAATCAAAATCTTAAGGCAAAAAACAGTCAACAGGCAGAGAGTCAGGTCCTTGTTATTGTCCATGCGCACCCCTTCGGTACTGATAACATATCCCAGAAACGAAACCTTAGACACATGAAATTCAAACTTCTCCCCCTTGACATATAGGTGATTTTGGAGCAGGCAAGATAGGACTATGGAGGGGGAATATATAAAAATGACTTCAATATAAGTGATTACAAATTTTCCCAGCATGTCCCTGAGGACATCGTTGATCAGACACTGGAAAACTGATGGCTTGCAAGAGAGCCCGTACAGCAAAATGGAGTACTCATAGTGCCCAGAGGTGATGCTGAAACTCATTTTCCACTCATCCCCTTCTCTGATTCGGATGAGATTATAAGAACTGTGCAGATTTAGTTTTTCCCCTCAGGGTAATGATTGAAGATGGCATTGGAAATGTTTGATGAAGTGATCATAGGACATGGTGTGCTCCCCTCCCTGAGCCCAGACCACTGTAGCCCAGGTGAATGCTTTATCAGTGAGGAGGTTAATGAATTGAGTCATTTCTGGTTGCTCAGAAACAACTTCTTGTCCATTAAGCTGAGCATCAAGCAAGCTAGTCTGGTGTTGGCGTAATATAGTGTAATGCATGGCCGGAAATGCCACCAAAATTAATAAAAATGCCCCCAAAATTCAAGATATGAATTGACCCTGTATGAGTTCTTTTTTTTTTTTTTTATAACCTATGAAGACTTGTATGAGTATGATTTTATTTCTTCCAACATTTCATATTTATATATTCAAAATTTTATATTCAAACATTAATCTCATAAAATAATTTATTTAAATAAATAAATATGTAAGTAATTGAATGATGTTCTACAGTATGTAACTTTATTTTTTTTATAAATAATTATGAGAGGGGTGCCCTTTCTTTTGAGTACCCCCCGCCCCCGGACATACTTGTCAGGATGTAGGGAGTATGATGTGATGCTGCTGCTGGTGTACTAGTGAAAGCATCAACATGTTGGTGAGCTGAGAGAGCTTGGTGCTTAGCATGACTCTCCTGCTAGTCGGCCTTGAGCAACTAGCATACTTGCTGCATCCATGTTGAGGGCAAAGTATTCTGTCAGGCGGCAGAGATAGAAGCATTTATAGCTTTAGACAGGCAAACAAATCAAAATGATAAGGCAAAATATATGGTCAAAAACAGGCAGAGAGTCAGGCGATCCACAGAGTACACAGGGGAAAAACCAGAATTGTGAAAACAGAAAGCTAAGAATGAGATCAAAAACCAGAATGTCGAGTGTAGTAAACAAAGATATACTGAGCAATACTTCATATTATGTGTGTGTAACCCAGTGGGACAGCGGGGATGTTGTTTATTTTCTATTTAATTTATTTGTTACAACGTTATGTTAAAATGCATATTTGCTGTTATATTGTATTGAAATATTGTATATTTCAGATTTGCAAAGTGTTTATTTGTTTTATGTTGTTTGTTTATTTATTTTGGGGAGTCAGTTGTCGCTTTCCTGCAGAGGTCATAGTGGAAGGGGAGGAGTCAAGTGGGATGCGGAAGAGAGAGAGATAGAGGAGCGGGAAGAGTGTGGCGCGCGCTACAGGGAAAGGTGGAAAGCTAAGGTGCTAAGTAAGTTTGTAAATTAGTGCCATTTCGGCTAGAAAGGCAGGTAACTAATTTACCTTAATGTATATGTGAGAGGAAGATTAATTCTAACCGAAGTTTCTAAAAACTCTCAAAACAGGAGTGAGTGTGTATAACTTCACTTGTGTGGCAGGCTGAGACTCTAGGTTCATGTTCGCTAAATAAACGGACTGTAAATACAGAGGTTTTCAGAGACACCTGTATCTGTTTCGAAGAGCTCGAACAACTATCAGAAGATTCCGGATTCAGAGTCCCTCCGGCAACGTGCGATTTTGCACCGTTAGTAACAGCACTAGCAAGCTTAGCATCTGGAGGATATCCGCTTGTTCCTGAGTGGCACCGCGCCTCACCTCATCAGCTCTCGTAATGGATGGTGATCTTTCCACTTTGTGACTTGCTCCAGGATTGAACGCCCTTGGAGGTATTTTTTGTTTAATTTTCATTTCCACGGACAGTGACTTCATTTGGGCCCCAACGCGCGAAACGTTGCGACCTGGGTAAATATTTGGAACGGCAGTTGCGAAGCCGATCATTTGCTGATGAACATTGAAGTATTTGACATGTGGATGTATGTGTTTGTTGAAATGTTTGTTTAATATATTTTGTTAAACGTTAATTATTGGAGTTGAAGTCCATATTTGTTGAACTTTTGGGTCAGATAACTCTTTTATTAGCACATTAGTTAGTTTAAATTGTAGGTAGACAGACATAGGGAAGCCAAAGGAGTAATACCGGTTAACGGTTAAATAATTTGTTGATAGAGAACTCAGGGCGTTTTCTTTAAATCTTTTATAAAAAGGGGGAAAACTGCGCTACATGTGTTTTTGGAGTCTCTATTTATAGTGTGTGTGTGATTGTAGGCTGCGGTGTGGCAGGGTTGCTGATTCACGCATAGACATTACATTCCTATATTTGAAATACAGGGTGTCCCAAAAGTCTCCATTCATAGGGGAAATTAGCAAAATGTCTTCCAAAATTTTTCACTTAGTTTGTGTTCTACTTTTTTCAGATAGCCTTTAAGAATGCCTTTAACAAAAGACTGCCTTTTGAGAATGCCTTTGCCATTCTCATGGCTGGATTGGGAAGCTGTCGCAAGGTTGGCATGAACTTTAACAGGAAACATGGCAAGCACATCACACACAGCACTGTTGCCAAACTTATTAACAAATTCAAAAAGAATGGAAGTGTTGCGGACCAACCGGGAAGTGGACGTCCACGAACAGCCACTGATGAAGGCACAACCAACGTGGTGCTGGCATACATAGACTTTTGGGACACCCTGTAGATTATTTGCTACAAAAGACATCTGACCACCCTATCTCCAGTTGATAAAAATGCATATTTATTTTAACTGTATTTTTTTAATAAAATTAAATCATTTAAATTTTGCTTTTACTAAAATCATACATATTAAATGCCTTTATTCATTCCAACTGATTTTAAGTTCTTTTACTTGCTGTTTTTTTTGCACATACTGCAAAGCTAAGTGTATGAAACGTTATATGAATTTTATTCTTTTTATGCCTCCTATTGTCATTCTTCTCTTTACAGTGCACATTTAGTAAATCTTAAGATCTTATTTTCTAACTGCCTTAGCCAGGGTTAATCTTTGTTTGTAGAACATATTATATATCTTGGTGCAGGTCAGGAGCTAACACTGTTCTGGGTCTGTGTTGTGTATGCTCCTCCATTATTAGCAATATAAATCACTGCCTGGCATGTGACAGTGCAGTGTGAGAACAGACAGCGTAACAGTGTCACAGTAAACTACTGGTCTTGTGCAGCTGTGGATTCAGATCTAAAGTTGCTTTTTTCCTTCTATTTCAGGG
Organism: Pangasius sanitwongsei; assembly: GCA_037576675.1. NCBI lineage: Eukaryota > Metazoa > Chordata > Actinopteri > Siluriformes > Pangasiidae > Pangasius > Pangasius sanitwongsei. The sequence continues at coordinate 8,608,376 of CM075022.1, read as the reverse complement.
TCTAAAATCTACAAATGTAAACAAAAAATCAAATTAAGTATGAATAGTCTGTGAAGTTTTTTAAACACCACAAGATGGCAGTAGAGTGTTGGGTGAAAATTTGAATATTTTAACCCATTTTGGTCCTTTTTTTTAATGGTTATTGCTTATGTAATCTTACCTAGAATTCACACCATAATATAACATACTTGTGTTTTGACCCATTCTGTGGTTTCTGATTCTGATTCCTGGTTTTCTATGATTAATAAAGAGCAAGAATTTATGCTCTTTCGTCCTGCCCTTCTATTGCACATTTTACAGCATACTGTAAGGAACATAAGATGTTTTCCTTGTTTATGCTACAAATAAACAGTACTCCAAATACTGTATATTAAAATCACGTTGATTTGATGGGTTCCTGAAAAACTTAAATATTTTGAAACTAGTAGAAGCTGCATGACTACCCTGGTATTGGTAAGTTCCCAGAAACCATTTTGATATGGATCAAAATCTTCCAATATAAATTCCAAAAAAAATTCCAATATAAATAATGCTGAAAGATGCATTATTGATAGCAGACTTGCTGAACTAAATGATGTCATAAACCACCATGCTTATAAAATGCTGCCAGGCTTCTGATACAATGCCATCAATTGTTCATTCAAAAATGTTTATTCAATAGTTTATACAGATGCTCAAAACTGACATTCATTTGTACTAATTGGAATTTACATTCAAATCAGAATGTACCAATCAGAATTTATAACCTTTCTTTCAGCATATCCTGTCACTGAGCACTTACCATTCCTCTCCCTATCACACTCTTTCCTTTATCTTCACATGTCCAAATACAGCACCTTTCTCTTTCATGTTTCCCATTAAAGAAGTCCTCTGCTGTCACCAGGCAAGAATTGAGTGTGTGTTGTGTGACCTCTTAGTGTATTGTTACTTTATGTCCTGAATTTTGCGCAATGCAACATTTATTTCTACTGACAGCTGTGAATACATGTTCGTGTCAGCATGCATTAAATCAAAACAACATACAGATTTTCTATTTTGACTCAATTTGCACAATATTTGTACATTCAAAAGTAGTAAGTGCTTAAAGCTTGTGTTTAGATTGGAGTTGCCCTCTTCAAACTTATTACAAAATTTAAGACACCTTTTTACAGAAAATTTACAGAAATTTGTTTAAAATACCTGAATATTACCTGAATATTACATCTGTGCCATCATTGAGCCAATATGCATTAACATGGGTTAAAACATTGAGCTCTGACACTTTATTATGATCCAAGGACTCATAAAGCATCACACAGTTTTCAGAGGAAAGACCTTGAGACGTGGCAAGAGGAACTTATCATAGTTTAGCAAATGGAGAAAAATAGGAAATGGGTATAAAATGATGCCACACTGCTGGAAAAATCCCATACAGGACACAGTGTCTCTCCATCTTTTGCATGCCTCTGGGGCATGTTTTATGTTGTCCTTTTATTTGTTCTATCTTTGTTGCCTTGGCCAGGTGTCAAATTATTCCCATCATGCCATTTTTAACAAGTTTTGTAGAAGTAATGGAATGTTCTCTATAATGTAATGTCCTGAATTTGGCGACTTAGTGTTTATGCTTCAAAGACTGTACTGTAGGTGAAGGATATCCTGCCACTGCCACTCTACACACTGCAACTTTTTCAGTAAAGGGTGTCAGCAGGAATAAAGAAATAATACTGTACATGACTGAACTTAAATCATACAAGATAGTATTCATCATCTTCTTCTTTCGGCTTTTCCCTTCAGGGGTCGCCACAGCGAATCACTCTCCACCTATCCCTATCTTCTGCATCCTCAACACTTGCACCCACTAGCTTCATATCCTCATTTATTACCT
>CM075022.1:8585889-8601755 GCA_037576675.1 Pangasius sanitwongsei | reverse complement strand
CTCATATTCAGCCAAATGCTTCAGAACTCATTGGACGGCGCTTCACGGTGCAGATGGACAATGACCCAAAGCATACTACAAAAGCAACCAAAGAGTTTTTGAAGGGAAAGAAGTGGACTGTTATGCAATGGCCAAGTCATTCAAGCTGCTTGTCGATCACCTGACCTTTGCCTGATTATTTGATTTTTGATTCACGTTTTAGATTAGTCTATGTGCCTCTAATAAACGATTTAACTGCATTTGCATCCGTCTCCACTCGCCGTACAAACTATATTATATGCACAAATAAAGAAAGGTGTGGGGATACAAAGTGTTCCAGGTTTCACCTTTTTATAGTAAATGAAAAAAAACCCAGAAATATCCATATCCATTCTATTGTTTATTCAAGAATCACTGGGGCTCTGGTGTGCTGAATTCTTGCTCACCTTGTACTCGGAGGTAGTGTCCCCCAAAGCGGTAGGCCTCAAAACCCAGAGACAGGGGAGTACTGGACTGATCCAAGAACAGATCCACTTGAGATAACTCAATCCCCTTCTTCTCAAACACAGTGCCAAGAACCTCCCTGTAACATACAACACAAAGGTAGTACTACTCACATACTCAGTGCACACACACACTAACTGCTAAGTGCACCACACTTAATGTTACAAAAAAGTATGAAATAATATCATATACAACTACATTTTACAGTTCATATACATTATATGATTATATATAAATGCAAGGGGTAGCAAGAGGCATTCTGAGGAAATATGAGCATTACCATCACAGTGGAGTAGGTCTGTGCAAGAGTTGTGCATAATCACCTTAGAGTTTTCTTTTTAACAGCTTGGACTATTTCCATGCCTATGTCAACATTTAAGTCAAACTTTAGAGTAAAGCATTCTTTACTGGGGTCCTGCAGAGGGCAACAGGGAGAAAAAAAGTCTCTTAGATAACAGGCAAGGAAGCAGGCTTTTAAAATGTCTGCCTTTTAATTTCTAGTTTTATTTGATTTAAATGACAGTGTTCCCAGAGTTAAGAGTTACTTACATTGGTATATCGTCTTCTTGCTTTCTTCTTCTCTAGTTTTACAGGGCTAGTCTTGCAATCCCTGGTGAACACGCATACATTCAGTTAGTTTTACTTGAACTTGAAATTTAATCAAGCCAAATTTGCAGTAAATATTACAGGCAATGATGTAGACAATTCATTATTTGAAATTGAAACAGGGACACCCTCTTTCACTACGCAAGCAAAGGTCCTGTGTGTGTTGAACAGATGGCAGGATGGATAAACAAATTAAAAGAAGCACTAACCCCACGTCAAAAACTCCCTCTTCCCCCTCCTCCAGATCAGAGGGGAAGCTGGTGCGTGGGGGACAGGAGCAAATGGACATGTTGCGGGCCAGGTTGGTACCTGACAGGGGTATGGTAAAAACCAAATGAACTGGAATGTACAATATGTGGTATTGTACAATATGTGGAACTATCCTGCAGTAATGTGCAATAATCTGTATGTTTATGTTAAGTAAAATGAATGACAAAAGAGTAATTAATGTATGAATGTAATGTCTGAAGCTTAATAACATTGTGAAAGAGTGTGCATATAAAAGTTCTAAAATACATTTCAGGACAGGAGATGTCTCAGACCCTGGTTTCAAATCAAACTGTGGATGCCCGTCAAAACACATGTTGCCACCAGTGACAGGGCGGCAGTGGGAGTCACATGATTCACAGAGATGCAGTGGCCTACCTTCCCTAAAATCTTGACATAATGGATGGTGGACCTGTGATAGAGAGAGAGATATATCTTAAGTCTTATTACAGTTTTACTAGATATGTTCACAGACCTGCACACAGGGGCAGTTTTCAATCTGAAGTTCTCATTAAAATGATAATCTAACTAGCGGTCATAAAATAATGGTCGCAAACAAAATTAGGTCCTCCTATCAAAATCATTTTGTCAAAATTTTTGTAACATCCTACCTGGATAGGCCTACTCAAGACCACCCGAGGGTGCCCTCCCCCCGAGTTTTGAACTGCTTTCTCATATAAAAAGTACATGAACTTTCACACCATCGCAAAGCCTTATAGTTTGCTAACCAAGTTCTGAGCTGTGTTATTTTGGATTACGCTCTGTGCATGACCATATGCCTTATCATGTTTTCCCTCTTGTCTTGCCCTCTGATGCTGTTTTTTGTTGTTGTTTTGTTTGCTTGTTTGTTTGTTTTTTGCTTTGAGTAGCTGTTTTTTTTTTTTTAACACTTCCCCAATTTGATCTTTGGATTGATATTTTTGGATTTGTCTCCTGCCTTTGTCTTCTATCTATTTCTGGTATTTGCCCCTAGACTTTTTTTCTGACTATGAGCTGTTCAATAAATATTGCATATGGATTCTTATTCTGTGTCTGAGTCTGGTGTGTTACACCAATGAAATAGGAGAGTTTGCCTTTTGCATATAAAAATACACTCATTTTAATTGAAATTATTGTGTCAAGTGATTTATATCATATACTTATATATACTTATGTATATATAAGTATGTATGTATATATGATATACTTATGTATATCATATACATACAAAGTATTTCATATAAGAAATTTTCTTCAGGTTCAACCATAAACCAATTTACTTTGGCAGAAGTAAAACTCCCCTAAATGCAGCAGTGATTTGGCATGATGACTTATAATAATAACAAATTGTAATAAGAAGTGAGACTTTAAGGTTGGAATAGATAGTTTCATTATACTTGAGGTGATTTCAGATATATTGGGACAGTTTTTGAATTTCCAAATTGTCTAAGCTTTTTGGTATTAATATCCTAACACGTGATACATTTTTGAAATCCTCAAGGTGTTGACACTGTGTGAAGGCAAAATGTTTACTCTTTTGCCAAGACAGACTGAAAGCCATAGTATGATATTTTTGTCATTTGGGACAGCATGTTTTCATTGATTATGCCTTTCCTTTCATTCACAATTACAACACATTATTTGTTTAAGATATTATTTAATTGTAGCACATTTATTAATGGCATCAATAAATCACATTTGAATTACAGGACACAGAAGGAAAATTGACAATATATTAAGTGTCATGCAAAAAAATAAAAGACTTTAGTCAATAACAAGACAAATCAAGAACATGGATTATGAGTCAGGATACAAACAACACAGAAAAGAGAACACAGAAACATAAATAACAAAAGTTTAAATAACAAAACAAATCAAGGTGAAACTGAAAAGCATGGCTCCTGACATGCAACAAGACTCACAAGGGGGTGGAACGATGCCTATGGCAGAGCTCAACGGGGGAGTGATGTCCTCTGCAAAGCCAGAAAGTGGAGCGATGTCTGTCTGAGAAGCCACCGCAAAGCCACTCCCTGCCCCCCCCCCAAAAATGTGGCGCTATCACTTGTTGCAGTTTTGAAAAAACTTTAATTAAAAACAAGAAAAAACAAAGACATGGAATATTAGGCATGACAGTATGAACAACAGAGGAAAAAAATAGTTGCAATAAAATGAAATGAAACACAGAAACATTAGGGATTAAATAACAAAAACAAATTAATCTAAGATTCTTGTTTGATGTTGACCACACTCCCTTATATGATGTCACATGTTATTTCTATCAGGTATTTTACTTCCACTGCAAGGTGTTAGTAACATAAGTTTTGACTTTTATTTAATCTGCGCTGGTGTTTCTTTATTTCTATGAACAACTAAAATGTGGACACTGCAAACAACATCAAGCACCATGCAAGTTGGAAGTATTGGTTTAGACTCACTTTTGGCACTAGCTAATTTTTCAAGTACTGATCACTGGTAAACCTATGGTAATATAACATTGCTATTGGACATATGGTTAAATTGTGGTTATTGATTATTGGTTTTACTGTGTTTATTGTTGGTTTTAAGAATGCTTAGACCATTCAAATATTTCATATTAATTAAATTGAGTGTTTGAAACTTTAGTACTGCTTTACATTAAGGTTGACTTAAATGGATTTATTCAATGCATTAGTTAAAAAGACCAAACTATATGAATTATAACTACAACAAAGTAGCACATATTAATTCATGCTTTTTAAAAATAAACCAAATAAGCCAAATAATCAACATCTACATTGACTAATGTTCAACCATGAGTAAAATTAAGTGCACAATGAGCAATATATACCAACACTTTAATTAACCTGTTTGTGATTGTTAACTGGTAAAATTCAGTACTAAGGCTGAACAGTACATTCCAATATTTACACCTGGAGACCAGAGTTCAGTTATCAACATTTAGGAACATGATAACATTTAATTTTGGCTAAATTCTGTGGACTTTATTTTTAATTATGGATTGAATAAATATCCGTCACTGTATGCATATTCCATTAACATTTAAAGAAACATCAATTAATACACAATAGCCTACACTGTTACTTTGTTAATATTTCTTATGGCTTATTAATGTCGGAGTTAATCATTTGTTAATGTTAAATAATGCAATAACCCATGCGGGATACTATGGCAGCACCCTCTCAATCTGCTCCGTCGCTCATCGCACACCCAAAAAATATTCAGTTGATTATGCTTCGTGTAAGTTTCATGCTTCAATGTTCCCTGTATTTTTCTGAGAAAATTAAGATCCTACAGTTCATCAAGCTACTAACTGATTGGGCACTCACACTGTAGCATAAGGAGCTACCGATGATATAGTTCAAATGTGATTGGCTGTCAGACAATGCTTGTTTAGATGCCTGTATTATTGCACTGTGACTCAAGTAAAAAAGTGACTTGAGTTCAGTCAACCTGGAGTCTGTCCATTCTTTAGATACACACAACACCACATGGTGCCAGAAGTGGTTGCGTTTCGAGCAAATACCTGTCAGCTGTGATAACAAGTGGAGATTGCTCCCTGAGTGTGAGACGTAATCATCACTGCGGTTTGGGGAATGTGAGGTGGCTAATCAGCAAGTTAGCAAAGCTAATATGCAGTCATTTACCCAGCCACCGCCGTTACCATTCGTGGAAAATCTGGCCGAAAATTGGTGCAAATTTGAGAAACGCTTACTTGTCTACTTTGAAGCATTAGGTCTCAATCAAGAATCTAGAATAATCTAGTCAAAAAAGGCTACAATAATTGCTGTGTTTTTGCATTTTGTGGGAGAGAAAGGACTAGAGGTGTATAATACTCTCAGCATTGAGTATGACAATGGACGAGACAAGAAGTGCTAGCCACTGTCCAGAAATACTGTGAGCCATGGAAAAATACGTATTTGAATATCATCAGTTTTGGGCACACGTATGATGAACAAGCTGGCAGAAGCATGTAATTGAATACAAAGACACTGAAGATCCCATGTTAAGAGACAAGATAGCATTTAGTGTTGAGTGTTGTCTGTCTCTGCCTTAACTTTGATGAAAGCAGGTGATATATGCCGTGCAAAAGAAGTAATACATGCCTGTGTTAGTGTTAGGACAGAGCAGGCCCTCAATGAAGTCGTGAGAAAGGGTCGCCATGTTAAAGGACAGTTGAAAGCTGAGCACAAACAAGAGCAGACACAGATGTGGGAAATGTGGATTACAGCACCAGTGAAAGAAATGTCCTACCTACAATTTATATTGCAACAGCTGTGGAAAGAAAAAACACTACTCAGTGATGTGCAAAATGAAAAAAGTTATGGCTCCTGTTGACATTGAAAGTGAAGCAGGTGCAGATGTAGATACTCTATTTATTGGATCTGTGTCAGATACAGGCTGGTGTATTAACCTTAGAATAGGTGGTGAGTTAGTTAGCTTTAAACTTGACACTGGTGCTGATGCTAATATTCTGCCTCAGTCCATCATAAACAAACTTTCTGTTCCACTCAAGCTACAGAAGTCTGACACAGTGCTGATAGCCTATTTTTGAAGGACTTGGTGAGTTTCCTGGCCACTACCACGTTTACACTGATCCAACCATTCCACCTGTGAGTGTAGGAAGATCCCTTATGCTGTCTAAATAAGGCCATATTGTATCGACACTTCTCCATACACACTCCTGAGGATATACAGCGTACACTGACAGGGAAAAAAGATTTTCATGATTCTTGACGAAAAGGATGGGTACTGGCAGATTAAGCTTGATGCTCAGTCTGCAGACCTTTGCACCTTTAATACACCATGGAGTCGATAGCATTTCGATCATCTGCCCTTTGGCATCAAGTCTGCACCAGCAGGTCAACTGTGAGAGCTTTGGTGACATTAAAGGTGTCTTCATTGTAGATGATATGATCATTGCGACAGCAACCAAAGCAGAGCATGACAGAGTTCTACAGAGAGTGATGGAAAGACCCAAAGAGCTCAATGTGAAGTTTAATAAAGACAAACATCATATGACAAATCAACATAAGACATTCACCTTGAGTACACCCCTGGAAAAGACATGTTGATTGCTGACACATTGTCCAGAGCCTACCCCAACACACATGTGACAGATGAATATGAACTGGGTGATGAAATAGTCATATTAGCTACAAAGGTGGAGCCTTTACAAGGCAGCATAAGGCAGCTCCTGAAAACTGCTACCACTGGAGACACAGAGATGCAGTTGCTCATGTCTCTCCACAGGTCAGGATGGTCTGACCATAATGGCATGGCAGATCCACACTCTCAAAGCTATGATGAAGCCAGCCATGCAGTCTGATGTTGATCCCCATCTTGCTCTCCTCCATCTGTGGAACACACCCATTACAGGTCTGCAATACTCACCAGCCCAACTCCTCATGGGTAGTGTGCTAAGTTCCAACCTACCTGTCAGCAAAGCAGTGTTGACACTGTTAATGCTAGTGAATATTTGTGCAGCCCTACAACAGTGTCAGTTGTAGCAGAAGATGACATACAGTCTGGTCTGTATTTGGACAGTGACACAATTTTCATAATTTTGCCTATGTACACCACCACAATGGATTTGAATTGAAGCAATTAACTGTAGGCTTTCAGCTTTAATTCAAGGGATTTAACAAAAATATTGCATTAACCATTTAGGAATTACAGCCATTTTTCCTTCTTTGCAGGAGTGAGAGAGAATATACATGAGGATAAATGACAAATGGACATCTGCAATAGTTGCAAAGATCAGAGAAGAACCTAGATCTTATGATTCTGGACTGGAAAAGTCATTGTGCTGAGTGCAACTAAAAATATTATATGATGTTCTGTTTCATAATGCTGAAGATTACCATGCGGTAAATGCAAGCTTAAGAGGGGGGATGTAGCATAAGCAGCTACCGATGATACTGACGTAGTTCAAATGTGATATTTCTCACATTTGTGGCTGTGGCTGTCAGATAATGCTTGTTTAGGAAGAAGTTCATGCCTGTAGTCTTGCGCTGTGGCTCAAGTAAAAAAGTGACATGAGTTCAGTCAACCTGGAGAGCACACCACATCTTATGAGTGCGTCCTAGAGGTCTTTCAGCGAGTTTTCAACCATTCTCCTGAGGGGAAGGAAGTGAGTGAGCAACTCCTCACGCTCAAACAAGGGAATCAGAGTGCCACAGAGTTTGCCCAAACATTCTGCACACTAGCCGCTGGCAGTAGCTGGAACGAGCCAGCCCCCAAAACTGAGCTTGAATAAAGATATTCTCACAGAACTGGCATTCCACGATGACCAAGCATCCCTCGACTCCCTCGTCGACCTCTCCATCCACCCTGACCACCTGATGCAGAACCACCCTTGATGGTGGACCCATCGGAGTCCATAACCCACTGTACTACATGCATCCTTCTCAGAGTCAGCGCCCTCCATAAGGAACAAATCTCCCTCCTTGTCCCTCTAGTCATGAAAAACCTTCCCATAGTTTTCCCTTGGATGCATAAGTTCACAATCCACAGATTTCCTGGTCCGAGCGAGAGATCCTCCAGTGGTCCCCACACTGCTGGAACCACTGTCTACAGGCTTAGAGCTGATCTCCTACCATCTTTATGGCATCAGCTTCAGAGCTTGAGAGTCCTGAAGCCAGCTCCAGCATGAAAATACTTCCAGAGTAAAAGGGGCTCAAGAAAGATTTTAGCAAAACCAAGGAAACCCTGCCATGGATGACTGCATCATGGAGGCCCTGGAACAAGGGTACATTTGTTGTCCACTTCACTTGTATGTGCAGGCTTCATCTTCTGGAAAAGAAAGGGGTCTCAGACCATGTATTGATTATCGCAGATTGAACCAAGTCATGGTCAAGTACCGCTGTCCACTAGCCTTAGTCCCAGCATCTCTGGAACAACTCAGAGAGGCAAAAATCTTTACTAAGCTTGACCTGCAACAGTGCGTATAACCTCATCTGGATCGTGAGGGTGACAAATGGATGATGGCCTTCAGCACCACCTCTGGCCACTTTGAGTACTGTGTCATGCCATATGGGCTATCTTGCACTCTAGCAGTGTTCCAATGCCTCATCAATGATATCCTCCAGGACACGCTCTGCAAATTAGTGACCTACAAATCACCTACATCCACAATATTCTCATTTACTCCCCGTCCAAAGATCACATCACCCATGACAAAAAGGTTATGACCACAATCTCACTCCTCAGCTATGTCATCAATGAAGAGAGAGTTCTCATGGACCAGGATAAGGTAACCACCATCACCAACTGGCCGATCACACCACAGTTAAGGAGCTACAGATGTTCCTGGGGTTTTCCAACTTTTATCACAGGTTCATCTGAGGGTTCAGCTCCATCTCCACACCCCTCACAGCCTTACTTAAAAAAAGGGCCCAAGAAATTACAATGAAACCCCTCAGCTGACCAAGCATTCCAATGCCTCAAGGAAGCGTTCACATCAGCCCCCATCTTGAAGCGCCCAGACACTGGCGTGCCAGCGGTGCTATCACAGAGGTTTGGATAGAAACCTAAGCTTCCCCCAGTGCCGTTCTTTTATATATTAAAAAAATTCTCCCTGGCTGAAAGAAACTACGACATAGGCAACAGAAAACTCCTGGCAGTAAAACTTGCCTTGGAAGAGTGGCATCACTGGCTAGAGGGGGTCCAACATCCATTCCTGATATACACTGAATATTAAAATCTTGAATACATCAAGACGGCCAAGAGACTCAACACATATCAGGCAAGGTGGGCTTTGTTCTTCTCAAGGTTTGAGTTCACCCTCTCCTACCACCCAGGGTCTAAGAACACCAAAGCTGACTTCCTCTCACACCTATACCCAGCCCCACCCAAGGAGAACAGCGAATAGTACATCTTGCCACAAGCCTGTTTTGCAGGAATATTAACCTGAGACTTTGACCAGGAAATCAAGAACACACCAGGCCAACGAATTCCCAGTCAGTGCCTTACAGGAAAGAAGCATGTATCCCCTCAGCAGAGAAGCAAACTCTCGCCACATGGGTACACACCTCACCTGCCACCGGACCCCCGGGCATCCACAAAACACATCAGCTTATCCAAGGGAAATACTGTTGGCCCCATATGCTCTCCGACATCCAGAAATTCATCTCCTCATGTACTGCTTGTGCTCAATCCAAGGTACCCAAAACACTACCTTCAGATAAATTCCTTCTTAATACCACAAAAACCATGGTCTCACATATCCACAAACTTCATCACAGATTTACCTCAATCACCAGGTTACACAGTCATCATGGTGGTCATCGACCAGTTTTCTAAGTCCCTTCACCTGATGCCCCTCCTCTGTCTCCCCCCAGCCTTTGAAACTGCCAAACTCCTATTCACCCATGTATTTAGACACTACGGGATTCCTGGAGACATAGTGAGTGACCTGGGAGCCCAGTTCACATCTTGGGTATGGGAAAGTTTTATAGAGAAGCTGGAGATATCTGTCAGCCTCACGTCTCGGTACCACCCCCAAGCCAACGATCAGGTTGAGAGGGCAAACCTGGAAGTGGGCCACTTCTTGAGACCCTATTGTGTTGACAACCAGGAGGACCGGGCCCGGTTCCTGCTGTGGGCAGAATATGCCCAGAACTCTCTGCGTCCCTCAGCCATGCAACTAACCCAATTCCAGTGTGTGCTGGGTCACCAACCTCCCCTGCTGTATTTCCATGGAATGCCACCCCCTCTGACTCCCCTGCAGTCAGCAACTGGTTCAAGAATAGTGAAAATGTGTGGAAGGTGGCAAAGCAACACCTGGAACAAGCATTCCACAGGAACAAGGAATTTTCAGACAGATGTCAAAGTGCCTCACCACAATATAAATCCAGGGATAGGGTATGGCTATCTACTAAACATATCAAAGTTACTCAAGGATGCAGGAAACCCGTGCCCTGCTATATCAGCCCCTTCAAAATTCTACAATGTATCAACAAAGTTACATACAAGCTCGATGTACCATGGCATTGCCACCTTGCACCTACATTCCACGTTCCTAAGCTAAAGCCAGTAACTCCACGACCCCTAGCTAACAACACCCCCCCCACACACACAAACACACACATCCAGCTCCTCTAGACATTGAAGTACAGCTGGCCTACATTGTCAAAGAGATCCTGAACTCCTGTCAAAGTTCTGTCACGTCAACACCAGAAATGACGTTGCTTCTCACACCAGGTACAGAGCAGCCTACAAACATGACTGCCAACTACAACTACCAGACCACAGAGCAGCCTGCTAACGTTGCTGCCTAAGACTACAGCACCAAAAGGCCATAACAAACTCTCTCATGTTCACGTTCTCCTTCATTCTGATTGCACACCCTTGGACTCTTTTACACAGTCACAGCCACAAGAACTCTCATCACAACAGTTCAGTGCTATGTATATGCTCAGTGTCACCTGTTGATACCAAGCATTATATTCTCTAGTTCTTGTGTTTATGGTTATGACTACACGTCTGGTTCCTGGTTTATGACTTTGTCTTTTGCCCAAATATTGTAATACTGTTTGCAAATCGCCTGACTTCTGCCTGTTCCCTGACTCTGATTATGCTCTATGTTTTGAATTTGTTTTGTCGTGGAAATCTAGAAATAGAGATAAATAAATTCAGCAGACAAGGTTGAGCAGAAGAAGCAAGAGTATAAAATTTATTGGTGCAGCAAGATGTCTTCAGTATGCATTACAAAAATCATGCACGCAGAAGAGATGCTTCCCCTTCCTGGTGCTCCCTTTTATACATTGTCTTTCATCTCTTTAGAGCATTCTGTTACCTTTTATGAACATAGTTACACAAGGTTCTAATTCTGCCTATCACAGTCAGGTGTTTTTGCTCTCATTTTACTGGTTATGCTTCATTGGCATGTTCTTCTGTTTTAGCTAACATTTGGAACACTTTGTGCTAACGATGACAGGAACTGGGCTTAATTCAATTCTTGTTTTCCTCCTTGGAAAGGAGCAACTTATTGAAACATAAAAACTAATGATACATGCAAATACAATTTTCCACTACAGTTTGCCTCAGCAAAAATAAAGAGTCTTAACCTGCAACTGTCTCCGCCACCTGACATACTGAATCCTCTAAAATGTCAAGATATTTGGCACAGCTCCATGGCACCTATAAAAACCTTAGGGCTGCAATATCCAACCCCATTTCCAAAAAAGTTTGGAAAATGGAAAATAAAAACAGAATGCAAAGATTTACAAATCACATAAACCCATATTTTATTCGCAACAGAGCATAGACAACATATGAAATGAATGAAGTGAGACATTTTACTATTTTATGAAAATATTAGCTCATTTGGAATTTAATGCCAGCAATATGTCTCAAAAAAGTTGTGGGGGGGGCAACAAAAGGCTGGAAAAGTAAATAATACTAACAATAAACAGCTGAAAGAACATTTTAAAACTAACTGGATTGATTTGCAACAGACCAGTAACATGATTGGGTATAAAAAGAGCATCTTATAGAGTCAGAGTCTCTCAGAAGTAAAGATGGCCAGAAGTTCACCGACCAGTGAAAAACTGCACGGGCAAGTAGTGAAACAAAGAATCACTCTCATTAAACACAGTTTGCCATGCCATCCACAAATGCAGAGCTGTACCATGCAAAGAGGAAGCCATATATGAACATGACCCAGAAACACCACCGTCTTCTCTGGGCCAAAGCTCATTTAAAATGGACTGAGGCAAAGTGGAAAACTGTTCTGTGGTCAGACGAGTCCAAATTTGAAGTTCTTTTTGGAAATCATGGACGCCGCATTCTCTGGACTAAAGAAGAGAAGGACCATCCGACTTGTTATCAGTGCTCAGTTCAAAAGACAGCTTCTCTGATGGTATGGGGATGCATTAGTGCATATGGCATGGGCAGCTTATACATCTAGAAAGGCACCATCAATGCTGAGAGGTATATACAGGTTTTAGAGCAACATATGCTTCTATCCAGACTACGTGTTTTTCAGGAAAGGCCTTGAATATTTCAGCAAGACAATGCCAAACCACATACCGCACGTCCTACAACAGCATGGCTTCATAGCAGAAGAATCCGGGTGCTGAACTTTCATTTTCACCAATTGAAAATATTTGGCGCTTTAAGAAGCGAAAAATACGGCAAAGAGATGAGCAGCTGGAATCCTGTATCAGGCAAGAATGGGACAACATTCCACTCGAAAAACTCCAGCAACTCATCTCCTCACTTCCCAAATGTATAAAATGAAAGTTCAGCACCCGGATTCTTCTGCTATGAAGCCATGCTGTTGGTAAAAGAAGAGGAGATGCTACACAGTGGTAAACATGGCCCTGTCCCAACTTTTTTGAGACATGTTGCTGGCATTAAATTCCAAATGAGCTAATATTTTTCATAAAATAGTAAAATGTCTCACTTTAAACATTTCATATGTTGTCTATGCTCTGTTGCGAATTAAATATGGGTTTATGTGATTTGTAAATCTTTGCATTCTGTTTTTATTCGCATTTTACAAAGCGTCCCAACTTTTTTGGAAATGGGGTTGTAAATTGCAGGGAAAATAAAATTTAATCTCTTTGTTCAGAATGCACATTGCAATATGCAAGTTCATCTGATATATGCTATACACATTATGTATGTGAATGTCCTGATTTGGTGTGTGTGATGTGTGTGCTGTCGGAATGAATGATATGATATAAGAGTCCAGGTAATGGAAGGTGCAGTTGGGTATGTGGGTGTGTGGGTGTGTGTCCATGAAACAGAGAAAAAAGAAATTATGCCTGATTAGAGGTCCCATTGAGAGCCCTAACTGATTTAAAGCACTTTACTGTATTACTACTAGTTACTATACTATACTATACTATACTATACTATACTATACTATGGGTCAGGAAAAGACAGTAAGAAAGACACATATGAGTCTTTTTCTCTTGCAATTGACACTTTAGTCTGGGTGGGTTTGCTATAGTATTTCTAATCCTGTATGTTCATCCCTCACTCTTTCAGTTTCTTAGTGGAGTAATAATGTGTGTGTTAGGATGGAAGAAATCATATCACAACAAAATTTCCACTGGGGAAAGGTTCAGCTGCAATAACTGTCATCATGTCACTTTAGGTTTGTCAAAGGACACAGCACTAATAGAAAAACACCCACTCCCAAATAGTGGCTCCAGTGGGATCCTTCTAGTGATGGTCAGCAGTGGGATGCCCTGTGTTCCCTCCCTTATAAATGCAGGACCGGTTTTTGAGAAAATATATACCATCAGAATTATTTACTGAGGCCATAAGATCTGTGTTAAATAATACAAAACTAATTATATAATATAAACATGTTATTATTTGTGTTAATATTGCATTTATATTACATTCAAGCAAATGAATAATTATTTAAAACGTTTGTGGTCTTGACATAATTTTAATCTAATTAAATCCAAATGACCAGTCAGTTAGGCTTATATCTATAAGAAAGGCAGAAGGGTAACAAAAAATGAAAGGAAAATGAAAAACAGCATAAAGAGTTTTAGTAATATGCTACTAAGTTACTAAGCTACTTAGTTTCAGCGCACCTAGTCAGAGATTGTACAAGACTCTGGAACTACTAGAGTAATGAACACCATTCTTCCAAAAGATATTCTCTCTGTTAATGTTTTGATGATGGTGGTGGTGGAGAGCGCTCATTTGGATTGAGATGTGGTGAGTGTGAACACAATAGCATATGATTTACATCAGTTTCATCCTCATCATATCAGTGAGTCCTCATGCCCTGTGGATGGGGGTAGAGTTATCCCGGAAGAGACCACTTCTACGAGAACAGAAGTGTTTCATCTGAAGATAAAGATGATCAGGCATACACAGAACTATAGATAAACTGTACCTCCGAATAGTGCCTTTATTTTTTTGGTGTGACATTAGCTCCCTCTAGAGGACCCATCAAGTTTTCTTTTCACATGCAGTGCATCATCATGATTGACTGCCCTAGCTACAGTTTCATGTTTTTCTTACCGCAACACACCTGATCAAGGACATCAAGGGTTTAAAAAAAAATTAGATGATTAACAGAGAAAAAAGGCTTTGTCTAGCATACCTTAATGGTTCTTTGATTTGTCACTCTGGAGGAACCACGTAAATGTTTGGGAGAAACCTACAACAGACAGTTTCCCTTTTGGAAAAATGTATCCAAGTAGGACCACTTTAGAATGCTAAAACCATTAGCCCATGAAGAATATTTCTTTTTAAAGAGTTTAACTAGCATTATATTAAATCACCCCAAATTTAACCGAACCAAAGTCTAGCATGTTTTGGCCGGCTACCAGTTTCCAAAACACAGGCTGAGCTGCTCAGACTGGTAGACCATCTTGGCCAGATGGTAAGTGCTATTAAACATTTTCTGAATTACTGCTACTAATGCAACATTGCAGAGAGTTTAAAAAAAAAACTCTAAATCAATTACAAAAACTCAACATTTATTGATCAATTTAGTAATAAAGAAATAACAAAACTGGAAAGTAACTTATTAGTTTGACCTGCTTGCTCTGTGTTTGGCAACTGGTAGCCGGTCAAAACAAGCAGGACTTTTCAGTGGGGTATACAGATATACAATGGGGCCCAAAAGTCTAAAACCACATTGAAAATCTGGGTTTTTTTTATTTAAAATAGGAAATAAACAGAAGGTTTTAAAAATGTTTAATATTTAAAACAAACAAAGTAAATGTTCAATATCTTGAATATGTAATATTCAAGATTCTGCACTATTTCTAGGTCCCTATTTAAATGTAAGCAAGTTTGTGATATTGAGCATGTTAACTGCTTTGTACAAAAGGTCACATTTTCCTTATGCCTAATCTCTTCTACTGAAGCATGTATTCAGATGACACTTTGATGGATTTGATCTAAAATGGATCATAAGGTTTTGCACAACCACTGTGGAGTCCATGCCAGCTCAATTGCAAACTGTCATTAAAACAAAAAGGGGACAAACCAAATACTAAGAAACTCAGAAAATTCATGTTAATATTTCAATGATTCTACTTTTTATTCAACCTGTTGTCAATAATATAATGGTAATTAAATTTGTTGTATTAAATTGGAAAAGAATGCAAAATAGAAGCATTTTCACTAGTGCTCAGACTTTTGGACACCACTGTATATACACGGTTCTTGATATCACAGGCATGATATTTTATTCATTTTACTGTTTGAAAAAATGACTCAATTCGAAATTTTACAGAGAAAATGCCCCACGCTACCATGTCAATGTATCCACTAGGTGGCCCCAGAGTTCTGCCAAAAAGAATTATTACTCTGCCTCATTCTTGTGTCACATTAAAATATAAGGTCTCTTTTTAAGATTCACAAAAACACTCATCACAAAACACAAATGAAGCAGCAGGAAGCATTTCTGTTTTTATTAAGCTTATATATATATATATATATATATATATATATATATATATATATATATATATAATTTGGTTGATGTGGTGGTTACAGAAAAATACAGTAAGATGACAGAAATACACAAAAGAGCCTCAACAGTTATA